>WHUZ01000006.1:0-1200000 GCA_015179045.1 Kalaharituber pfeilii | reverse complement strand
TGATAAGGTGCCAGAGACAAGTGAGATTTGCTAATCGGGAGTAGAGCGAAGCTTAACAACCCACTGCGGCCGAACACAGGAACGAGGTGGTATCTATCCGCCTGATAAGGATCTGCGGAGGTCTTCCAAAGCCGAAATTGAAACCTCGAATACTTGTTTCTGCTGGACGGTGGCATAGATACTACCCAATTGACGAGTAAGTTCGTCTGTTCGAACCAACCGGACGGGATGGATGCAGTGGGCGCAGTGCAGCTAGCGGCGTAAGAGGGTAGATCAGCGGACAAGGCCCATCAAAGAAATGTGGCTTAGGCGTGCTCCCATGAGTCGCGCGAGGTCCTCCCAAATGAGGACCTCTGGTTGCGGGACTTTTTTTGCGACTGATAATCTCGAAGTGCTCAGCCCCAAGTAGAGGGCCCCATGGCCGAAACGGGCGAGTGTCTGTCGAAAGCCCGAGTCCCATCGCCGGCAGAGGTCCCACAGCCGGTTCAACGGTAAAGTGCTTACTCGATCTGCTGCCCTACCATCGGCGTCGAACGCATGTAAAGCTATCATACCGTCACGAGAGATCTACATGCCTGGATTGCATGGGACGAAGGCGGCGGGACGGTACAAATGCTCAGGAACGGGGACAGGACGGGATGAAAAAGGGCATATGGAAGGAAAGGTGACCACCAACATGCGCTCCGACTTCTGGGATCACAAAACTAACATTGGTAACCATCAGCTGCAGGTGCCAGCAGTAGGATATGCCGAGACACTCAGCGCTAAGTGAGCCCGAATTAATGGCCGAGTCCCAGAAACTCTCAAATAGCCCTTGATCATAATCCAACAATTCAACATAGCCATCCGCAGTCGTAGGCAAACTCATTCCACGGTGAAAGTCACAACACGGCATTGCCGGCCAGGTTATGAAGAGCACGGACCGCTAGGCAGCTGTGTACTTTTGTAACAACATTAGAATAGGTAGTCCTGTTGGCACGATTGGTAAACTACTTAGATTGACTCGATGGCTATGCAACTTTGGTTTTGGCAACTTGTCGCCTTTGTACCCGCCTTTCTATTCTGGTAACCAGAAACTATTATGCAACGGTACTAGATCCATCGATTTACCGGACTTGAATCAATTTTGATATATTGCTCATTACTCACTCCAACAAACACCGCGAGTTGAGCATGTACAAAGGGTTGAAGATGATAGGTAGTATCCTATTGTTTGGGATTGTGAGGCGCCCGAAAGTTTGATCGTTACCGAATGGGAGGATGTGGGGTGGGGGTGGGGGTGGGAGTGGGGGTGGGGGATGAATTATGCATCCGGAGGCATTACGGGGATGAACTACCGTAATTTTTTGCACGTGCTGCAATGCACGCACATATCCACGTCCTCCCCTTGATAACATCCTACTTAACGATTTCCCGAATATATTAAATACCCTGAAATAAAATTCAGATGACAAATTTGAAATAAACCAGAGAGAATCACACGAAACGAGTTGTGTACTATCCCTTGGTTATGTAGGCAGACTAGCACCGGATTTAGTACGACAGTGTGTACTTTCTATATCTTGTCAGACTCTACCGTATGGTCCCCGAACTTGGTATAGAACGGTCCTTCCACTTGTAAAACACTCAGATGCAAGCCTGGCCAACCTCGTGAGATCACACCCCTAAGTTTGACTCACGCGCAGCAGCCGACAGCGGCACGGGGCTCCTATTTACATGACCATACATAACATCTTTCAAAGATAGTCCATATGGAGTTTCATTATCATACTCCATCACCGTCCTTTCGCAGTTTTTTGATCGAGATGTAGTGTTCGTGTTAGTTACAGCCACCCTCTCGCACGGACTCTCGTATAAATCCCGCTACTGGTACTCTCTTGCGGGCAACGCAAAACTGTTTGCCCTCGAGTTGTGTCTCAACAGCGTGTGCTCGTTGCCGGAAATCTTAGTTGATTGTGGGAGTTGGTTGATCTGTGAACTGTCATTGAGATCTTGTTACTGGTGCTCACTGACCTCCATTTTGCACGCAGCCTATAACATCGCCCCCAACCTGCGTCACTGTAAATGTTGGTAACGTACTGCAACTAATAAATCAAAAAAATTAAAAGAATAAAAAAAATAAAATGTATGGCCACACTTTGTCTCTGTAGCCTAAAAAGTATCCAATAATATCCAGGACTTCGGTTTTAGTTATTTTCTCCAATGGTTGTGGCCCAGAATTACTATTCCGTAATGTGACAAAATTTTATGATTAGATGGAAAGGTATGACTCAAGTAACTATAACAGCAAGATTTTCTCAATTGACATATGACGTATTTGATAGCTATAGCTATGGGCATTTTGTGAATCGACTTTTAGCTGATGTTAGGCAGTCAACAAAAGTAAATGACGATGCTCCATGATGATGGGTTTTTAATACCTACAGAAAAGGTAACAATTGCAGGAAGTTTCAAATTACAATTGCAACTTTGCATATATGCCTTTCAAATGCCAACTGGTCAGGATTTGTTTAATATGGAAGTTTTCTAACCAATGGGGTTGCATAGGCATGAGACTAAACGGGGCCGAGTAACTACCGAATTAGTACAACTCTTAGTAAGCAAAGCTCTCAAATGCCACCGACCTTTCGATAATGTAGTGTCACCACCTTGCAACTGGCCCTTGAGGTTCCTTAGACAAGTTCATGTTCACGAGTTTAGTGACAAAGTGAATCTTGCCGTATGTATACAGCTGTCGTGGTTTCCAGGATAAAGATATACCATGTAGTCAAGCAATTGCTGCATTACATGCAAAACTCAACAAGCTCCATTGGTCTTCACAATCACACAATTCTCTTCCACACTACCTACAGCCATGAATCAAACCAACTTCCCTACAATTTCAATTGTCCGATATATCAATACATGCGGAGGTCAGATGTCTAGTACCAACGACTGGTTTGCAAAAAGGAAGACCAAGAAAGTGCCACCTATGAGCTGGAGAGGTCAGCGAAAGTGTAAGCAATTTATTATGTAGCATTTGTAATGAGGTAGGTCAAAGCGAGACCTACCGACGCCCTCACAGTTGAGATTAGCTATTTAAATTAGTTAAGCACACATGCGATATTGGCATCTGAGTGGCATTATAAACAAGAACTAGTGCATTGGGAAATGCGTGGGTAAAAGATAAAGATCACTTGTGTCAAGAACAGTGAACTAAGAAGCACGACAGATGTTCGTTTCTCTGGTCCCAAGCTCCTTCCACACATCTCGTTTCTAACTCTGTCGCTTTCTGAAATAAGTAAAATTCTCGCCAGTGCTCACAACCTCCCGATACAAATAATCCTGCAGTACGAGGCTACAAAAAACCCTACGCTTGACACGTGACAAGCAAACAACATCCACAAAAGGGAATCAGACGTACCTGGACATGGGATCCTTCCAATCATCCTTAAATGCACATTGTCGTCCCGGATTTATGCCCCCAGAATGAATTCACATTTCTTTCAATTTCCCTCAGGATTTTCCAGAAACTTCTCCTGCTTTACTCCGCCCCAATTGTCCTAATTTGCAGCTCGTCCACACGGAAACACGCCCCGGGCCAAGTAGACATGAACTGTATCCCTCTGCAAAACCAATATCGCCCACTCATATAATTTCCAACTTGCGCCTTGCAGATATTGCGGCTTCCTTGCCTTCTCTCGGTCCTTCGTCCGAGCCGTTTCAAAAGATTTCAAACAACGAATCTATAAGCGCGCAAGCTCCACGCCCGCTTTTGTCCTAATTTGCCACAGCGGATCCTACACAGGTCCTATCAGAATTCTCCAACATCAAGTACACATAAGTATGTATCACGTAGTATGTCTGTACTACCCCCAGTGCCTGAAAAGGAGTTGTCTCACGCGAAGTGTGCATGAAATAGGATAAAAAAAAATTAAAAAAAGCAAGATATTCATTGACTGCGAAGGGAAAGAGAAGAAAAAAGAAAAGTGACAGATCTTGCGCTCAACATGGAAATCGGAAATGCAGGATGTAAAAAAGCAAAAACTGAAAGGAGGAAAATATTACTCCATGAACACTACCTCCGATTGGTTCAAAGGATGCCACCCCCGCACTTCATAATTGCCCTCCACACGTCACAAGCCCTTGTAAGTAGATCTCAAGCATCCCTAGTCCGAACCCCTTACCGGGCCTCTGTCACGTTAGCACGTTAGCTGTTGCATCCAATCACCCAATCACGATAACTCGCGGCTTCCTCAATTGGCCTATCACAACTAGACCCAGTAAGCCAATCATCCAAAACCACACGACATAAATCCTCCTCCCACCCGCTACAGAAAAAAAAAGGGAAAGAAAGAAAGAAAGAAAGAAAGAAAGAAAGAAACAAAACAGAAACAAAACGTAGAGAAGCGAAATCCCCTCACACTTGTGATCTTATGACATTGGGCAACCTGAACACAAACGGCGGTGGTGGCAGCAACGGATCTGCCCCCAGATCCATATTGACGTTGAGGTTCACTCGCACGCCCATATCCTAATCGACATCCATCATACCCAATTTGCTGCGCCTACGCTTTATACACCCTTCTGAGCCAAATGTGCCAATACTCGTGTTCCGCTCATCCTATTCTTGGTCAGCTAGCTCCTTAGGCTCTTGCTCCATGATGTTGATATCGTAATAGGAACCATGCATTGTCTCCATGTGCTTGTATACATCTTGCGAGCTTGGTGCCCCAATATGGGGGCTCAAGAAATCACATGTCCAACACCAGTCTGCATGCTGTGCAAATAATGTGGTTACACCCTATGACCTTCTCAACCATCGTCTTGCACTTGTGGACACTCCTCGAGTCGATCTTTTTTGCGACGCTCGATAGCAGCAGTAGCCTCTAGTTGAACTTCCTCTGGTGGAGGGCGACAGACATGACATTGGAAATCCGTCAGTTGCGGGAGTTCAGTTCCGCATGCTCGCTCCAGGACATGAGAGGCAGTATTGCATCCTTGACACGAAGCACGAGCCACAGCTCTTTATCAGCCTCCAGCTGTTCAATGCCCCTCAGCAGTTTGAAGGAGTATCTTAAAACAATGCTCGGAGTTGGCCTTCTGAAAATTGCACATGTCAATGCTCCAATTGTAACAATCTGTCCTGGTTGTTCACTCCGTAAAGTCGCCCCAGGCATGCTAAGTCCACCGTCTCACAGCATCCATGTCTACCGCAAGCAGGGAATAGTTGGATTTTAAAGAAATCCTCAAAACATATTGAGCAAGTATCCGTTTCTGTTATTCCATTCTCTACCCATTGCCAAACTCTTGCTATGACAGCCGTTGCTGGTGTTGTAATTGCCTACCGCCAATGTAGAGTGTATATAAGGCAAGCAATCTGTGCGAAAAAGGCCATGCTTTGGTCCGAATGCTTCGATTCCATAGGCAGCAACATACTTGTGTAATGGCCTTCCAGTAAAGGCCATGTGTTTTGGGATTCCCAACCAATTGAGCCCATTCTCCTCAATCAAGTCGAGAACTGAGACCTTTTGTTTCTGTGATTGATATCCATATTTGCAGAGTTGACAGGTATATCCACCTCTCTCTATCAACTGCTTTCTAAATGAACTTTTTGCAACTACTTTGCTCTTGCATTGTTTGCAGGTCACATTGGGACAGAAAATGTCGATTCGGCAGTAGTAGTATCTCGGCTTAACCTTCAGTCCCGCAACATCGTAGATGGGGTATCATACCCTGCATGTGCTGATTGAACATTCAACCCAATGAAGTAAATCTGTAGGTTCTAATGAAGGCCATTTTGCACGCGTAATCGAGTACTGTGTTGCCATGATAAGATGACAAAACCCGCAAGTCATAGCAGATCGGGAGAGGGAAATTGGTCTATCAAGCCCACAGCATCTGCAGCTCGCCGTTTCACCCACTAGGACGTTTGACTTCTTGGGCATGAAAGCTACCCGGGGCTCAATGTCTGTTAAGAGGTTCAACTCAAGCATCTTGAACCTAAAATGTGCAAGTTCATCTTTGCTCAATGTAACTGGGAATCGTTCTAACGTCAGAATTCACGGCTACGTACAGGATGATAGATTGAATGATTGAAGAACATACTGCCTGATTATTTCAAGAACCTGTCCGCTCCATCACCAGCTATTGAAACTAGCTTGTTCACAACTTCAGTAGCGAGAGCATGCCAACCAGACTAAGCGAGGGCCACGATATCAAGGGCCATAATTGGGCGCAGATCGAAGATTTCAGGCACGGGCTTCAGATTGTGAGTATGAGTTGGAGGTGGAAGCATTGAACGGCAGGCTATAGCTCGGGAGATGGAGGAGAGGAGAATAAGTGTAGAAGAACGCAGAATGCGTGTCTAAATTCTCAGTCATTCTATGTGTCATGTTTTGAATTATGCTTTGTTGGCAAACCGAGCACTGTTTTGTGTGGAGGCGGGAACTTCTGATAAACTTGAAGCAGCAGCGTGCTCGCTGTGCTAGGCTAGTAGACTGTTCTGGTAGCTTGGTTTCTTAGTGCCGCTTTGCAAGACGGTTTGCCGAAAGGAAGGAGTCGAACTATGTAACAAGCATGAGACCACTTAAGGAATACATTCAGATGTATTAATCGCAGGTAGAGAAATTCAAACTTAAATAACTTGGCCACAAATCACTTTCCCACCCAATGAAACATGCTCGCGTAATTACCTCAGTATTGGAGGGAGACTTAACATGGACAAGAGGGACAGCTTGGAGTTCCTAAGCCTTTGCTGCAACAATAAAATACCCATGCAGTATTTAGGAAAGTACAGCAAACGCTTGCTACTTTGCTCATAGCGTATGAATATGAAAAGTTCTGAGTGTGCGTTCTCTTCCTCCCCTTGCAGTGCGGCCATCAGGGCACCAATTGGATGCCTTCCGCATACAGTGTTTCTCGTTCTTTGCAGGTAAGTTGTAAATTGCTGTGATTCCCTGTTTTGAACGATTCAATTGCAACTTTATTCAGAATTTCTATTGAAGACCATATTGGAGGTTCTGATGGTGGCTGTAGGCTTTTATTGCTCCTTCAAGGATATCCCTTTGGTGTTTGCGGGCTTGAGTTAGGTAGATAATATGTGTATGAAACCGAGCGCCCCTGATACTTAGGAATTAACATTGTACAAGATCCAGTGCGGACAAAGATTATCAAATCATACCAATGACAAAAGTTACTGGAAGTAACAAAATAGATCTCCTCGTCTTTCAAAAAAAAGTTTTAAAAGCTTTCCAAATGAGCTTTCCAGCCTTTCATCAATAGCTTCAACCAGGATTTGCACTACTTTGGGAAAGGTTGCTCCATTTCTGATGTACCCTTCCAGTAACCTTATAAACCATGTGGTAAATGCATCTTGATACTATGTTCATCTTCATGAACTTGAGGCTTCATGGTGGTAAATGCGCCAGTCCCAGCAGCATTTCATTAATCTCTTTATCAATAACGAGCGAGCCCAGCGGTGTGGCATAGGTCGTAAAAGGAGGAACAGCGCAAGCCTCGAAATAATGGTGCAAGTGGTGCGAGGGACCAAGAATAAAAACGCGTTTCCTATCTAACAAAAGGTCAATGAATTTTCAATCCTTATCTCAGATCACTATAACTTTAGAATACATCCAAGGCCTTATAAGCTCGTGGCCCTGAGTATGAATAGCCTGCATGCCTGAATATTGTAGAATAGCTCTGTTTGTCCTGGTTAACAATACCGTGATGCAGAAGAACCTTAAACAGAAATATTTTTGAAATCGACGAATAATAACATATGGAGCAATAATAACTCTGGTACCAGGGCATGGTATGTCACCAACCTTCAATGGTGTTAGGGACGGCATTCAACCACCCCTCGAGCTCCGCTCTAGTGTCGCTGTCACATCAGTGTACCATGATCCAGCATGTGTATCCTTTCGTTCAGGCATTTTTGCTCACTGTGCTCTCAGCATGAGGTTATGGATAGTGAGGTATTGATACCTATGTAACGAGGGCAGAAGTGTTGAGGGCCATGGTGGAGTTTCTGAGGTCTCACGTGGATCATGGCATATCGTTACTTCGGCTAGTGGTACTTTAGTACAAATGCAAGCAATGCTGATGATCACTGCACGTCTGGGATGCTGGCGCAAGGCAAGACGGGGTTCGCGTACTTTCTCAGCGACTCTCTGTAAAATGTGGTCTCAGAAGGTGGTATTTACTAGCCAGTAAAGTATGTATTCGGGCATGGGTACCAATGCACATTATGCGCTATGTCCGAATACATATTTTACTATGTAGCTAGTATACGATTTAAATTTTACTAGTCTTGTGTTGAATAGCGGTATTCAGATTAGACTGTCTCCATAAAAACGAATCTGGCAGACAAACCAGTTTACTACTACTAGTGCCCAGTCTGAGGTCTGAGTACCCTCTTGTGAAAAAATCGGATGTTTTTAAACCAGTGGGATAATGCAACCAGACTATTTTGGATCCAAAAATCCACCCAAATTTATGCGTGCAAAGTCCTGAATACTGCATCTGCATCACATGTAAGCCAGAAATATGCATCATATATGCAACGTCATTTGCAGGTGTCCCAAAAATCCGACCTGATTTATTTCGACGAAAATAATAGCAGACGGGGTTGAAGAATTAAATATTCGGCTTGGAAACCTGTCTCACTAGACTGGGTACGAGAGCAGGACAACTGCATGCGATGTTGCATATATGATTGTTGAAATAGAGTAATATGCGAATCATGGGTTAAGGGTATTAGGAACAAAGGAACAAGGATAAAGAATCAAGGAATGGAATAAAGATTAAGGTTATGGATAAAGGAACAAAGGAAGAAAGGTGCGCTATAAGAGACTGTGATGTCAAAGGAATTATTGAGGGGAAGAGAACGAGACTGGGGAACCGGATGGACATAACTAGGTCGGAGATTGTACTCGGGGGTGCTGGCGAATTATGCAGTGCCAAGGTACTCACGTGCAGTTCGAGTTACGTACCCAGATGGCGCCAAAAGTCTGGCGAACTTTTTGTACGAGAAAGCATACATGAAACCACCGTAACCATCAAAAAACTCTCACACCCGAGATTCTGTAGAATCATATACCTGGAAAGAAAATAAAACTGACCACCAGAATCTACTCAGAAGACTCTTGCAATTGTAAGATGTAAATATACACTGTATAATATATATAATACCAGACATAGGAAACTTATAGTATTGCCTGAAGCTAGGACAGTGGAAGTGGTCTACCTGACAGCAAGCTATCAAGCTTGTGGAGGTACTATTAATTATAAAATAGTAGGAAACTATAGCTGTCAAGCTTGAAATATAGTTGAAGGGCTGTTGAGTTGATGAAGAGTGGTTATCTCATTGTATGGGCCATTGTTTATTTATTTATTTATTTATTGTAGCACCCCTGCTTAACTGGCAACTGCCCTGACGTGTACCTAATTCTGACCCTACCACAAGTGCAGTTCTCTGTACGAATCGAGGTACTTGGCAGCTGCACGTGAGTACCTTGGCGCTGCATATGTAATTCACCAGCCTTTCCGGCACCCCCGAGTACTCGAGTACATGTAGAGTATTGTTTAATAATGAATTAAGAGACCAATCATTCTCTCAATGCACCTTGCTATCGTAACCTTGTATTTGTACTGTACAATGATGTGCATTGCAGTATTTCGGACGGCGCATAAATCCGAGTGGATTTTCATGTTCAGGATCGGTTTCCATTTTCAAAATCCAGTTTCAATTTTTCACAAGAGGGTACTCAGATATCAGCCCTGATAAACTGGTTTCTTTGCCGGATTTCATTTTGTATGGAGGCTGTCTAATCTGAATACCGCTAATAGGATGGTTCCAGCGAGGAGTTGGAGCCGGGCAACTCGTCTTTAATTTGTCACATAAGATCAAGCACTTCCACGGCGTGGGAGCATGTTTCCATATTTCCTCTAAGTCATTCTCGACGACCCAACCTGTACACTCAACTAAGAAGATACATATGTACACTATCGTTAGTCTAAAGCCTCCGGCCTTCTCTCTTCCACCAATCGAGCCTGAAGACTCTCTAGAAGTTTTGGAGGACAGCCGATTAAATGGAACTGAGGACGCCCTTACCAAAACTGTAAAGCGTCCTACCCTTTGACAGCCCCACGATTGTTAATCCTGTCGAAAATTCCTTTCTACCCAGATCTACTGCATTGTCAAGAGTCATGCCCTGAGATTTGTGAATTATTACAGCCCATGCTAATAATGGTATTCAGATTAGACTATCTCCATACTAAATGAAATCCAGCGGGCTGAGATCTGAGTACCCTCTCGTGAAAATCGGACTAGATTTTGAAAGTGGAAACCAATTTTAATTTAGAAAATTCCATCCAGATTTATGCGTGCCGAGTCCTGATTTATACTAGCATTGCAAGACCGATCGCCTGCTGGGCGGGGGTGGGCCTGGGCCTGGGCAATTTTCGCGGTTAAAGCACCAACAGAGAC
Source organism: Kalaharituber pfeilii (assembly GCA_015179045.1). Taxonomy (NCBI): domain Eukaryota; kingdom Fungi; phylum Ascomycota; class Pezizomycetes; order Pezizales; family Pezizaceae; genus Kalaharituber; species Kalaharituber pfeilii. The sequence continues at coordinate 1,189,532 of WHUZ01000006.1, read as the reverse complement.
GAAACTGAGGGTCTTGGAGCAATGGTATGTACAGTGGCCAGATCTATAACGGGCACTCCCTAGGGCACACGACGAGATGTAGTTGAGGGTCTAGCCAACCTGGAGCCAGTCAAATGTTCATGGAGGGTGAAAGATCGCGAGTGGAGGGCAAGGCACTGAGGTTCGAAGGGGAGGAACTACTAGAAGAGGAGGAGGGGACCAACTACTTGAGAGGTGCCTTGGAGTGGAGGGAATCCTCCCCTGGCATTACTCCCATCCTTGATATCCTCGGCAGAGAAGGAAGAATGGGAAAGGAAAATATCGGAGGTAGAAAACGAAGGATGGAAAGCGGTGTAGGCAGCCGGCAGCAGAATAGAGGGAAGGGCTGGAGCAGGGCACTGGCGGGAGGCAGAGCAGAACCTACCTACCTAGGGACGATTGTCACAGTCAATGACGTAGAGTTAATAGCAATGGCCAAGGCCCTAGAAGATGGAGAAGAAGAAATACTGATTTCAGACTCGCGGGTAGTGACCGAGAGACTACAAAGGATCGCAGACGGAAAGCTAACTTTGGACGTAGCGAGCAAGATATGCAGGGAAGGACAAATCGAGGAGCGTTAGATGTGGCGGTGATGTGGATTAAAGGATATAAGGGACTGGAAGGCAATAAAAGGACAAGGCGGCAAGGCTGGGGACCTTCTTCCCATTTCCTCCTATATTAAAACGAGATGGTAACGGAGGTAGGAATGCGCATGACAACCAAAGCGCAGCGAGCAGAGGAGAGAAATAGACTGGATTTGAGCTGCAGACCATTACAGAGATTGGGCGGCTCCGTGCGCACCCTGGGAGACCTGATGGGAGGAAAAGGCCTGAGGGCACGGAGATACAAAATCGGCAAGGCAGACAGCCCGGAGTGCAGCTGGTGTGGAATGGAAGAGGATACCACGGCAACATCTGCAACAGGTGCGAGGTGTGGAGAAGAAGGTGGCCAGGAGGGTTGGAGACGATAAGGAGGCCTTCGGCGGGCAAGGAGGACGAAGGGGACCCACTGGCTGATCTTTTTAGGTGGGTGGAGAGATGATGGCACGCGTTGGTTTTTGGACTTTATGTGTCTTGCGTACCTATTCTCCTCATAGCTTATAGGAGTAATGATATTAAGAAAAAAAAAAAAAAGAATTGGCGATAACAGCCAGTATATTTTGCAGTTGATATCATCGTTCATATTGTTAATGCTTGATTTGGAAATACTCCTAAAGGTGTAGCCAATTTAGGAGGAACCAGATGGCCTAACCTTCTTGAGAAGAAACTGCCTGTTAGTCCAGATGCTGTGCATGACTTCAGCGCACGTGCATTCGCCCGAGATCACATAACCACCCTCCAAGTCACGAATCTGTAGCCTCGTTATAAGCAACAAAGCCGATTCTGATTGGAGAATTTTTTACTTATTCATGTAAAATCGTGAGCTTCTTAAAACGAGAGCTTGTATTTTGAATGATGGAGAGCATGACAAGAGGTTGTGCGAGAGGAGTGGGATATTGAAATCTACAAGTGTCACAGGAACTAATAATTGCAACAGCAGCTTATCGCAGCCTCCTGTACACCTCATCCTGGGTCTAGTTAATCTCCTAAGACTCCTCATGCGTATACATGGCTTCATTTCCCTACACTTCAGTCACCGTGTACCTATCTCTTTCAACTGGTCCGGAGCAGTCGCTTATAGGGAATTCATTGTATGGTATTTAGTAGTTACCCTGAGCTTGACAATCGCGTATTGCTCAACTATTAGGGTTATTCAAGCCTTGGAGAGACGAGGTGTATTTCGCGTCTCTTGAAACTCATATCTTCGTGCAAATACGTAGTAGAAACTGGCGCGCTGCAGAACAAAAAAACCACTTTGTCATAGGACAGACTAGGTCGTATATACCCGTATGGCCCTTCCAGGTTAAGAAGGGACTTGGTGCAATACACGTCGCATGCATAATTATCATACACACACTATTGTTGGAGCCTGCGGGTCAACAGCCATGCGCCTACACGCAGCAGAGCAGGGGTCCTTTGCCGGTCTTTAGTACCTCCTTCAGCCTTGGTTGCTTTGTCTGTGAGTGTCTGATATATGTATGGTTGATTATGATATACTCGAATAACCTTGCCCAGTCTCGAACCAATTTGCTCGAAATCACCCCTAGGGTCCAACGCACAGAGGTCAATCTCCCGCAGGCTCATACGACTCTCATCAACGCAAGATGTTGATGTCAAGATTTTAGATTCATATTCCCATTCCAGTGAGTTCTATCGCTCTTATCACTTACTCCAAATCGCCACGCCCGACTATCCAAATCAGCCCCTCATATTTCTCGTACCCAAGTACAATAGTAGTCCTGTACCCCCTTCATTCCTACCTCTCTCCTCACTTAGCCTCGTCCCCAGGGGTCCTGGAGCATGTGACACAATAGCAGTCTACTTAGTATGCAACAAATTATCTTGAGCCAGACGGGACGAGGCTAGTACTCACTCACCTTACGTTTCACTCTCCAAGGATATACTTCTGGAAGCTTCTCTTACCAAGCCTGCCCGCCTTCCCTGGCCAGTACTGAGGGTGCACACTGGCAGCAGTCAGACGGGATGAGCCTCCTCGTAGTACAACCTAGGTATAACATGCAAGAGGTTCATTAAACCGATTTTGATTGGCAACCCCATGCATGAAGGTAAAGAAGGATCTTATTGCAAATTGTGCACAATATGATCACTACCTTTTACCCTGGAGCAAAATTCGCATCTGATTGGAGAATTGACAAGGCGAATGATGGATCTTCCGTGTTATATACATGAAAGAGCAAAAGACAGTGTGGTGCTAAGTATTTATGTACCTCATGGACACTCCTTGTAAGGTTTGAAATTACTGTAGTCCAAACCACTTGAATATTAGTCTGGATTGAATATAGTGTTAGAAATTCTTATAGCCTGGTTGCACTACCCCTCGTAGAGGGTCACCTAATCAGGTAGTCACTTCCATAAATGTACTGGTAAAAAGAGCATGTACTTTGATGATGTTGCCAAGCATGGCTTCCCTAATCAGATTAGGTTTCCCTGGCAAACCAAACTTGCAGTATGGGACCAAGCAGAGCTCCATTCTCGCGGTGCAAGACTGCAGGGGCAAGAGCACTGTTGTCGCACCCAGATGCTCGGGCATGCTCAAATGAATACGCGAGAGCAGAAATTCCCTAGTAAGATATAAGTACTGCTTCAATATATGCAAGTATTTGCTTCTGTTCAAATTCTTGTCCCCACCCTGAGAACAACATACAGTATATTGCCCACAGAAAAATTCGTGAAGCAATGATCGCAAGAGCCCAGGAAAGCCATGTCAGAACTCTCAGAAGTGCGTAGATTGTACCCCATTGTTATAAATGTGATATTAGAAATGTGTTTGAAGATGAAGAAATGCTTCCATCAAAGGCCACGAATACGAAATAGCCAGTGGAATCATCATTGAAGTGGTTTGATCATAGGTTCGTCCTATTGAATCTGACGCTTCAGTAATTACAGATTGTTAAGAACTCGATCAGTGACAATCACCTCTCTGGGGTTAGCAGTTACTCGTACAGGTGACCCTGGCAATAATGAACCTCTTTTTAGTGAAAACCTGGCTATAGTGAAGGGATGGGCGAGCTTCTTTGTCTACACAGGTAAAGAAAGTGCCCTCGCTATAGTGAAAACTTGTTATAATGAAGAAAATCGGTCAGATTCTTGGCCTTCATTATAGCCAGGTTCACCTGTAATTCAAAAAAGCATCCGTCTTTGAATGACATGCTGAGATGCGTGTTTCCGGGAGGGTGAATAAATAAAAATATCAAAGAGCGCTGCAACGATTAGAGAGTAAAAGAATGGGGAGTTTGCCAGAGAGTTCGAATCAGAGCGGAGAGGGGTGGAGAATGCTTACCATGCACCTGTCCCAGCTGTGGATTGAGGACTACGCAAGGGCCAACGGGTAGCAACACAGAGCTGGGGTAGATAAGAGCGACGCAATCGAGGGGTTTCTCTAGCGGGAAGCTCTACACCCTCACGATCGGATAGCGTAAAAGTGCAAAGGTGGACGTGGTGCCCGCACAAAAAAGCCCCCAGTCCCTGGGACAAATTTGCAATTAGGGCGAACTGGTATTACTAGCGAACCTAACCTAGCACACCTTTTTTCCTGTGAAAAAAAAAAAAGAAAAATTGGAAAGTTGCAAAAGAAAAAACCTGACACGATGGTACAAAGATCCCCCAACTCGGTCCGAGCCAGGTGGGCAGAGTTTAGCCCAGCCAATTTAGTGCTAGTCAGAACATAGAGTAGCATTTGCGGAGGCGCCTGGCTAGGGCCCTTATCTAAAGGGACAATGACCTGTGCTGCTGCCATCAAATGTTCATGTGCAGGGATTTCCACAGCCGAGCATGCACATGTAGGCCAAAACACATACATACTTGCCGATACATGTTGCATGCGCGAGCTGGGAACGAAAAAAGAAAAACAAAAAGGAAAAAGAAATGAATGAATGAATGAATGAATGATTGAATGAAAGTCGAAGTAATGGTGGAACAGCTTTCAGTGTAACGTCTGAATCCCTGGAAAGACAATGCAAATTCACTCCTTCGTATTTGTGCGATGGGCTGCAGGCGGCCACTGTAGAAACTCCAGGGTGCAACTACCATCACCAATGGAGCGGCTTTATGTGGATTCGCAGATGTAATCCAGAGATTTAGTTCAATTCAACTAGAATTATATGGCCCAGTCGCGATTATTTAGAAGTTAATCAAGATGCCTGATCCTCTGAGTATGACCCTTTGGCTGTTATCACATTTCATTACTCCCTTCACTCGGCGGCCCAACATCAAATGTTGCAACGTTGATTCACCCATCAGCGTCAGCTTCAGTAAACTGAAAGGCGGCAGCGAAAGGAAAAATCGATGTCTATACATCATGATGCAGCACGAGACCAATAAAATACCTCTTACCTTCTAGACATCTTGCGGCTATTCACAGGTAGTTAGTACTCGCATGATGTGACAGATACAGTCCTTCATTACGACCATTGAAAATCCACTAAAGATCTTCCACAACATGAAAGGAAAAGCTTGTCCGAGTGCAATACGAATCGACAGTCGCTATTGAGTTCTATGCTGTCGATATGGACTTGCAACGTTTTCTGAGTAGGCATTCCTTGCACCCTTAGATACCATCAATGAGAAGGATTTATACCCCTAAAGGCCTGTGCACTTTTCTACTCCAGTGCATGCATATCTTACTTGCAAGCACAGTAATAAGTACTCGAGAATATCCAATTATACAACTCTACAAAAGTCCAGTGCCTAGATTCCGTTCCACTGGCGCCCGTAGCCTTCGTTCATACAAACTGTATGAAACCACGGGGACCAGCATAACGAAACCATGCCTAGCCTCGCGCCTAAAACCATGCCATCAATCAAACAGGTAAACTAACCAGCATGTCTTTTTTTGAGTGGGGACTCATGTCGTTTTCTAGCAGTACCGTACATAGTTGAGATAGTACACTTATACACCAGAAAAGTTCAGGGTAACGGCTGTGTAGTCAATTTCATAGTTTCTCCATGAAAGGGAACAGCTGTGCCGTGGAATCACACTATGAAACACAAGCTTTATAGAGTGGTACGATAAGCTTCATTGCCGTGAAGTAACCAGTTAAGGACGAGCTTAATTAGTCAACCTCTGGTGTGCTAATCTCTGTGACCTATAAATAATTGCACTATATCGTCTCCAGAATGCCCTGACAAGACACAAACCATACATGATGACTTCAATATCCCAACATGCTCGTGAACAAGTACATACGTGCAGGAGCATTTCACTTAGTCACGAAGTAGCTGAGCAAAACAAAAGGATTAACTTGCTGTTGACAACACCTAGAGCCACACTGGAAGGGGGTTAGTAAACAAAAATAAAACTAAAATTGATTGCAGCAAGGTACTGCTGGGATATTTCAGCTTGTCCAGAGACCTAAATATATCATTCTTTACCTCTTGGCAAGAGCCCCGCCTTTGCAGAAGCGCTTTGTTTTAGCATGACAATGTTGGCATCCTCGCCGAATGCCTTCCTCCCAATTCCTCCAGTTCACAGCAAACTCTCAACTGGCGCAAGTGCACAGTGCACAAGATCCGTCGCAGTAGGATTCCGCGACAAAGTGGCGCGATGTCTGCTTCTCACCTTCACTTTCATCGCTCAAAGTTCGTCGATTATACCGCCCCTCTTGCGTTCTCGCACCCATACCTGTCGCCGGTTCCATCATCGCTGCGCCTTGTGCTCAGCCGCTCAAATAGAGACATCGAGATTTGGAGGCCGCTGGAAAAGATCATGGATTCATGAATCTACACTCAAGGGTGGCAAGGGTGGTCAATTGAAGCTAAAGTAACCAACTCGGCGCATCACCTTGATCTTGAAAATATGGGAAAAGAAACCACTGGTAGTTAGCATTTTGGTGCTTGGAGTGAGTTGCTTAATTGTCCAATTGCAAAGGATATGCCTAATCTGTTGGCCAAAGAGAAGAGAAGCTTGTGTACATAACGCTGGTATTTCCCGACTACGGGCCGGATATGTTAGCAACGAATGGAGAGAATAAACTTGTTCCACCTTCCTCCGTCTAAGGCAAGCTGTTATGGCTAACTCTGCGAGTATCCAGGATTGAACTTCAACCTTCCACATTCAAAGAGTCGCATTACCCGTGGTTCCGGTAGTATGGAAGGGGATAGCAGCAACGGCAGTGATAAGGACGATGATGAAGATGACGAACTTGATATTGCCAGTGATGGGGCTCGCTTGTTACAGTTCTCTTCTGATAGAGAGTAGTTGCTCCTTTACCCCTGTTGCCTTGCAACCAATATCAATTGTGGAAAGAGAAAGTGACAAGGACAAGTATAACTGTCCCTGTCAAACCTGAAGCTTTCTGTAAATAGGATACCTCGGATTTTGCCTTATGAACATATATCTCAGGAGTCCAACCACATACATGAAAAGGGCAAATCTGGATTATGGGCCATCTAGGAGGTTACCCTGATACAGTGTCACTTGTAGCGTTTTCTACAAACTCAGGGATCCTTGTAGTGACTGATCATCTAGACCGTTATATGCTTTGAAACTCAGAGTGGCAGAAGAACCCTGCAAGTCGACTGCTACCTAAGCTCAAATATCCAGCCGCTGCCATGAAGTTTCGACCTTCTCGACGATAAATAGCTGGCATGGAGCAAGAGGAAAGAAGGCCCAAGAGGAAGAGGGCTGGCTATTGATGATTACGGTGCACAACAGGTATATTTGGATTCCATATTTCAAAGGATACACTACCTGAATGGTCATGTCGAAACCTACCACGTCAATTCTTAGAGAACTTACCATCAAAGAAATCTGAGACGGGGCTGTATGGAAAACCGAAGGAGACTCGCCTAGCGCGGTATATTTTACAGCAAGATCTCCCTGGTCAGGAGCTTGAGGATTCTAACACCGCAGTCGCCGCAAGTTCTTTAAATAATTGCAAACGAGGGAAGAATGCAAACACAGAAGAAAAGGCCGGCTCTGTGCCGTACTTAATCAGCACTGGAAGATACAGCACACCCCCGAAGACAGGAAGCCACCAAAGCCAGCTGATATCGACGGAGACATATTAATGCAGGATGACAACGTACTCGATGCCCTTGATGACGACGACAACTCTAGTTGGGGGAATTTCTCTCATACAGGCACGAAGGCCTTACCGGATCTAGAAGAAAGCAACAGCGCTGACGTTCTTACGACGGTTTCTACCGACTCCGCACATGTTGGCTATCAGAATCGATTACAACGGTCAAATAATACTCAACCAACCAAGCGGTACTGGTGTATTACAAAGTATAGGCCTAGTCTCGTAACCAGATAGAGGCCAATAATGGAGCTATTGCCAATAGGATGTGGAGCTCTGGGAATGGAAATTCGGTTGATGAGGATAATAGGCGATATACGGAGAACGAGTTGTTTGTCGTGGAACACCCACCCTGAGACATCGAGTTATCTCCGAGATTCTATGGTAACAGCGAAATGAGGAATCGACGAAAGGTTTATGGCAATTTCAACTGCAAACGGACTTCGGGCACTGTGATACCAAGGTTGAGATATCTTTGCGGTGATGAGCGTGAGATGCTAAAGACGTATCTCCGGATAATATCTAGAAGGAGCTATATAGCATAAAAGTAAAATGGCATAGATGGAGGGGAGAAAAGGAGCAATGAAAAGGCGCAATATCTGTGTTTATTAAGGTGTTAATGTGTACAATGTTTCCTTTTTATTGTCAATTCTAAATAATCCTATGTATCGTTGTTTGAAACCCCTCTTCATTAGAATTTTCAGTTTTTGTTGCCATCTCATTTACTGGTGTTGTCTATTCTACATGACAGATTACCTCTCTCTGCTGCTAACATCGGCGCCTGGCCACCGCTTCACACACTCAGCCTCACATAGCTACATTATAGATCAAGTACATCAGAGCTATCTTTGAGTGTAACCAGTCAGTACTCTGGGAAGGCAGGCGGCAGGACGTTCACATTCACACGGCCTTGTGGTTAGAAGAGAGACGCCAGCGTCGCACATTCTTACTCCATCATTCCCTACCTTCTTAGTTTCTCCTCTCATAATCACCTCAGGCCCTTCCTCGCCTAGCGCATCTGTCAGTTCCCTTGATTATGCCAACCGCTCAACTCTAGCAGTTGGCTTGTTTAGTTATCTACCTAAAGTACAAGGCATTTTGCCTGATGCAGAGTCACAAATGATGATAAGCCGAACTGGGGACAATACAATGGCCCAGACCTTCTTACCTCTTTCACAATATTATACCTTATGACCAAATGGCAAGCTGCATTTGCATTTGCGTGTGCATCTGCAGATATAAACTCATTGATACCCATCCTATAGGTTTATCCATGGTTTGGCCTGGGCCGTGCAAGGTCAGGACTCCCTCACTTTTATGTTTATCTGATTGTCTGTTTGTCCTGTTCTTGATGAAAGGCAAAAACTATTCCAAAGTTACGCATGAGCATGAGCATGAGCATGAGGCGTTTTTAAACTTTAATCACTTTTTGCCTTACGCGCTCTGTCGTGTCTCGAGTAATCATGCTACCTACCTTCCCTTCTATCTTCCCTTGCTTTCGCTCTCTTTTCCTCCCTTCCCTATTCCACGCCCCGCCAGGCTGGTTCAGGTCGTCGGGCGCCAGTGTGATTTAGCATTTAAACTTGACTTATATGTGGCTGACGGGAAAGTATAGATGGGCTTCGATATAGGAGCACATAGGTGTTGCAATATACTCTACGTCTGAGCTTTGAGTTCTCTCAGCATAACACACACACGGAAGCTAGTTTACGCATCTACGCACGAATCAGGTGAATTTGGTCCGGGGATAAGCGATATAAAGCGATATACGTGCAGAGACTGAGATGTGCAGTTACGTATATCGACACACAACGTAGCGTATGAAGACTATGCATACGTTATACACGCACAGGGTACATACATTCATGCTTTTGCACGGTGTGCGTAATCTGAGTGGAGCTGGGGTAGGTGGTCGTGCTGGAGTACGTATACATCAGATTTAACACGCACATGTACTACGCATCTCGGGCCGGTGAGATATCCACGGAATCGAAGGTACTGGGTGGCATTGGCATTGGTAATCTGAACTTTATGTTCATGGTCGAATTAGAAAAGAGGTCTTAGGGAGAGATACAGATTACCGCCTACCACGACATAAACTCTACTCTCATTCTTGGATTCGAAACTGAGGCGACATCAGACTAAGGTCGAGAACCATGGTTTACGTTTTTGTGCCCTTGATGACGTTTTCTGTCTTACAGATCCCTATAATATGGGATCCATATGATACATATACATGATATATATCATATCATATCCTTATTTGGCGCTTGCACTAGTGGGATGTACATGTACGCATGCCAATTACGTATGCTCTGAGAGATCCAGCGGGATTTGAGCTAAAGGAGAGCTTAGGATGAGATTTTTTTTTTGAGAAGGAAGGAGGGTAGAGGGAAATATTAATTGCAACTATTCGTTGCGATTGATGGAGGTTAGAGGCTAGGATGTGTTGAAAAAGAGACGTACGTTGCAAGGTGAGGTAAAGGAATTAGTATTTGAAAAGATAGCCAAACAGGTAAATGTTGATAAGACTGGAGGCATTAAGGTGATTGTGGGGTCGACCAGTTAGATAGCTATGGACGGTGATAGTGGGTACGACCGTGAGTTTTAGGATGGAGGAGATTGGAAGTTGGAGGTTTGGGGTCGGTCAAAAGGTCTAGAGTAATAATAAAGCTCACCACTTCTTTTTCGTCAAAATCCGCTCTCAAAAGACAAAGTATATCAACTCTTGCGTAATCATGATATTTCTTATGTCACCTTGGGTGTATGCAGATTTATATTATTATTTAAACATTTATATATATAAAGTACAAGTACTCAATCTTGGTGTGCATTGTGTATAAAGTCTCGTGTAAACAACAATAACGAATACAACAAAGTAGTTTTGTATGCCTGAAACTTATCGTATCAATATTCACCTTTTAACCAATATGCTCACAAAAAGAATTCATCGTATCAATCTGGTCCCAGTAATAAATGCATATTACAATGAATCCTCCGGCCGTAGGTCGAACCTCGAGCGGAGTAAACCTAAAAGGCTTCTAACCCTATGCCCCATAAACGGCACGCCGGAGGCTCTCGGTTTGAGGCAAATAACACTTACCTTTGGTTATCTGGGGAGCCAGGGGGCTCCCTTTCATGGTCGTCAGTTATAAACGTATTCCTTACTAGAGCTGCGTAGGTACAAGTAGAGTACGTATACCCAGGCAAAGATCGCATATACCTCAAGAGGTGGCAAAAAGCAATCGTAACGGCATAAAGCTTAGTGTTACGGGCCCTTTTTTTCCTTCTGTTTCCATATTGACTTAAGTTAAAATTTAAGTGTTTATGTGGTAATTAGATAAGATGCATGTCTTATTGTCGTTGATTGTCGTCTGCTTTGGCGTTCCCTGTTCTGTAATCGCCATCGAGGTACGTACTGCCAAGACTCTTTCGAAGTTACCAAATTCGGTAGTTCTCTCTCCTTTTGGTCGATTGATCGACAGATCCGCATATGCGGGAATGCAACTTTCTCTGGGAGGCGGAGATATCCAAGGAACAGGCGACAATTTGGTGCCCAGAGCTCTTGAGATCAAATAAAGCAGGTGATGTGCGCGTCTATCATAGTACGAAGGGTTCAGGGGTCTGTATCGATCAAATGATATGTAGTGGGGCCATAGCCTCAGAGAGGAATGATTTGCACACAATATCAGGTCTTTGCAAATTCAGCAACGCTCGGAGATCGAAAGTCCAATTACAAACGGACGTACCACTCCAGCATAACACAAATTGCATGAAAAAGTCCAAGCAAATGGTGCCCCCGACAACCGATACTGCAAAAGATTTTTTCAACAGTTACGCAAACCTTTCCGTACCCCATCCCACGTGTCCACTAGAGCTACGGCGCAAAAACCCAAGATTCAAGTATACGTAAGCCTGTCGCGCGATTCCCTCTTCTAATCCTACTGCAGATCTCCTGCTACTCAACTGCTCATATCGAAATATTTTCACTGATGTCTTAATGCTCTATACCAGTGAATGCATAGACTTTTCCGCTAGTTGGTCCTCCAATTGCATTCGATTGGTACACATGGAGAATCAGCATATGCGATTAACATTTCTTCCATTTTCCTGAATGGCAAAACAACCAGCAGGCATTAGGTTAGGTGAGTACATTTCAAGGTAATTGAAAACAGTCTCGTATCCACGCCAAACACCCTGCGCATGTCCTCATACAGAAGTTGATCACCAGAGTGTGGCGTTGCCCTGGAAGAATAAGGCGCAGGGAACTCCTACAAACGTCGCAAGCCGAGTGTTAGGTAGATACCTCTTTCCAACGGCCGATTCTAGAGGGTTAACGTAAAAATCCCGAAGTCTACTGTGTTATTCCGCGCTGGTTCGCCACGAACCTGAGTTATTTGATGGAGCTCCCAGGATGAGAGACCCCATCGGTGATGCCTAGTTCACCGCTTGATTGTAGCAGGTGGTATGAAAGGCCTAACTGTTAAGCCAATTGTCATCCCGTTATTTTCCATCTCTCGTCTGGTCGTATCCCAATAAGCTGTTGTCGTATGCGCTTTCGTAAGTCATGTCGTTCTCGTTTTCGTATTGCTAACGTGCAGTGTGTAATTCCAAAATCTGAAGTCTATCTCATACATAACTTATGGCCAACAAGTAATCGTCATTGTATCCCAGTAGGTGGTTCATTTGAATTGAGTAAGTACCATAGTCGTATTCATATATCCACAGGCACCTGCCTGAAATGAATCGGAACAAGAAGGAGGGAATGCATGGGTACTTGTACTCGCTAGTTAGCTGTATGACAGATATGTACGTAACCACAGTTATTCTCCACAGCTTGGAATTGCGTGCACGTCCTCTACACTACATTCTATCGATATGAGTGGGGCACTTACAGCCATCATGGCCTATCAAACCCCAGAGAAACAATGCTGCTTACCTGAGATGCATGTTAAGGCACAAGACCAATCTATTAAACTTAATAGAGAACTCCTGAAAATAATGTTGGTCAGTTCAGGTTCCGATTACGCAGGTACTTCATATGCATATGCATATGTTCCATATATGTATTAGAGTATAATAATTGAGTCAGGATAGTATGAGGATATTTGTTTATTGCAATTATAATTCTTGAAGGCAGAGGCTCTGAATATCAGGTAAACCACTTGTCAGTGTCAAGAGATATTGATTCAACACCTGCCCAACGAAGTAATAGCTCATATGGATCTTGGTCCTAGAAACTGCAAATCTGTCAAGCCTAGATCAAGATCCACTTGAATTTTGGTAAATTCGGTTGCGGGTTGGTATGAAATGTTTATTTTCTAATTCGTCGCTTCCGTGCGCAATAGACGGATTATGGGCTTTGTGTTATGTGCCTCTGCTCAGAAGCATTATGGTAAACTTAGCAACAAGGCCGAAGAAAAACTCACTATCATACAAAGAGAAGGCTAACCCTTGCTCCTTCATGGCTGATGTGAAACCGCTAGGGGCATACGTCCAACCATAACCATCAAATGACTAAGCTTAACGATGCCTTCCCAAATTGAGACGGGCTAAATCTTATGTGCCACGCGTAATGATGGGGGATTGCGTATACCTCCATCAACCCCTGGCCTCTGAGATTCGCAACCAGCCTGTAACTGCAAGCTGCAGTGGACTTTTCCGTCTCGGCGTTGACATTAAGCACAGAACTTGTCCGGCAAAAGGCAAAAATGCTGGAGCTGCAGCTGGAGAAAGCGAAATCGAATCGAAGGCACGAGTTGATATGCCAAGTTGCATGCTTGCGGAGAGAACGAGAACAGTATCCCAGGACGAATTGTATGTGTAGTGGAAGGTGCTGGGTACTTGGAGAGCTTGTTTTATGATGTTGCTTCGCCTTAACGTCCAGGCCCATGTGGTAGGCGGTGCTACCTAAGCGATTTTGTTGTGCTGCTGCGCCGACGCCAGGGTATGGCGATAGTCAAAAATTCCATTCAGTCAATTGATCTTTGAGGTCCTCGCAAAATGATGTATGTTTTGTAGTTCAACAGTTTCTCAACGGTTTAGCAAAGCCTCCTTTGCCTTGTCCTGACCGCTTGTTTTCTTTGTATTTTGCTGGGGTATTTTTTTTTTTTTTTGCTCAACGATACTCTGGTCTTTTCGTATTGGGTCACAATGAGAGCAAACACATCAACTAACTATAACGACTCTCTCAATCACCATCATGATCACGATTTACGACGAGGTGTAATGCCCCTTGATTACTGGATATAAAATCTGCAGTTCGTATTAGGCACGGTAGCATCAACTTTGTCGTTGGGTGGGTTTTTTTTTGGTCGGGTTTATTTAAAGAGATCAATCATTGTACGTTAACCGCAACGCAATTTCGTGTTTGCAGCTGGCCAGGGGTGGGGAGGGGTGGGATGTGGAGGGTATAGGCAGGTCGCGTTGTAGAGGGCTGCGTAAGCCTTTGGATCACTTTTTTTTTTTTTTTTTTTTTTTTTTTCTTTTCGCCAGTTTTTTGTACCCGCATTGGGGGAGAGAGGAGCAGATGTTTGTTAATCAGGAATAGAGTTTGGGGATGTGGATTAGCATTCGGAGAGGGACGGCAGTCGAGGAGGTGAGTATCATACTTTGTTCTAGCAGAGCCGAGGAGAGGGCCGGCCAGAATGCGAGGGTAGAGCAGAGGCGTAGCGGTCCTCTCCGGCAGCAGCTCTGGGCCAGGGCTGGCACACGCTTGCGGGCGCACAGGTGGCAGCAGTGGCAGCAGTGGCAGCGGTGGCAGCGGTGGCAGCGGTGGCAGCAGCAGGCAATTGCAGAGGGCAGAGGGGGGATGGGGGGCTCTGGAGCTGCTCTGGAGGTGGAGGTGGTCGTGGCCGTGGGTGAGTGGGAGCAGGCGGTTCAGGGCTGCGAGTGGGCCGGGCATTCTCGTCGTCTCGCCCTCCGTCTACGTGCTGCCCCTTCTGCCCCTTCGTATCTTTCAAAGGCACGCGGCCGCGCTCGCCGCCTCCGCCTCTCTTGTGCCCTGTGCCTGAGATCTAGGGTATGCTAGGCAGCGGGCCCGTATCATACAAGCATTGCGGCGCCGTAGCTTAGCACTGGGGTACCGGATCAGCGACTGCGAAAAGCCATCACCAGCAGCAGCCCGCAGCGCCAGTGTCGGCACCTCCAGGGCACCTCCAGGGCCTGCCCGGCGAGCCTGCGCTGCTGCAGGCCTCGCCCACGGCTGCCCCCGCGGCCCAGGACGCAGCGCAGAACGCAGCGCAGAACGCAGCCAGGCGACGCTCACTGGGCGTCCTCCACACGCGCTGCTGGGCGCTGGGCTGGGCTGGGCTGGGCTGGGCTGGGCTGGATTGGGCTGGGCGCGGCCGGAGTCGCAAGTCACAGTCGCAGTGCGATAGCAGACGTCGTCGTAGTCGCAGTCGTCGCCTTTGCCTCCTGCGTTGCTCTAGCCGCAGCCTAACGCAACTTAGCAGATTACTCTGCCCTCACGGAAAGTCGTCGTCAGTCTCCTCCACCACCCACTTGCACCTCCAACTCTCTTCCCCTCCTCCCTCCTCCCCCCCCCCCCCCCCCCCAAGCAGCCGCTTCTCGCCAGCCAACCAAGTCTCTCCCCAGCGAGAGAAAAAATTTTGAGCAACTGTTCGCTCATCAAACTCGGTTCGTCCCCCCCCCCCCCCCCCCCCGGCGTCCCCTCATCAATTTCCTTAATTATACACTCCTCTCAAGAATATTACCTCCCGCCCCCCACGTACACACACGCAAGCCTTTCGCCCATTCAGGCCTAACCCACCCAAGCACTTCGTCGCCGCACGTCGTTGTCGCTGGCGTTGGCGTATCGGTCGGCTTCATCATCATTTGCCTCCGACCCTTGCGTGGTTGATTCGACTATTAATCTTAACCCGGCAGGGCGTTGACTTGTGCAGTTAACCTTCCTGCTCCTCCTCCCTCAATCGATCAATCCTGGCTTAACGACACCACGTTTTTACCAATTTTCGATTGTCGCTTGCCCGCCTTTCTTGGGAGCCCTAACATACCGTGACGAAAGCGTACAGGAAAACGAGCAATCATAATCTGCGTGGCATCGTTTAATAACCGGCGACGGGCCTTCGTTTCCTACCTTTCCCGGACAACTTAAACCTCCCGTGGGTCGCGCAACTACATACATTATGGGGGACCTTTCGCAATCCGACGCATGGGCTAAAGACCTCACTTGCCGGTTTCAAGGGCTTTTGCAAACGAAGAAGGAGTTGAAGAAGCAGAGGTCACGGACGCTGTCTCCAAACCCAACTGGCTCGTCATCGTCAATACACCATTCTCCCTCCTTACGGCCAACGACACCTGGAGTCCCACAGCATCACCCATTACCGCCAACACCACATATTAATCGACCTTCGGTACCTCCACTATCATCTCATCCTCAGTACCAGCAACATAAGCCTCTGGCTCCACAATACCCACCACCGCCTCCACCGGTCCCAACCCGGCAACTTCCTCCTCCTGTACCACCGAAGACGCCAATGGTAAACGAAGCCACAGCAAGCAGTGTTGTGGGGGTTAGCAAGGCGCCTTCAACAGCTTCCTCATCCCAAGCTCCACCATCATATGCAGTTCATGGACTCACGCCTCTGGTAGCCAGCCCTCCAACAGAAGAACATCACTTCTTTTTCCGAAACTTGTTGGCAACATTATCAAAGACGCCACTACGATATGAAAACCCGGGGTTATTGGACGAGGCATTAGCAGTGATACCCTTGGATAGGATATATGGTGAGGCAGAGGAGGAAAGTCAAATGTTGACTGCCCAGGCACAGAGTTTGGGTAAAGAGCCGGAATGGGGTTACCAGGATTGTGTAATAAGGGCCTTGCTAAGGTTAGTGTTTTTTTTTTGTTTTCACGATAGGATTGAACGAATACGAAGGAAATGGAAAAGTTGCTATTTTTAGAATCAATGATCCAAAAGCGGTATCTGAGAGATTTATATTGAGGATGGCTGACTGGATGGGGGAATTAGATGGTTTAAGCGAGATTTCTTCGAATGGGTCAATAATCCACTATGCCCTGTTTGTCGAACCAGCACCATTGCTCAGGGAATGACACACCCCACGGATGACGAGGCTGCTAGGGGCGCTTCTCGGACGGAGCTATACAAGTGTCCATGTGGCATATTGGTCCGATTTCCGCGGTACAGTGACGTTTGGGCGTTGTTGCAAACCAAGAAAGGGAGATGTGGAGAGTGGGCGAACTGTTTTTCCATGTTGTGCCGGGCGGTCGGTGGGAGAGTGCGATGGGTTTGGAATTCAGAAGATCATGTGAGTGGATAGTTGCAACTTTAGGACACGACGGGATTTTTCATTCGACGTGAAACTAATACAGTTATCCACAATAGGTCTGGACAGAGGTATATTCAGAACACCAAAAGAGATGGGTTCATGTTGATGCATGTGAAGAAGCTTGGGATCAGCCAAGGCTGTATGCTGAAGGTACACTCCATTGAGCACGCCACACTAATGGTAGATATTGACTTCATCTCTGTAGGCTGGAAAAAAAAAGATGGCATACTGCATCGCATTCTCGTACGATGGAGCTACTGACGTAACCCGCCGATACGTACGCAACCAACGAACTCAACTTTTACCCCGTACACGGTGCCCGGAAGAGGTGTTGTTGTGGATTTTGCAAGAAATAAGGAGAAGCAGAAGAGAGAAGCTGTCAAAACAAGAAAAATTCCGGTTAGAGAAGGAAGATATGGATGAGGAAAACGAGTTCCGTGCATACCAGGCACAAAGTCTAGCAATGGAGCTTGGTGGCGAGATCGGACTTCCTTCTGTCAATCCTGTGAGCCACGAGGAGAAGCGACCAAGACAAAGTGGTAGGCATCTCTTTGACCCATTCTATGACCCTTGCCCTATACCCGTAAATTCGAATACAAGGTCCTAATATGTTTTCTGCGAACATAGGAACCGCAGACTGGATCCAGGCAAGAGGGGAGGATGGCACTGCTAGAGTTGGACAACAATATTACCCACCAAGATCTCCTGGAAATCCAGACAACGCCAGAGGCTTCTGACTTGAGGCTTTCATCTCCCCTACCACATCTCTCTTAATCACTATTACTTGCAGTAACTCGCCGTGATTACATATACACTCCCAATACCATCTCAGCCTTCCCTCTAGGGATTGGGACCTTTTCTTTGGATGCAACTTATTTACACTGGCTTGCTTCTTACCAGCGACATGTTTACTTGAGTTTACCGTACTTACATGGAGGCGTTTCTATGGGGTTTGCTTTTTTTTTTCTTTTTTTTAAATTTGTGTTGGATCCCTTTTTGCTTGTTTAATTTCGCGCCTTGGTTTTTATATGAAGGAAAATTCCATTTTAAAGTAAAGTTTAACTACATACTACCGCCTATTCCTCATTTTCTTTGCCATGTTACCACTTCTTTCCTGGACCTCTATTACCAACAGACGCAGTCACACAGTACGCCACAATAGGCCGGCCGACTTGGTTTTCTTTTGTAACATTATCGACGTTTTTATTATATTGGAACCGGATGGAGTAGAAAGGCTTGGGCGGAGGAAGGTTTCTTGAAAAAAAAAAAAAAAGATTTTTGTGTTTTAGGGGCTTTAGCGGGGCTTGGAGTTTCATGAAGAGATGTGTAGGGTGTCTTGTGTTTTGGCTTACCATTTATGTTTTACATATTTTGCTTTTTGGGTTTGGGAATTCAGCTGGGGATAGTTATGGGATGAAGAGATTGTCAGGAAGAGACAGAAGGTGATAGGACGGGAAGTATCACGTAAGCGCATCATTCATCGGACAATTTTCTCCTTTTGTTTCATTTTGGTTTTCTCTTTTCTTTTCTTTTTTTTTTCCCCTCTCCTTTTTGGCATATCTTCTGTGTGCTTTGATCTGTACTGTGTGCTGTGTGTTGATAAGATAGGAATAGGAAGCGGCAGAGGAATGGGATACTATCAAGTACCAAAAACCTTGAGCGGCCGATATTTGGATTGGGGCTCCCAGGGAACATTTCCCGATGGACAATGGTTTTCTATTCTCAGTGAAACTTATCTCACTGAAAAGGTACTTGTCTAGAAGCGATGACAAAAAGGGTATTGTTGTATTCATTACATGTTACTCAATTGGGCAATTGAATGCAGCACGTACTTTACAAGTTAATTACTTGTGGGGTCTACAGTAATGGGAATCTCCATCTCAACTAACTTAATTAATCCCCACCCCCCTCCCCCTCACCTTTCCTCTCTCCTCCCTCCCTCTCCCTCCTCCTCCCCTCCTTCCCACCCTCTCCACCCTCAATCTAACATCCCCCCCTTAGATCATTTCCCTTTTTTTCCTACCAAATCCCCTTTACTACAAGTTTGAAAACACAAGAATTCGGTCAATTGTTGTACCTTATTTTTTTTTTTTAAAAAAAAAGAAAAATAGAAAAACCTTTTAATCAAACTTTTGGCAATTGGTTTTGTTGTATGTAAAAAAAAAACTTGGTGAGGGGGGATAGAAAACTCCCTTTTTTTTTCTTTTTTTTTTTCCCTTGGTCATTGATAGAACGGCTTGATGATTCCGGTAATAATTTGGGTTTATCGCATGTGTGCGTGCGGGGTAGAGAAGGTTTGAAAGTAGGGGAGAAAAGCAAGAGGAAAATGAGGGGCGGGAGCTGCGGCGGCGGCGGGATCGGGCAAACGCATTTCTGACGAAAGTTCCCTACTATCCGTGTTCTCAACTTGCTGATTTCCGCATTCTAACAACAGTTTTATATAACGTTTGTAATTCTTTCGACGGTCAAATGGATGTAGTTGAAGATCGGTGATGATCACCTGTTGAAATGGGGTCTGTATTACCGGTTTTATATTATTGTTCACAAGCAAATCAAGCAAATCCAAGAAAGCTTGAAAAGGAAGTAAAAAAAGAGTGGAAACAGAAATTATCTATTAATTCTTAAATGCAGAGTACAATGTGATATTGTGAAAACAGGTCGTTACCCTCAACTCCCTTCATCTCCGTTTCCCAGAATTGCTTCCACTAATCCCAAAATTTGATCAGTCCATCCAGCGCCCCCGTCACAACCTTGCTACTCTCCTGTGGATGCCACGCCACGCACGTCACGGGCCCGTCACTCGCCTGCATCTTGTGATACATCTTGCAACCCCTCCAGCTCCAGAAGCAAACATACCCGCCGCTATCTCCAGATACCACAAACTGCCCGTCGGGCGAAATATCGATATCGATTGCGTACCCTGCGTTATTGTGGCCTCTAAAGCTCTTTTTCCTGTTCTGCCGGAACTTGTCCGTGCTGGCGTAGACCACGATCTGATTGTCACCAGACTGGTACGCGACGTATTTACCCGACGGGTGCGGCGCTGCGCGGACAAGCGGGTACATGTACGGCTCTGCGATGAACTTGATGGGAACTGGAAGCCCGTACTCCCATGCACGCAGTGACTTGTCGTCTGACGTCGTTATGAACCTTCTCGACTCGTCCACAAACGTGATGGTGTTCACCGGGCCGAGATGGTAATCGTACTCCTGGACAACCTCCTTGGTCCGTACGTCGAACTGCACAATCTTCTTATCCGACATGCCCGCAAGGAACTCGTGCTGGATGGCAGGGTTGAAGCGGATGACGTGTGGGATTTTACCCGTCGAGTAACGGGATATGCATTGGCCGGTTTCGGTGTCCCAGAGCTTCATTTGTCGGTCATAGGAGGCAGACAGGAACTGTTTGCCGTCGTTGGTGAAGGTGATGTCGGTGACAGATTTGGAGTGTCCATTATAAGTGCGGAGAAGTTCACGTTGATGGTAGACGTCCCATATCTACGATAATCATGTCAGTAAACGACTTCCGTAAGATCAGAGTAGAAGCAACCGTTTACCTTTATTTTCGAGTCTGCACCTGAACTCAATAATAAATGGCCATGCGTTGGAAAGAAGCGCAACGCCGTGATCGGCTTTGTGTGCCCACTCCAAGTATGCACCAGCTTCCTAGGTATGTAGTTCGTGATATTGCCCACCTCTTTGCCCAAGTCCACGTCCAAGTCCTGCGGCACATGCATGTACGTCCTACCTTGGTAATCGTACATCTGGCTTCCGTGGAATTCCGTCTGCTCGACGCCAGAGGTGTTGACATCGAGGTACTCCGCACCGGCCTTGTCGATAATCGGATTCGACACCGGCGCGGTCACTTCCTCTTCGTACTCCTCATCGCTCGCTAGCCCAGATTCCGCATGTGCAGCCTCCTCAATGAGTGCTTGTTCATCGTCCTTGTACCCTGCCCATGGCCCCTTATAAGCATTCTCACCCTCCAGCACCCCAGGATCGCCCTTCTTGAATCTCTTCGCCCTGATCGCCCCCGTCTCCGCCTTTGATGGCCTATACTCGATGACATCCCTTCCCCCATGCAACCTGGCTGAATCCATATTTCCAATCAGCCCCGACGGATTCGCCGGGTTCGCTGACGGATCTCTCGCGTAACCTAAACTCGTAAATGTGCGTTGTTGTGCATTGAATGTCGCAGCCGAGATTGCCGCTTCCTCTGCATACCCCGTCAGCACGTTCTTCCGCTTCAGTGTGTTCGTTTCGTTGACGTCCCCGTGCGGCTTGAATGGGTTCGCGGGGCCCTGGAACGGACGCGCGAGGTCTTCGTACGGCATGTTGTACGAAATGCGCTTGTCAGTCGGCTTTACGAGGGACATGGAGAGCTGCATTGGGTCCTGTATGGGTACGGCGAGTCAAAGTCAGTCACTATGGCTTTCTCTCTGTCATTCTTTTGATTCACTCAGTGCATTTGGCCCGTCTGCTTCCGAATCTGCTCTGCTGCTTTCATCCTCTGGCAACATGTTCCATGAGCTGGGCAATCCAAACGGAAGAAGAGGACGGTCGAAGAAAGAGAATCAATTAACTTACATCGAGAGAAACGTCCGGGGCAGCTACTATCCTGGTGGCAGGTGCCACTGCTGGCTTCGGAATGGTGGTCGACGTAGAAGGCCCAGCCTCATCGTCGCTCGATTCGTAGTTGACTAGCGTAGCCATTGTGAATTCTGTTGTATGATGCTGTGTTAAGACGAAATGATGCCAGAAATTGGCGGCGATCTAGACCTGTCGCGCAAGGTAATATTCGGGCTTCGTAGTGGAAGCTGTTACTGTGCCTGATGCTGGCGAATTACGCCTGATTAGGCAGGACTTGGCATCAGCCGCATCACGTGAAGACAGAGAATCTTCGGTGCGTTCATATCAAGTTGTGCGAAGTCATCAAATCATAATATATGTCCAAGCATTATCAAATATTCCAATTCGCCTGAGGAGAAGATGTATGACACAGAAAAGAAAAGAAAAATACAGCCCATTCCCTGTGCAAGCAAATCTGAAAGAAGGAAAGTAGTAAAACCTCCAAGAAACACTTGTGAAATTGATAAATAGACGCCCAATCGGCTGATGAGAATACCAGAAGAATAAACAAAGAAAGGAAATAGTTCCAACAAATAATCATGTCCCAACTCAAACCCAAGAAAATATGTAAGAATGAGGATAAGAAAAAAAAATATAGCAAATTCCATATCAATTCGATAGCCCTGTCAATAGAAAAACCCATGAATACCTCCAAGCCTACACCTTTTTCCTACGCACGTTTACTAATTTCATATTGGTAAGAAAGACCTCGGAATAACTCAATGACGTTTGATAGTTTTGGTCCTCTGAAAACGCCCATAATGCAAGTGGAAATGAGTATGCCTTCGTCTCATTCATGACCCGAATCAAATACTGCAACGCTACGTTTGGGACCCGCCTCTGTTCACGCTTTCGCCTAAACACTCTGAGCAATTTGACTTGCAGGCTGTTAATAGGAGATGTTGTCAGTAAAGTCCTAATGCTCAGGAATTTATTGCACGGATACTTACCGGACTCTGAGGCATAGTGCTGTTTCTCCTTCCCCTGCTGCTCTTCATCTGTTTCTTAAGCGCACTTGAGTCCAGTGGTTTCAGGAGCTCAAAACTGCATAGTAGCTCCCCTGATACAGACATTACTGCACCCCAATTATCGAACTCCCCACAGTACTGTCAATGTTTAATTATTAGTACAGATGAATGCATTAGAGTATTCCACAGAAAAAACTCACATTTGGTGCAGAAAATACTGTTACCAGTGTTCGATCGTTGAAAAACTCATAGCCATCCTCCACTACCATATGTGCTCTGCATACCAAATCGAAATCATGACGCTGTAAAAAATCAAGAATAACCTTCTTATTGAAGCAATAGCTAACACCTCTTTCATTGTCCTCCCATTCAGACTCCATGTCTGCTGGATCACTCCAGAGCAGATCATTCAATAGACCATAGTCAGGAACATCAGTAGGACGGGCTACTGCTCGAATATCATCCATATGTTGTAGATTGGGAGAGAGCCCGCCATGGACACAGAAAATCTTTCCTGCAACAATTGCCGCAATAGGTAGTGTGTTAAATGTGTCGATGAAACCTTTCCAAATTTTGACATTACACCGCCTTTTACATTCGTCGTAAAAGCCGTAGACTTAATCTCTTATTAGCACACCATTCTCATGTTTCTTGAAAGTTCAAACTTACCTCTGGTAACATTAGCACACTCGTGATTCCCTCGCAATAAGAAAAAGTTTTCTGGGAATTTGAGTTTGTAGCACAAAAGCAACAGAATTGTTTCAAGACTTTGCTTTCCTCGATCAACATAGTCTCCCAAGAACAGATAGTTCGATGTTGGGGGGAATCCGCACATCTCAAACATACGAATGAGATCTGTATATTGTCCATGTACATCACCTACAATCTTCACTGGTGGTGACAACTCTACTAACGATGGCTGAGATAAAAAAACTTCTCTAGCAGCCAGACAGATTGCGTTAATTTCGGCATTTTTTAGGCAAACAGCTTTGGTGACCTTTCCAGAGTAAGCAGCATCCAATAGCCTCGAGATCATGTCATCAAGATCAATAGCCCGCAGATTCGACATTCCCATACTTGGAGATGTTCCAGCAACGTTACCATTTGTGCCATTACTTCTCGCAACATTATTGATAGGTATGACCATGTTGGGGCGTTTGATAAGGATAGACTCTTTGGGCTGCTGGGATGGTGGTGGTGGCTGAGTTGCCGAAACTGGAGCATCGGACACAGCATCTACATTCATGTCTTCAAGAGCATGGTGACCTTTTCCCACTGAAGAGCCTTGAATAGGGGACAATGGCGGAGTTAGACTAGCGGCTTCCGTCGGTGATGGGGAATCCACAGCCGTATTTGTGTCAGATTGTAGGGACCTTTGTGATGAAGACGCAGAAGTTACTGGGGATGTGAGCGAAGGGCTGCGTGGCTTCGTACGACCACCAGTACTAGCGACAGGTAGTGATGTATCGGATTTATCTGAGGAAGGGGTGCTCCCTCCTGCTAGAGCTGTGGAGGATCCTGTTGGGCTATCCTTTTCTTTATCTTTGGACGGCGTTATTTTCTTTAGAGTACCTCGAAAAGACCGACTGGAGCCTTGAGTATCGGTCTTGACCATAGGCACTGTGTCGCTCAAAGACGCAGCAGAATGATTTGCAGGGGCACCATTTGAGTTCGCAATCCTCTTTGATTGTTGTTGACCCATTGTGCCGTGATAGACGTGTGCTCTCTTTCAGGTACAGAGGACCTGCTTTGTCTATCCGGTTTATCTTTAAAGGTAGGCTGCGTGTAGATATGTAGGAAAGTTATGGAGGACGTTTTGATATGAGGATCGAATCTGGGTACCTTCGTGAATCCAAGGTTGGCAGTGTAGAGGTACGAGCCAGTTAAGGAGGCTCAACGAGTGAATGATAGAACCGAAGGAACCAGCTCTCGGTGACGGACTTCGTTTTGTACAAATCACAACAACAGGCAGTTGTGGTGCGATGACCTTGGGTATGTGGCTAGTGTCGGTTAACAGGGAGGATGGAGGCCAAGGATGGGTGTGGAGCTCGATCTCGATGATCTGACTCGGGGGGGGGGGGGGGGGGGGGGGGGGGGGTAGACGACAGGGAGATACAAGGAGGTTGGATTGAGCAAGTTAAGGCCCGGGAGAGTGGTGGAGGAGCAAGTCAACAGTGGGTGTGTGGGTGGTGTGGGTGGAGGGGGGGGGTGGAATTTGTTCCGCCTAGAAGCTCAGTTTGTCAGCCTTCCCCAATAGCATGCGGCGGGTTGCGCTGAGACAGCGGACTGGGCCCGTCAAATTCCACAGCAGACAGCAGCGGCGCGGAACCAAGCAACAATCTTCCTTTTTTTTTTTCCCTGCTCTGCTCCTTCTCGGCATAGCGGGCATCAGGCCTGCGAAGCTTAGCCATCCAGCGCGGGCAGCTCGTGCCAACGTGGATGCCGACTAGCAGCATGTACGATACATGTGTACGTGCCAAAGCTTCTGGGGCTCCTTGCAACGTCTAGCTGGCTGGATGCATCTCCGAGACAGAGGAACGCCGACCGTGAGTACGTACCTGCTGCTGAAGTGATGTGGATGGGGATCGCTCCCGCGAGACGCCCTTTGGCAAGTCGTCGCTACTCGCTACTGACGCTGGATTTGACAAAAGACAGTGGGCAGAATGGGTGCATGTAGGAGCACTGCTGGTGCAACGTGGAGGAGGAGGGCACGAGGGTTACGGGTGAACGGTTGAGAAGTAGAGAACGCTGCTCGAGTGGCCGGAGTGTGATTCCAATGGGGTGCACCAAGGGCCTCCTTCTCGGCCGAACGACAGCGCGAAAGCTATGATACCGGCAGTGCGATAGCTGGACAATGGGCAAATGGTGGGTTGTGGTGGGGAGGAGGGGGGGAGGGGGGGGAGGGGGGTGAAGGTTGTGCTGTGCGGTGCAGTTCTGGGCGCCTGTGGGCTGGGGCTGGGCCGGGCTGGGCTGGGGACGAACAAACGGAGGTCAGGCAGAGGGCACCTCAGTCAATGCGCGCAAACGGGCTGCGAGTGCCCAGCGGCGATATCGAGACGTCGGGACCGGGCGGGACAGCGGCGTAGAGGCGGTGGCAGCAGCTTGAGCCCGAGCGTTGGGAGCTTCCACGAGAAGCAAGACGATGCACAGGAATTGGGCAGCCGTGGGCCGGATGGGGCCTGCTGGAATGGCGGGCTGCGGTGGAGCAGCGCAAGCTTGCCGTGGCTGTCTGGGGGGGGTGCTGCTCGTGGGGGAGGGAGCGCAGCCGGCGATACTTGTGTGTGCGGCGAGGGGGGAGGCAGCTTTAGCGGCGGGCCTCTTTTTGGCAACGGGGAGGAGGGCGGAGTGAGGGCGGATGGTGGAGGGCAGGCCGGGGCTGCTGGCCAGTCCGCCTGGGGGCCAGCGGCGCTCTAGTGCCGCTGCGTGCAGCCAGACCCAAGCGCAGCAGCAGCAGCAGCAGCAGCAGCAGCCATGTGTGTGCGGCCACCGCGCTATGCTGCGCTATGCTGTGCTATGCTGCGCTATGCTGCACTATGCTGCGCTACGGTACGGTGCGCCAAGCTGGAGCTTCAAAGAACTGCCGCCCCTCCAGCGTAGCACATAGCAGCGCAGCCGCCAGCACTGCTGCGAACTCCTCCTGCCCTCACTTGTCGGGCACGACTGCGCCCGTCCTGCTCCTGATGCTGCTGGCATGCCATGGGGCATGCCATGCCGGACGGCAATCAGCATTGATAGAACAGAGGCATCAACGTTGCATGTGCTCGGCACTCAAAGATGACACAAGGACAGGGCAGGCCAGGTCAAGACGGGCAGTTCGCACGATAAGGCAGGCAGGGATGCGCAGTCAAGCGATGTCGTGACGACCGGAGCAATTGGGCTCCTGCTTACTGTGCCATATCTCTGATACTCCGATATACCGCAAGTAATGATATGTATGGATGGAGGGTAAACCGGCAACGAGAGCGAGTGAGGGCGGGCATGCTGGGGCGAGAAAGCACTTCGACTATGAATCATCCTTTGATACTTATACTTCACGGCGTACATCGCCCGATAATGGGCATGGGTGCGGTATTCAGTTTCACGGGAGCGTTGCAGAAGGAAGGTTTGTTGCCAGCCCCATGCACAGCATGCGCTGGCTGAGGGGTGCCGTATGTGCCGTGCTCTAGTGCTCGCTCCATCTCTCCACCGCTACCGCTCTGTCCTCCAACCAGGCTATCTATGACATTCTGTCCTTGCACTGCGCTTCCCCTGCACCTTTCCTGACGTAGAGCTCTACGTAAATGCAATTGGATTGCGGGGAAGTGCCCCGTAGCGGTCTCTGAGTCCGCTGGGGCGCATTGCGTATTTGCACCGTGGCGGCGTGAACGTTCTTTCCCAGCACTGGCATGAGCAAGCTGTATCAATCTTCGAAACTACATCGTACTCTAGTGATTAATAGCAGCCGAAGCGCACTCTGCGATGCTGGACAATCACAAATGGGGGTAGTGCAACCAGCATACAGTTACAAGTAACTTAACTGTGCCCTCAAATGCCCCCCCATCAAGAGAAAATGCCTGGACATCACTGCTCGCGTCCAATAATATGAGCTATACCCCAGTTTCAAACCAGATACTGATACCCTTCCACTGGCACAGGTAGTTCCGGTGCCGAGACTATTGCAGTTTAGGCATCTGCTACATGCCTGCTAGGAAACTTCTGCACCTGCTAACAAGTGCCTCTGCATGTGCATCTGCTCTCCCAGCCAGCACCAGATTGATCCGGGCCCACTCGGCGGCCCTCAACTTAGCACGACGCTGGCTCCCGTTTGCTGATCTGCTAAATCTCCTGGGTTTGCCTCTCGATCCAACAAATTGACCTAGCAGGGCATGTTGGTTGCATTACTAGCAGGGGATATAATTATCACCGCTCTTCCGTCGGCTCCTGCCCGCCCCGGTCCAATCTTCTAAATTAATTCCATAATCGATGCCTATGAGGACAAAATTCGCAACCCAAGTACAAAATCTGTGAAAAGAAAAGATCATTTCTAGTGCACGTTACCATTGTGCGAGCGAAAGTGTATAAAGGGGTGCAAAGTTGGAAGATGAACATTGCAAGTTCGGGGCAGTTATACAGAGACCTACCTGATTACTCTTAAAACATCCAGGGCAAAAGGAATGGCACAGTCCTCTGTGCTTCTCTTGTATTCAAAAACTTCTTCCCTCCCTTCTTTGCTTTTTCTCTCTTTTTTTTTTTTTTTTTTTTTTTTCTCTCCTGACTGGGATGTCAATCCTCCCAAAATAAGCAACGTTTTGGCATCAATGGCACTACAGTGATAGAGAAGGACATGACTGCCGTAATTTGTATGTTTCATGGGTGGGCTCCTCCCATGACCTGCGTGCAAGTATTAGTATTGTGGCCCCAAGGACGAAGACCTTAATTCACTCTTCACGAGACAGCTAGATCTTCCTCCACTGACCTGTTAAAGCGAAAGGAACAATCCCATCCTCCTAAATCCCAGTCGATGTTGAAGATGCTGATAGTATGTATGCATGTTTGACGCAGTCATTTTCAAATTTTACAGATTAGCACTAGTGAGCTCATATCACAAAGAAAATACGTGTGCAGTTGGTAGTTTTTCATTCGATAGCTTGGCTGTTACTAACAGTTTACAATGGAAAAGGACCCGTGACCAAACGCTAGCATCCTATTGGAACTCATTTTACGCGGGAGCGAACCGCTCCACAAACTTCTGTTTTACTGAAAACGTGTCGGACACGGAAGCCTTGGCTTCTACCTGTTTGAAGGCTCCGATGACAATACAACCTCTTAGGAAGGAGGTAGTCAGTCACGAAACAAAAGCGCGAAAAGCTCCAAGCTATGCATTGTGCAGAACATGCACATACTTGACTGGAAAATAACGCAAGTTTCAATAATTACCAGGGTTGGAAGAGTTCATAGTATCGATGGCGATGAAGCTCTTTATTCACCGCTGGGTTTCATATTGATAAGCAAAAGTATCTGGTATAAGGGCGAAAACATATTTCCGCTTGACTAGCCCATACATGCAAGGCAGATTTTCAGTAGTTGTATTTGAATGTTGGAAGGTCACAAAGATAGGGCTTGCTGCGGCGCTGGCAATATGAAGGGAATCTCCAAGAAGGGCAAGGAATGGCATACCAAGGATTCCCATTGCGGCTTGCAGGTTACAAATTGCCCGGAGCAAGACAACCTCACTTCCGTGGTATGTTATATATCTTCAAGCCATAGGCTCGAAAATAACACGGAATCTACGAGGAGCTTAAGGCTATCTCCAGAGCACGAGTTTACATGGATAAGATGATAACCGGTCAGTAATTAAAGTACTTGGGCCTCGTGTCCTTAACTTTGATACTTTGTTCGTTTTTTTTTTTTTTTTTTTTTACCTCTCTTTATCGGCATGCACCAACGGATGCTCGCTGTGAAAGAACATCATTGGGTAGCAGAATTTTCAGTCCATGCTAGATCATTCATATCTAGGACCTTTGATCATATATATTGGCTTTTATTGCTGCATTTCTTCCAATACCCATACACACTCTAATAAAGGCGGATAAGCAGATTTAGTCATATAAAAAAATTATTCCTCGTTGCATCAATAACAGCCATAAGGCATACGACAGGCGGGGTTCTACTTTCCTCAAGCAGATTATCATACACGGGGCACATCCTGATATGCAGGGTCCAACGTTTCTTACCTAGCGCGACGTTCCATTGGGAGAAGTCCTCGTATAATAGAAGTGGAACCGAATGTCTACCGTGGCTCCATGATTGCACTTGGTGAATACCTTACTTTACTCTAGCATGCAGTTCAGGAACATCCAAAAGGCCTCGAGCAAAAACTGCCGAATCCATTAGCAGTACCAGTTTGGTATATTGCTAGGGGATCAAGGCCTGTATTATATTGCGGAGTCGAACGTGGGAGGAGCTTTACTGGTATGAGCCGTCAGAGGATTCCCGCTGTGGCTACCACCTCTCCGGGAGCTCCTACCTGGGAGTCTAGAAGCATTTCGTCTTCTGCTAAGCAGGTAACCGCATGTCTAGTAACTAAAGTTTGTCATTGACCTTTCTATGGAGGAGCAGGCTTCATGAAGAGACTTGCTAGTAGTCCACTCAGTCCTACAGTTGCCGCTTATTTCACTTATCAGGGTCTCTTGCATGAGAAACTAGAGAATTAGCGAGTACAAAATGCTAATTGGGGCAGTCTGGAATCTGCATCTTTGACACTCCTCTAGTACAAATGCATGCCTGTGTCCGCTTGCCAGGACTTGAATAAAATTCAGTTAATGTTATTGGCAATTCCAGCGTATATGCATCAGAACCAACCCATCATCTCATATTATTGCTTAAGAATTGCATCCAAAATGAAGATTTGAGATACGATTTAGAACATACAACCTGGTTTGAGACGTAGGCCGCCCGGGGCCGCACAAGAGGCTCGAAGTAAAATATCACAACTGCAGCAGCTAAGGTTCTGGAAAAGCACAGTTGTTGAACTTCGTTGACACCTTTCTAGACACCCCCTGTTGATGGCAAGTAGTACGAAGCATAGGATAGCCAATTATTGCATCCATGTACTCTTCCTATTGGACTTAATTTGGAGCCTCAAATATATAGCCAGCAGCGGAAGAAATTCCGGCGAAGGAAAGGTCAGTTTTTCTCACTGACCGTACTATACAATGGCGTTGAAAGACGCATAAACTTATGAAGTATGATCAAGGTCATCATTACATTGTCGTTTCTTCAAAATCTCTACACATTTAATCCAATACAACATATACCACATTGGGTAGGCACCTGGAAGCCGATTTCACCAACCAAGTTTAGGTAGGTTTCCACGGCAACACCCGACCGTTTTTTTTTCGCGGGGGTTGGATGTGCATGCTCGCACGTGGACCGCACGCGGAAAATATGATCTGCGATCTCGTACAGCGTGATACTTATCTCAATCTTGTTTGACATGGGCATGTATCGGTGCATGCACAGTACTGTATTCGAGTACATGTGTACATGAACATGTGCATTGGAATATATGCAGTACAGTTCGGAATAGAATTGGAAGATTATGTTTCATGCATACGTGCATCCCCTTGGAGTTTCAACTTCTGTCTCGGAAAAAATATGTTTTGAATTTGTTTCTCGACTAGACGGATCCTGGACGGCGCATTAGCTAGCTGTAGGTACTGCGCACCGGCAGGGGGCACTTGTACATGCAAGGTAAAGCGAGGGATGTGCCCGTCTCGGATCGTTCTAGGCGTAGGCTTACCTACTGCCGCGACGCCCCACCTGGCGGGCCATGACTTGCGACGGAGATGCCTGGTATGCTGTGGCGGTGCATGGCACAATGCTGCAGCGTGGATTTTGTGGTGACATCGGTCGGGATTGATGTTGATCGTAGTTTATCGGGGCCTCTGAACGTAGTGGGGTGGCAGTTGAGTGACTGAACCGTGAATACCTAAGCCGACAGCTATTGCGGGAGAACATACTCAAAGCTGCTGCTACACTTGTATGAATACGGAGATACTTAGCGTGTTATTCCTTGTTGAGGCTTGTCGGTCGCGACGTCCATTGCCTCGCTATATCTTGCGGTCAACCTCTGACACATACGATTTACTCTCTGTAATTATACTACTATACGTTTCCATCCCGTTGGGGTCAGATTCCGACACTATCGCCCTTGTGTGCCTTGTCGGCGAATGCGACTTCCGCAACGCTTCCCCTTACGTGGGCCTCCCCTCCCTTCCTTCCCCCTCCAGTTACTTACTTACCATACCGAGCAGCGCACCTTACTCCCCAAACCACCGGCTACTGGCATGGCCCAAGTCACCCCCGCGCGCCCCCCCGCGCGCACCCCCGCTCCCGCCCCCGCCACCGATGCTGCGGACGTAGCCGCCCCGTCCCCAAACGCCTACCTGACCAGCCTGCTGCTACACACGCTACGAGTAACTACGACGGATGGGAGGATGTTCGTAGGGGAGTTTAAGTGCACCGATAGGGTACGTATCCGCACCGTTACTTCATACCTTCTCACTATTGCCGGATGGGTTTTTATTTCTTTTTTTGCCCTTCTTACTGTCTCTTGCGAGTTGAGGAGGGTAGAGGGAGAGAGGGGGCATTCATTTTTTTTTTTTTTTTTTTTTGGACAAAAATGGGGAGACGAACGACGAAGATAAGAGAAACAAAGAACAAAAAAAGTTAGGCTGAACAATTTCTTTCTTTTCTTTCCTATTTTTGTCTTTTCCGTCAAACAGGACCGCAACCTCATTCTCGCGTGCACAAATGAATTTCGATGGGTTGGCCACGATGCCGCGAAAACTTTAACGACTACTAGCACCACTACTGTTACTACAATAACCACGACGACTACCTCAGCAACGAGCGTGGGAGACGAAACTAGCAGGTTGCTTCCTACGGATACGGCAACTGAAGTAGAGACAGGGATGGTAACAATTATAGAAGCGAACCCGAATATGGGCGCCACGGAGCCACAGTTGCAGAGACGGTATTTAGGACTGGTGGTAGTGCCGGGGGAGGTGATTGTGAAGATTGAGCTGGAGGAGAAGAAGGGTGGCGGGGGCAGGCGGTAATAGGTGGGATAAGGAGGAATTCAGGTGGGGGGGGGAGAAGTTATGATTGGGGGCTGCATTGCTGGAAACTTTGCAGAGGAGTAGTGCAACCAGACTAGGGAGGGTGAGGTTATAGTGGGATTGTAGGACCAAATGGCCATCCTGGGTAATTACACTCTCGTTACTTTGAGCTCTACAAGACTAATTGAGCTCGGGGGAGGATGGGTGGTAATCAGGTCTTGTATTAGGAATATAAGCCATATACATCCTAGTTACTTTGTTTTCAAACGATACTTAGACGTAAATTGCTGGTAGTCGCGCGCCTAAATCACTGGTATAAAAGCTCATAATCAGACTGATATGCAAACGTTTGTATAACATAATGGAGGATTAAATCATTATGTATCATTTCATGCCATTTTATTCTGATGCTCCATTTCCCTATTTCCATACCCAAACCCGCCAACCAGCAAGCAAAAATAAAAAACGCTCTTTGCCATGGGCACCTGAAAAAAAGTGAGTATTTTATTTTCACACACAAAGAGGAAATAACCCAGATACATAAGGGGAAGAAAAAAGGGAAAAAAAAAGGTAAAAAATAGCCAGCTGAAAAATAATAGAAAATCAAAACCCCGGAACGTTAAAAGATCAGTACCCAAGCCCAATTTCGAATCAGTATGGTGTGGAAGGTGACAGCCAGTGGACAAGGTGATATGTAGAGAGCCAGGAAGAGGAGGTTCTAGGTTGGATGGGTGGTAAAGGTGAGTGGATTTTGAGCGCGCAATGTAGAAAAAGGAAGAATGAAAGAAATAAATGGTCCAACACAATCACAGGCGCTGCAAGTCCAAATACTCCATTCCGCCTTCTCTCCCTGCGTGTGCACTCTAAAGAGGCATTAGGACTGGTAGTATATCATGCACAATGGGTTTTATTTCTTTTTCTCTTTTTGTTTAGGACAAATTTAGAACTTGCTAAAAGCCTTGTTTCCCTTGCCCTTGGCAGCATTGACACGGAGAACGTTAAATCGGACCTGTGGCAGAAAGTGAATCATTAGCCTTGTAAAGGGATATTAAGCTCCATGATAATCCCTCTTGATATCCAATCCATGCAGTGTTCATTGGGTCACCAATTAATATCCCCCTCCCAGGTACGTCCTTTTTCTTTGATTCCCTCACATAACCTCTCCTCCTAATACCTCAAACAACAAGTGACCGGAAGCAGCCTACCGTTTTGCTCAATGGCCTGCACTGTCCAACAACGACTTGATCGCCCTCTTCAACACGGAATGCCGGAGACACGTGGGCTGCAAAATTGCTGTGCCTCTTTTCGTAACGGTTGTATTTAGGAATATAGTGCAGATAGTCTCTTCGGACAATGAGAGTTCGGTGCATCTTGGTAGAGATGACGGTACCAGTCAAAATTCGGCCTCGGATAGAGACGAGACCTGTGAAGGGACACTTCTTGTCTACACAACCCCCACCACGTCCTTGTCAATACCGAACCGAAACCCAGGCAGAATCTCGGAAACGGGAAGATATACCAATGTAGGTTCCATCAATTGCAGTCTTTGGGGTCTTGAAGCCTAACCCAACGTCTTTGTACCATCTTCGGCCTCCCTTTCCAACCCTGCGCTTTGCGGGGCGGACCTTGCTGGCAAGGAAGATGTGAGGCTGCTTTTGGAAAGCACGCTCAGATTGCACTGTTAATTCAGTGGCCATTTTGTCGTAAGGATTGTTGTGATGACGGCAAGTGTCGTGATAGGGTCGTTAGAACAACCGGGACGTCGGCGGTGTCGTATCTTGTGCGTTGGGCTGATCTGGCGACGATATGTTTTTAATTTCTTCTGGCAACCTCGTTGGCAACCTCGTTAGCGTTTGCTAGATTGGACGAGGACTTTCCCAGAGCAGAGTATGGTGCGTGGGCGCAGGGCTTGCCCTAGTGGCGCATTTATCATGAAGTGGAGCGAAGAGGGCGTGGCTGTGCCAGGCTCAGGTTGCCAAGATGCACGTGAGTTTGGTAACCATAGTGAAAACAAAGGAAGTCTCCGTTTACTGGCCTCATCCCTGGCGGTTGCCCCCAGAACCAACTTGCAACCCCCACAAAAACAACAACAACGCGAGAGCAGCCCACACAACTGGTGCATTACCGTCCTGCTCCGCGACACCGCAGACGCTCCTGCTTTCAATCCTAAAAAGTCCTCATGCTACTTGCAGGCAGTTGGAAATACTTGTTAAACATAATCTAACACTCTCGAAGTGCCGAGTATTCCCATTCACGTTAATTGAGTTTAGCAACCAATCATTTTTACAAGTCCCGTAGGTATACGACCACCGCTATTCGGCAACAATGAATGAAGCAACTAGCAACCATAAAGGTGGTCGCAAGGCGCGCTCAAAGAGTCTCGGACCTGGGGGTCTTGATGCTCTCAACTCGCAGAACCGGGCGGTGGATGCTGGCAAAGGGAAAAAGCGGCGAGAAAGTGTGAGTTTCCTGCGACATGATATCGAACTTCATACCATCCCTCATTACGAGTTAATATTTCCTCTTTCTATGATATGCAGATTGACATTAGAATGCTTCAAATTCAGATGATGAGCGGACCGCCTAAGCCTCCACCGAAAGGTATCCTTCTGCCAACAGTTCCTATCTCTCCCCAACAGGCCACTGGCGCTACAAATACAAAGAGTCGCCGAACCTCATTCCTTAATGTTCCTGGGCTTAACATGCCCAAGACGGGCCCATCCAACAATGACAATGGTAATAAAGTTTCATCCAATGATGGTATGACTCGGTCAATTCCTCTGCGTACAGAAGAGGAGCAAGCTGCACGAGAGAAGCAGAAAAAGGAAATTCTTGCATCTCGTGCTGAGCGGCGCAAGTCTTTGGGCAACAGAAGGGTCAGCTTTGCTACGGAGGCAACTTTACACACATTCTTTCTTGATGATTATCCAGCAACCCCGTCGTCCGCTGGTGGATCGTCACGGAATTCGACTCCTGGGCAGGGAAAGAGAAGAACCAACTCGGGTGACGATGAAATTCCAGAATCAAAGAAGCAAGCCCGGAGGAGGGATGATAGCAGTAGCAGCAGCAGCAGTGATGACGAAAACGAAGCTTTTTCCAGTTCGCCTCTTTCTGCGGATGGGCTTGGAAGATTGGTGGGGCCTGGAGAACAACAAGACATTGATTCGGATTCCTCATCCAGTGTCAATGAGAACGACTCGGACGAAGAGAAGCTGATATTACAGAAGAGTAACAAGAAAAATGAAGGATTCCCGAATATTGCACCAGTGAATATCGACGAAGATGATGAAGTGACCATGGACCTGGATGATGATGTTACTTTATCAGCAAAAAATCTTAAGGGCTTCTTTAAGAAACCAATAACAGTTATTCGGGAAAATTCAAACGTGACAGCAGTGGGGCCTGCTCAGCCGCAGAAGGAAGCTGAGCCGCAGGTTGATGATGATGCTGCTATGGATATGACAAGGCCACTTGGCAGGGCACTTGCCCAATGCAATGCTGCTAATAAAGAGGACGATGATGGTGAAGTGGATATGGATATAACGCGACCGGTAGGTGGGCTTTTCAGCAAACGGTCAAGTGGGGATAAGGATAAAGACAATACAAGCTCCATTGGGGGGGTAATTTCGTCTCTGCGGAATGCGGCTCAACAATTCCAGAAGCATTTGAAGCCAAGAGCCCTATTCGGTGGCCCCAGTGAAGATGATGGGGAAGGAGAAGCGACAATGGATGTCACCAAGCCACTTGGTGGGTTGATATCCAAAGCGCGCGCACGGGCCTGGGAAGATGATGACGACGGCGAAGGGGATATGGAGATAACTCGCCCTCTTGGTGGCTTGATTAAGCAAAAGCATTCTGTACAGTATCCGAAGCTTTCCTCAAAATTCGATGACAATACAGATGGTGACGTGACAATGGATATGGATATCACAAGATCCATTGGTGGACTGAAACATGTTGTAGCGTATCCATCACTTCCGCAACCCGATGCAGAGGACGACGGTGACATGACGGTAGCCATGGACATGACATACCCAGTGGGGAAAATTCTGGACGCCAGCAACAAGAAGCAGACCGCCACGAAACCACAAGCAGCTTTGGATGATGAAACCATGGACTTTACTGTGGCAATTGGAGGTATCAAGGATGCCTCTGCATCCCACGCGTGGAGCAGTGAGGAAGAGGATGATGGTATGGGTGGTGAGGCTACAATGGACTTTACTGCTGTCGTAGGGGCTGGTGTGGTAGAGACTTCGCCTACTCAGCGTACGAAGAGAGGGAGGAAGGGTCGGCGTGGAAGCGCCATTGGTGCTGTGGTATTGCAGAGCAGCAAGGAATGGGAAAGAGAACAGGAAGCAGAACGGCAGCTGCAGAAGGAGCAGAGTGCAAAGGAAGCTGGTGAGCATCCAACTGATCGAGACAAAGGCAAACAAAAGGCGACACAAGATAAGGATGGCGATGAGGACATGGATATCGGTGAGGACGCAGAGATGGAATTCACTGCAATTGTTCCCAGCGTTATACAGCAACAACAACCAATGCCCTCTACTCCCACAAAGACATCTACCGTCACTGTATCCCCAAAGAAGGCACCCCAACAGCAGGCTATGCCCCAGAAAAATTCTCAATCTACTCCCGTTGCTCTTTTCTACGGTCCTGAAAAGCCCAAAGCTGGTGAATCATCAATATCCTCTCTTCCTAGCCCAGCCGGAGGGTGGATTCCTCCACTTAAGGCATCTGTGTTTGGGAAACCGGGAAGTAAACGGAATACCCCTACGGAGTCAGTCAAGATGACTGAAGCTTCTGCGCAAGCTGCTGTACTGGAATCACCATTGAAGTCTAAGAAACCCAGTGCTATCACAAAAGCCTCCTTACGATCAAATTCTCCCAAAAGGAGAGTCACTCGGTCAAGTATTGGTAAGGCGAGAAATAGTTTGGAGAGTATCGCCCTTAATACAACCCCAATTGGAGCTGCAAGGTCTGCCAAAAATGTGGAAAAGGAACCTGCTGCTGCTGCTGCTGCAGATACCACAAAGGATACATCTGAGCAAGGTTCTGGTAAACTGCAAACTCCCTCTCCACTTGTATCCATGGAGACACCAACGCGCGCTCAGGGGAATTCAACCGATGGACCCAGCATCTCTGCCCGACACTACCTGGGACGCATTTCAAATCCCTCCACCCCTAATGCAAATACGCCTAAACGAAGATTATCTGGAGTAGGTATTGACAAGCTAGGTTTGGGATCACCCGCGATTCTTGCAACACTGGATAGACGGAAGTCCCTCAGTGAAGCGTCACCTGTCGTCTTTCATGCAGGTGCTCCCAAAGACAAATCGCTTGAATCAATTCGACTAGCGGCCGAGGAGAAGCGTGAAGAGAAACGCCAGGATGAGGAAAAATACCATGAACAAAAGAGAAGGATGGAAAAGGCGAAGGATGAAACTGTCAACCTGAGGCAAAGAATTGAGAACATGACGCCATCAAACAATACCAGGAAACGGAAGAGTGGTGACTTTGAAGATGATTTTGGCATAAAGAGGGATTTGTTTGGAACTCAAACCAGCGAAAGGCCAGGGAAAAGGAGAAGTCTCGGGCGTGATGGGCCATTTACAACAGGTAAAGAGCTAAACACGAAGGCAGAAGGCCCAACTCCAGCGACTGGAAGGGTTACAAGAAGCAGAGCTTCATTGGAAGGAGATAAAGCTGTAAAGAGAGCTGAAGCTGCTTCAAAAATGAGCTCTCCACCTCCCACTGCTTCCGATCCAGGATCCAGACAGGAAACAGAATCACCTGCAGAATCGGAACCTGCACCTAGCGAACCGCCCGCTCCGCTTGTCACAATGCAGGAATTCCTGGAAATGACAGGTATTAGTTTTTTGGACGATATTACCCATACTAAGCGAAGGCAAACGTTTGTCCCCGGGATTCGCAAGGCAATTCCTCCCTCTTTGTCATCTTTATTCAAGAAGGAGGGCTCTGTTGAACCACAGCGAAAGGATGATATTGATATTGATATTGATATGGATGGGACGAGGGAGCACGGACTGGGCGATTGGATTGTTGCTGGTGCTGCAACTGCGAGTGTTTACCACCTCTTTTGGCAATCCTGCCATGACCTCAAGAAATACATATCAGATGGCAAAGATCAGATGAAGTTAATCGAAGTAGGAGTCAACCGTGAGAATCCACCGTTATTTAAAGAATATATCGACTCACCGGCAGACGTGAAGATGATCATGAATAGTCAGTTCAAGAACATCAAGAATCATTCCAGGTTATTGGCAAAGCAGGGTTGGTATGACTGGCGAATGGCGCAGTTGGTGAATCTGAATGCTCAATTGAAAGGGAACTTGGATGGATTGAGGAAAGATGAAGAGATGATCAACAAGCAGAAGCAAATTGTTGAAGCGGCACTGCCGCCGGCTCTTTCCGCTAAGCGTGTATCAGAGCATAGGTTAGCCAAATTAGTGGATAGGCGGAAAGAAGTGGAAGCTTGTGATCGAAAGGGGTTGGAGGAGGCAAGAAAGAAGTTGGTGGAACTCAGAAAGGAGGTGGAGATGAAAAGGGTGCTGACGCAAAAGAAGAAGATGGAAGCTGCGAAACTAGACAAGGGAATTGAGGAGAGGAAGGAGAGAATGAAGCAGTTGAAGGAGGAGATTGACGAAGCCGAGCGGGTGAAAGAGATGAATAGAGGATTTAGTGAAGATGAGGTCTGGGCTTTACGGAGTAAGTTCATTTTACGTGGGAATTAGTCAGTTTGCAGAATTGCTAATTGAATGATATAGGCTCTGTGAGGGCCAAAGAATTGAGATATGGCTGGTCAATTGTCGCCGTGGACCAAGGATCAATTATATCTATGGGCTATAAGAAAGACTTGCTCCTCATCTTTGATGCTGCTCGGAAACCGTCGAAGACACCGGAGGTTCAGTACATCGGCGGGGAAAACCACAATGCTTTGTCAGTCTATCCTCTACTAAAGGTAGAGGCACCCAATGCCCCACTTGTGGAACAGCGTTATTTCCTGGAGATACTCCAAAAGAAGATCTCTTGCATGTCCTCTCCGAGGGAATTGATCAAGTTTGTTTCCAGATTTTGGAATAGGGCTGAAACTATTGTCAACCAAATTGCTAAGGTCAGAGGACGCTGGATCACAACGTGTTCCTATGAACCTGCTTCGGACGCCAAGCCAAAGCTTATTCTCGTGGTCTCGGTTAAAGTGGTTCTTCCGGAACTCAGGACAAAGGTTCACGTTGAGTTTCACGTTGATGGGGCGGTTTTGCCAGGAGACAGCGAAGACGATTATGACGTCTTACAGTACGAAAATATGGTTGATGTCCTGGCAAAGGTGATATATTCGAAGGGGACAAAGAAGGTAACAGAACAGGCTTTGAATGGAACTATCAAAGGAAAGATGTCTACAGAATCTGTTATGGGACAGGGCGGGAATTGGAAGACTGCTGTGGAGGATGTCGTTAAAATCTGTTTTGTCGAAGAGCAGAAGAAGAAGCAGCAGCAGCCAAAGCAGGTGGGCGCTTCAGCTTCTGCAAAAGGCATGACGCCAAGGCGGACCAGGACAAATGCGCAGACCCCAGGAAAGAAGATTCCGGTTCGGGCAGCAGTCGAGTCGTCAGTCACCACTAATGAAGCCATTACCTCCGCGTACGCAACCAGGTCGGCGAGCAAGCAGTCTTCGTCCATCCCAATGCCGTTCGAGAAGATTGCTGCTCCTTTTGGGACAAATAAACGGGGCATTCCTGTGCCGACCAAGGCGGCGCACGAAGACCGCTAAGCCATACAGATGGCGTTGGCCGATCGTTTACGAAATTTGGCTGTTCTTGTTGCTACTGGGTTGTAGTATATCCTGCACTTGCTTTTCATCGTAATGTTACTGACATTGCTGGAGTTTACGTTGGCTAATTCTGCTTCTTTTTTCTGTGATTTCTGCGAGATATCATGCGTTGTGTTTTTCGGTTGGCGGGCAATTTCGGGCGGGATTATTTGGGAGGTGCTGGCGCGGTGAATGCTCGGGTGCAATGGAGGGTTTTGCTATGTGGTATAATAGGCGATGGCTGGCTGATTTGGCGATAGCTTATTTACATGCAGGTTTCATGCTTTACTTAATACCTCTGGGACAGCGTGGAAGGAGGGATGGGCGTTTTTGCGAAATCAAAGCGTGCACAGCTATACCGATTGTTTCTGCTGATGATGTATGGATTGCATTTTTGAGTCGTTGTTTGTGTACTTACTACTGTGCCATACTAATGTGAAGTGCACGTACGCCAGCGCTTGCCGCTACGATCTGTAGCGTGGCTTCCTCCGCCATGTGCGTCATCGCGTGGTAGGCTCAGAGGCCATGACGGGCCGGCTACTTCGGCAGTTTACATGACTGTTGGCCCCGCGAAAGCCGAGGGAACAAGAATGAAGGTGCGGAATGCTCAAGCGCCTCATGTAGTTCGCTCTCACGCAGTTGTACCCCAGGACAAGATCCTGCCGTCAGCGGCCTTGGAAATACTTCAGGTGCTGGCAGTTTCGCTGGAGGAGCTGACCCGTAGGGCACTGCTGCTCTGCGCCTACCCCACCCTCCACCGCCGTCCTCTCGTCCCCCAGGCTTCAGCTGCACCAAGGCCGCGAGCCACTGGGTGTATGAGGCTGCTTGGAGGCAGCCAGTACCTGATAATATTGCAGTGCTAAGTGCTAGCTTCTCTGAACCCCCGCCCGCCCACCACGGCCCAGGAAAGCCTAGCCAATTCACTCGACTTGAGGACGCCCCCTTCCATCATAACTCTGCGAAGGCTTGCATCTGTAAAATCAAGGCTGCGACTGGAAGTTTAAAAACAGGAAGACGCCCCACTACTGGTGCAGCCTACTGCCCACCGCCCACTGCTTCAAATTGATTCATAAAGATACAAATTCCAGTTCTTTCTTTCCCTCTTGCTGTTCTTTCCCTCTCTCACTTCACTCTCCGCAAGAAGGAGCAGAAGACGATCTCACATTTGAAGTTTACAACAGAACGTTCGACCTTTGGTAAGTGATATCTGGTGAGAGTGAAGGCGGTGCATCGATTTAGCAGCGGAACCAGAACAGGTGAGATCCGCATATTTTGCGTATTGTGCTTCCACTTGATGTACGGGACAAAAGGCGAATGCAGCAGGGATGTTTGATGGCCGCTCCTCGTATTTACTGGAGGAACCCTGGCAGCGGGGCGAGTTGGCATGCAGGATAGATAGCTTGCCTTACCAGTTTTGTCCACTTTTGTGGGTTTGCGTGAACAGAGCTGAGTCGCGGTTCAGAGCAATAGGACACGCAGAGATTGAGATTCGCTCGATTTGCAACATAGCAAGCCTCTTATCACTTCCAGCAGTGAAGCAAGAAACGAGCGTGGTCTCAAAACCTATACAAGCACTTTCACGGTCCCACAATCACAAACTCTCACGTACGCCAGAACCGGCGACTACACTCTAACAAAGTCGGAAGCTCTTTACTTCGTTGACAGAACATAAATATTTCTGCAAATGCACAGGACATATTCGATGCGCCAATCGCGCGCACCTACACAGGCGCAGATGTTGAATCCACCTCCACCACCAAGCTCAACAAAGAGTGGGAGGTTGTTTGGCAGGAATAACTTTGGTTAGTTGACTCAATTTAACTTTGTTACAGGATTTTTGGGGGAGTGGGGGACAGTGGGCCTCAAACTGTGACGGCGATGGAGAGGAGGGGGCGCAAGTTCGGCAGTGGCTAACGTGATAATGCTGTTGGAGCATTTTCAGGCCATGCGTTCAGAAAAACCACCGCCGGAGCGTTGTAAGTTGCGCCTACGTCCCAACGCACTTTTCTTCTCAGTAACCTGCAGGACCAAACATTGTGAATATTCTAATTGTGGTTTGTTAAAACAGTGGACCTGATCTGGCAAAGAGATTGTCGCAGCTTGTAAAAATGGAAAAAAATGTCATGAGGTCTATGGAACTTGTTGGCAGGGAACGACGGGAGGTTGCTGTATGTCATAAACGCACTATTCTGGTCGCACAGGGACGTAGTGACTTACGGATACCCTTATACAGAGGCAATTGTCAGTTTGGGGCGAAGAATGCGATGAAGACGTCTCGGATGTCTCAGACAAGCTCGGTGTGCTAATCTTTGAGATTGGCGAGCTCGAGGATCAGTTTATTGACAAATACGACCAATACCGTGTGACTATGAAGAGTATTCGGAATATTGAAGCAAGCGTTCAACCAAGTCGAGACAGTATGTATTAGCATCCGTATGGATATAATAGACAATTTAACTGATTAGACATACCTTGAACAGGAAAGCAGAAAATCACGGATCAAATTGCTCAACTCAAATATAAGGATCCAACTTCACCAAAGATCTCGGTCCTTGAGAACGAGCTTGTCCGAGCAGAGGCTGAGTCATTAGTGGCTGAGGCCCAGTTATCCAATATTACTCGTGAGAAGATCAAAGCTGCGTTCAATTACCAATTTGATGCATTGCAAGAGCACTGTGAAAAGGTGGCCATGATAGCAGGATATGGCAAACATCTATTGCAATTAATTGATGATACGCCAGTAACACCTGGAGAAACCAGAGCGGCGTATGATGGATATGAGGCTAGCAAGAGGTTCGTGGAGCATTTGGATTGGTATAAATTGATATAATGTTAACTGACCTTGTGCAACAGCATCATTCAGGACTGTGAAAATGCTCTGGTTAACTGGATTCCTGCCAGAGCAGCCGTCAAGTCACGCCTCTCCGTTCGAAGCAGATCGCGAAATGCACGACGATTGGCCCGCGCTAGAGGTGAGGGCATATCGTTGACACATCAGGATCGGCCGATGAAAACTGGATCTGGTGTTTGGGTGCCAGCTGAAGAACATGAGCGTAAGCAGCGCGCACGTCATCATCAGGTTACAGATGATGAAGAATATGAGGATATTGATGATGAGGATGAAATATATGGCCAACATGATGGTAGATTTCATCCTCATACTGAACATTCTGATAATGATGGCTATGATACTGACACTTCACCCCGCGGGACTCGAGGTGATCGGAGAGTTTTGAAGACTTCAAACGGGGCCACACATGGGCCTAGTGACAGCACAGGCCAAACTGCTCGTGGTGAGACACCACCTAGTTTGTTGGCTGCTCATAGAGCTGTTACCCCGGCCCAAGAACACAATTGACATGCACAAATTGGCAGGCAACTACGCACGCGAAAGCGAGCGACCGGATGATGGTGATAGGGGCGGAAGGTTCTATAGTCATGCTCCAACCGTGGCTGCAGGAGCAACTAATATTCCATCTAGTACTAGTAATGTTATTGGAGAGGATAGGGATAGGGATAGAGAGAGGAAGAGGCAGAGGGAACGAGGAAGGGAGCTGGATGAGGGGCATACAAAGGAGCTTGGCGTTCCAGTTGAAGCTCTAGATTTTCAAGATACTGGAGGAGGTGGCGCTAGCAGGTTTTATAGGGGACGCCCTGAGCTTGCTGAAAGTTCAAGTTACGAGAGGTTGCCGCATGAGTCAATACCTGGAACTGAGGCGCGGAAGTCAGCTATTGACGATCCCGGTCTAATTGAAAAGGAGACTTCTCGGATGGAGAGGCCAGAGCTGAAAGCTGGAGCGGATCCCAGTGGATATGCCGAGGAGGGCTATCGTGAGCCTCATAGTCAGCATGATGGGCCTCTGAAGAATATGGGAAGGAAATTGGGAGTAGTTGTCTAATTTTGATGCGAAAAGTCAGGAAATGGCATTGCTTTTACTCACGTTTTCAGCTGCTTTTGATGGATATG
This sequence comes from Kalaharituber pfeilii, assembly GCA_015179045.1. Taxonomy (NCBI): domain Eukaryota; kingdom Fungi; phylum Ascomycota; class Pezizomycetes; order Pezizales; family Pezizaceae; genus Kalaharituber; species Kalaharituber pfeilii. Next base: position 1,145,568 of record WHUZ01000006.1, on the reverse strand, counting down.
AGTCTAATAGTAGTTCTCAATTTGTCTTGTTTCTTATATTCTATGATGTTTTGGAGTTTTGTTGTTTGGGCCCGACGCACTACTGCTAATAGCAAGATCAATAGTGATATAATGGTCAGTAGTGTGTAGTAATACTTCGATGCGAGACTATTATTTCGAATTGATATGTGGATGATAATGACTGACGATTGTAAAATACGCTATGACCGGGAAGTGGAGCAGCAGGGGTTGGATAGATGGTTGAGGGTCTGAATCACATGTTCAGCTGTTGAGCGAGGCTCCCCAACCGGACATTGCTTTACTACTTGTATGTAACTTTGGGTGATGCATTTCGAAAATGTTTTACGAGCCCGGGACATCTGACGATGAATGTAACCCATACCTACGAGGATGCCCGCAGCTGCTCCAGGTGCAAGCCCAAGCTGGTGATCTGTCCCGCCAGGCCTCTTCATATTCATCGGTCAGAAAAGCAACGGGGTACGGCTGTGGAGTACTACTAGTGGGTCATGCAAGACATGGGCGACATCAAGTACTTATATTGCCATCACCGGAGTTAGCTTTGTCGACGGCGGGTTTGCGTACTCTACACAGCATTGTGCTCTTGCCTCCGGTGCAGGTATATACAGCAGCCGTCGATTGTTGCACCCACAACATCGAATAGCCTCTCGGTCGTGTGTCTGCGTTCACATTAACTAGCCCGTCACTGAGCTGATGTGCTGACGGCAGTTGCGGGATCAAATGCGGGTATTCATCGTTACGCGGCGCTAGCGGCTCGCTTGCTTGCACCTGCTTTTATCGATAAAAATGACCTCGGAGGCCGAAGAAGGCAGCATGGTAATAGTAGCCTTGTCGGCGAGGGCAGATCGCATTACGATTCTGCGGCGACAGTCTTGCTAGCGTTGCTGCTTCGTTTTGTTCACATTGGGATCGAGGTACAGGAAGCGGGGTGGCTGGAGTTAAAAGAAAGCTACAGTGGAGCTCGCTCGTATAAAACCGCTAGTGGAAGACATTCAATTCTCTTTTTTTTGCCCATAGAAAGTTGATTACATAGGTTCCTCTATAGGGGCAGTTGGTATCTCTAGATTCAAACGAAGAGCGGGCTCACGCTACACTCCCGTTTGCTTGCACACACACAAACAGGAGCAGCAAAGGACTTGCCGCAGTCTCGAACCAGGCCACAGCACAAATCATCAGCATTAGGGGTCAAGGAAGTGGGATAGAGAGAAGCACGAGTGGCGGCGAGCGAGAGGAAGAAGAGACAAGCTTGAGGGTTGAGATACCAAGACCAGCCTGAGGCCTTCAAAGATTGGACTTGGACATCGTTGAGAAGGCAATTATGGCCAGCGTAAGCAGTAGTAGCAGCAGCACCGGCTGCCTAAAAGTTCGTCCTTTATCTCTCTTTTGAATTACAACCTTCGCAGTCAATCTTGTCTAGCTAACCTTTCTCCTGTCTTACAGCAAGTCACATCTGCCCTACCGGTCACGGCCTTATCGTTTCTCCCAAGCAAACACATTTCAGAATCTCTCCTCTTAGCTGGTGAAGGAAGTATCTGCAAACTATACAGCCCTGCAACAGGACAGTTGCTTCATTCACGACGCATTTTTTCACGCGAGGCCATCCGGGGGATATCTTTTCTTGAGGGCGATGATCGTGAATCTCTTACACCTACTCTGCGGCCAGTGCCCAGTCTCGGAGATGGGGAATTTGAAGAGGATGAAGCTGAGGGTGGAAATAGGAAGCTTGTATTCTGGGGCGGCAAGAGGATCGCCGTGACGACTCTACAGACTCTTATTGCAGATTCTCAGAATTCGTCTGCAGCAGCGTCGGTGGAGATCACAGATTCGACAAAAGTGGACTGGACCCAAGAGCAGAGACTGCACGAGGTTCATGTTAAGGACTGGGTACATCATGCGTCTTTTGCTCCCCAAAAAGGAGGATGTCTTGTTGCAGTTGTGACATCGTACAATCAGCTGCACTTTTATGACCCTGCGGTCAAGAAATGGGTTGGTGAAGCTGACATGGGAGAGAAGTGTATTCTGTACTCTGCTACAGCGCTATATGTTCCGGATGATGATAATGACGCTGTTGCTAAGAGTGGGAGCGGAAGAGTCATTGTTGCGGCGGGAACAGTCTTTGGTGAAATTATTATTTGGAGCACGCCAATTACCATTCAATTGCCACTGCCGGCGACAATTATGGGACCTCGAAGCAGAGCAAATACCAGTACAATCGACGGAGAATCATGGACTGAGGTATCTGATCCCGAGGAGCCGGAAGGATGGGAAGAGCTTTGCAATAGCACTATATTAGGTTCCGAGGCAGTAACACCCCGTCAGAGTATCTCTAAGAGCGACCATGAGCGAGGTGTCGAGGTTCATTACCGTCTTAAGGGACATGAAGGATCAATATTTGGAGTCAATATTTCTCCACGGTACATTATTAATAATGGTACTGGACATGAGCCGGTCCGTCAGCGGTATTTGGTGAGTTGCAGCGACGATAGGACTGTGCGAGTGTGGAATATTAGTAGGGTGGATAGAGAAGAGATTGAGCGGGAGGAGCATGAAGAACGGGAAAAAAGGAAGCTTTCCGCAGCCTGGGATGAAGTCAAGAGGGAAGAAGCGGAAGAATTTGCAGGATTGAAGAATACTGGGTTTGGACATTATGATGGTCGAGACAACGCATCCAGCTCGGAGAAGAAAATAAACAAGGATTGCGTCGCTGTTGGTTGGGGGCACCAAGCACGTGTTTGGAACGTCCAGTTCTTGCACAAGGTTGTGGGTGAACAGACTGAGAACGTCTCAATACAGATTATAACCACATCGGAGGACTTGACATCTAAAGTTTGGTCGTTTGTCCCTAGAGTTCTTGATACAAAAGCGAGGTCCACTTATGCTCCAAAGGAGCTCAATCTCCTATCGAGCACTCTTTTGCATTCTGGGAAGAATATTTTTGCTATGGCGATCGATGAGCATCTTGGGCTTCTTGCAACTGGAGGTCATGATTCACGGGTTGCTGCCATCTCTTACGCATCGCACCCTACTGCAGATGATGTTACTGGCCCAGTCACGCGATCCGAGTGGATTTTAATGAAGATTGCAAATTTGGACATGGATTCTATTGAAGACAGCATGGACGGATTACAGATAACGCCTGCAACTGCAAGTTTTCTAGATATTGTGTCGTCACAAGTGCCACCGAAGAAGAACATTGACGCATTCAAGAATTATGCCGTTGTGGAGAGGGACCGCTTTGTTGTTAGCACCAATAATGGGTGGTTGGCTTTATATACATTCCCATCGTCAGGCAATGGTTTCCCTGGTGGGAGATTAAGTTCAGCGTTGCCTGGAGAATGGCGAACATTGGGATACTGGAAGAACTTGGCGGGGATTTCGTACATTGCTGCATGGGAAGGCTCAGGATTGATAGCTGTGCAAGATAAGATGGGTTGGGTGGGCATCATTGACTTGAACACCGGGGGGGCTGGCATTGATGATGAGCCTATAAAGGCGGAAGAACTTGGGGCGCCTGAAGGTAAAGGTAGATGGTGGCGCGCAGCGGAGCCCAATGCTGGTCCAATATTTTGTGGAAGATGTGGAGGTAAGAATGCTGTCTTACCTGCAAGTTAAATGATGTTAATTGTCCTGAAATATCACAGATTTATATTATCTTCTTACGACATCTTTAGTGGAACCTGAAGTCCGACTTCAGCTTTTCCCAGACCCGCGAGTATCCGCCCCGAGCGTAAGAAATACCCTATCCCCTCCTCCTCGCCTCAAAACTGTCATCCTTTGTCCTCCTCCGGGGTTCCAACTGGTTACAAGTTTCCACCTTGATTTCCCAACTGGCTTACTTTTTCTTGGTAGCCGGAGTGGATATCTCTCAGTTTTTGATATCTGGACAGGAACAGATGCAGATGTCATGCTTAATCCTCTAGATTCATGGCGAGGATTTCACGACACAGATGCTGTCACTGCAATCATCGCTTATCCGACTCCTATACCCCTGCAGCGTCAAACAGAACAGCAAGAGCCGCAACAACCGCCCTACGACGAGAGTACTCGCTTCCCTCAAAAACCATCCACGTATCGCGGTGGGCAAACACGGGCAACTCGTATTATTACTGCGGGCCGTAACGGGGTATATACCATCATTGATGTGTCTCTTTCTCCCCAAAATTCTCGTGCGACAAAGAAGCTTTTGCACTTGAAAAGATTGTTGAATGGAGGGATAATTGAAGGTGCCTATATGCGTGGGAAGGACCTCATTTTGTATGGATTTAGGGGGAAAATGTTTTATGTCTGGAACGAGACTAGAGGATATGAAGTGCTAAACGAGGAATGTGGTGGTGCTCACCGAAGCTGGGTGTTTTACCAGGCTGGGGAAGTTCATGAGGAGAGCGGTGTTGGATGGTTTGTCTGGACACAAGCAGGAAAGTTGATGACACTCCGGACCAGCAAGCCTTTGCGTAGGGTGTTACAGCAAGGGATGCATGGAAGGGAGATCAAGGCTCTGGCGATATCCCCACCGGTTCCCGGAACGAAGTCCAGCGAAATTACCAATGGGTATAACACAAGGTTGATCGCTACTGGAGCAGAGGACACATTGATCCGTCTTTCAATGCTTCGATTGTATAAATCTGGGGTAGGAAAGATGCAGCACGGTATTAGCTCCATCTGTGTTTTCAAAAAACACACTACAGGAATCCAGCATCTTGCATGGTCTGACTGTGGAGGATGGTTGTTTTCAAGTGGTGGCGTTGAAGAATTCTATGCTTGGAGAGTTCAGAGGCTCGATGGGCGGAATGTGGGAGTTGTTTGTGAAGCTGCAAGTCCTCTACAGAGTATTGTACCGGATTTGAGGATTATGGGTTTCGATGTGACCACGGTTGCTGTACCTTGGACTGAGGAATCTCAGGGTAAAGCTTTTTTGATTTCGATGGTGTACTCGGATTCGAGTATTAAGGTTTGTCAGTCTTTTGGGATTAAGTCACATGATGCTAAGACATTTTTGTACGTAGGTCTGGCTCTACGACCCGTTCCAGAAAAGCTTCCGTCTTGTGATTTCGGGAAGATATGGTACCTGTTGCTTGTTACATGTTCATCATTTCATTCACCGTCGGCCGTTACCAGCTACAGCGGTATCATCACATTCAGCGGTGGAGGGTGGTAGTACTACTAGCAGTCAACATGACAGCACTTTCCTGCTCTTTATTGCTGGTACCGATGGATTTGTTACTGTTTACGATATTACACTTCAGTTGCAGAAGGCCGGTATCTCCATCACGCCGGCTGGTGTGCGTGCTCCTACAGCAAGCATTCTTGAAGGCGCGACGCAAGGAGACCAATTCCAGCTGCTACCACCACTTATCGCCCGGCCAAATCTACTTGATTCAGCGCCTCTACCAACACAGCTTCTACAGAAGCCGCAACAGCAAGGATGGGATGCGCAAGTGCACCAGTCTTCTGTAAAAAGTATGGTCGTGATGCCGCTTGATCCGAATGCCTCGGGAATGAATTCGAGTGGCTCGAGGCATGAGATGGGCGGTACGGGCACTGGGGCTTTGGAGTCGGGATCGAGGTTGTCGGCCATTGTTGTGACGGGCGGCGACGATACGGCCCTTGCGGCGAGTGTATTCACGCTGGAGAGGAGGAGGAAGGAAGGAGATGAGACAGAAGCGGGAAATCAGGTTGTCGCGTCCTGGCAGACAGCCGTATATAATGAGGCACATGCGAGCGCAATTACAGCCGTGATTCCAGTGAGAAGAGGAAAGATGAAGTGGACTGGGGATGTGGACGAGGAGCCGGTTAAGGAGGTGAATGTGGGGATCATGAGCGTGGGTGTAGATAGGGTATTGCTGGGGTGGGAAATTAGTGTTTTAATGGGAAAGGAAAGGAGAGAGGTGAAGGTCGGATTGAGAGAAGCGAGGTGTATTGGGAAGGGGTACTCACCGGTGGCAGATATTGCGGGGGCGGAGGTGTTAGGAGGTGGGAATGGAAAAGTGGATGAGGAGGGGAAGGATGGGGTGAGAATTGTGGTGGTGGGAGTGGGGATGGACGTGTGGGATGTGAATTTTAGGATATGAGTATGGGTGAGATTGTATGAATCACGAGTTTTGACCATAGGCTCGATAGGGTTTGTGGGTGAGCGAAATTTTTTGGTAGGCTGTGAAGGAAAAGTTTATCTTGTGTGCTTTTTGTTTTTACGGAGCTTTGGTTCCTCCTGCGTTTTGGTCGTTGAGTCGTGGGATGGACGGTTTGGGTTTGATTCAACTGTAGGGATTTTACTGTTTAGTTTTGGATTCTAAGCTGAGATGGATATCATCTGTTTCGTGTTTCTGTCTCTTTTTCACGGTTCCATTTTGACGATGACAAAGTATTATTACAATACCAGCCTTTTTGTTAGAACTCTGGTGGCGCAATACTAGTTGGGCTTCACGCTCACGAGATAGTCTTTCTGGAGGGTGTGAGGACTCGATAGTTAATATGGAGGGTTATAAAAAGCCACGACTGTCGCAGAGCTTAGGATTGGGAATCTATCGTCTCAATGTCCTAGCTATAGGTTGGATATCGTGGATACGAGTGAGTTGACTTCTCAATCTCCTCCCCTCACATCTAAGAATTCGTGCAGCGCTTTCTTGAAGAAAGAAAAAAGAGATTCTGTTGATACGTCCCGTGCACACACAAATAGTTGCATTTACTCCTCCCGCAAAGGGTGACAGATTGCTTGCAAAGAGCCAGAAAAAAGGCAAGTAAGAAATAAAACAAACAAAAAAAAAAACAAGAATGGTGTGAAATGGAAGTGTGCTATGACGCTGAAAAGCTTGAAAGGGACGGTTTATCAGTGAAAGATCTAAGTATGTAATATAACATATATCTGGTTGCATACAAATCGTTATGTATACGACACATTTCATGATACCCTATCTCATTTAGCGACTGGTGTCAAGCATGGATGGATATAATTCCTGATGCTTATGAGGATAAGTATCTGGTTCGTACAGGCTGGTAAGTGCATTAGTACACTGAATTACTTAACCTAGCAGAGTGAACTTGACCATCTTTATATTTTTTTTTCCCTCCCATAGCGAATAGCTACAAACGGGGTTATGTGAGTTTTTTTTTTAAAAAAAAAAAAAAAGAAAAAAGGGCTTTATACTTTGCTTATTGGTTTTACCGGGTTGTTGATAGTCAAAATTGTAGGGGAACCGTACCGGTTTTTACAATGATTGATCTTAAGTGAACATTGTTTGGATGTATGCGGTTTCCATCGTGACGTTCAGGGTAATAGTTTAGGTTCGCCTATCCATAAGCTAGCCCTTCCCCACCTTTCTAGGGAGGGCATGTACTCCATGGGATTGCCGCACCTCTCTTATAATCCCGCTTTATATTTGTATTATAACATATGTAACTGCGGCTAGGAAATGGATTCTGATGTGTTGCGAGATGTATTTTTGCATTCTTCTTTTTTAATTGACATAATTCTGTCGCTGTTAATGGAGGGAGGCTTAGAACAACGAACTGTTGTTACGCCATCGTGGTCTTTTTGCCTTTTTAAAATAAGACTATGTACTAAGTAAAGGAATCATTTTTAAAAGAAAACTTTCTCTGCCAATTTGTTGTGCGATTGCGAAGGTACGGACCGCGGGTGAAAGTCCTGAAAGGCCTTTTTTTATTATTATCATTTTATTTTATCTTATTTTATATTTTTAATTTTTAATTTTATTCTTACATTATCAGCTCGCATATAGCCCATTGGCGTAGCTTCATGCACAGAAGTTAAAGAAAGTAATACAGCAAATCATCGCACTCGTTGCTGTCACCCGCTTCACCAAGTTCTCCAGCTTTGCCCTCCTCGCCCGCTTCGCGAGCTCCGCTGATTTTCCCCTACTCTGCCAGTCTCGCCCATGTTTTTCTACACATTCTCTTCCAATTCAAGTACTCAACTAATATATCTGCTTCCTCCTCCCTTGCGCTATTCTCCCTTCTGACCACTTCCCTTTCCTCACCGCAAAGTCCTCTACCACATGTGCAATTACCTGTTCCTGTTCTCCGCGCCGCCTACACTTACGTCCATCTATCAGTGTCTCCTAGCTTATATCTCTAATAGCGGGCGGAATGTACTATCGATTCGAGGAAAAGTGAGAGGACGCTGGCCAATAAGAAAGGGCGTATGGGTGCCAAGACAGACCTATCGCCAACTACGTGGCCAACACAAATAAGGGAGTCATATATCAGGTATATATGGTGGTGTCCTATTGGTATAGAATATTTGGACTTGGATTTAAGGGAAATCGTGATGAATATAAGATAACATACGATTGTCGATTGAGGCTAGTTACAAGCCCGGGTTAAAAGCCCAAGGAGGTATACACCAATAAATTGTGTATGCGTGAGTTTTCGACGATATCTCTTACTATATATACAGTCAAGTGCGAAATCTACCCCAGGGGAAGGGCAAGGATGGGGCGCAAGTCGCCTGGGGTGGCAGTGGAGACAGGAGATTGTGGAGGCAGACCTGGACCACACCTGGTCGAGGACTAGTTCGCCAGCCTTGATCTGAGATCGCTGAGGAACCGGAGGGTACGTTGGGCGCACAGGGTGTGTATGTAGAGCATACATTAGTAGTTAGGCAGGTAGAGGCTCAACCTGACTCGGGTTGTATATGGGTCCCTGTCATAGGCTGGTAGCCTGTATGCGGGGTTACGTGACCCAAAAAAAGAAAAGAAGAGTGCGAAATCTACACTCTGTGAGGGCAGTTCTACTAGTTGAACCTCAAGCAACTTCTTACATTATCATGAAGTCCTTGCTCATCCGCCTGTTGTCCGTCCTACGGTGCAGTACAAATCAATTGCGTTCTTCAGCAAAACTTCGTCTTTCACACGATTCAGGGTAAGGCCACAGCAAATCCCCTAACAAGGATTTTCTATATAATATATATATTTTTCTTTTTTGTTCAGTGCTTGTGTGTAGTTCAGCTGAACTATGGCGAGACATGACTAAGTTGTGTAAGAGAAACCTCTTTTCCGTTACTGTCTCGTCTTGGTATGGCAGTAGGGCGCCTATCTTGGCCCGCCCTGTCGGCCCTCTCATTGCCTTCGACGCCCCTGTGGCCCTCTATCCACAGCACTGCCATGCCCGTGCCCCCTCATGTCACCCTTTCTTCCAGGCCCTTCCGTCCCAGCTGGGCTGCCCCTTCAGGCGTTGGGGCGGCCCTCGGCTATGCTTCTGAGCTTTTGGATGGCTACCTTGGAGTCTGTGAAGAGGAGCAGCTCCTCTTCACCTTCCTTGAGCGCACTCGCCATGGCTATCAGTTCTGCGTCGTTCACCGTCGCCCTTGTTCCCAGGTAGTGCGACCTGGGTTTCTCCCGCTCCTGCCACAGCCCTCTCCCTGTTCTCTCCGCAATCCTGCTTCCGTCGGTGTATGCTGCTTTCACCCTTCGTCTGTCTCCCTCTTTATTCTTCTCTCCCACTCGAGCCTTTCTGTTTCCCTGTCGAGTGAATCGAGTATGGCTAGGGGTAGCGAGTCCTTCCATCCCAGGTCCCCTGTTAGGTAAACTGTGTCGTCTTCCGTGCTCCGGAGGGGCTCGTCCTGGAACCTCAACGTTCTCGCGTCCACACGAGTTCTCTCGCCTTCTAGGAGGGCCTGCATTGACTCCAAGAGAAACCTCTTAAGAAGCTGCGTACAAACGCCCCCTGTCCGATACCCGCTCCCTGGGCCGCCCCGCTCCATCCTCTCGCCACCTCACTCTCAGGACCGCCCTTATAAGCATATAAGCAACTGATTGCTACCTATTTTATTCCAATTCCACACCTCCCAGGTATCTACCTATGGGGTTCAGTTACACCAGTTTCGTTCTTCGTTTTGATGGATTCCCTTGTGTGAACTCAAGGCGCAAGAACAAGTAACAAGTAGCAAGGGGAGAGGCCACAGCTGAACAATATCGCAGCACTAGCTGGAATCAACAAATATGACACACATATACTTACACAAAACTGTAAGTATGCTAAGTAAATTTTTTGTGTCAGAGCCGGGCCGGCCTCGACAAGTTCCAGGCTCAAGTAATACACTCGACAGTGCCATGTGCCCCGATAGGTGATGCCCCATAAAAAAAACAGCGTGATATTCGCCTAGTTCCTAATTGAGCGGAGTCAACATCTTCACACGGTAGGTAAGTAACGTTTATGAAACCACTCGCGTACATCGGTACTTTTCGTACTGAAGTGTAAGCAAGTAGTGGCGCACTTTCAAATTGACCCATTGTGAGTATTTCTCCAACCAGAATGCTAGAACTTCGCTGACGGCAACAGATTCTCCTCTACACCAAAGACTATCAATACAGGCCAACACGTACTTACAGCAACAGCAACATCAACTCCTGATGCATCGTAAATATATGCAGAGCATACCGGAAATCCATTCCTCTCTCACCATCATTTTAACCCAAATCATACAAGCAAGTAAATGAGTACTAGTTCTATGAGAGTTTTTAGAATGCATAAATACACTTTTATGAAAATAACTATAGACCAGAATAACAGGAGGAGCAAAAACAGCACAAAATCCCACGAAAGTATTATTAGTGAGATGAAGATTACAAGAAAAGGCAATTAGGGCGTCAATGTAAGAAACATGCTATTCACGGATCGTTATCTATTGCATACTGGTACACTCTCAATACTATTCTTCCCTGTAAACGTGCAACACAACGTAGACTCATAGAGCAAATCAAAAAGGCCTTGGAAAACATCCAGATGATGTTCATCTCACATATCTCCAGGCCAACCTACCAGTTTTCTTCTCTTCCCAGCCGCAGTAGCGGCACTGGTGGCTCGGTCCCTTCTCCTCTGCCTCGCAACTTCCCTTGTCGGAGCATACTCATCTTCTTCATCTTCATCCTCGTCATCCTCATCGTCATCAGCATCGCCACGGCTTTCTTCGCTTTTTGCGCGCTCATTTGACTCATGGTCACCTTCATCGTCTTCATCGCCCTCCTCATCACTTCCATCAACTTCCCACATGTTTCTAGAGTCGATACGACTGTCCATCCTGGTAGGTCTGGAACGAGATCGGCCACGTACACGGCCCTGAATTGGCTCGTCATCGCTATCTTCGTCATCGCTACGATGGGTATTTCTCCCCGTATGGCCGTCATCAGCCCCAGGAGTGTCGCTAACACCATCTGTGACGCTTGGAGTATTTGCAGTGGTACTCAATGATCCATGAAATCCATTAGAGTAGCTGCCGTTGGTTTCTCCAAAGTTAAAATCTGATGTGGAATTCCTATTCCTGCCTCCTATAGGTAAAGTTGCTGTGTGTATATGAGAAGCAGTGCCATTTGCACCGTTCATCTTATCAAGCTCTTTAAGCTGTTTGGTTTTCAATGTCCTTGCAGTAACACCAGTATTCCAGTTCCCCCTGTTGCCCATATTTCGTTTTCTCGCTGGTGGGGCTTTTTCCACTGAAGGCTCATATATAAATTCTGGCTCCTGAGCAATAAACTGCACTGATTTATTATTGTATCTACACTAGCTGTTAGTACTATCTTGTCACAGCCATTCATGCAGGGTGTTTCAATTACCCATAATCGAAATACAACTCTTCACCAGCAACCAGGTCCCTCTTGGCGAACATTCCAATTCTGTGGATGCAATTGGCAAACAAAACCTTTGCGAAGCAGTTTGGCTTTTTATAATGATTGACGAATCTAAACTTGTTTCCCGCTCTTGTGGCGTCGATTACTTGAGCTGTTGAGTGAATATATTGTTAGGCACCATTCTTTGTAAGCAGAGCAAATTTGAAAATAGGGGAAAGTCAAATCATACTTCTGTTCAGGTTAAACAGAAAGGAAACACCTCGTTTGTCATAGAGTTTCCCTCGTCGCTCTGCCTCTTCATGGGTAATAACTTCACCCTTGTACTCTCCCAAGAATGTATCCTTTTTGACACTCTCCCCAATGAACAGTCCAAGTCCACTAACACCACTGATACCAAGTAATGTTCGTCGAGGAACATCCCTTTGCAGAGCAACATTTTGGCAACATTCCTTGGCAAGCTCTTCATTGTACCTGTTGCTTGGACTAAGCGTTTCAGCAGCCCGCAGTCAGTGCAAAGGTCAGGATCGCATTCACGATTCCATTTCACGCAGGGGCAATTGGTATTTTGAGTGCATGCTTTCCCGGACGCGGCACAAGTACATCCCTAAATCTTCGAGGACAATCGGCTTCACAGAAGCAAGATTTTTCACACATAACTTTTTCCATCACGCAGGGGCACTCGCTAGTGCACGGACCTGTATGCATGCAAGGTTTGAAATACGTACGCATAGAAGCATGTGATGTCCTTTGGCAATCAGTATATTCATATTGTTTTGTTGTGCGTTTACGCTTCAAGCCCTTCTGGTTCGGAGGTTCTATCGCAGCGACCGCTGGAGGAAGCTCAGGTGGAACGGAGAGTAAGCCTTGGCGTTGAAGTTCGGCTTCGACCTGAAGGATCACCAGGTTTTAGGTTCTTCATGTCGAGATTATCGAGTGGTCATGAACACTTACCTCATAGCAGTATTTGTTGATTACACAAGCCATTAAGCAGCTTGCCCTAGGATTTTCTCGAAGAACTACAGCAGAGGCTTGTAAAAGTTGCATTTGGGCCTTTGTCCAGACTGTCTTCTTCGCCCTATCTTCATCTGAAGCCTAGAGTGTAGGGCGCGTTAGTGAATTTCAACCAACGGCTACGTCGTCTACTCACTTTAATGAAGCAGCCTTTGGAGCATTCAGCGCCTTCGGCAAAAGCGTGCTTTCTAGATCCAGATGTTGTTGTTGGTAGCGGAGTGTTGCCGTTGCTGCTTAGAAAAAGCGAGTCCTTGCTTGTGTTTACTAAACCACTGTCAACTAAAATTTCCATCAAATATGAAAACTGTCTACCGCGCCATTAATCCTACACTCGTCCACTTAACAGAAACCTACTTTGTGAGTCCACATGCGATGTTAAAAGTCTCTTTTTTCTCCGTGACTGCGTTGAGGCGGTCAAGGAATTTTGAACGTAGAAATTTGAAAATCGGCATGTATCAGATTGATCTTCGTCCAGGGTAAAAGGAAAGGGGCATTTTGCCATAGATTCATGGCAAAATAGAATAAAGAGACTATGATAAGTAGAAGGAAACCTGGTAAAACCGTAGCGAGAGGGGAGAGAGATAAAGAGGAGGAGAGAGGGGGGGGGGGAGGTGCTTGTAAGATTGCAACGAATCTTACGCTTGGAGTAAAAAGTAGCAGAATATGGTATTTAACACATGAACAACCAAATAGGAAGTGTGCTTACCATGGAATGGACACTCATGCCTACATCGAGTTAGCCATGACTACAATACTAAGACTGATCTACTTACATGTAACAATATAGGCAATTCAATGCTGCATAACTCTCAAGACTATATGGTTGAGGGTTGCCACCAGTCATCGCTGCTATGGCAGCAGCGGCAACCTTTCCACCTGGCATCTTACTGGCACTGCCCTGATTTCCCCCGGATATTCTTGCAGGGGCCATACTCTCCTTCACGCCTTCATCTGCACGTTTTGCTACTTCCCATAATGAGAAGTCCATAATGTCCCAGAAAACGGAGCATAAAATCTCTGCTCTTTCCAGTTCTGCCATAGATACAGGTGTGAGCTTCTTCTTAGCTGACTGTACCTTGGTCTCAGTATGGTCAAAGTCCTCCGGCAGATATTTTTCCCGATTTTTCTTTCGTGAGTGTGGCCAATTGGTATGTGTAAGGTCGCCGATGAGGTAATTCGTGATAGCATTCATATCCAAATCAAGATCCTTGAGGAATCTATCAATATAGTCGACAAATACAATTCCCTCTGTAGGTTAAGGCACGTCAGCTAACACTCAAAAACGTTCAAGCCAATAGCAGCCATGTCCCTCCAGCCAAAGTTTGATACTACATCCACAACTACAGTTGACATCTCTTCTCAAGATAAGCGCCACAATGTGCGTTACGGTATCTACACAATTTACGGGCACGATATCTAGACCACAGCAATAAACTGGGTCATAATCGAGTGGTATACCCAAATTACATTGAAGATAGTAGAATTTCGACTTAGCGAATAGGGGATTGCCACAGAGGAATGGGGGTTTGTTAAACTTACTCTCAGCTCTCATGTTCTCTTCCTGTGCGTTTTTTGTCCTATCCACAAATGCCTCCTCCAAATTCAACATATCAAAAACATCGTTCTCATCTATCTCCTCTCCAAAGTATGGGAAGTATCGCATGAACTCATCGTCTTCCGCTAATATGTTGTTTCGTAAAGTGGTATAGGCATGATATTTTGGCAAGCGAGGAATCCCCTTAGCTGATGGAGATGGAGCAACATGACCTTTAACTTGTAATTTGATCTCTGTTCCAGAGCTATTAGCTTTGGAGTAGTTCTAGTTGTATATCAAGTTAGCATATGTATACAAGAGGATAGATTTGACACTGCAAGGTACACATACCCTAACTGTAAAACGTCCTTTTGTTAAATCCTTCTCCTTCAAAACCGTACCAGCAGTAGATGCAGGAATCGTATCAATTGCTGGCATGTCTTTGAAAGGGGACGAGTCGTCAATCAGACTGGCTGCTTGCTATTAGTACATTTCTCTCATGTGCCATTGGGTTTTCCTGTTACCTCGTTTCTCGGCTTCTGGAGACCCGCTGTAGCGATTATTGACTACATATCTAGCGGCACGAAGTGCGTGGATCACAATGTAGGCGTGCTCATCTGCAAGTATCTGCTGATATTTTGCAATTACTGCTTTCATGCGCTGTTGATCTTTCAAATCTGGCTTTGCCGAAGTACTGGCAGAATGCTTTCCTACAGAAGGTTTGGGCGTTGTGGCATTGGGACTGGAGTGCGATGATTTCCTGTCCAATTGCGTACGTGCAATGGTATTTTGTTTCCTGCGAGCATTGTAAACCTCAATATTTGTAGCCATGGTTTGGACTGCTTGTTGTCTACTCCGAAGAGTTTTCGTGGAACCTAATGTCAAAGCCAGTGCTTCTAGCAAAGGGTCCTTCTGTGTTCTGCTAGTTAATAGCCGAACGCCTGAAGCAACCGACAAGGATTCAGTATTTTTCTCTATTTGTAATTCGCAATGAAAGGGTCCTTTCAGCTGTAGGGGACGTTGCCGCTTCGGTTTCAACCTGGTTTGCTACAGGTGCAGTGTTACTGTTTGTAGTTATATGGCAGTGAGTTCTCCTGAGAAAGAAAGCTGGCCTGGCGTCAGAGAAACTAATATATGAATCGAGGCTGCGTAGAGCTGAATTGTCAGTCAGTGCTTGCCTTCTTTTATAAGAGCAGAACTGACATTAATTTGTAAGGGGTATCAGAGGGAGTGGATAAAGAGCAGGGTATAGTTCAACAGCTATCTCCTATCTTAGATAGGTGATAGCAATGGAGGGTGGAGAATATGTATTCTCAATACAGGGTAATGCGATCTGCAATGAAAGAACAACACTTGGTACAATGTTATTCGCATATAAAGGTTGGGGGGAGATCGGGGGATGAGGATAGGCAACACAAGTTGATGATTTGGAGGAGGCTGTAAATAGGGCGGGGGAGGGGGGGAGGGGGGTGGTGTACTAAGGGGATGAAGTGTAGAGATAGTGTATGGTTGTAATGAAAGTTGAAATAGAAGAGCAGGAAGTTGAGTGGATGACGGTGGGAAACACAAAGGGGTTGTGAATCAAAGGTTTAACTCATCAGTGTTCATGATGCAATGAACATACCCTTAGCTTAAACGACTAATGTCCGTTGGGCGAGTGAGCTGAGGTGTACTCGGCTATGCAACAGGGCAACTGGACTCGATATGAAGGTGTTCCCTCAGGATGAGGATGACGCGTGAGGGGATCTTAGGCACCTTAAATGTTTGTGAGTGTTGGCGCGTGTTCAGTCTCCTGTGGGCTACAGTAGCAGCCTACTTCGTTAGCCTAAAAGAAGCCGGCGCAGGAATACTGACGTTACGTAGTTAGGATTGAGAAGAAAAGAGACAGAGGAAGGTGAATGGATGCTCTCGTACCCAGATGAATGGAATGGCTGGGGGGCGAGGACGTGGGACAAGGGACAAGGATTCGCGCGGTCGCCTGTGTTTGAACGGGCGTGATAATCGATAGGACCGTAGGGCAATGTACCAGGAAGATAATACTTGTTATTTTTTATGTTAGTGTTAGTGTGTGGTCCCGTGCCTGTAAGCCCTTGCTTGGTAAGCTGGGCACTTCTACTGCTAGCGAAAACCACAACGTGCAGACACGCTATTCTTTTTTGGGCAAGCAATTCTCACGATTCCGACCAGGTGCGCAATAATTTGCGTGGCTAAAACCAGTACTCGGATCAGTTTCGGCGGGCAATGCAGGTAAGGGTTGATCTCGGTGGCGCGAGTTGATCAATGGCATGGCCCAGCCTGGGCGGCGACTTTGTCTTCTAATCCACAACTACTCCTTGGCACATCAATATCAACCACAGCAATCTGACGCACTTAGCATACCCAGCCTCGGCACTGTGGGCACTCCCCATGATCATGACCGTCACAAACGGCGACGCAAAATCCCAGAATGCAAGGGGATGAGCAAACCCGGAGAAGAAGATAGTAGATCCGGGACCTCGATGCATGTGCGATGCACCTTATTTTCTGTTAGATATTGTATGGTCAAGGTGATCAGTTGCAGACTTTTCATGGAATCCAAAGTGCAGCTGCATCCCGAGACCAAGATTACTTCATCCCGGTCGTCTTCAACATCATATCAAATCTCACATTGAGGAGCTAAATAGGGTCAAATTCAAAGACATTCCACCTACAGTTCAAGACGTGCTGTACATGGAAGATCTTCTAGGGATAGTTTAGCTATAGGCATCTCGTTGTGAATGTATTCCCCGACTTAGGTTGACTTCATTGTAGTCAGAATTTGTTTCGAGGTTCTGGGATCAGAGCAAGGCCCCTTACTCTGCTTTGAGAGGTTGGACGCAGAAATACTTAGATCGAATCGTACCGCTGTAAACAAGATATACACATTTCAATCCCCTACAACAAAGAATTTTACACCGTGGGGATTCTATGCTGATCGTTCAATGCTTAATCTCCCCTACCCACTTGAGGTAGTGGGAGAATGTGATTGACCACTTCAACACTGTGTTCGTATCATGATCAGCCAGTATAGTAATGTAATTGGCAATCCTGCAAAGTAGCTTATCCCTTAATGATACTTATGAACTGGCATGAGACTACTTATGAGCCATCTTACGAACTTCTCGGGTTGTAAACGGCATTCAGTCACGAACAAAATGGTATTAACCTGAGACGAATCCTTCACCGTTTGCTGAATGAAGGATAACTCTCTCTCTCTCTCTCCTGTCAAGCTACATGCATATGGCTAAAATCAATTATTTACTTATGCGCACGTAACTAGTAGCAGCATATATGTACGTGCGCAATACAATAGAGATAGAAAAATCAGAGCGTATAAATATGTTCAGAAAATGATAACCAATCAGCACTGTTCTCGCAACTCAAACGTGAATCGAGTTAAACACAGCAGGAAAAGTCCGGGAGCGAGAACACTGGGAAGTTCAGCATTGCTAAGTGACCTACAAAATGTATACACTCAAGCGTTTAAAGTTACGATATAAACCACTTAACAGTGCTGCAATCAAGCCACTCATGCTCCCCTTGGGGTTTGGTATCATACTACTTGCTCTCAGCGAAGTACTACTATCATGGCTTTGAACGAAACCTGAAAATATGCTCTTAATCACATCCGCAACCGCAAACTTTGAGCTTGGACAGTAACTGAGTGCCATCACCGACTAACCCAGATTTCTGATACTAGAACATAACAAATAACTTCCCAATTTGCCTTAGCTAGTGCATACATATACCAGCTCCAGCATTCACTCTCTAAGCGGGGCACGAGATCTATACGCTCTAAGCATAAACTCATATTCGAATTCAACCCAAATCCAGTGCTGTAGCGTCACTTACATTCTATGTAACTGTCTAGTCCTCGAGTACTATGGCTCATCTCTACTGCGGTAGAGGCCCCATTCGCTCAGAGTCATCCTTCCCCAAACCAGTATATCCTCTGAAAGCACTAATACCAAGCAGAACTGACTCTCTAGTGCTCTCACTTCCCAAACCATCTTTTGCACTGTCATAATCTCCAAGATTCGAACATTATGTTGTCCTATTTTTGCGCTCCTTCAATCCTATGTGTATGTTGACTCTTTATAACTTCTAAGATATGTCCTGGGGCCTCGTTGCTTATTGCCGAGATTAAGGTACGTACAGAAGCAATTCCAAGTCAACCGTTAGACCCTACGATCATTCGAAAGGCACTGATTGAGTGAAATTATGCTTCAATGTACCAATCTCAAGTTGCTACTGATCAGCCTATCAATCACAAACCGAGTCTCGACAGCAGCGGTAACGAGACTACAACGATCGACCCGTTACACTTTCACCCTTATGCTGGTGCAAACTATTCTTCAGACTTGATGATCCCATCCTCTTAAAACGAGTCAAGTTTGACTTCGGGTTGTGTACTGTACGACCAACTTGAATCAAATGGATACGGACGTTTGGGAGTGCGATGATCGCTTAACGGCGTTAGAACTAGCCTTCAAGATGACCAGTCTGGAATGTTTATATTTGACAGCCTAAATCAAGTCCAAATCAGAAGACACCAATTCTAAGTCCTAGACCATACTGACTGATGTTACTAAACCCTAGACGACGGCTGCTATAGCAATATTTTGGTACTTACTTGTCAGGAGTGTTGTTCTAGCATGCACATACGCATAGATATTGATGTCTAATCCGAGGTTAACCTTTGGTCTTTCATCAGCCAGTAACCTCTGTATGAACCTCACTGGAGGATTAGATAACAATGGTTCTTAACAATGTAAATACAACGCCGTGAAGTGATATTTTGGACGGGCGTATCCAACAAATGCGGTTCTCGTGCTGAGTAACTCCGTATGCATAACATGTTCAGGATCATGTGTTTCATACGGAAAATATAGTTGGATTCTAGCTCTCTAGCTACATGTACCATTCAGCCGCATGGGACCTCGAGCTGCTCTTGTCTGACACACAGCCAATGCCGGTCCGACATCTTGAAGATATGTGCTCAATACAAATTAGCCCTAAAATGTTTGCTTTTCTCTTATATACATTTGACCTCCCAATTATACAGCTCATTGAATAGTATCTGTTTTCGTCTAAACATTTGAATGACTACATCAAATGACTATATCATTCTCCAATTATTACTTAGTTATTCAAATGAGTCTGTCACTAACCAGTTTAAATCAATGGACAAGCATTTAGTGAATGATCTGCCGTTGATTTGTGATGCGATGGTATGATCGGATGGTTTCACCTCTGTGGCCATTCAACTAGGATTCACGTCAGAATAAGACCAGTGCAATGGATATATGAGTCAAGTGTTGATGTCTAGTGCTTTAAAATACGAACATGCTTGATGCTACATCCATAGTGCATATGCGTCAAGAGTGCTTAATTTGTGAATACATATAGCATTACACGATTGGATGCAACCGGACTTTCGTAACTCCTGTACATGTAGTGAGGCTGTAAATCCTTAGTCAACTACTTGCTATGCATCATTCCGTACATCAGAATAATAAATCTACATGCCGCATGCTTTTCGCTTTTTCTTCCACAGTACTCCCAATCTTGTGAACATTCGGTGACGGGGCAAAGCCGACCCAATGGCGTTGCCTGAAGCTCTCTGTTGCAGGCTGGCTTGGCTCGTGCTGAAAATTACCCTGCTTCAAGGTTCTTGGGTGCAGTTACTAGTAGGAGTAGTTGTACTTCGTACACGGTTAGCTCCGTCGACTTACATAGTCTCTAACTAGTCTCGTAACCAGACTTAGTCAGCGGTCGGTCTCTAACCAGGCGACTTGCCAGGAAGCAAGCTGCCTGTTATTTACTTGCAGCCCGGTGAGCGAGGCTCATACAAAAGTCCTAGGCGGTCTGGTTGGCGCCGAAGTTCGACCGAACAAGAGTAGAGCAAGGTTATAAGAGGGCTGGTTCTGTGTGAGTCTACTTTTGCATGCTGCAAGCACAAGAATCCGATGAACAGCGTAGTTTGCATGCGCAATGCATCGCCGTTAACGCTCCTCCGAAATAGACATAAACCACGTAGGTGAAGGTGCGCTTGAGCAATTCCAACCCGTACATGTCACGGGTATAATCTCATTTCGCGAGATATCCGTCACCCCAAAAGATTTGTGGCAAGCAGATGAGGAAGATTCCCAAGAGCTGAGATTTACCATACGAGCTGGCGGATTGCAGTCTCAATTCCTGGAAAACCTCACCCATGTAAGGTACTGCATGCATTCTAATGGCATCTGTTTTTGTTTCCGGAGAAAAATCGGGGCGACAAGACTAAGATAAACCTTTTCTCGTGTCCAGAACCTACAAATTAGTCTCCGAAATGACTAGTAAGTATTTTGCATGAATCACGTGTTAACAAATTGGTAGTTATAATCCACACAGCTGCCCCTCTTGGATCTGGGTACGAAAACAGTCTTGGATGCTGCCTGATCTCGGGATCCCCTCTGGAAATAATCCTTCTCATTGCTGCTGTATTCATCCTTCCTATTGCGGCCGTTTCCCAGTATCTGGATTTGTAGTCTCGTAACCAGCTGGATTTGCATATCCTGTACAGGCTAGACGTGCAGTACATGTCGCTCTTTCTTCCGTGCCTGGCAAGTATCAGCTTACGACTTTGCGGTGGGGGCAACGCCGAAGATTGCTAAGTAGCTAGCACTCACTCAGCCTAACCAGTACCCCACTGGCTGGCTAGTCTGCTTGACTGGCTAGCTCTATTTTGTAAATGCGCAGTACCGTATTCCAAGTAGCTATAGAAAGATTCAACAGCACGGTGGTCTCAAGCAACAAGGTGTACGTACATGCGCGACTGGAATTGAACACAAGTCCTTTAATTGGGAAGTTGAAGTGATTAACGTGATTGCTTTTGGAAGAAGCAGAGCCGCACTATGTTTAGTTTAGTGGGCCGGTACAGTCTCGAACCTAAATCTGAAGGGGTTCTCAAACCATAGATATGATCCCGGTCAGAGGCTGAACACAACAAAGTGAAGTAAAACTATAGGAAACCAACTTCCCTTGTTTCCTTTCCTGTCAATTTATGGGAGCCCTGCTGCACCATAAGCCCTGAGAATAATCAAGAACCTTAACCTTCCTGGAAATCCACGTACTTATAATCCGACATAACGGCGGACGAGGGCACGTTTACGAGACTAGTTTATGGGCAACGGAAATCGGAGAGATACCACATAAGACCAACCAATGGCCACACCGCACCTCGAAATACAAAGGTCAATGCTCTCGTACCCCAAGTATTCTGGAATTCATCAGTTGCACCCCACGTATGATACCTTGGACAATGCATATGTACTTGCTTACTCTGGAGAGATCAAATGCTGTATGCACAAAAATGGCTCTCTTGGAGAAAAATTATGACCGCCTTCAGCGAAAGTTCCTCACCGCTTTAGTGCTCAAGATGCTTTATCCACATCGAGTTTAAGACAATGCCCAGAAACCACACTAAATCTATTACACGTCTGTTACCATCATCAGCACTTACTCATAAGCAGCATGATTATTGAAGATCCCAATTAGCCATATGAGGTTTGCGCTGGGAAGTCTCGCTAAAAGAGGGGATATCAAAGCGAAGAGAACACTCCTTTCGATCATAAAAAAGCCAAGCACTCCCACTTTATGCAGGATAACAATTTGGGTATGTCCTGCAGAGCATACTGAATGCGCATTCAATAACATAGACTTTGAATACACTATCAACATGTCATAGGATAAATCCTGAGGATGCCCAAGGTGCAGATCACCAATTGTGGCCTGAAGACTCTGTAGTTGCAGATGCGCTGATAATATGTTTAGATGCACACGTCTTCCTCTCTCCTAACTGCGTGACTCCCGATCGCAGGCAAAATCATGGTATAGCGTTCAGCCGTCCACATCGATTTCGGTGTGAAACGCTGACGTGCTTTTAGCATACAGCTTTTAGTCTTTCTTTTTCCTAGCTAAGGCGAGCCCTGTAACACAAGTTAGCCATTATTATCATAACTGATTCGGCTTAACTGCTACAGCCCTATGTGCATTGCCTAGATTCCTTATTGTCTTAGTTGTAGGTGAGATTGCAGTTGGAGCCAAAGCCTCACGGGGGTCGTCGCACAGGCACACCATAGATAGCAACCACTGCCTTCTCTAGTGCATAAGCGAACATCTTTTTTATCACGTCCCCGCAATTGAGGCAGCGAGAGGGATACAGTGACTTTTCTTTCTTTGTAGGGTATAGTGATCGAGACATTCACTCAGGCCACTTCCTTGAACTGCACAGTAGTCCTCGCAATGAAACAGTCGGATTATACGGCTAGCATCCTAGAAGTGGCACTGTGGTATTCACTACAGCACTGGTAAGAGGGGAACGTCAACATATCCATGACAGGCTTGTGTAGCAGAGACGAATCGCTGCGGCGCAGCACGGGTGCCGTTGCGGGGATTACGAGTTGTGATGCCAAAAATAGAGAGGCATATTGCTGGTCAGGGTATCGGAGCCAAGCGTGAGAAGACAGAGCCAAGAGGGCCGCCAAGGATTAGTGCGGTGCCGACAGAGCGCTCTGCCAGCGAGAAGATGGGCTGCAGCAGACTACCGGCGAGACAGCGCAGCGGCAGTCATGCGCGCCCCTATGCCCCATTCAACTAGCCCGCGCCGCCAGCGTGAGGGAGCCCCCGCCCCATTGGCAGCGCTGCACTGGCTGCTGGCCCCGATCCGAAGGCTGCGTGCCCCCAGCACAGCGCCCGCCCACACACCGCACACCCACACACCCACCTGCCCGCACTGCCCACACCGCCCACCGAGCCCCACTATGACCCGCGATCACCCAACCCTGGGCACGCAGGATTCTATTCGGAAGAGTGTTACGCAGCAACTAGAAGCTTTGGTGGAAAACTTTCACTACACACCTAGGTCAGAAGGGCTGTGTCCTCCACGGACTGGGATGCCTGCACGGCTTTGACCTGGGGCTGATTCTCCCCTCATTTAGTGGATTAAAGGCCCTAACCAGGGCTTGTCAAGTATAACTATGGTAAGGCTGGCTCAATTGCAGCTTATTTCCCAGAGCCCAGATTGTGTCCGGAGACTTAATTTCATTCAAATTCTCTTCACCCCCTCCTCACCGCTCTCTCTCCAAGTGCTGCCCGTCACGTATACACTCAATCACGCTCAACCTTTGGAGTTCTTCTGTGGACGCCAGCTAGCATAACGAATTTCCTTCCATTTTTGTCAAACCAATTACATCCATCCAAAATTTGCAACAATGGGAAAACTCGGAAGATTTGCTTGCATCCTCACGCCGATGCTACTCACCCTAGCCTCACTGACATGCACCGTTCTGTTGATGGCGGGAGGAACAAATAAGAAAATAGGCTGGGTAAATGACTTGTATATCTTCAGGGTTGGTCTCTTGATGCTACTGTCAGGTCTCATTGAAGAAGCTGTTTAACACATTCTAGATTGATACCCGGAATCTTCAAACTCAAGACACTTTGGATTTGCTACCTACCGACCTCGATGATGTTGATACCGGCCTCCCAGAGAAGACAAGTGATGATCTTGGTCTTGCAGACTTTTATAATGCCTATCTCTGGAATTACTGCTCTGGAGAGCAGACAATGGATGGATCGAAGGAAGTTTGGAAAGTTACGGAATGCTCCAAGCCAAAAGCAACCTTTTACTTCAACATCATCGATATTTTTGCTGTTGACTCGGAGAAGAACGACAAAGAACCAATCGATGAGGACGACCTTCCTGATGCTGTTCGAAAGGTGAACAAGGCAATTAAGGTCTTGAGCAATGTCATGATTGCGATGTTCTGCTGCGGTTTGGTTGCCACCGTTGTTACCTTCATTGTTGGGTGGTTCGGCTTGTTGAGCAGATGGGGAAGTTGCGTAACGACCATCTTCGCTGATGTGAGTATGATTGGATCTTTCAAATCACGAGCTTGGAATACTGATGGTGCTTAGGTCGCTTTCTCCTTCCTCCTTGCTGGTTCAGTCATCGCAACTGGGTTATACGCCACTCTCCGGGAAGGATTCAACAGGGCTCTCAAGGATTTTGGTGCAAAGGCCTCCCTAAACCCTCAACTCCTTGTAATTATGTGGCTCGCTGTCGCCTTTGCCCTCGCCGGGGCAGTGTTCTGGATGTTCTCTACCTGCTGCTGCTCCGGACGAAGCAGGAAGATCATGGGACAAACTGAGCGATCGAGAAAGAGTTATGAAAAGGCGCCATATACCTACGAAAGGGTCGCTTCACCATATGCCCCTACTACGCAGGTGCCATCTGGTGGAATGCAGCCTGCAGTTGGATATGAGCCATACAGACATGCCGGGGCTCAATAAACGATATATATCTTAACATCAATGCCGTCCACTTGGTTTAAGATTCTGCGGGAAAAATACTATCATGACATTATGATTCGCTGGTTGGTTGGCGGGTTTCACAGATATGACAATTTTCTTTTCATGGTTTGGGTTGCTTTGGTTAAGGGATGGTGCTGGTTTTTCTCGTATGTCATATTTGTCTTGGGGCGTAATGTATCTGATTGCGGTATCATTGATGAAGCAGCGCGGTGTCGTTTGTAAATGGAAATTAGAATTTGCTTCTCTGTTGCTGTGAGATTTAATTCAGGTGTCACCTTAATCGCAGATTCCTGTCCATCCTCTTCTCCCTCTGTAATTCTTCATCCCAGTTACACCATCTTTCTCCTCAAGATCGTGTTGAATCTCCAGTGCTCGCCTCCCGGTGACCACACTCCGTTCGAATTCTTTACCCCAAACTATAAAACTATCTTGGCTTTCCTCACGCCTGAACATAAACCAAGTCCGCTGTGGTACGCTATTGATGGTGTTTGAGCTATGTGGATAAGCATTTGTGAACCTAAAGGTTTGTATGTCTGATTCCAGAGATTGCTCAAAATCTATGGAGCCATATGAAGGATCTCGTAACGAAGAGGAAGTATGGGGAGACCCATTTGTCTCTGGGCGCGGGCTGGACTTGTTGGGTGTGGGTGGTAAATTCCAACTTTCGCCATCACGAAGTCGCATGGAGAAGGTCGAGGACCTAAGGCGCGTGCCTTTCAAGGTAATTGTGATGGAGCCCTGATTCCCTGTTAGCAGCGCTCAAATCAAAAGAACAAGAATTTTAATACTCTTTGAAAAGCCTCCATCAACTTCTCTGGCTGGCTTCGTTGATCAGCGAGATTGCTCTCCTCCTTCTCATCCTCCTCTGCACTTTGGCTCTCTCCCTCACGCTTAGGGGTTAGTTGTCGCCTCAATCGAGGGTCTACTTTCTTCTTCTCAATCATCTCATACACCCCGCAATCCCACACCAGTGTGGTTCCACTCCATGCACTCCCTCCTTCTACCGTGTTATACCAATAAGGATGCACTCGTGTCTCCACCGCCAGCCTCCTTTTTGTCTTACTGTCCCCGTTACAGGGTAATCCCTTAGGCACTGCCCAGCTCACAGTGCTAGTTTCCGAGAACTGCAACCGAAGGTCATAGTGCAACCCTGCCTGCGGATGGTCATGCTGATGGATCACATAGTGATGTCCCCTGCTATTCAGATTATTGTAGAACAATTCCGTAAATGCATCAACCGATATACGGGGTGTCGACTCGCCTAGTGGAGTAAAAGATAGGCAGTACCTTTCTAGCGAGGAAAGGTATTTGGCAAGTGCGTGAACAGGGTCAGGCTCGTCTATCGGGTCGATAACTTTGGAGCGCGGAACTGGAGCTAGTGGAGATTCATATGACCTTTGCTGTAGTGAGTCTTCCTCATCATTTTCTGTTTGAATGCGTAGCTTTTTGCTAGGTGCCTTTCGATCTACTGCTCGCAACGGCGGTGATATAGGCGCCTGCAGGCTCTGGAGGCAGTGCGATGAAACAGAGGAATGGGAGTGACTGGTAACATCTGAGATGGCTCTCAGATATTCAATATCCTCCCCGTCGGACAATTCTGCTGGAATATAGTCATGTTGGATCTTGGGGTTCGCAGGGGTGTGCTCGAGACTTTGGACATGTAGTTTTAGAGGTGCGGTGGAGGTGATCCTGAGCCTCTTAGGTGCCGGAGAATCCATGCGCTCACCGGAAAGCGCTCTGCAATGTGATTGTTATGCCAAAGCCCAGCAGCTAATTAACTTGTTCGTCACTTCATCACTTACTACCTGTTACTGGCGGCAATTGCACCCTGAAGTAATCACAGCGCCCCATGTGCCAAGCCTACCAACCCAATGACGTACCTGTTGGACTACATAGGATCCCAAAATGGAAGTCGGGAGAAAATGGAAGGCAGCAATATCTATATAGGTATATCAATAAGGAAAAAGAATTTTTTTATTGAGATGTATTGAAAAAAAAAAAAAAAAAAATTGGCAATACCAGTCTCGAGACTATGGCAATACTGTCAGTATGCCCCAAAGAGATCATCGCATCTATTCTAGGGCAATGGCGTGTCTAAAATGCGGCGCAAGACAAAGCAGTAGACATTGACCTGAACGACATTCTGCAACTTCTCGAGGCTCTCCTCTCTACAATTGGGAATTCCCTTAATGAACTACTAATGGCTTCATATATTGATCTCTACGGTTTGCTTGATCTATCATTATGCATTAACCCGCCTCCCTTCTGATTTGGATCTCAATGGTCTTCTGAAATCCATACTAATTATCCCCCAAGGAATTCCTTTCAGTTCGCCAAATGGGCTCTTAGCTAAGTGTATCTGATTTTCCTCACTTTGACTTCATAGCTGCCCTCACTATTAATTTGAATGGAATTCCAAAGGCGTGTGGAATTACATAGGCTATTAGTTCAAATGGAAGTTTGCCCAAAGCTCAGTGAAGGTTTGCAGCTGGATATTGCTAAGACTTATGCTGATCAGTCGCGGGAGGAGAGGGATCCAAGAAGCTTGCATTCGAAGGAATATTTGAGATGAATATTCAATAGGCCGTTCTAGGCCACACCAGAGCGTATTAAGGCCATAAATACCTTGCACTGACCCGGTCAGGAGAGCAAGAAGAGGAGTCCCGGTGGTTTCAAGCTCATCTAATCCAGGATCATACCAACATTGACCAACAATTGCGAGGCCGTGTAGTATGAAAGTAGTGAAGCAGGCTTGCGCTATATATGGAGCTCCCCAATCGGTAGCGGGTGCGACTGGCATGCAGCATGCCGGAGCCCGCCACCCACGAAGGAGCCTGGTGGGAGCGACCAACTAAGGGAAGAGAGAATAATCCTCGTGGACATACCTCCTTAAGACAACCAACTCTCTACGACCAGATTAACGAACTGGCCCTAATGTGCAAGTGCTAGCGTGAGAGACAGGTGGTCACCCCTCGTGGGAAACGGTGAGAGCAGTTAGGTTGTGTGGCTTGAATATGCTGGATCCGGTGTGCATAGCCAGGACAGTGTTGATTTACATTGCCGGAGCGCTGCTACTAGTATCGGAATGTGCAGTTCTACTCTGACGTCCTGAATGTGCAACAGTGACTTTGCATAGCTGGAGCTCTACCGCAGACCAATTGCTTAGTCAGATAGGGGAGGCTGGTCACTGAGAGGTACGATTCCCTCTGCCCAAGAGAGCTATACTCAGGATTGGAATACTGGGCAAGACACTGTAGGCCATGGTAGTCACAGCTACAGATAGATTATTCTCGAGGGCCTGGAAAACTATAAGCTTGATCTACACTAACCTCTCGCCATAGCCTCACAGGCGGCATGCGAGTAATGATAAAAAAAAAAAAAAAAAAAAAATCTACATTAACCTTAGTAGCAAGAAGGAAGCCTAAGAATTTCTGAGTGCCAGTTTCTAAGCCTTAAGGAGCAGGCAGGATGGTTCTAGCACTGGTGTCGGTACCAGGTTTCAATGCTCAAAGCTTCTGGGTTACTAGTCACTACCACGCTACAAAACCACTAGTCATGATATGTTAAACCTGCACTTCGAGCCCTGTCACGGTGGGGCACTAGAAACATCAAAATGCCACTGGGCACAGGCGAGGGCATGGATTGCAACTCGGTGGGTGCAGTTATCAGCAGCTGGTTCTGAAGGGAGTGGAAGCTTAGCGAAGGGGGCTTAAGGTGCAAAGGTGCAATCCCATATAGCAGCCCTGAAAGGGTATATAAGGCCACCTCAGCCTTGAGAGCAAGAAACGAGACTAAGAACATCCTCAGAGAGGGGAGACTCCGCTATAGCGTAACAGGGATGAGGGTGACGGTCCACAGGCGACGGGCAGAGAAGAAAAACAAGGTTGAATATGAGTTATAGGCCTTTCCAGAGGCTAGGTGGACTAACAGGCACACTGAGAGGCCTGATGGGCGGAAAAGAGAAGGCTTGGAAGTTTAAAATATAGAAGGCGGACAGTCCGGATGCAGGTGATGCGGAATGGAAGACGAGACGACAGACATATCTGGACTAGGTGGGAGACGTGGAAGAAGAGGTGGCCAGGGGGCTTGAAACCTCCAGCAAACAGAGAGGGCGAATCGAACCCTTTGGTGGATTTGGTGAGATCGGTGGAGAGGTAACGTACAGGGTTCACATCTTTTGACTTTATTCCCTTCATTTGGAGAGTTGTTGAGGACTTTACTATTTATTATTTATTATTATTTCTTATTATCTCCTTTGTACTTAATCTTGTCAGAGCCCATCGGGCGGTATACGAATAATGTTTCTTTCTTTTTTTTTAAAAAAAAAAAAAAAAATTCCCCAATCGTATTATCATGCTCAATTCGCAGGCTGCGCGCATCCAGCGTTAGCTTCCCCAATAGGCTGAAGATACTGAAGCTATGAATCTCCAGCAGTTCAGCTAGACTGGCACCTAATCTGTACTAAGACAACAGATGTTTGCATTTGATGATCTTGAGGCTAGGGTCAACTCCAAATTGACTCTAGCTGGTCTACGAGAACCCTGATGCGTCGATATTTGCAGGCTATGTTTGCATGCAAACTTCTTCATGCACCCAACCCAACATAAGCAAGAGCCCCTCGTCTTAAGGTGTCACAAAACCTCAGGGTGGCAACAGGAATACCGGCCATGTAAAGACATTGCTCTGATGGAGAGGGAGGGGTGAAACGCTGACGGACGGGCAGAAACTGCTGCATGAATTGTCACAAGCAAGACGATTTTCAGATGCATCACGTCCGACAATGTACACAACATAAGGAATGAATGGATGGATGTATCTACTAAAAGAATAAAAGAAGATGTGTTGTTTTGGTGTTAAGTTCTAGATTTTCTTATAAAGGGAAAGCAAGAAGTTGTCAACTTGGCGTGATACGATCAAATGATACTTACACTGAGAGCTGTAATGGGGTTTGGAGGAGAGACTTACTAAGAGAGGTGATTTACTTGTATTAAGAAAGTAGAAGCAAAAGTAGAAAATCCTATATACGGGATTTGAAAACTTGTGGTGTCGGCACTATTACTGGGAGCAACGGTTTGGTTTCTATCATCGTACAATATCGTCCGTCCGACGTACAATAGCCTCTCGATATAAGAATGTCATCGGGCAGGGAGGGCATATTCTTATATAGAACTAAGTGCAGGAAAGGCTCTAAGAGATATCGGAAAGGTGCGGAATATAAAAGAGGTGTAAAACAGGTTCAAGGAAGTACAGAAAACAGAGAAGATGTTTAGAACCAAAGAGAATAAGGTCCGGAAAAATGCTAAGAGGATGACTTGGAGGAGTAGTCAGCGTCTGGTTACGAGACTATTGGAGGAGAGAAAATTAGTGATTTTGCGTTGTCTAGTCTCATACCAAGCCCCTAGTCTTTTTGTATTCTTGTTAACTATTTGAACTCTTTCAATACGAGGCTTCTCTATAAGCTTACTCTGATAGGCCTAGTGCAAAAGTGAATTACTATATTAAGTACTGTAGCTCCTTGCATTGAGCTTTCACTCAATGAAAGAATATATATGATGACTAAGCAGAAAAAGAACTTGAGGATATTCCTTAAATATATTCTTATTTGTATGAGAGGCGGGGTGATCATTCTTACATCATAAATATACTCTAACCGGTAACTATGTTGCTCGATTGCAACACATTCAGGTCTTTTAATTAGAAGAAAACCCATTGAGACCCGTAGGAACAGTTTTACAGCTTCCATGACTCTCAGGTCTTCTTGTATGTACAAGTCTTCTCGGCCAGTTAGCTCAAAGATTCAGCATGTCCATAAATTATGATAAGGCAAATTCATAATCTCAAGTATACCGGTGATTAGAAATCTCAGCCTAGATGATAAGCAGAATCTCCTCCAAAAGCTCTGGAGGTACCAGGTCTAAAATAAATACTCAATATTCGGCCTGGAGGCTGCACGTGGCGGTCACCTTGGAAATATCTATTCTCGTACCGGGCTTTGGGCAGAGCGTGTATGGCTACTAGTACCCTGCAGCAAGCAGCATGTAGTGTATATCAAAGTCGGATGGTAACATCAACTCTCCCTACTAACCAACTGCATAACCCCAAGGAAACTTTGTTGCATAGTCATGTATTTAAATTCATTCAGAGTTTGAGATCGAGTAATTTCTTCTATTCCTTACAGTACACCCTAGTCAGCGACTGGTTACGAGACTAAGTACACCCATAAACCGCATGCAATCAGGCTAGAAAAGCCAAGCCGCGTTTGACTAGCTTTTTTCGGAAGCTATTCTATTTTGATTTCAAAAAGCACATGCTCAAGTCCACGAGTCGAAAAAGTTGTTGCAGGCTTACATTGTTTACGGTGCCTCGCTGTTGCACAGCCCTGATGCAGTATTCAGGACTTAGCATGCCTAAATCTGTAAGGATTTTCAGAGTCAGATTTAGTTTCCATTTTCGAAATTCAGTCCGATTTTCACGAAGCGTTACTCAGATCTCAGCCCAGATGGACTAGTTTGTCCACAGATAATCTAATCTGAATACCGCTATTATGACCCTGCCATGGCCACGTGCTACAAGCGGGGTTATGTGATTTAAAAAAAAAAAAAAAAAAAAAAAAATACCGCTATTATGTATAGTATTTATTTATTACCTTTAAGATGCGCTATTGATACCTATACAGTTTCGCAGCCTCTATCGGATTTCTAAGCTATTCTTTTTGTAGCAAACTCAGCATCTACCGACTTAACAAGTACACAATATGTTTACCTGAGACTTTACATTATAAGCAAAAGCAAAACTATGGTACCGTACCTCACGAAGCTTTATTGTACTCTCCATGTACATGCCAAGCTGCATGTAATCCCATGATGTTTCTACTTTCTTTTCAACCGTGTACCCATCTGAAAATCCTATTATATGTGCAGGTATGTTGATAAAATATGTCCACATGCGAATTGAAGACATAAAGCCCAAACTGCCAAACTAATCCTATCCCAAATAATACGTATACAGCACCACTAGACTTAAGCTAATGAATTGGTACTTAAGCCTAAAAACCATCACTAGATCTCGCTCTTGTCAACGAAGATGCCTAGACATTGTAAGTCCTCTCAGGTATCATACCTGGCTGTTCCCTTTCTGCCCATCTGGAAAATTCCAACGTAATGAATATTCGCCTCACTTTCCAAAGACCGTTTAAGCCCTCAACAGTCCAAAAAACTTGTTGCAATACTTCCATAAGACGCCAGAAGCCTGACTTGTTCAGTGTGCTTCTTCCGCAAACCTTTCTGGTACTCGGCCTCGCTGAGGCTCGATGGCTTTTTGTTGGGACAACCTTCTATACCATATTGCCAATACCAATCCAAGTGAGCTTCGTGACTCGGCTATCACGACTCACCGTCCTTTGCGCACCAAACGAGACATGCACAAATGGTCCCATTTCTGCTGGGCGATACCTTTTCAGCTGCTGACTGCCCTGCTGCTCAGCTACCAGGAGACTCCCTATAATATCCATTGCATCATCAACCAGATATCTTCGTCGCAGGAATTTGCAAGACGTTGACGGAATGACATATTGCTTGCGCTCATTCGTAGGAGTATCTTTTAATACGAGTGCCAATGAGCTGATCTTCGCATGCTGTCTAAATGAAGGCTGTAGACGATTAGAGAGACCGTACTCTGTGAAAACCAGGGTTGACTGGAGTGTTCTTCAGGTTCGGAAAGGCTTTAAAATGTAGTGTATAAATACTTAATGCTGTGAGGTTCTGCAGATTTAGCATGGAAGTTCAAAATTGCTTCTACATAACGGTTAGCATTATCTCAGGGCTCTATCCAAGTGACAGAAAACCAACCTAAGCGCCCTCATGTACATCCAACCCAAGCTCCTTCAATCCCACAGCAATATCCCATGTAACATGATGATGTAAGAAATCGATGCAGCTGTCTTGCGTTCACCTGGGTAGAGCTGTTGAGGCCCAAACAATCAATAATCCAACAATTATCCACTGAACGCTTCTGACGACTCAATAAATCCAGTAACATATTGTTTGATGCTTCTACTGGAAAGCTTGTCGTAGCACATCCTCGAAGAAGGTAGGAAATAAGGTTGTAACCCTGCTTTTGATTCCTTAATATTTGCGAGCTTTCTTGAAGTCTTTTAACACCAGTGATGCCGCAACTATATAGGAAACCTTCATCGAGTCTGACTACCTTCAAATTGACATTGACTAAATCTCTCAAGAGGTAGTACTGATCCTGAGCTTGTTCTGTATTATGATAGTTCACAATAGCGCATCTAATGAGGCTCAGAGTTTCCAAGTTTCCAGGTGAGAATTCCTCAGCGTTTATCATTCGTACATCAACTGCAAAACCTTCGAGCCAGAGCTCTTTAAGGCTGGACCTGAATGTTCTTGACACCACATGCTTGGATCGCTTGTGAGGCCATGACAAGCTTCTTGGAAGAGATCGCAGTCAAACACAGGCAAACCTTGCCATGGCTTGATGTGGACTATATTTCCATCTTCCCAACGAATACTTTGTCTTTCTTCATCATTCCTTTCAAGGGAATCATTTCGAGGTTTTCTAATCCGAATTTCAGATAGTGAAATATCTGAATCATGTCCTGCCCCAAGCTTCAACACCTGGAGCTCAGGGCTTCTTAGCACCAGTCCAAACACACATCTAATATAAAATCTATCATACCTCCATTGGGATCTACCGTTGAGCCGTAGGTAACGGTAGGCTATATAATTCCAGTTTTACTAATCCACTGAACTGATCCAGAGGCCCTGGACGTGATTGAACGCCTAATGGTTGAAGATTGATCGGCAGACAAAACCATTTATACTCAGCTGTTTGAGCGATCTACTTGCGGCTAATGCAGTCAATATTCTCGAGGTGATGGGAAGTTCGAGTCCCCAATGGAACCGCTTTAAGCCATCCAGATGAAGTCCAGTAAGAAGTTTTTCTGTCAACGGCATTACGCCCTTCCGCTCACCTTCTCACCATAGCCCATAGGGCGGCATGTGAGTAATGATATAAAAATTCCGCTCACTTTTCATTCCCCAGAAGGAATTAAAAACAATAGACCCGATGAAGGACCCGCAGCTGGGTACATTATGTGGATATAGTCGTCATAAGCAGTTCTGTCGTGTTTGCGGACCGTAAGTAGTAGTTGCTGCAATTGCATAATCAATGCAGTGAATTCATGGTCCTCGAAAAATTGCTCATTAGCTGGGTTTGGTAACTGAAGTGGAAAGATGATCAGAAGTTGACGCCTGTGCTGGTGGCACGAAAGTCTTGACGACCATAGTACACTGCCTCTAGCTTCTGGATTGAACACAATTCCTCCAAAGACGAGTTCCATGACTGTTTTATACATGCTTTTGGAAGTCATAGCCAAGCGAATAATTCCACCAGAAAAGAGCTATGGAAAGTTAACGGGCTACAATGGGCAGAAACATTGAGAGTGGGCACACTTACAAAGGATAAGATAAAGCAAAAGCAAACTAGCCCCGCTTTTTCATGACTCCTTTCTATTTGAGGGTCATTATCCGAGTAACACAAAAGTACACGGAATATACCATGCGGTTTAAGTACTTCCTCTGAAGTATTCCAAAAACGTCATCTATATCATTGGGGTTCTTCAATATGTTAACGGTCCTCTTCCTTTCCTTTTCCAGACACTGTTTCGGTAACCGAACTTTTCCCAGTAGACTTCTGACGAGGCGTTAACCCGCCAAATGTACTTGTGCTATCTTCGCTATTCCGATCTGAATCTTCACCATGATCTCTTTGATTTTTAGAAAGCAGGGCTGACTGGGAACTGGTTGCGACATGATCAATTGTCAACTTTGAAAGAGTCCTGTTACCCCGGTTCAAATAAAGGTTGGAAGGAGCCCCTGTGTTGGATATTGGCACAATGTAGGTTTGCTCACAGGGAATAATTGTTTCTGTAGGCATCTTAAACGTGTGTCTGAACGGTCAAGTTTGTTGCTGCTACTTTGCTCACTGCGGTAATGTAACGTAAAATCTGGGACCAATGAACAGCCCTTGCTCCTCCGGTATTTCTCCCAAAGAGACTGACCTGCATTCTGAGAAATCAACTCCGCACCAGAGTCTACAACATCAATAACTGATGCGCTTTTTTTCCGATTTAACTTTCTCTGAGTTTTACTCTCCGTTTCCACTTTCTCAGGCAATTTCTTGAAGCCCCATTTTTTAATACTCTCTTTCCAGAAGCTCAGTTTTGACATTGTGCTACCTGTAAAAGATAGTTCTGAGGCATCTGTAGTCTGTGAGCTTGCTGAAGAAACGCTTTCAGTTCTGCGGAGAGAATTCAATGTTGAAAAGACGGGCCGCCGTTCACAGTCTCTTAAAGATGTGGTAGATTTGGAGCACTGTGATGTTGAGGAGAATTTCTCAGAGCTCCCGGAAATGAGGGGCTGTTGGTTTAAAACACCTAGTTGTGCAGAGTTTCTCTTCATTGTGGCTTGCCTCTCATGGGTTGTCTTCTGAGAAGGTCTGCTGGAGCCTCTCCCTTCTGCGCATGCATCCGGTTGGTACCCATCCATATCTTTGCTCGACGGCCCCCAGCTGAGGCTTCTCGAGCTTCTGTCTTCTGCACAGTTCCTGTCTACCAATCTGACGGCTCCCCGTTCCTGTTGTAGCGTACGGGAGTCAGAAGAGGATGGTTCAAAAGAAGTCTGAAACGGCATAGGTCGTTGCTGGAGGTACTCATATGGAGTACTACCAATAGTTTGCGTTAAGCTCAACATGTTGAAATGTTGGTGATGTACCTGTGCTTCTGACCATCTGTATTGAATTTTTGGGCTTTTTGAATGTGGTGGTGGTGCGTGTCCTTCATGTTTTCAATGGTCTCGTTTGGTCTAAGGCGTCGTGAGGCTAGGATCAATTACTATTGAGCTTAGTTAATTACATTATATTGAGGCTTAATAGGTCTCCTACTGCCTATTATTTGAGCTTTAATTCGGACAACAGCTGCAAAATTATCTATCTGTGCAGCATAGAAAGTGCCCTGATTCTAATTGATCAAACTTGAAGTTAGCTGCGAACCGAAGATGGGGAGCATCAGCAAGAACCTTACTTGATATGGTACTAATTCGAGAAGTGAAGGCAGGGTGATCTTTGATGAAGTACCTTATGTCAACTCCAATTGAAGCAGAAAATGATTATCAGAGGAAACAA
This sequence comes from Kalaharituber pfeilii, assembly GCA_015179045.1. Taxonomy (NCBI): domain Eukaryota; kingdom Fungi; phylum Ascomycota; class Pezizomycetes; order Pezizales; family Pezizaceae; genus Kalaharituber; species Kalaharituber pfeilii. Next base: position 1,109,850 of record WHUZ01000006.1, on the reverse strand, counting down.
ACTTTGATTGTTCCGACCGCTAATGTAAGAGAGACACCCGACAGCACTTGCTCAAACTGTAGTTATCCAGGGTACGGTTCCCGTCGGTCGGGATCAGCTTTGCGTCTTTTTTCAAAGCGTATGGTGGAGTGCACCTATAAGGGACCACTTATAGCCACCACGTTTGAAGTGCTACTATATTATCAAACCACATCTGATTGAAACCTAAAGGACATTAATACGTAGTATTTTGTCTGCTCTACATTTTAATGTCCTCTATCAAAAAAAAAAAAAATTTAATGAGTATGTAGAAGCAGATTGAAAAGGAGGCACTTTGTATGGGAGAGCTGAAAAATGCAACGTGCCAAGAATGCTAGATCAGTACTAGTACAGGAAATTCTTACTCTATTTGGAAATGATCCACATATTCCTTTGTCACTACTATAGCGATATGCATGCATAATAGGTAAACATTTATACAAAATGATTGCCATATCGGAAACAGACTCAAGGCTGCATGGAATTGTCAATCATAATGCTTCGAAGTTATACTCACAATGATCATTGGTATAGCATTTTGCAGCTGCCCCAAAAAAACTCATTAGAGTTTAGCTCACAATAAAACACTGATAGAATAATACCAAATGCCCACGAGCTCCAGGTTGTCCAATCTCTCTATTGCAAAGATGAGATGCCAAATGTGAGTGTATTGTGGCCGGGGCCTGACGGTGCCAGAAAGCGGACTGAGGCCAACTGGGGAGCCTTACACCCCCCCCCCCCCCCCCCCCCCCCCCCCCCCCCCCGCCTAACAAAAAAAAAAAAAAAAAAAAAAAAAATAGGTGTATTAGTCAGCGCGCGACGGAATGTAACAAGTGGTCCCTTCTAGGTGCACTCCACCATAGGCGTGTGCTCCTGATATAAAGTATAGGCTCGAGCAACACTACACGAGCTTAAATTTCAATGCAGGTCCGCTGAAGACTGAGAATGCCCTCTGAAACCAAGACGAGTGTAATGAAGTACGAGTCCCGGATTGAGGGAAATCTGTTAAGTAGGCTCGATAACTTGCTACTGGCGTCAGCAAAGCTGTAGGTGTTAGAAGTGCCGATTGCCACTTTTAGCACTTGAGCAACAACACAGCGGCGGTCCATAAATCGAGGATTGCTGGTTATAACTGTGCTGAGATCAGATGTTATGACAGATGATGTGACTGAATTGTGTGCAGCGAATAGACAAGACGATGTCCTATATATGTAACTAAGACTTACGCTTAAGTAGTCTGGTTGAGGCAAACTCATTGAGCCACCCATATCAATTGTCCATTTCGATCCTACTTCCTAATTGAGAACCCTACTCAAACCCTGCCAAGCCTGTACATCACGTGAATTTCTGTCCAATCTGACTAGCTGCCCTCACAACAACCAACCAGGAACTCACCCATGGCCACATGTCATATTTGACAGAAGAAAATGTCACAAGAACAGCAATAATAGCAGGGCAGACAGTCAACGTTGGATGATATACAAATGACTTCAATTTCCAGACCATATTTAGTCCCGTGCCGTATTGCTATCCAGCTACAGCCTCGCATCAGTGGGAAGGGCTTACTTTTTTTTTTTTTTTTTTTTTTTTTATCATTACTCACATGCCGCCCGACGGGCTATGGTGAGAATAATTACATAGGAGAGTATAGGAAGGAAATTACCCCCGCCGCCGACCCCTGATAATATGGAAAATAACTAAATGAAACAGTAATAATCACGAAGTCTGCCGTCATTGCCTTTCCACATTTCTACCAACGAGTCTCTCTCCTCCTCTTTGGCTTCTGGGGGTCTTCTCACCGCCTCCTCGCCCCCTGGCCATCTCCGTTTCCAGACCCGGCACGTTTCCCAGATGTGTGATGTCGTCTCTTCCCCTTCCCCGCACCATTGGCACTCTGGGCTTTCCGCCTTGTTGATCTTGTGCCTCCTGGCCTGAGTCTTTACCCCCCATCAATGCGGCCAGATGTCCACTCAGCCTTCCTAGGCGTTTTAGGGGTGTGTATGTTAGTCTTAGCCTGTTTCTCTCCTCTGCTCGCCGGGCTTCGGCCTCCATGCGCAACCCAACCTCTGTGATTGTCTCTCTCTGGTAGGGCATCAGGGCGCCTATCTTGGCTGCCCTGTCTGCTTTTTCGTTCCCCGTCAGGCCTTTATGATCTTTAACCCACATGACTGCCGCGTCCAGCCCCCCCGTTGGATTCTGTCTTCCCAAGCTCTCCTGGCCATGTGCGCTGCCCCTCCTGTGGTTGGCCTGCCTTCGGAGATCGCTTCAAGGTTCTGGATGGCTGTCTTGGAGTCGGTGATCAGTGGAATTCCTCGTCCCCATCTTTCCAGTGCTTTGACCATGGCTATTAGCTCAGCATCATTGACAGTGGTCCTCGTTCCCAAGTAGATCGGCGTCGGTTTGCCCTTCCACATGCCCACCCCAGTTCTTCCTGCTATCCGGCTCCCGTCGGTGTACGTGGCTTTCCATCCCTGGTCTTCTTCTTCTTCGATCCTCTTCTCTCATTCCTACCTTTCCGCCTGTGTGTCCAGTGTGCTGAGAATTGCCAGCGGAAGTGGGTCTTTCCAGTCCAGGGAACCTCGGAGGTAGATCGAGTCCTCGTCTTTCTGAAGCAGGGCATCTCCTGGGAATCTCAGTGCTTTAGCTTCCACTCGTTGCTATTCTCCCCAGACAAAGGAGTGTATTGACTCCAGGTTGGCTAGTCCCTCCGTGATGTCCCTCCGGGTCTCCCAGGGGCCTCCGGTAATTCGTTGGGCCACGGTGTATTGCCACTTTTCTAGCCCGTTTAGCTTGTGTTCTGGTGGTGCTCCCCTGGAGTAGTCCATCCACGCCCAGCGCCCCCATGTGGTGATTGTTCTGGCTATGCCCGTGTACAGTCGTCGTTTTTGGAATGGCTTACTGTATCAATTGACCGACCCATTGACAACAATAATATCCACCTACAAGCGAACTATAGCTACACGTACTCGATTGAAGCACTCGAGAACATACTACTACAGTAGTAATAATCTTCATGGGCAACTCAGTATATTTTACGATAACTCAGGGCCACTCCGAATGCAAGACCATCCCAGAAAGAAAGACTCCTACGATCTGGCCGGGCAATTGTGGTACATGGATTAGCAGTGACGAAGAAACTGTTAAAAGTAAGAGATTGGATGGAAAAGGCGAACCCATGGATGGGGAAGATTGTTGCAGCAAGATGGTTGTTGAGAAAAGGAAGGAGGGATAGAAGACTAGCTCGATTGTTATCTACCTAGAGGGTGGGGTAGAATCAGATAGTCAAACACCGGCAAAGGTAAGGTTATCAGGCAAATGGTACCACTCATGCTTGTATGACTGGGACAGAATGACGAAGGTGGACAGTAAGGGGGAAGAGGAGAGGAAATGGACATGACTGCTTGATTTTTCTGGGGGATTTCTGGGTACTCGTGCTTGAATGTTCTCTTGACGAATTGGGCTCTTGCTTTGTGTTTCCTCCATGTCACTGAAGGTCACTGCATGGGTTTCCTTTCTGTTTTCTACAGGGGACGATTTTGTAGGTAGTTGCACAGGTGCCTGTCTCCGACTTCAGTCCAGGGACCCTGCCATAGCGAGTAGCGACTCGGATTAGCTGGGTTACGAGATATAAAATTAAAAAAAAAAAAAAAAAAAAAACTCAGGGCCACGTTCGCTTATTTCCAAAACTTGTGCTGCTCATGAGGAATCCCAGGACCAGCTAATTTGTCCCCCTGAACCTGAATTATTCTCACGGAGTAATAAGATGCTGTTCTCGTACCCAGCTTAAAAGAAGGTGTGCTGAACAATAAGATACAGTATTTAAAAGAAATATACGAAGAACACATGAGCACCAATTGCCAAATCTGAACATGCAAAACCAGAATCATATGTCAATATCCCCATTAGCCCCGGCCCAATGTCCCATGAACACTGCACTTGGAAGCATTTGAAAAGTGCATTAGCCGCTGCACTCTTCCAAGTTCTCGTCCAGTTCTACTTTCATTCGCGTCGGGAAAGCATGGCACCAGCCCCCACGAATCTGTTCCTATCGCATCTGAGCGCTATTTTTTTTTTTTTTTTTTTTTTTTTTTTTTTAAATCACATAACCCCGCTTGTAGCACGTGGCCATGGCAGGGTCCCTGGGCGAGTCCTCATAGCCCGGAGACAGGCTAAGCATCTGAGCGCTAGCATATCAATATCTGAGCCAATTTTCAAAAATCGTCTCACGAATGTCTCATACCTCGCATTTCAAAGAAGTGTCACCAGAAAGATAGCGATAGATAGGGCTGACGTCGTGTTTGGGGCCATTTAGCTACCAGAAGCACTGCTTGCCGTCAAGAGAGCAGTACCTTGCGTACCAAGGGCAGCACGTTGGTGGATGTATATGGAGACAGCATAGACTATATGGGTATAAGCACCCGTAGTCTTTGTTGCATACCTCCACTCGAGCTGAGCTTTCCTCCTTAAAACGGTTGTTTAGCTCTTGCGTCTCCCCGGCAGGAAGGGAAATTGAGTTGCCCTCCTTGATTTGATTGGGGAGCGCAAGTGTAGTCAGGATAAGAAACGCTGCTGTAAGGCTGGAGAAGGCGGGAGGCTTCATGGTTACGCAGCACTGATCTTTGTGGCGGCGCTTGCGTCTATGGAAATTGGTATTAGAGGAAACAGGGGCGTTGTTCTCCCAAGCGTGCGCGTTGAAGTCTTCTCTGGACTCCTCTATCTAGGAGGCAGGAAGTGCCTTTATATATATGGATTTCTGAAAGCCAGACTGCATTGTGAGGTGCTAATGGGAACAGAGTTCTGAAACTTGGTCTGGTAACGCAGTATGCCACTGTAGAGTTTTATCACATCATATGCTGTGTATTGACAAGCAGAAGAGGGGATGACCCTATCCATAGGATCGTGAGCACCAGAGCTTCCCACTCTTCCTAGACCGCATCACTCATGTTGCTGGACATTCTCTTCGACATGCATATTTAAGTTAAGCGTTCGAAAATTGGGATATTTTTGGAATTTCGTCAGTGGTGATGGTAGGAAAACTGTGAAGACGATAATAGAGAGGCGGCAGGGCATAACGCTAGAATAAACTGGTATACATACCACAATATTTTGAGTGCCCGCGCACACATACTTAGTTGAAATGTTGAGTGGCTCAAAGGTCTGCATTATGCATGATCCCGAACCCTTACAAACCTAAAAGGTAGTAGCCTCGATACTCGTGTAAAACGACAGAGAAGTGGCTTTAAGAGGCACCTGAAATTCACACTGTCATACCTCTTGGGCATTTTCATTAAGTTACTGAGATATAGGAATGAAGTATCAATCGGGCTGCAGTTGAGGAAGGCTTGTCATAAAACATTGAGCTCAATTCCATGTCTCACGTAGTTGTATGTATACAGTGGCAAGAATTGAACAGACAGTTTCAATGATACAGATCTTATGGTGCCCACCCAGCCACAAGGTATTTGAGATGGACAGTGCAGTCACACATATGTATGTTGGTACCCGTTTGCACCACCGTGACACTAAGACAGAATCAAGTTATGCCTCCTTTCCACATTAAAAGTTGCGTTGAGAATCAAGGATATTTCGTCTGAGTATCAGTCTCGAGCTTGTCTGAATATATGCGTTGAACCAACCTTTTCATCAATTAGTGATGACATGTTTATGTATACAAGCAGTGCCTAAACTCTTCTTCATGTCAACATTTCCAAAGATACTCCAGCAGCAGGACAGCGAGAAGCATGAAACCAGAAAGAAGTTAGATTCGCTATGCTGGTATAGACGGTTTGAGCTTTGATTTGCAGAGCTTTCCCATGGTGTAGAAAGAGATAATGCCAAGGTCCTGTTCTCCACGTGGATACACCAGAAAATCAAAATCGAAAAGATAATTCTAGATGTAATATGTGAGACCTTAATCCTTATGTACAATACGTATACATCAATTACTACTGGTACATATGTAGCAAGCGCCCAAGCTCTAGCCGTGCAATACTGAAATAGCATTCAAAAGCCTTAACGACAGAGGTTCGTAGAGGTGCTTGCGCTCTTCCGATTTGACGTGTGCATGTGAATTTCCATGCACGTGCAGCCCTGTATCGCGGCTTGGCATCCTACTATTTGGCCTGCACAAAAATATCTGAACCTGACAGCCACATTTCACAATTAGTCCCGTGACAATTCCAACATAAACTACAGTAATTGTAGCCAAACCAGTACGTTTTATCTTACCTCAAAAGCATCAAGCTGCATACTCCTAGAACTGCTTGTGACAACGGCGTGGCCACAACATATATTCCACATTCTCGACAGGTAGCTAATAGAATCCATCGAGGGCTCCGCCCAACTAATTGTTATACCAACTTGATCTCAGCTGTAAAACCTCTTCAACTGTCGTTTTCTTATAGTGTTCTGCCGAGCAAGGTTGTTTCTCATACACCCTACCGTAGGACATGTATGCACATTATTATCAGGCTACAGCTAGACTTCTGGCACGACGTCATAATCCTTTCGGTTGCTGTGCCTATATCATAGCAATTTCAATTTCGCAGCAAACCTTGATCAGCTGGTTTATATTTTGTCTGGCTAGTTATGTCAACCAAGAGTTTTGCCACGTTTTATTAGTAACCTGTGTCTGTATGTTTGCAATATAAACCCCGTATAGGAGCAATATTGGAACCAGGATGTTCACCTTGAGTCAGGAATATATAGAAAACCTTGATGACGAGAATGGTATTGCGTTATTTTGATAATTCTGACTGTGCAAAATTGGTATAACTACTAGAAATACAGTAGTCATAGAGGCAAAAAGTGTGAGATATTGATTGATAATATACTGATATGTACTAGTCCTCAAGAAATCTCAAGTTTTAGGTCCCAAGTTTTTTGTTCTCGTTCCATAAAGTCTGACCGGCGAGAGAGTTGGTGGTTGACCAATTCTGACGCCCTGCCATGGCGAATAGCTGCATGCAGGGTCACGTGAAATAAAAAAAAAAAAAAAAAATAAAAAAAAAGGACCAATTCTGACCTCAAGCTCTATAATGTTCAAATTTGACTGTGCGTATTGAGTAACACGTCGATTGTTTTTAAGCCCAAGCCTGCAGGGAGAAATCTCTCAGCCTACACCAACTGCGAGCCTAGTCTGCCTGTGAGCCTGAAACTTTTATACGAAATATCAGGTGAAAGTTCATCGTATATAACTCATAAAATATATGACCTTTTTCGGTTCGTTACCCGTATGCAGCCCTTCAGGACTTTGACAAAAATTATATGACCACACTGCCAATAGTTAACTACGGTATCACAACGACCGATTGCAGAAGTCCATGGCTTGAGTTCAAGTAGCTTACATTCAATGAGGATCGGCGCCTTGAGTATTCTAGAGTCCCTGTCATGGCAAACAGCTGCATGCGGGGTTATGTGATATTTGGGAAAAAAAGTACTGTAAACTATACCGCAGCGTCCTGTCAAATTAGAACTAAAATTAAACCCAACAGTAGTTGTCTCAGCCAAACAAGTCTGGGGCATAGTAATTTTATTATTATTATTCATATGCCCCACTTGGACGTAGTTGCTTGGTCAAAGGTAATGCTGTCGAGTCACGTTTTTCACCTGATCGTAGCTATAGTATATGAGCTAAATCTCCTCCTATCTTCCTATGCGATAGCAAATATAGAAGGAACATCTCCCACGCATGAGCAATTCAACTGAAGCCAGACGTATATGTACAGTATTATATGTTCTGGACTCGGAGATCGTACTTGGAGCTATAGTCCATCAGGAAAGGCGTGACCGGAGTTAGGCATTACCTGTAGAAGCTGTAAGCTAATCAGTGCGGAGCAGAATTATCAACTCGTCCATAGTCGTTTTTGCCGTGAGAAAAATAGTCACGGAACCAGAGAAAGAAGAATCGAACTTACCGAGAGTGTCCACCAGTCTTGCTCTAGTTATGCATTGGTCAGTGGGGCCTGATGTACTAGTACCTGACGTAGAGGTAGGTAAGATATAAGTACTCATTTCGTATATATGTATGGTGATACTATATGTATAATGAGCTAGTCTAGTGGAGGAGGGAAAAGATTTTATATGGAACAATGGTGCCAGTCCATCCCTCGGCCAAAGGCGGAGTCGAACTGGTTCACATTTCCCAGCAGCTTGTGCTTTTCTTGTAGTTCCCTTATGAGCTCCTGTCCCTCGCGGCGGTACTGTATTTTATGGTGAAGCGGGTCACGACGCAGAAGCGGGTCAGATAGTTTTACAGAATTAAAAATTAAACTTATTCCCCCTATGCTTTTAGTACCTTCATATTGCTACTTTCTCCACTTGCTGAAGGTAGTTCAATGGCACGAGAGTGGGGTATTGGGGCTGGTGAGACATGTGGGGTGGTAGTGGTCTGTGTGCTGGGGTGAGTGGGGGCCATTGGGTAGGCTACCGAGAAAGCAGGAATGCTGACCATAATAATATACCCGGAATGTCTTCCTATGCAATTTTGAAGCCATTAGAGGTTCAACTCTATAAGGGCGATAATCTAGCATAATTAGAGCATGCTGTTGGAACTCTAGCAGAACTTACATGCCTGGAACTAGAGGTAGAAGTTAGCCAAGCAGGTGATGAGGAGGAGTTTCAGGTATTTTAGGCCATTGTAATTTAGTGAAGCTTTAGCAATTGAGGATATGCATTTATGACAGCTGTTATAAGTTTTTAACTTCTTCACTACTTAGATTTTTGCATTAAATTATGTAATTCCTGTAAACTATGGTAATTTAAACTGGGAAGCTTGCTATTGTACGCTAGCTAAATTCTTTACTACTACCAACTACATCAACTATATAATAGCACCAAAGAAGGTCAGAAAAGAGGAAGAGAAACTCCGGAAGATGCAAAAAATAAATAGTTTAGGATAAGAAAGAAGTAGCTGATATGCAAAGCAGTTAGCAGCGAAGGAGCGAGAAAGAAAAGCAAAAGAGGAATGAAAATAGAGAGACATGGCTGCAGCTAAGCGAGCTAAAAAAAAAGACCATAAGGGAACTCATATGCGAGGCTGGGGCTGGGGAAGGCCTTTAGTTCATAAGATAGAAGGGTCTGAACACTAGAAGAGGGGGGCGAGAAGGAGGTTTCAGTGGTGAATTCGAGCTACAGGTCTCTTCTGTGATACCTGACACCTCAGAAGAAGTTACTGCTACCACCCCTAATGTCAACTACTACTACTTCAAGTTCCAGTATTCCTGAATCATCTGAGGAACCTAAGGACACTGAAGATCAGATCAAGGTATGGAGATTAGCTTGAGAACATGTACTACTTATATATATTTGAAGATGCACTGCATTCTACATGATCTCTATATACAATTGTTATCTTTAAATTAAAAGACCAGTACTAGATGGGTAAGTATCACTAGTTTTCTATATTATTGTCCTGTTTGAGTATATTATATACAGGGAGAGCTCATTTTAGATGAACGAGGATGAATTTGGTAGTAAATATTGGGAATTTTGATTTTTTCCTTATTATGATGGCAAATTCTGATTCAGCAATGTCAAATTAGTATAATGTTATGCAATTTCCATACAGTTTTCCCTTGATATACTGGATCTGCCCTTTTCGTCCGGTATATGATAGCAAGGGAAAACTGTATCCATAACAAGTAGTAGACCAAGGAATGCATGACGAGGAGTGCCAAGAGAGTGGATCGTTACAGGGGAGATCGTTACCACATCGGGCACGTTAGACCACAACGAGAGCTACGAAGTGACTATGATACCTACAAAATGGAACCACAACAACACAATAGCAGTATGCAGATTTGAAATCTCCGGCCAGATTTTCCGGATTTCAGAATTTTATCATGCCCGGAGAATCCTGTCATCTCCATATAGAATTTATCTGGTTTTACAAGGTATAAACCAGTTAAACTGGTTGATTTTCGTGTTTTTTCGCGAAATAAATCCAGTCGGATTTTTGCGACAACTGCAGCATCTTGTGGGCCTCGATGCAGTATTCAGGACCTGGCATGCATAAATTCCGGTGGATTTTTGGACTCAAAACCGGTTTCCAATTTGACAAAAAAGTCCGATTTTCACAAGAGGGCAATCGGACTAGTCTCGTAACCAGGGACTACAAACCAGATAAACTGCCGGAGACAGTCTAATTTGAATACCACTAATGCCAACATTCTCAACCCCTCTACTCAAGTGCGTCCACCACCTCCTGCACGAACTCCCTAAGTCCATCCGCTTCCCCTTCTTCAGTGCAGGCCGCTGCTTCAACTCCTCCCACGTTGGGTCTTAGATCCCTACCATCCCTAGCACCACATTATCCAATGTGCCGCTACCCCATCAGCTTCCTCGCACAGCCTGCAGTTACTCTCTTCCACGTTCTCAATCTTCCTGAGTCAACTACTCCGTGGTCCCTTCTGATCCCTCTTAGCAGGTGCAGATAGAGTTCTTTGATACTAATACAGAAGCACTTCCAACGACCTCTTCAAGCAGCTATGTAACCACACAAAATTGGCATGAATTAAGACCACTTGTACGTAGAGTAGGTGAGGACTTCGATTAGTCTCATGGCTTGTGCACTCCCATGATAAAGCCTTAGGTACCGCAAAATGCACGATTGTACTAATCAGGTTTACCCTCATTGACAACGAGTAGCCAAGATTCATAAAACAAGAAAGTCTGACGCCAGCTGGGAACTTAGATAAGTACTCGGAATTTCATTCGCGCTGTCTCGTTAAGCAGGAGCCGCGTGCGTAAGCGGGGAGTAAATATGAGGTCTACGAGCTACGAGGTATTGATGGGCGAGGATGATATTGAATTATTGTCTATCGAAAATAGGGTAGCTACAAGAGGGGCCTTTTATAGACAAATACAGGTGATGAGGGAACATTCAACATTAATGAAAACAGCTTAAGGTGTATCACGGAGAATTTCTCGGGACAAACAAGGAAAACATTCCGAAAAATAACGGGCAGTTAAAGAAATCGACAAATAACCGGATTCAAGCTATACAGTTATACCTTGCTATACCGGACCTCGCTAAACCGGAAACCTTTGCTATACTGGACGACCCTTCACGGTTTTGCAACTTACATACAAAAAAATTAGCTATACCGGACACCCAGTTAAACCGGACCGGACAACAAAACTATAGACTTTTAAATTCAAATTACATACAAACTGACTAGCTGAACTGGATGAAGGCCTCAACCATAAAAGTTATTTTGTACCTTCTGTGTGTTATAGTGGTGTTATTGAAGCCCTCAATATCTTGAATTCAATGTTCAAAGTTCTGTAATATCTTGGGAGATTGAGAAGAGAATACCCCGCTGGAATACCAGTCTCCAGGCATATTGTATCTCTCAATTGGCTTACTAAGTCCTTTACCCCCGTGGCGGGCACCCCTGCAAAATTTGTTATACCGGACGCTAGGTTAACCGGATTGGATTTTGGTCGTCCAGTATATCAAGGTGTAACTGTATTCCAACAGTAAGTTACAAGTCGCCTGCTCATAACACGTCGGGATCCCTTTCACAGATATCCAATAACGACAATTGCAAAGACTCCAAAGTTCACAATACACAAGTTTAGGCAGAGAAAAGACATGACTACTGTCACCCAATAGCTCCCCAGTCAAGGAACGTGTGTTTTTCTCCGAAGTAAACCTCCAAATTCAAGTGAAGTATCATTTACAAGCGTTATTTTTTTATTCTTTTTGCTTTTTGGTTGCTGTTGTTATCCTTGTTGTTCAGTACTCGCTGCAGCCCCTGCCGATAATAATGAGGCTTACAGGCATGACTGCTGTAGCCATGCACAAGATATGAGAGCGCCGCCTACATATGCTTGTAATTCGATATGAGTGCTCAATTATCATCTACAGTGCAGTAATAAGGTAAGTGAATTAAGTGTTGAACCTAGACTTGAAGAGTGAAAATGTTTAATACTCAGCAAACTTCTCGGTTCCTGTTCCATACCTAGTGATAACAAGAGTCTGACCACCCACATACGAATGACTACTAGTACGCGCCCCAGTCTTGCATATAAAGTACTTGTACACAATGGATTTCTAGTCAATGCTTTGTATAGTGTAATGAAGTAGGACGTCATAGCGTAGGTCGATCGATATATATATTTATTTATTTATGTTCTCGCGGGCCGCCCTATGGGCTATGGCGAGGTGGTTGATCGATAGGATAATTAAATCAGTACACACATGGAGAAAGTAATCCTTTTATACCAACTAATTTATAGTCCAGTAATACCTACATGCCGTCCACAGCACCAATCAGATTATTTCACCCCTAGACCATGAGCAGATCAGTTTCAGATGTATCATCGGTTGTTTGGACTTGTCTATGTAACTGTTACCCTCAACTCATGCAGACGACCACTTGGAGGAGACAGTAGACAGTAAGTGAGCCCTTGGCCTTACCAAAACTGTCACTTGTAACATATTATGGTACTGAAGATTCAAAGTCGAACAATAAATCTTTTGGTAAAATCCCCATCGACAGTGAATAGTGTTATACACTTGGAATTCCCGGTCACAAAAAAACACGAGAATATACATGTGCAAGCTGAATTTCACAACAATTTTATTTCCTCTCAGCAAAGGCCTGCCCAGCTATGAGATTTGAAGCCGATAAAATGAGTATGATATATTTTTGTCCATTACACTTGAAAATCATGTTGACCTCGAGATTACCCTTTGTTGCAGACATCAGGCCATGCCATGGCGAACAGCTGCAAGTGGGGTTATGTGATATTTAGAAAAGAAAAGGGGAAAAAAAAAGCCATGTCACTTCGGTCAGTGCCGACCAGCTCCACTTAAACCGGGCAGGGTCGCCACTTCTAGCTATAGCACTACGCCAAAATGCCAAAGCCTCAATGTGTCCACAGCCCTCACTTGCACTATATCCTTCCATGTACTGATACCCCCACCTTGCTCCTTGTACCATGCCAAAATCCATCTGCTACCTAAGCGCACCCACTGCCACCACAGCTTATGGTATTGGCACAGCACCTTGTGCCATGCTTATCACAGAGCCTCGCAGGATACCCACAGCATCCAGGTGGGGAACGGCAATAGCAGCAGGTCTCCATGAACCCACAATAGTATCCAGTGTTGCCGCATGCAACTGCCTGGATAACTTGGGCATCGACCTTAGACAGGAGTCTGGCCTGAGTTGGGGCCGGGAGGTCCTTCTCGACCTCTACGGGGCCGCAGGAGGCGAAGATAGAGAAGATAATAAGAAGGAGAAGAACGCAGAGGGATGAACGATGCATGGTGCGGTTTTGCTGAACTTGTGTGTTGGGAGAGATTTCACTTGTGGTTGGCTGAATAGAGCTACTCTTTTGCATTCGTGGATGTTAGCCTCTGCAATTCTCAGATGAAATGGGTTTAGAAGGCTGAAGTTACCACTTACATATATGCTGCTCTTCTCTAAACTCACCAGTGAGGGCCAATTGTATCAGTTGAGGGCTCAAACTAGATATTTTTCTTGGTAGGTGTTGTCTCTATTCCTCTATTCCTCCAACGAGGAGAAAACCATTGTATTTATACTTTCAGATGAGAACTTTCCATACCACCCAAGATGATACTCCATTTACAAGCCCAGCAACATTCCGTAACAGCCTGACAATCACAGAATCATCATCTGTGTAGAATCACCACATCTCTTGATAATATAAGGAATGCATCCTCATTACATGTTAGAAATTTGACTTTCCATAACAAGTCACCATGCAAATCCACCATCCTAAAAGGCTAGGAAGCTAATTTCTGGTATAAATTCACCTTTTCTCGTGTTAGTCTCTCTCTAGCTTCACTACCTGCATTGCGGCGTCGAGCTCCAAACTATAAAGCTGCAGCTTTGGTTCAAAAGAATTGCCATATCATTGGATTGAGTCGTGTTGCATATGTATTAGGGATGCTTTCAATCCAACAGCTCATTCGTCTGGTGAAGACCTATATTTGACCAAAGAGAACTCGCAGATTGATCGCAGGATCCAATGAACGCCTGATGATCATCCGGGTGCTCAACATGAATGCTCCAACGGTTATACATATATTACACTAGAGACAAACTATATGTATTATTGATTGGATCATTATTCCGGCATGGTACCTGTAAGCTTACGTTGGACTGACCTACCGCATGCATATGCATGATGTAGAAAGTAGATGGAGCATGCATGTAATTTATATGTACAACAGTTTTGCGAGTTTGTATTATATTGTTATATTTAGTTATGTCATAGCTCAATTCCCTTGATGATCTCGCATCGTGATATCTATCCCTGCACTCGTATTGAGTGCAATTACAACTAACAGGATTCAGTAGAACTTTAAATCTCCTTCCAAGCACGCCAGAAAATTTCATGCGCAGGACACAACTGCAGAATTGGTGTATCAAGTATATAACACCCTTTATCATTCAAAAAATTCCTCTTGCTCCTGTGAAACTCTACACACTGTGGCATGACATGTCGAGATAAAAACACATGGTCACCATTAGTTCTTACACTTATTCTTGATTGCCGATACCGAAGCCAATATAGCACAAAAGTTTAAATTTTCCATGTCAATGATACTGTAAAGTTTCCTACAGCTTCTTTAAAAGATAGTGCATTCGAACTCTTACAAAACTCCCTGTATAATACCCCACAAACTGTACAACACACGATGGTGCCACCCTGGTTACGAGACTAGGTGCCACCATTCAAATTTTGCTACTATGCTCAGGGTACAAGAGCAATTACAACTCTAGCCATTTCTCTTCAGAATGAATCCTCTACCACATTATGATGGCAGGAAAAAGACAGTAAGAGCTCCCAATAGTACAATTTGATATCAATCACCAATGCAATATTAATATAGACCCTCACAGTACCCATCTACTTTCGGGTCTGTTAGAAATTTATATGACAGCCACCCCGCGGTGGCAACCTCGCGGGTGCAAGGTGCAGCGCTGCCAGCCTCGCGAGGTTCAGGCACCTGTCGATGACCAATGGGTGTGCGACGTGCCATGCTGTTAACCTCGCGAGCGCGAGATGGAGGAGGATGTCGATGCGGCTTCGTACCAGCAACTTAGTCGAGCGCACCATCCGATTACAGAACCCTACTTAGTTTGCGCTAAAACCGGCTCATGCACATCTTTCAGAACGCAGAAATTATATGGCCAGTTGTATTTACAATCAGCCGTGTTTACATCTCCGAACCTTAATCTTATCACTATTCCCCGCCACTGCAGGGTATACTTTCGGCTCTCCGCCACGGGGTAACGAGTCTCATGACCTTATATCGTAGTCACAATACTTGTTATACTGCAGTTCTGCTAGGCTAATACATTTGATATACAGGTTTATAACTTGAGTCCACAGATAACTTAAGATTGTACAGCGTGTTAAAATTGGGATGGTTGTCACAAGAATTTGTGCAGTCAGAACTTTTGAAACAGAATCTTTCCAACTCCAGCTACAAGGAAAATTTTGGTACATTAGATTTTCAACTGCATCTGAATTGACCAAGCGCGTTCCTTACCGGAATCTTCTGAGAGAGCAGATTTGCTTGCGAGTTTGTACCAAGGTTGACCTTGGGTTGAGGGTAACTTGTTCTATGCAAAGGCCGATTACGATTGCCTTGCCTAGTAGGCTCTACGAAGAAATCAGTGAATGTATTTTCCCTAACTCCCACCCTCAGAATTTCCCCAAGAGACTGAAGTCATTGTGATTATTGTGGTATAGAAGGACTTGGTAATTGTTATACTCTTCCTTAGGCCTAGCTACAGACCTCCTCTGTAGCCTTTCATGATCCATCCACAACCCAACAAATCGTATATCACTCCGGTCTTGTTTCCTGCTCTTCATTTGGTTGCTCCTGGCCCTCACTATTACCACCGCCTTTACCATCCCCACTCGCCATCTGTTCCGCGTAAACCCTCAAGTCATTTTTTGCATCTAACTCATCAGCGTTAACAACCACCATCTCGTTCTTATCCCCTAAGTCCTCCTCTTCCTGTTCTTCCTCCTCTTCCACTGTATGAAAGGAGATCCCCGCCGCAAACAAGAAACCAACGAACGCGCCTACCCCCAGAACCACCGTTGCTAACCTCTCCAGTTTATCCCTCTTGATCGCCCTCTGCATTCTCTCATTTTCCTCTGCCGTCTCTGCGCGCCGCTTGTTGCGCTCTTGTCGCTTACCCCATTCGGGAACTAAAGTTTTGAAATAAATCCTTGCTTCCGTGAAGAAATATCCCGTCAACCAAGGTAAATCCGCCCTCTCTACCTTTCCCCATGGAAGAGGAGTAGATCCAAACCCGTCTTCCGTGTTTGAATTGAGGATCATATACCCGTTGACTGGTACGGCGCCAAATACTTTCTTGCCAAATGCTTCGACCCAATCATATACCCTTTTCCCATCTCGCCCACCGTCAAGTTCGCGGATACCCTCCGCTAGAAACGGGTTAGGGAGCTCAGGGTAGATGGAAAGACACAAGTATCCGAGTATCAGACAATCAATCGACGTCGGAGTAGAACGCCTGAAGAAGTATACTCCATCCCTTGGGTCCGCGTCTATCGCGACCAATCTCGCCGCGACGGGCGTCAGAGATTTTGAGATGAGCGTCTGCAACTTGAACACCACCCCCGCAGTACTGGCGGAGGACGACTTTCCGTACACCCCGATTCCAGCTTGCACACCGGCAACACCAGTCGCCCCCATCCCTGCTCCCATCCCAATCCCAACTCCAACTCCACCGCCAGCGAGGTTCGCTTCATCCCCCACACGCCCGCCGCTAGCCTGGAGAATGGGACTTGGATCTACGTCCCACGCGCTAAGGCCGTATTTCCGGAGCACTTCTTCGCATCTCATCCATGCTTGGGACCGTTTCTGGCCGGGAACATAGTACTGGACTGGCCATGGGAGCATCCCCCTCTTGCTGTATTCTGGCCTTGTGGCCCTCTCGTAGTTCACCTGAGAGACGTACAGCGATATATCAAGCAGCACACCTAATCTCGCCCGGATCAAGCTTGTATAGGCCACGCTTTCAGACCAAGTGTATGTCGCTCTGTGGCTCTTTCTGTCTTCCTCATCACTCTCCACCTTTTCCTCATCCTGTCCATCTCTAGGTTCGTAACCCCCCTCCCTCGGATTTTGCTATCCAAATCCCATTGACCACCGCTTTTTTTGCGCAAGTATTCAATGATCCCCGTGAAGCCTCCTCCGATCCACAAATGTCCATCTCGTAACGCTGGTAGCGTTCCTGAATGATCACCATTGCGGCGCCCCCAGACCGCTGTATCGTCAGCGCTGTCTCTTGCATATTAATTCTGTACAAGGACATAAACAAACTCGATTCTTTCTGGAAATGAATGATAAAAATGCTTGAACGTAAAATGGTGACGATGGTTGTACGTACGATCAGGGGACAGCATCGGATTACTGCTCGGCACAATCCGCCACTGCGGAGGCCCGTTCAGGGCTGAGATGCAGCGGAAATAGGCAATTGCTGCGAGGCATTCTGGGTCAATCGATGGAAGCCCGAAGGATGGGCCCCAGATGTGTAACTCGAGCATTATTTGTGCTTTTGTTAAACGATTATACTCAGGCTAGTGACGAAAAGAGAAGAAAAAAAAAAATTATTTTTGCGTATCTGTTGAAGTTGATAATGATTATGTAAGCGAGATGCAAAAGGAATTATCGAACATTGAACTGGAAACGAAATATGATAGCATGACGCACTAAACACTTTGTGAAACAATAAAGCTCTTTTCAGTTCTCATCACTAAATATAGTACGGTACTGAAAGCAGGCAGAATATTACTCAAGCTTGAACTGTACATTACAGAGCGATTGCGAAAAAGAAAAGATTTATAGCAAGCTAAAAAGATGGGACAGCTGAAGAAATACAAAAAGAGACATTAGTTATTCCCACAAAAATGAGTTTTTACGACAGAAACAAATAAAAGTTAGCCCACCGTAAAAAAGAGAAACAAAAAACGTCACCCAAACCCCATCTTGATGAGATATACATAGACAAAGGTTGCACTTTGTGGCCCGCCCGGTTCCAAAGCAAATCCCCACTCAGTGTAATAGCTAGTTTCCTCCGCTGGCCTGCTTGTTGATGACTTGCGTAACTACCACAACAACAACGATAATAATGATGATGAGAACTGTGGCAAACTGTTAGTGAATTCATATAATACACCAGAACGAAAATAGGCTAAAAGGATACTTACGAGCAATGAGCAGGCACCACCACTTCTTTCTTCTCCTGCTTCTGGCACTTGTTACAGCTGTTTGTAGCTCGGTATGTGCCTTCGCAATATCCTCCTGAATTTCCTGACCCCGTTGATCAATTTGCTCCACCATTGGCTCTTGCTCGATAATTAACTGTTCCATGTTCTGGAATAGTTCTGCTAGCTCTATGATGGTTTGCTCGATGCGTTGAATTTCCTTATGACGTGCCTGCACAGCAGAAAGAGTGGATTGTGCTTCCCCACGGCGAGTACCAGATAGAACCTAAATTCAAGTTAGTCTGGACTGAGCTGACAACATCAGCGGCTTCTAGTTGACTTACAGCTTGACTGAAAAGCTGTGTTTGCCCATCGTTGCATGCTTGCTCCAGCTCTTCCTCTGTAGCGTCTGGCTTGACAATCTTGTACTGTCTCTTGATTTGCTCCTTGACACGCTCTTGGAATTCTAGCACCACTTTCTGATACTCTATTAAGGCGCTTTTATAGAGCTTCTCAACTCTCTCTGCCTGAGCGTTCCTACCCGGGTCACCATGGACCTTGCCCTTCAGTATCCGAATCCTGGTGGAAAGAGCTCGATTTGATACGGATGCATCATCGGAGAGCTTCCGCAGTTCCTCTTGGGTGTATTCGATGGATTGAGTGTCAATATCTTGCAGAGAACGATTATGTACAGACTTAATGTTCTGTGTGTTTCGTTTCATGTTCTCAATATCGTGATCGATTTCGCTGACTTCCCGAAAAAACTCATCATCACCACCGCCTTGATTAATCTGATTCATCTCATAGCCTGGAGGTAGGAAGTCAGAAGAGAGTCCAATGGCTGCTGGAGGTTGTGACAAATAAAGAAAATCGAAAAACCCACCCTGCTGGGCACCGCTATTGTAGCCACTATATCCGGCGTTGTAGCCGCCCTGGGGCCCGTATCCACCATCTTGTTGAGCATATGGGTTGTTTTGGCGATAGTCGCTATTCAAGAGAAAAGATGTTAGCTTTCGTCCTCGCTGTCAGTCAGGGTCAAGCGTATATCGGAGTATATGTTTGACACGTGAATTTCGTTGTGTACATCCGAAATACTGGAGAAACATGACGGCCAAGACTGTCAAGAGGTTTGAGAACTTGAAGGGATGTCTAGAACTGACCCATATACAACGGGACCCTGTTGATTTATTAGAAAGCTTTCCTTCACGCAGTTACCCCCTCCCAGAGCCGGGTTTTGAAAGAACCAGAACGTACACTCATGTCTAATTAGAAAGCGCAAATTCCGTCTGTCTGCTGCGACAGCAGCGGTAGGTGCAGGTAGTGGTGTGAAGAATGGTTACTGAACTTAATGATGCTCTGTTACGACAGAATGGAGTAGAAAATTAAAAGGCGCCGCGTAATTCTTGCGTACCTCTGCGGGAAATAAGGTGACGAAAAGAAAAAAAAAATTAGCACAAAATCAGAGGTAACGAGAGATGCGAAAAGAAACAAGTGTATAGTCTAGAGAGAGAGATTGAAGACAAAAAAAAAAATTGTAGTGCGCGAGAACGTTTAGATCTGTTGGAGGCAAGGAGAAATGAAGGGAAGAAGAAATCCTTTGGAGGTAAGTGCGCGTGGGAGATTGAGGTGAGGTAGGGGGTAGGGGGTAGGGGTACGCCGCTGTCTGGTGGTGCGTGCCAGACGAGAAGAGATGGCGGGTACAGCACCGAAGCTTCTCTTTTTTTTTCCTTTTTCCTTTTTTTTGGGTTGGGTTGGGTTGGGGGGGGAATGAGGCAGGCCGTCTCAAGCCCTTGCTTCTAAGCTCTTTGCTGCTTAGCCTGTGCCGGAGAGGGTGCTACCTAAGCCTTGACCTGAATAATTACGAGGACTCGGCCAATGTGCACTGCTGAGGTAACGCCGAAATGGAGGAGGCGACTGCTGCGGACCAGTGGAGAGTCCAAGCGCGGGTGGGACTGTGAAGTGGTACTTAGCAGGAGCACGGAGTGAGACAGGAGGGGACGGGGAGGGGGAGGGGGAGGGGGAGGGGGAGGGGGAGGGGGAAGGGGGAAGGGGGGATATGCATAGAAGCAGGCGGGTGCGGCTCTGCAATACGAAGCTCTTGCGGGCGGCTGCTGCTGCTGCTCCATCTGGGTGGACGGGCGGGCGGGCTAGCAAGCAAGAGCCGGGCCGCGCAGCGGCGGCGGGTGGCTGTGCTGCGCAGTAGAGTAGAGCGCGACGCTTCGGAGCGGCTGCTGCGGTATGCGGCGAGCGCGGCAGCTACGCAGCAGACGTCTCTCCCACCGCTTGGTACGGTTACGGTATGAGAGCTGCGCGCCCCCCGCAGCTGCTCCTACAAGTACTACTACTAATACTACTCATTTTTACAACATGCGTGGACGCTCGACGAACCCCTTGAGGCGCGTCACCAAGCTTTTCGGTGTGGACCTCCGTCTGCCTAGCTAACGAGATTCAGCACACCAGGAACTGAGGGCGAAGGTCAGTAGCCACATTCTGCGTCGTAGCCTGCCAATTTGCATGTTCTGGGATCAAGGAAATAGTGTCTTTCCGGCATGGCCAATTGCGAGCCGATTCCCCCCGAATCGGATATGATCATCAAGCGAGAACGAAGTTCTTGGGAATCTCCCACATTAGGATATCTAATTGGTGTTTTCGAAATAGTAGCAGATAAACGCCACAATTGCCACAATATGGCGCTAGGGACTTAGTGTACGCCGCCATATGTGTAATTCTCAGCACTGCAGCGAAAGGAAGCTTGCATGTATGTAGAAATTGACTTCATGAACTAAGTATCTCCTGAGTGTCATGCCCGCAATAGCTGCATAGCTATTTCCCTACCTACTACCCTCACGAAGCTCAATGCAACGTGTTTAATTAAAGCTCATAAGCGTGCCTATACTCCTTTATGTTGAACACATTTGCCTTTATCAACGCTCACTTGGGGCGGCAGGTTAATCCTCCAAGCGTGGTGAATCTTACCATGAACTGCCATCTGCTCATGAGAGTTCAAGATCATGTCATTTCAGGTTGACGGTACCTTTCTCGATAATTATGAACCCTGCACACATATATAATTCACATACGCCTTTTCAGCCCTAAATAACCTAGATACCCTGCTCCTGCCACCGTGGGTGTTTACCTACCAGCTAACCTAGTGTCAGCACAAGCACTACACAGCCCTACTTGAAAATGCGCAAGGCCTAAGAAGAGACAGGCAAATTGCTAAATCTGGTCGTTGTTATTGTGCCATCCTAAAACCAAATTAGCTATCATAATAAACCAACATAATAGATATGCCTCTCACCATGATGTATTAAGTCTGGAAATAGTGATCGAAGTATCGGCAAATGTCGATTAACGAAGTGTCGCGGAGGTTGCGCGAAGCGAAACCGTAGAGGGAGGTAGCGACACCCTTCACGGTGGGGGGCGGTGTAAGGACTAACCTGATGCGGTAGTCCAGCAGAAGGTACGTACCAATACCCCATTGTGGATTTCGATATAAGGTGTCCATAAAGTCAAGGTGCCTCGTGTGCAAGGCCGGGGAAGAACAATCGGGGACATTGACATCTCATTGGAATAACAAGTATGATTCCGCTCTGTCACACTTAATTCAAGGGCCATGGCATATAATTTACTCTACATACAGCTCTTATCATACCCCAGATCGAGTGGTTGTCAGCTTACCCCACATCGAAACCACAGCCCCATCCGGTAACCAGGTGGCACCCCTCGATCCCAGTTTTAGCGCTTTTATTTACACATACGGAAGACGCGCATACGCGGCAA
Organism: Kalaharituber pfeilii; assembly: GCA_015179045.1. Taxonomy (NCBI): domain Eukaryota; kingdom Fungi; phylum Ascomycota; class Pezizomycetes; order Pezizales; family Pezizaceae; genus Kalaharituber; species Kalaharituber pfeilii. The sequence goes on along the minus strand of WHUZ01000006.1, from coordinate 1,087,821 downwards.
AGCCTGGCCCCTTACGTCAAGACTGTCTTAACAATGCTTCCATCGGCGTGCATGCATGGGGCACGGCGCCGTGCAGCTGTATGACATAAAACGATTGGGAGACATGCTTAATTTAGGTACAGTACTCTACATTATACCAAGTTTAGTAAAGAAAGTGACCCTTGAAGGCCGTTTCAGAATTGATTCTAGAATATCATATCATACGTACGAAAGTGCTTCTGCATTCTGCATGCACAACCCGCCATCCAACCCATCCCTGAATATGATGGTCGGAGTGCCTTTACCTGATTAGGATACATATATTTGTTAAGCTGTTCTACAGAAAGGACGTCGCCCTACCTCTCCATTGAACTCTTGCATGGGAGGCAAAGATATACATTCTGACCTTTGCCGTGACCAACTTTTGGCATCAGGTGGTTTCTTTATCATATAATATGGTTCTTCAGGGTCCGAGATCCCACTTAGGCTGTGTTACATGAATTAGGCTATGTTACGTTACGAAAGCCAAAGAACAGCAATCCTAATGACCCTACAGAAGCATGTTAAACCCACGTATACCTACAAATCCCATTTACCCCGACCATACTATAGACCTTGTCCGTCTGAAGCCCCATGTACCCTACAAGCCCACAGAATTCTTGCACAACGTTGGGCCTTTCTTTCAAAATTGTTCTTAGAATAATGAAGAAAAAGAAAGAGTAAAGAAGTATAACTCCGTTGGGCCACAAGTGCCCCCCTCCCCCCCCATTTCTGGGGGGGGGAAGATGATACAATCCCACGCTTTGGAATTATTCGCCCAGGTCATCTAGGCATTCCACTGCTGGCCATATTTATAGACTTGCCCCTGTCTGGAGCCCCGTGTACCCACCAATTGACTACAAGATACATTGCATAAAATTTCAATAGGTATCAAAAATTGATAAATGCCCGAGAAACAAAAAATATACAAGTGCTCATCCAGAAGTGACCGCACTAGGAATTCAAATTAATCATGGTAATGCTGACAGGGCGTTACTGTATGCAAGTACCTACTCGACGTATCCACCATGCACTGCACTAAAGACAAATGCAAACCGCACTTCAACAGCAAATAGATGAAATCTGTTTTCTTTACATGGACTCTTTCTTTTCTTTAAAAAAAAAAAAAAAACAGTGCTGTACAGTTTTTCACCACCTTCCGGCGGACACCAGGTCCGACACATTCTACTAGCCGAAAAAATAAAGTATCCAGACAGGGGATCAATGCATAGTACGCGCTATGTGGTATTTGGTATAAACTAGCATATTCTCGCATGCTTGGCATATCCATGAGAACCAGTCCAAATTTCGTGATAGTGTCTAGATTTTATGTCAAAAGCATCAGGGCAGGGCAGCTGACCTAATTCATCTTCGCCTTCAATCCTGGAGTTACCCTCATCATACAGCAGCAGCATAAACACATTAATTATATTACATGGATTGCAGGCAAAAAAGGACTCAGTTATCTTACTTAGTAAGGAAGTACCAATATTCTCATAGGTCATAAAATAACCCCCGGGAAGGAGTAGCTATTGTGGCAAGTATTCGCATATACCGAATAGCATAAGCATTAAGGGCCATCTTGAAAATAATGAAAGTACTGAAATGGATGTGTGCTGAAATCATTGATAATGCGGTTCTAAGAGCTTCACACATGCGTGCTAAGTTAGCTACAAATCTTGAAGCTGTGAAAAGTTCAAATGAAAGTGTCACCACCAGAGATAGGATACTGCTCTTTTTGTTTTCACTACTATTGTAGTGCTGTTGCGGTCGCTCTTACGGAGGCTGTTCGAGAGGCCGTTCCAGAGGCTGCTGTGGGGAAGCTGAAAGAATTGGTGTCGCACCGGAATAGTGTGATACCGGGTTGTCATTTTGGCATAAAGGATGGATCTTTCTATGGCTTCTTTGATTATTCTTCTTTGATTATTTGGACTTCTTTCATTGTTAGAATACTTTGACATAGAATCTTTCTTTGATTTGTGATTCGAGTCATTACTTTCTTTGCTTCCTTTGTTAATATGTAGATTAAAGTAGCATGATTGTTCTGTAATTAGGAAAGCAAGCAATCTTTCGGCACTCTTGCAATACTACACTTTGCACCCACGGTTCGCATTCGCTATTCTACATGTGAATACAAGTCCTGTGTGTGTATTCCGTCAGTTCTCAACCTTCCGGTCACTCCGAGGATAGTGGATGCTATCTCTCTCCTCTTATAACAGAGGCACTGAGGGGAGGCGAAGAGGAGATGGGATGGGTGGAATCGGCGGCGAGAGCTGCAGATAGAAAGTCATGTCAAGCATTTGTTAACTGTTCTACAGAACTCTAGCTCACACAGCTGGAAGGTCTTGGCGGGAGAGCTTCTTGGTACCTTGCTCGGCATGGGCATGATCAGTGTTCTCGTGTAGCTTAATCCTTTTATTTCAGTTGTACGTATCTCGTCGGGAATTTTATATCCTCATCTCCTTTGTACTTGCACTACACGGATAATAACAGATCTAGCACGCCTACATAAACAGATATGAGTTTGTAGATGTGCGGCAAGCAGTCACAGCCACCGCGTGATTAAAGAATGGACGTTACAAGTAGGAAATGATTGTTGGTACACTTGCACTGCAATATCATGTTCTTATTTTGTGTAACTAAAACTCGCCCACGCTTCCAACACCTATCACCACACCTCCAATTGAGACCTCGAAAACGATCAAAATGATGTAGTAAATTTTTTTTTTCCCCTCCCTCCATATCATTGCTCTTGTGCTGCCCTGTGGGCCACCGCATGTAGAGCGTTCATGCAGTAGGGAGGCCTAGGGTCTCGACTTGAATCCCTTCTCGGGTCTTGACGTAAACGTTCAAGTCCGGCTTCCACCATAGTGTCCAACTCCTGGACTCCTTATCCCAGTCCAAGTCCGGTCTCACTAACTCCAAGTCATAGCAGTAGATCAGTTTTGCGACGATTACTCGAATCTCCATGTACGCCAAACTACAATCCAAGGCGGTGTCAGTAGCCCGCATATGCTTATATTAGTATAAGCATGAACATAGGATGGGGCACTGACTTCATCCCGATGCATGATCTTGGCCCTAGCAAGAAAGGCTGACTAGCCTCCTTCTTGTCATTGAACTTGCACTCTGGCAACCACCGCTCTGGGATGAACTCATCTGGGTCCTTAAAGTTATCCGAATTATGAGTGGCAGCGTATCCATGCACGGAAACCGTTACCCCAGCAGGAATATAGTGACCATCCACCATTGCACCTGGACTCACTCGTGGCAAGCCAATGGGAACTGGTGGGTAGATTCTCAATCCCTCTTCAATCACCGCATTCAAGTACGGAAGATGCTGCGTGGTAAGGGAGTTGATATCCCAGTAGTTTTGGAAGGAGCTACGAATCTCCTCCTTGAGTCGTTGGCAGACGTTTGGTGTCTTGATAAGGTAGTAGGTCAGCCCGGAAAGCAATGTAGACGTAGTTTCAGAACCAGCAGCACTGTGCCAAAATTAGTATCTTTCACCCACAGTTTTGAGGTAAGAACTCACATTAGTATTTGTGCATTCGCAGCAAAATCGACATGCGAGAAATCAGGGTCATCTTTTTTGTCAAGGATATAGCTCATGAAATCTCTCCGGTCTGTCTCCTTGCTCATACGCCTGTTTGAAGATTAGTTTCTTAGGACGCATGTGGGCATAGAGCATTGTAACATACTGCTTCACCATTTCTCCGCTATATTCTAAAGTGCGAGCCCGCACGTTTGTAAGTTTCTTTGGGGTGAGCCAATAGCCTAAGTTGATCATGAATGGATAACGACGGAATACATCCCTAAGGCCCAGATAGTAGATGGAACCTAGAATTGTAGTTACCCAAGGGTGACTTTGTTCTTTTGAATTCAATGTCAGAGGGGTGATCTCTTCAAAAGATCAGCAGCAAGTACATACCATTCTCTAGACTTGCGAATGCTGCGGAATCACCAAATGCCAAGTCACCAACGGTATCGAATGTGGTATAAGTGTACCAATCAACCAAGTTGCAGTACTCCCCATCCGGTCCCTTCTGCCTGTCGGCATATCGCTTCCATAGTCTCTGCACAAACAAGTTGATGTACCTGTCAATGATTGTCTCCTGCTCCTGCAGTGCTTTTGCTGAGAATGCGTGTCTGAGCAGCCGTCGAATTTGGGCATGCTTCTCGATATTTGCCTCATTAACGATATTTGGACGGCTGAGATGCTTTGTATCCTGGTGGTAAAACCCGGCTTTGATGAAGGTAGCTTGGCCGGCGTGATGACTGTGGATGTCTTTCCATGCCGCTGGTGAGGTGAAAGAAAGTTCATTTTGTGCTACGCGAACAATAGAGCCTAAAATTGATGATAAAAATCTAACACAATTCAAACAGGTTCAGAGCGGTACTGACCATATTTCCTGTGTACCTCTTTGTGGTACTCTGCCTGCTTTCCGCTCAGAACAGCCACAGAGAACCATAGCTAATAGTAAGAAATATCAGAATTAATTCATTACTGGTCCACTCAAAGTCCGAGTCAAGAAATGCCCACCGGTGAAATAGCCGCCAGCTTAGGTCCAGGGAACTTCGCTAGTGGATGGAGATAGAGATTATAGAAACAACGCCATGCAATTGATCCAACGATTAGCTGGTCAAAGAGCAAAGTTATTAGCAGTTGTCTACACAGGAAGTGCAAGAAAACTGTAGCATACCCAGAGAAGTCCCACCAATAAGGACGACACTAATTCCCACTTCGTCTCAATGGTCCCCAACCCATTGAGTCCAAACAGAGGGCCGATCAGAGAAAGCATTGTGTAGAATGAAAATATATCGACTCGGCTTCCAATCGCTAATGGAGCTTAGGAATGGCAAGTCCTCTTTGCCCTTTATATATGGTCCGCGGTATGTTCTATTATTCTGGGGTTCAATATGATCCAGGCATCATACCTTGGCACATTGCAACGATCGCTCTCCAATAGCTGCAATCAATGTTTAACATTCATTTATCGGATCGGTCGTTCTTGCAGGAGCCTAACTCGTCGTTCATACAGTGAAGGCACGTGCATAACGCAGAGAGGATCAAGGAAGGCGCAAGTGGCACCGTGACCTTGCTGGCCTTTGCAATAGTGACTGGTTACGCACTGATGTGGGTATAGTCTCAATGAGGGGTGTCCGAAGCCGCACCGTCACCATCTTGGCAACGGGAAGTCGGCGCCTGAGGCGGATCCCGTTCACAGCTGCATCCACTAACGGGTCGTCGGCAAATTTGGATACCCGGTTGATCCAGTCGGAGCGGGTGACAGCCTTCGTCATTCTGGCCACGTTAGTGTATACAATAAGCGGATTCGCGGCATCCTGGTGTATCATCAAACTCAGTTTTTTGTCTTCCTCAGTACTCCAAAAGCACATGAGAGTAGTTGACTCTACCAAGGAGTAGTTTGTGTTACCAGAGAAGCCGTTGAAGGGTCACCGGAGTGTCAGTTGCAGCAGCTGCAGAAAGGGCAGTTGGGCGGGTGGTGGGATGGGGAAGCGCAGGCGTCGCTGAATGGGAAGTGCAAATGAGAGGTTGTGGGGGGGGGGTTGTGGGACGAGCGAAGCTTCAAATGCAGTTGCGGCTGCTGGAGGTGCGAGGGTAGGATTGAGAGGCGTGGGTTTTGTTCGTTTTATGAATTGATCTATTGATCTATGCTTTCGCCGAAGTGGAATGCTTAAACTGTATTAATTATCTTCGCTGCCGGACTGTGGCTATTGGCCATTTTCAGCGAGTAAACAAACTAAATACTTGGGACTAAACTAAACGAGTGCGCCACAACTCCAAATGAGAGAAACGGGGTTGTTGTTGTCTCTAGTAATGGAGGTAACAGCAAGCGAGGTATAGAATTGAGGACTCTGGTTCGATTCTCCTCACATCGAGCGGGGAAGAGGGTTGTCCAGTAGCTTGGAATTAAATAAGATGGGAACTGTAATGCTCCAGTTCCAGCGATGATCTCTCAGGAATTAGAAATTCTAGCAATGATTAGTTGGGAGTTGGAACTGGACAACTCGTTTTTAAATTTGCTCTGTCTTTGTTCCCGGTAATTTGCGTGGTATGTACTGTCGCATTTTACACTGTTATGATCGAAGTTGTTGGATGTACACTACAAGTCTTTGTCTGCAAAGACTTGGTATGGTTAGTTATTGTACGGTCGTATCTACATACCGGTACAACCAATCTACATTTAATAATAGCACCCTGCGCATTAATCACTGCCTGAAGCCTCTTCCTATGCGTCTCTCCAAATAATGCCGACATTTCTAGGCTTTATATCCTCTTGTGCCCATCTTTTTTCAAGAGCATTCTTAAGTGTCTTCCTATATTTTTTTTTTTTAATAATATTCAAACCTTCTGGCTGCGGAGGCCATGGTAATACATGATAGTCATGCTGTTATGTTGGGGATTGATATAGATCACCATCTGCAGTAACATAGATACTGTAGTATTTATCGGTGAAAATGGTTTGAGAAAGTTCCATTAAGAAAAAGTTGTCCAGAAGTTCCCAGCTTTTTATTCATAACCGAAAAGTTCGAGATACGATCCATAAAAATCATCCCGTATTTAATCTTAACCGGCTCGATCTTCTTCAAAGAAGGATCCAAGAAGAATGCTTTCTGAGGAGCTGGTTGAGGGCAATGCTCGGGCTTTGTCTGGAGTTGATTTTTTTGTACCTGGGTCATGAGGAGGCGATGTTAATTCCTTTGTGTCTAGTTCTTATGGAGGTGGAGACAGGGAATTAGAGCACAGTACATAGCCCTGGTTTTCCAGGTTGGGAGAACATAATGGCAAGACTGACGCAGCGTCGAGGAAGCTAAAGGTAGAAAACCTCGATTGTCGACTTATTGTGTTGGGTTGTTTAGAGAGAATGGGAAGTGTTGGTATTGAAGTAATTTAGTAAATTATGAGGGGTTAGAATATGCTATCAAGAAACATATTTTCTGTAGCTAATAATCTGCAACGTAGAATATTCTACAAAAGAGAATAATCTTGACCTCAGACGGATCTAACTCCAGATCCACTCATTCCCCATGGAAATACAACTTCGACTTCCTCACGATCTCCAACTCTCCATTGATGTACAATTTGGCTCTGAGTTTGTCGGAGCCATTCCACTGGGTAACATTGTAATAGAACGCTTGCGCACCATAGTGGTTTACCACTATTCTCGTCACTCTCGCTCCTCATGTTTGTCCCTCACCTATCATGTCACTCTACTCAGCTTGAGGCTACGCTATACTTAAGTTATAATCAATGAGAAATTATCCTAAACTTAACCTTAATAGGCTTGATATCCTTCGAAGAAAAATCTAAAAAGCATGTTTTCTGAGAAGCGGATAGACCTTGAGTGTCTAAAGAGTGTGCAGTAGGGCAACCTCATCCCATAGTGATTATGAGGTGGTGTCGGAGTTTGCGGTATAGGAGTTAATCGAAAGATCTGCAAGGGCACGAGATAAATGTTCAGTACAGAATACCTCTCTCGAACCCCTCTATTAGCTATTACTAGCTATTATTAGTGGTGCAGTGCAGTTAGTCTTAACCTGTAGATAGTGGGTTTGACATTTCGAGATCTTGAAATGGATTAAAACCACAAGCGTACGTTGTTGGCAGAAAAATTCATGGTGTCAGCTGTCCAATTATCATAATTTCATCCAGTAAGATCTTTTCGGTCATGGGTGTAACGGATCTGGTAAACGCAGAGAGTTACCACCCGCCAGGTCAGAAGACACTTATGAAATTGCACCAAATAATGTAATGAAAAAAATACTCTAGGAAGTTATTTTTATCTACATACCAATTGTCCTTGCTATAATGAAAAGTAGCTGATGATATCCATTGAAACCCCCTGCCACTGTCTTGCTTCCTGCGCACCAGTAATTCCCGAGCAGCCCAGCAAACAGCAACTATGTCACTAAGTGCTAGAGTTGGTTTAAACCAAGTTGTGAATATCTGTTCCTTCCGGGTATGTTGTTGGTATGAATGTTCACCGTTTGCTAGTAGACATCTTCACTGTTGGCGTCCTGATGACGAATCCCAATCGACTCCTAATTTACTTCTAATTTATATTCTTCTCCCACTACCACTGCTCCTTACATTTCTATTTCCATTCCTATTCATCACTACCACCACTGTCCTATTCAAATTGATTTCTTGATGTAGGTATTTCCATTACTAGTAAGTCAATACAGAGGTTAATTAATATTGATGGTTGTCCGAACTCAGCTGCCAAGACTATATGACTAATTTGCCACAGTTTTCTATACTGAAAACCTTGCTATAGTAGAGAGCTTTGGCAGAGTGAAAACAAAGGGCCAAATTTTGCGTGTTCATTATAGCGAGGTCGGACTGTAGCACTCATTTATGCGACTGCGACGCCGTTCCTGCTGCCGCATATCGCCTGCGTCGCATAGGCGCATCCACCGACCGCCCGCCCTACGGTTTGGTGAGCTGTAACAACGGGCCGCTATGGCGCCGCCATCATCAATATTAGCCCTGGCGGTTACATATGATAAGAGCTAGATCTTGGAGCCCGGGGACACATAAATCCGAACAATTACTCGATCTAGATAGGCGCCAAGGAAATCGGCAACATCCGAGAGATTACTCAATTTGGAAGTCGTCGAAGCTCATGTATTGCGAAAAGCTCATGTCAAGTGTCATATACTCTCAATATAAGCTCCGCCTCTCGCCATGTACATAGATCTTCAGGCAACGTCTTATCCCTCTTTTCCAGAATTACCTTTCATTCCCGCTGACGACCCCCCCGCCAAACCTGTGTGAAGCCGTAAGCCGTATCGTCAAACTTGTATTGATCCATAGCATACATAGCATAGGTTGTACAATTGCAACAATCCTACACTGCCTAGGCACTAAATAATCATTGCCCAAATGCTCACTTACAAACTTATGTGATCTCTAACAATTTGCTTTATTCTTCTGAGACAGAAGTCTATATATTGCTTCATTATGTATTACTACATTTAGTAAAGCAGACCCAAAATGGGTACTGCCTCTCATTTATATATATACGTACATGAATAGTTTAATATAGATTGGAATTGATCGATTTCAATTATTCAATCTCCCACTGTAACAATTTTCATCAATACAATTAAATGCAATATAAAACGGTCAACCACTATAGCACCAAGAACGCATTTTCCTGTGTATCTCTCATAAGCCACTTCACTTTGAGATTCTCCTGCTCCATCTATCTGATCTTTCCTGCAACTCTGTTCTCTAATTTTGACTGAATTTATTGTACTAAGATGAACAAATACATCTCCAATTGTACGTAAATACACTAGCAAGAACGAAAATGGCATCCTGAAACTTACGCAAAGTGTCATAAAAGTCTCGTACGTCACAAGCGTTATGGAATCCTAACGATATGTAGAGTTCCACATGCATCATGTCATCTAATATTTGACTTTCAAAGTGATTCAGCAGGTGATTTCAAAAGGTGTAGTTGGTAGATGGGCAACTAGAAAGTTAAAGGTTTGAAAGGGATTCTGATAGTAGTAGTACGGTGTTAGGTAGAGTATATAAAGTTGACATTGTTGTACATATGACTACAGTGGGTGAATATAGGCTGAGTGTGCAAATATTCAGATAAGGATGTGACAAATAAGACATACTAGGGAGCAACTTTGAGGGTGTGGATCTTAGATAGTACTGCCCTTCAGTGTTAAAGTGTGCACACCCTATCAGTTTTTCACCTCATGGGTGTCACCCCGTGGCTCGCCATCCCCCTCTCCCACAGGAGTGTATTGACCCCCGAGCGGAGCGAGTGGGGTCCTCTGGAGCATGTGTCAAAGAGTCAGTTTAGAATCGTACAGTAGCAGAGCACTTACCAACGGTACACGCTGCCCCAAGTAGTAGGCACTACTAGCATCGCAGAATCACCGCTACACAGGGTGGGGCGGCGAGTGGTGCATATATGCGACAGCCATAGCGGGCGTCGCCGCTATAGCAGCTCTTATTCTAGTATGAGCTGCACACGCGACGCCAGCTTAGCCTTTCTGGCCTGGCGGATGGTAATTCTCTGTGCTTACCATCTCGGTTATAGCGGTTCGCGGTCGCAAGATTGCAGTAAATAACTTCCTGCAGCAAGTACTGCTACACCCCTACATTCTGCGAGCGTAGCGAGCGGGCATTTCTCATATCATATGTAGGGTCTCAATGCTTTTTGTCTTTTCCCATCCAGTTGAGATCAGCATTGTTACACTGGGCTTGTAGGGCACCCATGTTTCGACCAAAACATGCAAGCTTGGAAATACGAGGTAAGTACAGTACAGTACCTAGGTAAACTATTTGTCAATCACGAACGGGATGCCTTGTTCTTTAGTAACCTATCATACTGCATTGCATTCACGATCATCAAGCTAACAGATACTTGCCTAATTTATCCTGGGCTTCATGTTGATATTGGAACGTGTGTAGCGACGGTCAAGAACTGCCTCGGGAATAAGTATTTTGATTTACCAGTTCGAGGTGCCGATCTCTTACCTGTGCATTCGTTATCTGGACCTGACATCCCAATTCTTCAATTTAGCAACTGTGAAATAACGGATATATTGCCGGAAGCTTGACTAGAGCTAGATATAGAAAGACTGCTTGTCCCATCTTATCTTACCTACTTCTGACCTTTTATGGTCCAGGGCAAGGAGCGGACTGGAGCAGCTCCATAACTATCCTGTAACGATGATGGCTGACTCCATGTGTTCTCGTACCCACACTCCAATGGTTCTTTGCTCAACTTCCACAATGAAATGAAATGAAATGCGTAATAGTTAGCGATCGATAACATACTCGATCACATACCTGCGCCTCGAAAGAGTAAGCAAGGTCTGCAGCGTCCCCCACTCTTTGACCCTCGCTCTCCATGTGATACCCACCACCAATTATTACTGCCTGTCGTCCAGATGTCAGTCAACAAAAGTAACTGCTCCTAAGACATGTTCCAGCGCGGGTCAGGCCTTGCCAAGTTATCACCTCTTTGGTGCCATTAAAGCGCTCAGATATATTCACAAGCAGTCATGTGCATTCCCAACACTCTGAGTATTGATCGTCCTCTATTGAAATGCACCTTCTATCATATCAACTCCTTAACATGTAATCCAACACATTAGTCAGAAGAACGAAAGGAAAAAATCGAAGAAAAAGAAAAAAAAAAGCGGCCAAAGATCTCGACAATCCGGAGAGTCTGGCTTGCTCATAGAGGTACCTGATGCCTTGAGGTATATTTCTTTTTTTCTACTACCTAACTCTTTTGGCCGAGATCGATTTACTGATTTGCCCCTTTGTCCTTTTTTACTCTCCTGCTATCCTGATACGTATTTCTCCGTGCCGTCCCGTGTCTGTTCCTTCGGTAGCAGCTCCGACAGGCCCCGTAGGTATTTTGCTAGCATACTAACAAAAGAGAGAGTGACAAAAAAAAACAAAAAAACCCAAACCTCAATCAAGATGGACAGGATAAATCACGGACAAACGAACAGAATTACTGAGCAATACACCATCGGATCACGGCACCCTGTGAACAGACCAACAAGACCTTTAATCTCCGAAATATACAACCCCACATGAACCTCTTCAAGTACCTTCATACCACCTGTCCGTGTCTGGGAAGCTTCGGCATCCAGAAATCCGGCAATGCGGGGAGCAATTACCACCTCCTTTCCTGTCTTAATCTCTCGTGAACCCTTAGCTGACTCCCCCACTTGATCAGCATCCCCCACCTCTACCGTTCACCATCCATGTTCTTCCCTTGCTCTTTGTTCCACTACGTCCACATACCCAATTTTACGTTTTACGTCCTCAACAACCTCTCGCCCCCTGTGTTCTTGCTTTCGTTGTCGCTGAGTTTGATGGCGGGTCCACCGCAGGCTGCAAAGAGCTAAGGACAATGTTGAGTGGGATGGATTTCCGTTTGAGTTAGTAACCTGCTTAAAGTCATCTAGTATTCACCATTATCATGGCTTATTAGTGCAATTCCTGATTAAAGGAACGAGCCCAATTTAGATCTGAGGAATAGGTACGAAGGTAGTACTTGTTAGGTGTCCCTACGTCAAAACTCGCCTCAAACCCATACTCCTCCGCAAATTCCTTGTACTGCAAACACAGTATCCACATTCAAGCTGTCCGAGAAACAGCACCGTCTGCTTTCCCAATTCCTTCCCGCCTCCTCCTCAAGCTCTTCGTAAAGTTCTTTCATAATTTGACGAACCCTTCTGGATCCCAGAAGTCCTGCCTCGCATCTGTAAATAGCTCCGCATACCGTCTGGTGCCAGATAAGCCGTCCGGGTGCGAAGACTTAAAAGCATCGAAGGAACTGCTCTGTGCCAAAGGTGTGTCTGTGAGTGCAATGCCGAGCACGCCGGACACGACGCAGGATATCCATTTTTCGAGACCGAGGGCATTTTTCCAAGGGGTAGTTCAGGGTGACGGTGGCAATACCCATGAATCATTCATGGGCAATTGCGCAACAGTGCCAATGGGGGTGAGGTTAAGACTGTGATAATCACATGTATAAGCACTACCCCACCTAACTCAGATATGTGTATTTAGAACGTACCTATACGCAAAATGGGTATCACTGTCCCGCAAACGTACCACTCTTTTCCTCCCCGCTATGGCCTTTCCTATGGTCTTTTGGTGCCCTCATTAAGTCCCCCAATACCAATCTCCTGCTCCTTCTCCTCACCCCAAACTCGCAGAACGCACACCCCGCCTTAAGTAGCCCAATATCCTTCTTATAAGCCTTCTCCTGTCCATTGTAACAGTTTCAAGGGTTATTCGTAGAAGATAGTCTCGGCCCAGGTACCGGTAATCGCGAGAGAACTGTCGCTCCGAAGTTCCCCTGTACGGTTAAACACTTGCACATTTCAAATTCTCGCAGGAGATATGACAACCTACCTCCCCACCATTCTCTTCGTCAACAGGATGACATCCTAACTTGAATTGTTCCTGGCCACAACCTGACCTCCTGCAGGTACTTTTAAATGATATTCAAAGTATATACAATCGATCCGAAAATAGGTCAATTCGTCCTCCGTGAGGCAGACCGAGCCCACATCTTAATCACTTTGTTAGTGGGGTAACCATCTCCTCATAACATATACGTTGGCCAATAGGGAGTGCACATGACAACTTCTCCTGTAACCACTCGTATCCCTTCCTTTTGATTTTGAGGTCCGGCGATCACGTCTGCTCAGAATAGAAAATGAAATGATCAATGGCTCTGCTTTTCAGCATGCAGAGAGAGATATGCAACCAACAACCTCATACCCGCTATGTATCATCGTGCACCGTAACATGAGCTTGTACATATGTGTAGGATGGACGTGATGTCGGAACTGGCGGTTCATTAAGCTGCATTGCGGCCACTTTATTGAGCTAGTTCTGATGGCTTGGGAGTTTGCTAATGGTAAGAGACAAACTGTATGCTATACTGTCATTTGGGTTGGATTTATGACTATACCCACAGGTAACTTCTTTGCGCTGACGGCACCGGATTACGTGGGTGCTCGTTATTAGTGCAATAGCCTGTCTGGCATGTGCGGGTTGCCTGACTATCATATCTCAAAGCTTGACGGGTGCAGCTTTTAAAATGGAGTTTCAGTACTAGTGCTAGTATGATATCATACAAGTAGGTAAGTCGACGATCAGAAAAGCTTGGCGAGGCGCCTACAACATCCTTACTAGCTTTATGTTTTGCCACGATGAACACGAAATCATGAGACTAACACGAAATGTAGGCTCGATCCACCAAGAAGAGTATCAAACTTAGCCAGCGATTGATAGGTAGAATATACTGTAGATTAATGTCTAGTCTCTTTTTAGATGACTACAAAATCCGCTATGTTTGTACTTCCTCGCTGGTTCAAGAAGTATTGGAATCTGCACAACTCGTTTGTATCATTATTGTTCACCTAAGTAGTCAACATATTTACCACTCTCGGACTGACTTACACTTGGCATATAATTCTTTATCTAAACATCAGTATGCATTATCAAGCTGCTGTGATACACAATTGAACTCTCAAGATTCTAATATCAATACTCCAAAACCCCTATATCCAGCTACCCTTTGCTGCAATCTGCATCATCGTGATCCAATTCTCCGTTTATCTCCGATGCTGTTACTCCTGGCCTCTCTGCATCCTTATCCAGTACCGGCAGCAGCACTGAAACTGCACCTGTAGCTTCAGCTGCATATGAACACTTCCTTTTTCCTGCTGTGCAGCTTGCTGAGTGTGTGCTGCAGCTTCGCTCGCTTTAGATACCTTAGCTATCTGATTACCAATTAGACATAGCACACCCTAGACACACCCTAGAGTAAATCGCAAATCCATCATATGTCGTCCTGATTAATAGGCTCCTTCATGTCTTCCCTCTCCCCTTCTTCACCAGGGTAATCGGAAATGGGAACTACCTCTTGTGGCAGTCCGCCTGTCTGTTGCTTGGAGGCTTTGGGTTTATCTTGTAGCATAGGACCATCCTCCTCGCTTTCTGCCCGTATCCGTGCCTGCTCAGGCTGCTCTCATCATCTATGACGGTCGAGGCATTTGATTTCATTCAGGCCATTGGTGAACGATGCGAGTGCTGGCCTCCAGGAAGAAGATTGATACTGTAGATTCATCTGTACATACGGCAACGTAAGCCTCGATTGCGGATACATCCTCATGAGAAAGGATATGAACTCACCGCCAGAATCATACTTAACAACCTCACGTTTCTTTTTACAACCCTTTACTGTCCGTTCAGACTCCTCTCGCAACTCACCTCCAGTCCCTTGATAGCATCAATAATTTTTGGCAGCACCGCTTTCCATGAGTCCAACAGCCATCGGTAGAGCAAAGTTGGATTATCGAGGTATATAAGCATCTCCAAAACGGTATATCTTGACACGCAGAGATATCCTTACAAGCACACCAGCAAACAAACACAAACTTCGTTAGTCACCGAGCTGCTGCACAATAAATGCCACTCCTGCAGGCGTGTGGATTAGGAACTACATTTACTAATTTCGAATCGGCTTGATCTAAGCACCTGTGCTGGGGCACTGGGTACGATACCAGAAGTGCGAAAAATAAACAACTTTCTTGCAGCTGGGCGCGGGGCACAGAAATGCTCAGGTATCATACGGGTATTTGGGAGATCTTTAATTCCACATGCAGGCTGCGGGGCAGAGCTTGGTTGTGAACACTACGTCGGGACGTCCATTGTAGCCGGCAGTGAGGAAGGGCGTCGCCAAGGTCGTTTCACCATGCCAAACCTCGCAGAATCTACTACTGTACTCGAGGGATGCGTTATTGTCTGGGGGCTCGTGAATCGCCTGCAAAGGTCGCAGTAAGCTGAGTGACCTGCCAGAACAGAGAGGAGCACTGTACCCTGCGCTAGTGTATGCATCTAGCAGGCGATGATAGAACGCCGCCTCTACTTTTATTTTCTTCTTTCTTTCACAAGGCTGAACTCCACGCAGATAAGCTCTCCCCCTGCACGGCGTAAGCTCTTGGTATTCCTCTCCCTTGGTATTGGAGCCTAAGGCGTGATGCGGCCTCGCTTGCAAAAAATGTAATTTTTAGAGAATTTGCCTCTGTATCACCACTTGGCGTCTCTGACAGGGAGATAACTCTCCAAAACCCAGTACTTTTCCCCAAAAAATGGGTGAGAAATGCTGAACTGAACATGCGTATGGTATAGTGGTAGGGACATGCCTTCGATAATAGTCATCAGCACAGATTGAGTCGCACAAGTCATGCAAGTCATCGGCTGGGGAAGAGGAATTGACTGCTTGTGCTCGCTTGTAATATCTAACTTCTCGCTCAAGCTCAGCGCGCAGTCGGTGTCGCCGAGATATGATGGAAGATGCCTGTGTGCGTGAAACGAGTGCAATTGATGAGTATTCAGTAAAATGCCCCTGAATCGACGATCACTGCAACGGAGTAGAGTATAGCTGTAGGGTAAAAATTACGGATCAATAATTCATCCTTTGGGGAAGCGCCGTGGCCCCCAAACTTGGCCCCAGCCATGGCGGGCAGAGAACCGTCACTGCGCCGATTCAGGTTGCAGCCGTGAGAGATTGGGGGCCAGAGAGGTGATAGACAGCTTTTCATTACCCCTTTTACTGGTAAATCTCATCCGCCGCCCCATGATTTTCAGGAACCGGTGTCCAGTTGACCTGATGGGCCAATGAGCTGGGCCTCCAAGGTATGACAGAGATTTGTGAGACAGTTTAGATGTGTACGCGGCTGTGAGAGGAAAAAAAAAAAAACGTGGTACCCCTGTTGATTTACGCTCTGTGGAGAACCCGCCCGTAAGATTGAGCTCAGGCATAAACGGGCGGTAGAACACCAAACGTACAGAAGCGCTCATTGCATTTCCACTCCTCTCCTCACTTGTTAGGCATGGCCAAGAGTACCCTGATTCACAAATAACTGCCTAATTCTCTCTCCAGGGCAAATGCCTGTTGCCATGTGGCTTGTTATAACAAAAACAGGCACGCGAATAGGTACCCACGTACTGCATTCTGCTGCAGAGCGGACATTAGGCCGGTAACAGGAACACTTTACAGACGCCATTGAAACTGCTCTGCAGGTTTGCAGGCAGTAATTGAACATTAATGCCTCGTTATTAGTAGATCTCGCGTATCCAGAAATATAGAAGGGGAAAAGAAAGCGATGATTAAGTATAAATAAGAGAAATACTAGACAGAAAAATAAGTATTTGGACAGGGGATAAATGCATATTTATGCCCCATGCAGTATTCGGCAGAAACTAGCATATTTTCGTATGCTTGGCTGGTGATAGCCATAAGACAGTCCAAATTTCGTGATAGGGTGTCCAAATTCATTATGTAAGAAAGTATTTGGACAGCTGGCGTGATGAAATTTGGACAGCTGACATAATGAATTTGGGCCTGTTTTACCGCCAAGCATACCAAAATATGCCGAATACCGCACAGCGCATAATATGCATCTATCCCCTGTCCAAATACTTATTTTTCTGTCTAGTAAAACACAAGAATATGGTTGGGGGGCGACATTTGGTTCGATGACTAAGCACTCCATTTACATGGGTACATACACGTTCTGCCCGATAGTATGCAGCGAGTTTGAAGGTATTCTTCCCACCTCCACCGCTCCATCGTTCTCCCACAGCTCTACCGCTTCTACCACTCTACCACTCCCACTGTCAGCACTGCTGCTACTGCTGCTACTGCTCGCACTGCTGCTACTTCTCGCACTACTGTTACTGCCCGATCACTCTGTCACACTCTACATATCCTAGCCTGGCTGTCAACTTGCATAATCGCCGTTCACCCATGTCCCACATGACAGCACATCTTAGGTCTATTCGGATGTAGCTCTTCTTCCGGTGAATTTGTTGATATTGCCAGTGTAGCTGCACAAGAAGCATTTCAAAACCGCCTAAGTAGTCCCAGTTTTGTTCTAATGCATACGTGGAAAATTGGGGAAATGATGAACATGCTTGTTTGTCGGGTATTTGTAGACAGATGGCTAGAGCGCAAACCCAGGCCTATTGTTAATCCGGTTGCCTCTATTGTGCCCGCCAGGCTACCTAAAACCTAAGATGGACCTTGAGGCGCCAAAGTAGAGGTCCGTTCCGAAATTAGATTTAAGTCTACGAATTGTTTTAGATTAGTTCATGGAGAGGAAGCTATTCTTCTAAGTGCTGGAGCTTGACTCAAATGTAATCGTTCTAGAAACATCCTGAAACTAAGCGTAATTGTAAGTACTTACCTATGGGGCTATGGAACACCCGAGTAGCTCTAGAAACGGCCAAACTCCAACGGCGCTGGAAAGGAAAACAAGTCCGACAATAACCGTGAGATTGAATCATCCGCAATCGAGACCCACTCCAATCAAAACCACATTGAACCGTGATATATTACGAGCCTAGATGCATCATTGCACGGTGGCAAATTTATGGAGCTCTGAAGCTGCCTTCTTCTGTAATGCACATAGTTTTCAACTGCCTTAAATTTCAACAAAGTACCATGCTGCCTTGTACCAATTGTCTGGTACGTTTGTGGAAGTTTGAGCATAAGACGTGCGCATGTTGGACTGTGGCATGAAACAACAAACTGTTCAAACAGGCAACTTGTTAGTAACATAAACAACTATCATAATCCCAAACAAATTTACTTTAAGCTACATCCACAGCTGCTAGGTCTATATGTATACCGAGCTTCAGCTACGGTTGACCAGAGTAATTAAAACTAATAGGTAGGTAAGCTGTGCTGAAAGATCTTCACTGCCAACGACTGGTCAGGATACCGAACCATGTGATTCCGCTCCACAACCGAATTCCCCACCCACAGTGGGGTACCTTTTTCATTTTCAGAAGGATGCCAATTTAAGCAAGCTGAGAATACTATATCTGGCGGTGCAGTCCACGTGGGAAAGGTTCGTGAATTTCACTAAAAGTGGTTGAGAGATAGATATGTGGGAATGCATCGTCAGGCACAGTCTTTCAGGCATCCGTGGTCTGATGGGTGAGACATGCCGGTATGGAAGGCACATACGGGTATGCCGACTTGAGAATCCGATGATGATTAATATTTGAGACCTGCCTGTTCCCCACTCGAGCTCGGTAATTCGTGCAGGAGGCTCTCTATCTCAGAAATCCCCTTTTTAACATTTTACAACTCCTGTTCTAGAGTAAACAATTGCAGTCAGTGTTGCAGGATGTATCCTCACATGTACTCACTTCACACTACTGCCAGTACTGTATATGTATGAGTGCGCAATATGTGCATTAATTAGCAACACAAAAAAAGAAAAATAAAAATAAAAGAGTGCATCCTACTTGCGTTGCAGGGTACAGTTAGGTACATAACCAAGTTGCTGCAAGATTAGAACCAGAGCAGAATGTGCCGGTTCATCTGATCTAAATCTGCCCTGCGATTGTGATATCTTTGTAATGCATGGGTTTTTAGTTATTGCTTGTATCTGGCCAATATCGGTGGAGGGCAATGGGTATCTCTAAACGAGCCCGGGTCGGGGCCTAGCGTGATGACTTGTTTTTGTTTCTTTTCCTGTCCGTTTGCTCAACGTTTTATTTTATTTTATTTTTATGTATCTCGCTCCTCAAGAAGAGCAACCGGGCGGTAGCCTCTTTGCGGCCCTTCAATGGAATTTGATTGCCGATGAAGAAATTGAAAAATTGACTGACCCTTGCATGGTCCTAAGGGGGAAGCTATTGACAGAAGAAGCGTAGAGCACCGTTCTTAGCCGAGTTTGAGCAGGAAATGTGTAACAGCGAGCGACCCTGCTAGAAAAAAAGAAGGATTTAAGCTGGCGGTGATTAGAAAAGGATGCGATTTAAAGCTGGTCTTACTGCAATTCTTCCGACCAAGCTGAAGATGGCAAAAGCGGGCAAAATATAGAGCTGGCTTTATGATTTATGGATGGGATTTTGCTGGGGTCCCTTGACAATGTTGACAAGGGGGTACAGTCTGGCTGTATACGTGAAAAAGGTATATTTCTTATAATAGTCATATGCACTCCTTGATACCCGCAATGCTACCTGAGCATTTAATAATAATGTATCAGCAGCCCTAAGCATCCTGATAGCGCAAAAACGCAGGCTCATTCTCCAATCCTGTAGCTGAATCGGCTGTAGATCTCGTGTGGCATGGAGTCCATACGTTCGTACAATTTGATTTTTTTTCGGCGAGTTTGCATGTATGTAGAGTGCGATTTGTTCTGTGGGTTTGTAGGAGCCACAGCGACAGAAAAAAAGCATTTCAATGCCAGTCTTCTGGCAGCTGGCTCTATTGCAAGGATGCCGACCAGGGGCCCCGGAAATAGAGCCAGAAGACAATCGCATCCTCTCTACTACTCCGTACTTATCTAAGTCCGTTCGTTGCTTGAAAAAGACTACTTGGTTCCGAAGCATCAAGAATCAGCTGGGCAATGAGGTTAGAGACTCAGTTGTAAGCTGCAAAGCGAAAAACCAACTCTCAACTCAAATGTCGCAGTGCCCACTCATCCACGAGCCTGGCGGCCGCACAATTGAGTTTAGATATCAATTTGTAAAGCTGCTCTCTAATTCCGCCGCGCATTGCTCTCAGTTGCATTACTGATAGACGAGTCCAGGTCGTCAGGCTATAGGCTAGTCAGGCTGTGATGCCCCTCCTGTGCACCGATCATGCAGACAGCAGTACGGGGCTTAACGGAGGCGGAAGAGCTGTCTATGTGTATCGCGAGTTTCGGTGATTTCGTTGATTTAGTGTGCATAATCGCCTAAAGCAGAGGCGCACATCTCCTGTCCCACCGCTCGCGCGCCCTTCGGCCCCCTCGCCCCTTCGCGATGAGACGGCCGATTTCAAATTCTACCATAAATGGGACCTCAAATTTGCTGCAGCCCGCGCAAATTAACCTAGCAGCAGCCCTCGAGCTGGGCAGCAAGAGCGCACTCCACTGATGTCAGTCGCTATTCTATGCGCATGCATGTCTTGTCCCCCCCACCCAAGCAATTTACTCACGGCCAGAGCCCACGCCCGCCCCACCCCCATCGCGATCATCTCATTCCTGACTCTCTCTGTCGTTTGGGCTGACAGAGCTGCAGAGAACCCCTGACAGATGCATTTGGTTTTTCCGAGAGATTCAGGCACACACGTCGCGAGGGACCCCAACCTGCCCCTTGCTCATCTCTTTTCTTTTTGGCCCCCTCCTCGCCTTGTGGGCTAACCTCAACAAACAAGAATGGTTCAGCTGACCCTTTTTTCTTGCGTTTTTCCCCATCAGTGTGTGGCTTTCCTGCCGTTTCCTCCTGGCCCCGGCCCCCGTGGTGATGCCATGGACTAACTACATAGTGGCAATCACACCCGACAGCCTGCGCGCACCCAAATCTGTCTGTGCACAGGGATTGGACCTGAAGTTTGCATTGGCAGGGGTAATCCGTGAACATGTAATTTTGCTCTCCTTGATGTCGTCAGTGCCCTTTCATCGTCGTGGTGCTGGTGGTGGGTAACAGAAGGGTGGTAGAATCATGACTATCAGTCTAGCACGGGAAGGGGGTGCATGGCAGGCGTAGAGTTGAAGATACATATATTCCGCATGCTTCTCCCCAATGGTGGCTCTATCGATACACCAGTTCAGCAAGCATCCTCATTGCCAGTGTACATCTAGCCGCTGTTATTTAGCCAACACTCCCACCCGACAATCCACACGCGAGTTGTTTCGTCTTTCGAACAATCAGCAGATCACGTACAGCCGCGGTTTCGGATTTCAAAAAAGACTGAAGTGCAGACTACCACTTTTGAACAAGCCCTGCGTCACTCCCCACAAAGCCTGAAAAGGATTAAGAAGTTCATCTGAACCTTAATCCTTCCGCATTCTCTTCTGCATATATACCCCGTCTGCTCCGCCCTCCCAGAGACTCAAGTGTAAGCACCACTCCAGGCAGCAGCCTCCTTGCTGAACTTACTCTGACTTCGCACTTCAGAATAAATCAATATCGTCACAATCTCTCCAATACACTGCATTCAAAATGCCATCTCCAGCGATGAAGCACCCTATCCAGGACACAACCTCTCTCACTTCCCTCGGCTACAACTTCAATGGTCCAGCACCGCCTGCCATTCCACCATGCCCCGGCCCTCCACCAAACAGGCCCCTTCCTCCTACACCTGCAAAGTAGGCGTTTGAGATCTCATTTCAATTGCTTCCCTGGCAAGTAAAGAGGGATTCTCCTCACCTCGTCGAGCACATTACGACAGAGCTCATGTGAAATCATGGCGGCACTTTCCTATGTATGAATAACGGTTCTGGAACGATCGAAGTGATGGGCATGGAAACTGCATGCATTTGGGATATATATCATTTTTAATACTGGGATCTTCGCCATTGGCCTTTTAATCATTTTCGGATTCATCATTCTTCTCGTAGAGGCATCGAGTAACACTCTTGTCTTGCGACCCAGAAACAGAACAGGAAAAAAAAGCAACACAAAAGGCGTGAAGTCTGTCGCTCTGGTTTGGCTGGACCAACCTTTCTGGCTTTGGCCACCAACTGGACTCAAATTCTTCACACAGTCTCCACTTGGACGTTCGCACACTCTGCAACGGCTTTGGATTTTTCTTCGTTTTGAATCTGTCCTGTTTCATGGATTTCGCTCGATCCTTGGAGATGACGCACATATCACCTTATTGGCGGAAACAACGTCAGAGGGTTCATTGTGTGATTTACGCCTTCGGTCTTATTACTCAAAAATTTCACCCCCTCATATTACTTCTAATAGTCTTAGAACTTTTCTTTTTTGCTGTTTTTTGATTTCTTTTTTATTTCAAAAAAGGGGCACACATTGGGATTTGTAATATATGCATAGCACTGTTTTATCTTTCCTAATCTTTTCTCACTCTTATTTTATTTTTACTGTTTTAGGTGTCATAATGGTGGGTAAAGGCGTTCAAATTTCTTTGTCATCATCGGTCTTTTTGGAACATCACTCACATCTCATTTGGAGCAAAGTTTTTTCTTTCTTTTTTTTTTTCTTTTTTTTTTTTCATTTTTCCCTTTCCTTGCACTATACAGTATCTATCAACGACAGATGAGTACTTGTGTGGATCAAGTGTCATCGAAAAGAATCACATGAAGTATAGCATCATATTCTCTTGTAAGGAAATCATTGGTTCCTAACTAACTACAACTTTTTCTGACCATTTGACGTAAAACTCGCCTCACTAGTCTGACGGATGTTGAGAACGACTTTCGAGCTCGCATTGGGTTATTGTGAGGTGCCTTCCTAGTTCTTAACATCCCATGCCAACAAGACTTAGTCGGGTTGAATAATGCTAAACTTCTCCACATGATGCCAGTGACGCAGGACTTTGTGCTAACCTAACCTAATGTGAATACTGGGCCCTAGAAGGCATAGGAGTAAGTTGGCTGGTTGTTGCTGGTAGGCTACTAGTTTTATTTTAGTTTTCTAGGTTCTCATTAGTTTGCGAAAGTTTGGCCCAACCGGAGACGTGCGAGCTGCCAGTGACGTTATGTGCGCATTCTAACGAGGTGGTTGGGTGACCAGGAAGAGGGTGATGACAAGCCCTCCGGTTCGAACCGGATGGAAGTATGGACAGCTTCCGTTGACCCAACTTCGACCTTTTCTATACATCTAGATCTTGGCCCTTACTTCCCTCCCGCGCCACAACCGAAGCCCCCAGAGAAGCGAGGCTCTAGCAAAAAAGCGAGGAGCCTGTTTAGTGCACGTGAGATTGGAGAAAATGGATATGAAGTCCCACTTGGCCTACATTATATAATAGATAGGATTGGTATAATGCAGTATGAAATTTGTACCAATTTAGAGAGCTAGATGTGGCTAGCACAAAATATACTTGAGTTAGAATAGGGTCATGTTGTACGCAATAAGCTGGGAACGAGAGCAGCACTATAACAGTATGAGTTATTCCTACTTCTACCCGGGGATCTGCATTAATAACCACAAACCCACTTTTTCTTTTGGCAGTGTACCAAAATCACCTCCTTGGTCTGGACTGATAACTTATCTTTGTCATGCATTATTCGAGAAATCCAGACTAATTCGAGTACTCGAGCAGGGGAAATGGGAAGACGGGTGGAAATTTAGAGAATGGAACGAATGAAATGGGGGTTGGAACTGGACTGGACTGGGCTGGGTTTGGACTAGTTTAGTTTGTAAGTGAAACAAAGTGGGAAAGCCCTCTCAATACATAACTCACTGGCGACGGTCTGATTCAGTGCGGTGCGACCCATTGGCAGCCAGCCCCAGCCGGGCACGACAGCGACAGGCCGGCCGCGGAGCCCGCGCTACGGAGTCTTGAAATAGCGTAGAGCACAGGAATGATTCAGATTACAAGTGCTTAGATTGCTCTAGTATCTCAAGGTTGCTAAGGCGGAATGGCATGAGCATCATGTGCCTGTGTGCGGGCATGAAACCTTCGCGGTTTGCGCGAGTAATGAGGAAATAGTTGATAAAGGATGTGAGAATGAGATGGCTGAGAGGCGAATTTCCGGTAAGCTGAGTTGAACAGGCGGTTGGGGGGGGGGGGGGGGGGGGGGGGGGGGGGGGGGGAGGCTGAAAATTGATTCGTCATTTCTGAGCCGATTATACATTCAGACAATTGTAATCAAGCCCGGTCTAGGTATCAGTAGTCCATCTGGTGATTTATTGTCATGAGCCATATGCTTCGGCTTCACGTCAGGAAACGTAGGTGCGTACATAGGGACTCGGGTGTCGGCGGTGAATATTGTTTTGGGTGCACAAGGGTCTGTCCTGTCCCAGGCCTGTCGGGAGGGTTCGTGTCACGTTGCATGTCATGGGGGCCGCGCATGCGCAGGTACAGTGCTTTCCATGCGTGAGGATACCACGAGTGTGCTGATGTTGCGAGCGGGGCGTTATTGCGGCTGCACTTGGGTGGGCCGGAGCTGAGAAGTAAGCACAGACCATGGGGGACGGGGGACGGGGGACGGGGGACGGGCTGTATCACAGTATCATACATGTGTGTGTGCGCGGATGAAGTGAGCCATGGGGCGCTGCTACGCCGCGTGCTGTGACGCCGACTCCCACTCGCTTGCGCGCGCTGTGCACGAAAATGCTGCAGCGTCCCCAATTCGGGAACTCCACATACAAATTACATACCTATCTCTGCAAGCCCTGTTCCCCCATATATGATTTGTAACACCGTAGGCGCACAATCGTCTCCACATTTCGCGTCGATCGAAACTGCACTGGAAGCAAGGGAAGGAACCTAGCGGAACCAAACGAGGCTCATACATAGTCTCGTAACCTCATTCGTTACTCATATCAGAGTCGCAAAGCAAGGGCAAGGAGGGAACACTAAACCACGCATGTATCGTACGTCCCATACACCGTACTCCCCAGCATTGACAGCAGCAGCGTACGGGAGGGCGGGCCCGGGTGCTAGTACGTATGCACCGCGCTAGAGTTTCCGATTAACCAAACTTTCCTCTCTTACCTATCTCAAAGCCTGGGAACACAAAGGAGTAAGTCAGTAACACTTAACATAGAGCAGATTACTCTGGGCATCTATCACCTACAGCTTGAGCACTGATCACTTCCTCTACATAATATAATGTAATTGATCCATGGCGCCATATTATGTCCATCGATGGGGGCCAGTCGCAGATCAGGTCGCTTGCATGATTGCATATTGCAGGGTCAGAGTAAACATGCCTACACCCCTCTCGGTTGGTGCTGTGCTGTGACCATGAAAACAACGCAGAATATATTGCTTTGGCTAGACTGGGGGACTGAGTAGAATGAATTTTTACTCCAGTCCATACAGGACTTTTACTTTTGACACAGGAAATCCCCACGATCACAGCCAGCATGTTTATCAACGCCAATCCTCGGCCTGTCTATATCTGGATCTCTGAGCTAATATGCGGTTTCTGGACCACGCTCTGTACCTACTTAAGTAATTGAACAGCAGCGGAGTAAAATTTACATCGTTAAGCATAGCTATGCATTGTGCGATCGTAATATTAATATCAACAAAGTGACAGCCAAAGCATTAGTAGCCAGAATCTGGTTGTGCCTGAATTGACTCTTGTTCTCGTGACTTTGAATCTGTACCACGGGAAGTGATTTTCACCTCTTATGCAGCAATCTGGGGGCCACAACTAGTCCCAAATTTTCTGAGGAAGAATTGAGCATATGATAGTCAAATGCAGAGTGGGGCCCAAGATACATAACAAACACCCTTTCTAAGTCAATTGCAATTCGGCCTTAGGTGCTGATCTCCAGACGACCGTGACAACGACCATATTGTTCATCGATGCCTAGATTTCCGCTGAGATCAAGTCAATTCAGGAACAAGTGGAGCAGCTTTTCTCGTGTGTGATCTGCGCAAGAATGGCGCTGGCTGCATAACGTAACGGCCGCAAAGCGGAGGAGCAGGTAGTTCCTGCGGTCTAGCTAGACTGGTCTAATTACGGGTACTGCCCCTAAACCTAAGCCTTTTTCGGCGTGGGTACTTCATGAAGGAAATTGCCATCTTGTCAGGAGTTGCCTTGGTCTCATGACCGTGGCTTTGCGGGGAAACTGAGAGATAAATTAATAGCCTGGGTGCCATAAATTAGTTATGTCGCGCAGCATCGGCGGACATAGCGCGCCCCTTCCAGAGGTAGAAATGAGAAGAAAAGCTGCGTTAGCGATAGGTACATACAGAATTAGTAGGTGATGTGATGGGGTACCTTTCTCTTGGCACAACAGCGTAACTCTTATGATACCCTAGCAAGATTTCCATTCGTCTGCAACCAGACTATTCCATAGTTACGAGACTAACTATTCCATTCGGTTGGGACGAATTTCCGAAACAAGACACCTGTCGAGCTAAGTTTTATTTATTTTCCCTGTCTCGTGATCAGAAAGCTGACTAATGTTCGAAAACCCTTCACGAAATGCCGACGCCCATACTGGACCCCAGCAATTGCGCAAGTGGAGCCGCAAGCCAATACCCCACGACATGCCCCTTCGCCTCCCCCTCTCCACGAAAAGTCCACGAAAAGCTTTACTTGCGCGTACCATGCAATTCCCCCAGACATCACTCCCACGAATTCCTCGTGCGGATGCTGGCCTTTCTCGCCGACATGTACCAATGAGTTGACTGCATCAGCCATGGTGGACCAGAATGTGTACCAAGGCCATGAGATCGGAGGTGGCGAGCTGCTTCAAGAGTTGAGAAGCGAAGGGGGTGCACGTGGAAGTTGAGAGTCTGGGATGGAGAAAGCAATGGGAGGTTGCGTGTGGTGTCCAAAATTGGCAAGCCCGGCCATGTAATCGGAGTTGAAATTAGTCTAGACGTCTCTGGTATTCTAGAGGTTCGTAGAGCGATTTATCGATGCGTTGAGTTTTTTTTACACCACGTGGACGGTGTTATCTTACCCCCTTGCCGAGTCCCTTAACGCAATACAAGTGTCCCTTTCGGTCATTTCAAAAATACTGGGACCCCTGACTAATGCAGAATATGCCCTATGCAGTATCTGGTTTGCACTAGTATACTTCTGGATTAGCTCGCGACGGCAGATTCTTGACTACAAGGGAGTCCCTACTTTCGCTACCATCATGGTTGCCGCTTGCTCCACCTGCTGTTTTGGATTCTATTTCGGCATGCACTTTGATAACACCCGTGTCGACAGCCATTTTAACAGCTATTGCATCAATCATTTTAACAGCCATGTAGCGGCCTGTCTTGGCAGCCATTTCAGCAACCATTATTTCGGCAGCCATTTCGACAACCGTTGCAGCAGGCATTCTGACAGCTATTTCAGCATTCGTTTGATGGTCAATTTGGCAGGAGGTTTGCTAAATTTTTGAAGCTGTTTTGATGGTCGTTTTGGCGGCTGTTTTATTTGTCAATTCACACCTGTTTCGACAACCGTTTCTGTACCATTCCGGACTGCCATTTCCACTGTTATTATGTATATAGATGTCATGATTATGCTACTTTAACTGCTGTTTGCATAACCACAGAGTACAAGTATGTTCAACTCAAAGGGCTGCCAAGTATCGGGTATCTAAAAGTAGCATAGTGCAGATTGCATTCTGCATAGCGTATGCTGCATTAGTCAGGTGTCTCAATACTTTGAAACGACCTAGATTATGCTTCTATCTATAAACGCAATTCTGCTGCGAATCGGCTTCACTCTTCCATGGACCATCTCTCATCGCTCTGGCATGAAGCTAGCTTCACACCTCCCGCGGTATAGGCTCCCCCAATACCTCGAGAATAAAATACAATATAAAATATGTCGAAGTTTCTACCACAGCTGTCCATTGTGCGGCATCCGTCTTAATTGCAGTCGGACTTTGTACGGTCCGTCTCCCCCACTGCTCATATTCACACTGCCGGGCATTCCGCACTAGGCACCCATGGATTCTGCATGAGACTGCCTGGTTCTTGAACACTTAAGCATGTTGTATTAGCGTGCAGGGTTAATAGCAGGTATGGAGTACAGTCATATCATACCTTGCTATAACGAGAGGCAAAAATCTAGCCATCTTTATTCGTTATAGCAAGGTTTCGTTAAAGAATATTGAATGGCAAATTATTCAGAATGTTTGGCAGGTAAGTAGAGATTCTTTAGTAGCTGAACTTTCAGCAATAGACTTTAATTCTGCAGTTTTGCTGTTGAATGAAATAACTCAAGTAGGAAATATTTCTACAAATTAGGGAATAGTTGAACATGAAATTGTAAATATCTATATCAACACACTAAGAGAAGAATGTCTACAAAATGTTGGGCATTAAGAAAACTAGAGAAGCAACAATGATGCAAAAAGAAACCTAGCTGAGTTCCGAAAGTATTTTGTAAATAAAGAGTTGTGATACCAACATAATTTTGGTAAATGTAGAAGGTTTCCCGTCATGAGTAGGGGATTCAGAGACAAGTACCTTGATTAGTCATGTATTTCATAGCTGCTTTTCATTATAGCAGGAGCAATTTGTATGTAGACAGAAATAACTTTACTCCTATCTCATTTTCGTTTCCTTATTTGGTGGAATTTTGTTATAGCAAGGGGCATTATTTGAGTGCAAACGGGATGAAGGAGCCATGATATTTTCAGTACTGCAAGGTTTTCGCTATAACGGGGTTCGTTATAGCAAGGTGAGACTGTAGCCTCATACCAAGCCCCTAGGTACGGAGCCACCTTAGTGCGCAGTGTTCCATTTGACCCCGCCGCTGATTAAGCTTCCATTGGATCTGCCGACTCCAATCGAAAGGCTGATAGAAAATTCAACACTATTGCGATCGACACCTTGTTTAGGGACCAGACAATCTTTCTTCCTTTTTCACGCTGAGGCTTCTGTTCACCACACCACACATCGGCTCGACGAGTCAACTTTGCTTCAATCATTGGTACCAATTAGTCAGGTTTTCGGGTGTTACCGACCAACTTTCCCTTCTAAGAACTTTGACAGAGGTCTTATCAGCTTTGTTTTCCACCAAGTCGCACATTAATTGCCGGTGAATCAGCCGAGGTTAGTACTTTGAACATGGGCACCCATATATCTTCCCCATTTTCCATCTACTCTAAAGTGCTCTCATGAGCCTAGACTAACAGTCTTATCGAATTCATTGATATGCAGTGGATACCATATTTGTTTCAGACACTCTCTTATTGTACTAGTGTGTTTTGGACAAGCCTAAACCCAATTTATAGCATCGTGATATCTCTTCAAGATGCTTCTCAGATGGTCTGCCTTTACCCCCCATGCTTGTTCAGAATTACCAACTTTCCCCCTTGGCCAATATGTCTTAAAGTGGGGTGGCAGACGTCATACAACTTTATATTTCCGTTGTGCCCTTTTTGAATAAAGATACACACACAATTATGATCCATTCTTCCTAGGGTGTTATGATTTTAAGCAGGGAATTTTGCACATGAGCTTTTGCCCGCTTGGATAATACTTACTATATGTGATGCGCATGACTTTAGGTATCAGTTGAGACTTACGAGGAGTCCTGTACTAACCCAATGTGTTACTACTGGGGTGAGTCACTAGGTCTTTCCTAAGTCTCTGATGAACGAATTGGGGAAGCAAGAGGCATCGAATGCCGAATCAAGCGGGTATCGCATTTTAGATTTGCGATCTTAAGGGCCGTTCCAGTTTCGATATCACGATAATACTGCCGTGCACGAGCCCGGATTTTTGCTGCTATTTCACCGAATTTCTTGGTATGCTAAAAATTCAAACACAGGTTCTCTTCGGAACCGGTGATTGTGTCGCCCAGCAAATTGTTGAAAAAAGAGGAATTCGTAGCCATGATTACTCGAGAACTTTCCGAATGGGATTCTACGGAGGGTGTAGGTTACTTCCAACTCGGAAAAATAGTAAAAGTTGCACGCATGCTAAAACAATTGATTAGTTATATTCGGACCGATGGTAGTTCACTGGTACCGGCTTCTAGAGAGGTCCATAAAATTCCCGGGAAGGCAAAATCTTGACATAGCCGCAAGGGTTGCAGCAGATCAATTGATCTTCACCCCAGTCAATATGGTGTTCTTCTTTTCCGGAATGTCTCTGATGGAGGTGAATACCAATACCGGGAGCACCTTTGAATAAATGGTATCTTTATAGCTGACGATAGTACTTTGTACTAGGGCGGTTCACTTTCGGAAAAACTCAAAACTAGCTACACCTCCACACTGTTGACCAACTGGATGGTCTGGCCGGTAGTGCAGCTGGTGAATTTCAAATTCGTTCCATTGAACCATAGGCTATTGGTTGTGAACCTAGTGAGCTTGGGTATATGCTTTTCGTGATCTTTATGTGATACAACCACTTACTGAAATTCGCAGGTTGGAATTCTTACCTCAGTTTCGTCAATTCTACGGGGACCAATCAGGGGACCGTTTCAGATACAAAGATAATGTCGGCGGTATAATTGTAAATGGGAAGTGAGCATGATCATTTCTCAGCCGCGGGTATATTGCATTGGAAGTAGGATTGTGCCTCATTTTCTACCGCATGCATGTATTCCATGATAAAACACAATTCTTAAAGTTTGAAACAACATAGTGTTGCCCTGGTTACGAGACTAAGTGTTGCCATAAAACAGTGTCACATAAGCAAATAGGGGTGCTTATTTAGACTCGCATTATGTTAACGTAGACAAACAATAGATGGTTTACATAGAGACTTATATGGAGTTACAGATATAGATATGCTTGCTGCAGACAATGTTCGGTCGAGCTTAAGCAGCATCTATAGCTAGTGATGTCACGGTTCACGTGATTGTCAGCACAAAACGCAATCAAATATAGTCTATAGCTGAGTTCATACAAGTACCGTACTGTATATACCACACAGCTCAGGCGCGATACTTCAGGTACGCAAAATCTAATCTTGTAATTACATAATACTGAGACTTGCTTTCATGCCCATTCCCCGAGACTTGTCTAATTCACGTGTGAATTACTTAGATTACTAGTAGAAACATCAAAGCATGTAACCTCTTTGTGCCAGGCAATAGTGGTGTGGCGGCGGCTTGGCGTATCTGGTTACTCAGCAACTGTCTTAACTCATGTCTGAATTTGTAACGCTCGCCTCACCTCTGAATCCAAGCTGGCAGTTCCACTTCCTCCGTCATCAAAACAATCACAAGCATCCATTTCACCCTATCTTGTTCTTCTGACATACTTATATTCATCTTTTTTTTTAACGCAGAGGCTGCTGCTTCTTTGTTCTCAATCAACTTGATAAACGAAGCTACGGACACCTCACCAAACCGCTGCTATTACAATAATGGCGCAGGCCGCTACTACCCTCAGCATTCCTGATGAACAACGCCCGTTGGATCAAATTCCCATCTCACCAATCGTCCCGCAAGGTGAAAAAAGTGAGGGTGGGGAAACAGAAGCCCCTCGGGCGGAAACTCCGGGTGAACAGGTCACTATTTTTCACGATGCCGAGAACTTCACAGTCAAACACCCCTTGATGAATAAATGGACCTTATGGTTTACGAAGCCAACTTCCGCAAAGGTATTCTCCAAATATTTCTTTCTATCGTTGACTTGTTCTGTTTCCATCCTGCTCTATTGCATCGAACTCCGTATGAAAAGATACCCGGAAATGCAACACAAGAAATTATGCTAGGTGACCAGTGCCTGGTGTTTGTTACAGCAACTAATGTATGTTTTGCTTTCAGGGGGGCGGAGGTGCAGAAAACTGGGCAGACAACTTGAAGAAGGTTGTTAGTTTTGATTCTGTGGAGGAATTCTGGGGCATATACGTAAGTTCACCAATGTCCATTGTGGCATCATTGATTGATAATGAAGCATGAAATCCTATTTGAACATCAGTGTGTGCCTGGCGCTAATTCAGAACATGTAGAATAATATTACCAAAACATCTGAGCTTGCTGTTAGGTCCGACTACCATCTTTTCAAAGATGGAATTCGTCCTGAATGGGAAGATGAACAAAATAAGAATGGTGGAAAATGGGCATATCAATTTAAGGAAAAGCGCAATGTTCCCATCGATGAACTCTGGCTGCATGTCATGCTTGCTGCCATCGGCGAAACTTTGGAGAACGAACGTGATCAAGAGGTCATGGGTGTAGTGGTCAATGTCCGAAAGGGTTTATACAGGATAGGTGTATGGACAAGGACTATTGGCGGACCGTTGAAGCCGAATCCAGCGACCGGATATCCAGGGAGAACTGCTGAGCAAGGCAGGCAAATATTGATGGAGATTGGTAGACGGTTTAAGGACGTGTTGAGA
Source organism: Kalaharituber pfeilii (assembly GCA_015179045.1). Lineage (NCBI taxonomy): Eukaryota > Fungi > Ascomycota > Pezizomycetes > Pezizales > Pezizaceae > Kalaharituber > Kalaharituber pfeilii. Next base: position 1,055,521 of record WHUZ01000006.1, on the reverse strand, counting down.
CTTCCAGAGAAAGAAATGGTGGAGTTTAGTGGACATACCGAGAGCGCTCACATCGGAAGCAGCAGAGCGAGAGCTAAGTTTGTGGCGTAAATGTTCCCATCAATATCAATTCGGGGCTAAACGGATCATGGGTTCCATTATGGATGTCTTTTTGCTCCAAATGTGGATGGGCTATATGCACACGCTTCATGACTGATATGATTTCTTACTTGTGGGAATTTTCCATCTTCATTGTTCGTCAATAGGCTTCGATTAAGGCGTAGTTATTGTTGCTCTCATCACAGGAACTTTATGACATGCATGATGAATTTATGCCAAGGCTGCCATCAACTGACAGTAGTAGGGCATCAGCCCTTATCGCTTATCAGCACACTAGTTGAGTGTGACTTTCATTCCACAAGTCGCACACACCTGCATTAGCAAAAAAGTGTATGCTCACCAAGCCGAACTGGTGTACGACATTAACAAAAACACGCCCATCAGCACTCCGTCACGCCTCTCCTAGCTCTCTAACAACACAGTACAACGCATAGTTAACACCAATGGCTGACGCACCAAAGACCGGAGGATTTGGAGCCCGTGGAGGAGACCGCGGCCGAGGACGCGGGCGCCGTGGACCCCGCCGTGGGGCCAAGAGCGAGGAGAAGGAATGGCAGCCAGTCACTAAACTCGGAAGATTGGTAAAAGCGGGAAAAATTAAGTCTATGGAGGAGATCTACTTGCACAGCTTGCCAATCAAGGAGTACCAAATTGTGGATTTCTTCTTGAGGGAGCTTAAGGATGAGGTTATGAAGGTGAGATATCTGCAAGACCTTCCTCGAGATTTCGTGGAATTTAACAGGCTGGAAGGATGGTACAAGGGAAGCGATGCTGGACATGTGCTGATTTTGATATTCATTGTGTTTATATAGATTAAGCCAGTGCAGAAGCAGACTCGTGCCGGTCAGCGAACCCGGTTCAAGGCCATTGTTGTCATTGGTGACAGCGCCGGCCACGTTGGTCTTGGAATAAAGACCTCGAAGGAAGTTGCTACTGCTATCCGTGCTGCAATTATTATTGCAAAGCTTTCCGTCCTCCCGGTCCGTAGAGGTTACTGGGGTACCTCCCTCGGTGAACCTCACTCCCTTGCTGCCAAGGAGAGTGGAAAGTGTGGTTCCGTCACCGTTAGGGTACGAATTTGGAATTCCAAAAATTGATTGTCCGGATGATATTGACAGCTTCACTAGTTAATTCCGGCTCCCCGAGGTACTGGTCTCGTTGCCTCTCCTGCCGTCAAGCGTCTCCTCCAGCTTGCAGGTGTCCATGACGTCTACACCGCCTCTTCCGGATCCACCAAGACTCTCGAAAACACCTTGAAAGCCACCTTCGCCGCTGTCGCCAATACATATGCCTTCCTGACGCCCAATTTGTGGAAAGAGACGAAGCTCGTCAGGAATCCATTGGAGGAGTTTGGAGATGAGTTGGCAAAGATGGCGGCGAGGAAGATCTAATTTTGTTGCATTCTGCTTGCCGAGTTCAAATAAAACAATCTCTTTATTTCTCGGGTTCTGGTCATTGGGTTTCCTTTTCTCTTTTCATTTAGCTTGCTATTCCCGTCTTCATTTTTCTTTTTTTTCCCTTTGCTTTCACGTTTTCCTTGCAAGTTTGCATGTGTTGTTGGAGGGTCAAATGGACTTGGGTAGGTATGACGGTCGGAAATGTTCGGTGTAGATTATGTGATCATGGACTTGCCTATGATCTTCAATTGTTATGAAGCAGCCCGGTATAAAAAAAAAAATTCATACATGGCAAGTCCATGATCTTCAATTGTTATGAAGCAGTCCGGTATGGGGAAAGAATTCATACATGAGACCACCATAAGTTCCGGAATTCCCTTGTGAATTGAACATGTCTGTTGAACGAGGAAGTGGAAAGAAGCCGTTTATGCCATATTTACTCCGTCATTAACCTTGGGCTAGTCTCGTGCCCAGATCTCGGGCTAATTATCATTTTGCAACAAAACCACTAGTACTTGTAGTTATCTGCGCTTGGTAATGTTCCCGGGGCGGGAGTCCTCGCTGTCGGGCTCGCTCAGAAATGGACGACTGCCCCATACAGCAGTAGCCCGCCTTCTTCGTTCACGGTCACGTGCCATATTTATTGACTGGATTGGCCTCTGCTCACATGTGGGCTCACTCTCACCTGCAGCTTCTTGCATTTTGCTAGCTTAGTGACAATACATTGTAGTCTGGCTGGATCATTGAGTGCGTGAAGCATTTGAGATGGATAATGATGGTTCAGGTAAGTGCTCTACATACATGTATCACGGTTATCAGAGCGGCACATTGGCCATAAGCTCGATACCTAGTAGCACTACAAACGGGAAATTCCAGCCAAGCCCACAACCTGAAACGTACAAGTACTGTAGATACGACCCCGAGACTCAAACAGGCTCTACTGTGGCCAACCGTCATCTTCCTCTTCTTGTCCGATCTCTCCATTCTGTTCCCCCTCGTCACCACCATCATTACTATCTACTCTTCTATATCCCTCTGTGTGATACCTGCCATCTGCATGGCTCTGATCAATGAAATCTCCTCTATCAAGTTCCTTCCCAAAAACCAGGCCACAATAGTTTCTGGTGAAATCTGTACTCACGATGAAGCCTCCACAATCCTCATTGTGTGCGCATGCCTGCCCACAAGGTTTGCGGAAGTCTGAAAAGTGTCCACTTACATACGGGGCTGGAAGTAATCCTGGTGTTTCGAAGCTCTGGATGGGCTGAACATCAGAGTGGGGTGGTCAGCGTGGGCTTCCGCCTAAAGGTTATGGGAAATCTTACAAGGTCAGTTCCGAATCCGTAATAAACGTTCTGGAAATACACGTGCTTTGGGGGTGAAACCGAAGAGGATGGGGCCGACGAAATCTGAAATGGTTGTTGAGTTTGAGAAGGTTGTTGATCCCCAGGGCTAAAAGAATTTACATTGTTAATTCTATATCCAATTGAGATGCTGTAATATTTCAATCAAATACATTTCCGACAGGTTCTGAGGTCAACACTGAAACAGAATTCTAACTTACCGCTCTCCGGCTATGGCAATCGCACAAGCATGTCTGATTGCTGTTGGAGTATATTTATGCAGTGCTTTTGGTACCCTTAAACCATTGATATTATAGGACTGGTGATATCCGTTCTCCCCATTTGAGTCCTGATTACTTTCATAATTATAGGAGTATCCTTGTCCTGGAGATTCGCTCACGGACCCCACGACATGGCCGTTGCTATTGCTGTAAGAGCTGGAATAACTGGTGCCCCCGCTTCCAATATTGGAGTTCGAGTTATAATTGAAATTACGTCGTGTGATAATGGGATTGGGAAACTGATCGTCCCCACGCCCGTACCTGTCGAGCAGCTGATTGCAGAAACCTCCGAGTTTTGCCTTGCTGATTGCTGACAATGCCTCCTGAACGTTGTCGGAAAGTCCATTAAAGGGGAAATCAGGCCCGAACTGTGGGATCACAGGACCGGGAGTATTGAAGGGAAATCCAGGACCGAAAAGTCCATAGGGGTTTTGTGCTGGATGTTGTGAGTACATCACTGTCAAGTATTCAGTTGAATGGCTTACCCTGAGCAAGGGATACTAGACCCAGTATGAGAGTTGCTTGAACACTGAGCATATCAATTCGAATTTTCCAAACGACTGTTCGATAGATCCTAGAGCGCACTCACATCAACAATTGCAGTATATATACTTTTTCAATCATTTCTATATATTGTTACGTATAATAACTGCGCATCGATGACTTCGTGCTTCGCTAACAATTACATGCCCTTTACTCAAGAGTGCCCCACAATGCCTAGTTCAATCTGCTCACTTCTCGGTACAAGATACCTCTGGGCATGAGAACTTAACGTGCTACTTTTAACATTCCATATACAATACGTTTACATCGTCTCCACTTCTAACGTAGCCATAGAGGCGATTTTCTTATGGAGAATTTGGTCTCTGGATTTGGTTTAAGGGTGCAGCTACTCTTTCTTAGTCGGAATAAGCCCTACAACCTGCTGATGACATTCATCATGACATCATGCTTCTTTTTCATCCTGTGGGGGATCTCAGGCGTTTGAGCGCAAGGCCAGCTCCGCGGAAAATATCGGACCATGAGATTTCTGCCAGCCGCAACGCAGAGATTGGCCTTCTGCACCATAACGTTGTGGCACGTTAGCTTGGCAACTTCCGATGTTGGTAACCGCAACCACACAAAGTCTGAATGTAGTCTCGTAAACCAGCCTTCCTATAAGCACGAGATTTGATTTTATAATTATAACGGCAGCTGGATAAACCCATTTGACACTTCAATCATAGTTTCGTGCCTAGCCTTCAATTGTCCCCACAAGTGCCACTACGGAAAAAGAATATGAATTTGTCACACTAATATACGGCTTGAAGGCCGTTTCACAAACAAAGCTGCTGGTTGTTCATACATAATCGCTGAAAGAGTCACGTCAAACTACATCCTTTGTCAGAGAATTTCTCACATTTTCTAGATCCCAACTGCTCTGGGATTTCTGGATTATTACCATTTTACAAGCGAAACATGATACAGATTTAATGTCAATACTGAAACCAAGCAGCTACCTTACTTCGAAGAAAATTGCAATGACAGTCAGTTTCATTATAATGGTATCCCGGGTGCTTATGTCACTTTTCAAGTCTTTGAAGCCAATCAGGATGTGGCTCTGCTTGCTTTTCCACCGGCATTCAATTCAGGTGTGTTTCACCTGTCCCTGCGTAAGGGAACTAAACATGTATATCGTAAGGGCATGAACGTGTACCGTATGACAGGAAACGTTTGAAGATACCCTTGTTCGGAGCGAAAAAAGCTCTGCGCAATAATAACCCGCGCTCAAGGCAAGTTATCGGACTGATGTTCGTGTCGAAGAGTTCTGGATTTTGGAACCGAAATACCCGAAATGTGGAGTTAGGAGCTTTTGATGTCATCAGCATCACCAGGCATATGGCCTGCAAACTCATGGTGGTACTGGCGTGGTGATTATAGCTCATTTGTGGTCAACGGCACCGGAGGATACCTGTGATTAAAGACACCGGAGGATGCGTGTGATTAAAGACACCGGAGGATACGTGCGATGTGCATTCTCTGGCAGCCTGAAGAGTTCAAGGTGAGAGGATGTCATGTTTAGCGAGTCGTGTGGTTTGTAGTGCGTTATTGAGATATATAAGAGTGCGCAGCTCTCTTTTTCTTCTCAATCCACTGACCAATACACCTTTCCTTCAAATCTTCCTCTGGTAGGAGATTTTCTGGCTTTCTAACCCTGGCGGTTATTGAATTGAAGTTACCCCACACATCTCATTCTTATTTGTTACACCGTTACCACTTTTGGCAGTCACTTTGTTTGTGCGCCTTCATCTACAACTTATTCACGACAATAAGGCCTCATCGAAGTGATTGGGAGGAATTTCCAAGAACATTCATATTTGAGATGCACTTATTCAAGTTGTTCAGGGCACTTACCCTGTTGCCCTTCATCACTCAATCTGTCCTGGCACAGGAGAGAGCGGTGTTTGCACATTTCATGGTATGCATTCGCCGCTAAGGCATTACCGTTACTTGCAAGCATGTTTCTGAAACAATGTGCGACGAACTCCTACAGCATGGACTCACGGCCTCCTACAACGTGGACGCCTGGCAACGAGATATCAGCGAAGCGAAGGCCGCAGGAATTGACGGTTTCGCTTTAAATATTGGACCTCACGATGACTGGACTGAGCCGCAGCTCGACGCTGCATACTCCGTTGCAGAACAGCTCGGCTTCAAGTTGTTGATCTCGTTCGACCAGCTATGCTGCGGTCCATGGGACGTGAATGAAGTATCCAGAATCATCAATAAATACAAAAACCACAACGCGCAATACAAGGTCAATGGCCTACCGTTTGTCTCTACTTTCGAAGGGACAGACTTCATTGACAGGTGGGCCGAGGTAAGAGGGGCCACTGGTGGTATTTACTTGGTACCTGATTGGGCGTCGCTTGGTCCTAGAGACTTTGCTCCACACGTCGGGAAGGTCGATGGAACTTGTAAGTTGTCACTTTAAACATTAGCAGCTATGTGAAAGGAAGTTAATTGAATTGTTATTTATAGTTCCGTGGGATGCTTGGTCCATTACTCACCAGCAGAAAACCACCGACCAAGATCGAGCGTGGCTTGATGTCCTGGGTGAAAAGGCCTATATGATGGCAGTGTCTCCATGGTTCTATACCAGTCTCACACAATTCAATAAGAATTGGATATGGAAGGGTGACTCTCTTTGGTTCACCAGATGGGAGCAGGTTCTAGATTTGCTTCCTGATTTCGTTGAGGTACGTTGCTGTATCCATTGAGTCAGTAGCTTCGAAAATAACATTTGATTGATATGAAATAACAAGATAATCACCTGGAACGACTTTGGCGAGTCCCACTATATTGGGCCTATTAGGCCTGAGAGCATTGTCCAAGGAGCCAATAAATATATCGACAACATGCCCCATGACGGTTGGAGATTCCTCCTTCCATACTATATTTCTGCATACAAGGCCGGGACTCGTGATGTCCCAGTATCACAGGAAGGAGTCGTGTACTGGTACCGAAGGACACAGAAAAACACCTGTAGCAACGGCGGAACTACCTGCTCTCCACCCGGCTACCCGGCCCAGTTTCCAGCTGCCGATTGCGCTGACGATGCGGTCTTTGTGACAAGTTTGTCTAAGGAACCTGCTGAGATAGAAATCTGGATTGGTGCAGTGCTCGTTTCACGAGGGAACGTTGGCAGAGGAGCAGGGTTCTTCCAGGCTACATTTGACGGAAAGATCGGCCCTGTGACTGTCAAGCTAATCAGAAATGGCCAAGTGATTACTGAAGGGACAGGAGAAACAATCATTGGCGATTGTCCTGAAGGGCTAACAAATTGGAACGCCTGGGTTGGCGTTGCTAAGGCCTGAACTCAGTAGGAAGCAAACACAATTCGATGGCCTCAACATGTTGTCACAAGGTTGTTAGAAACGCTATAGTGGTATCGATGCCATAAGGAGGGATGAATTTTGCGTATTTGAGAGGCGTCGATTACGCAGCGGCTTTAGAGGAGTAGCGAGCTCGAGGCGAGCCAAATTTAGGGTTGATCAATGGGAGGGAGCTTTCATGCTTTCACTTGTATATATATTCTTCAATTTATTATTCACAATATTTCTTTCAGTTACATTGGTTATGAGATCTGAGGTCAATATCTGTCCCGGGAACACAGTTTGGATCCACGTGATGGGGCCACCAGTTATTTATTTTTTATTTTTATTTCTATTTTTTTTATTTATTTATTTTTTTATTATTATTATTATTATTTTATTTTTTTATTTTTAGTGTTATTACTCGTATGCCGCCCTGTGGGATATGATGAGATTAAGACGAGATTAAGTACATGGGAAATAATATGGATAATAAGGGATTAATGAAAATTAGTAAGGCATGAATGGCGTAAAAGTACACGTCCCAGGGAAAGCTATCTCTATCCACCTCATCAATTCCACCAGGGGGTCCCGCGGAGACCAGTTATGTGACAAATTACCGAGCTTGACTATACCACACCATCCAATATTCACTAGCCCAGCCCATATGAAATGAATTAATGAATATTCTGCTGAGTTGACGTATATAAGCAACCAAATCAGTCAGTTGGTTTCTTGCGAATCTTGATACATACTCGCTTTCACAACACGCCCAACACGTAGAATAGTTATTGATATCAAAGATACCTACGATTAGTAGAATCTCTAAGAAACTTAAGCACTTGTACTAGGTTTGAGTGTTGAGTAATTTAATCAGAAAAAATGTACATGCCGTATGAGACTACTAGTACATGCCGGGGATTAGTTGCAGCGTTGCGCATTTCTTGGAAAGTTCCATGAGAAATTTCATGCTGGTTAGTTTTTCATTTGTCGAGGTTGATGGAGATAGTCTATTGTGGACAAAAGGTTGGAAGCTGCCTATATGAGTGTGGCGGTGCCACACCGGCAGAGGTCAGCATTAATGGAATTGCTGTGTGCATGACCTGGTGTGCTGTTGTGCGTTCTTGTAGCTCGAAGGTATTGTTCTGAAGGTATTGTAGTTTGTAACCGGCCAGTTCTGCTCTGCTATGTTAAACGTACTGCTTCAGTAGACGTTAGCCTATTTAGGCCCCGTAAAGCACAACTAGCCCTCATACATGCATGGCATGCGATGTGGACGAGCATGAGAAGCTGACTTGGTACTGATTGCAACTGCACGTTCCGCTGAGAAAGATCTGCAGTACCTGAATCATACCAGCCGAGGCTGAGGAATGTCAAGATCAGTAATGCTGCAGCCACAGTATGTAGGGTCCCATGAGGGAGGGGCAAAACCCCGGTCCATCGAAAACAGTTCGTAAGTGGCATACAACTGCTCGATCTAGTTGCCGCGTTGACATCGATTGGGTCGGCGGCAGGCCAGCCAATTAACAACTTACATAGAGGCACGATCTTTGTGGATTGTGAATGGTGGAGACGTAGAAAAGCAAGACTGGGTAGAAGATCTGGAGAGGCAAAGCCAGACTGCCGATGAGATCCTTTGGAGCGGATACAGATCGATCTAGCTGTGGAACTACGCGTGATAGGTGCTTGATGCAGCTGCGCATGCGAGACATTTCAGTCAAAGTACGACAGCACTGGCACAGGCCAAATATTTTCTAGACTGACCACATAAGGGCTGGAACCAAAAATGCGGGACCGGTGGAATCTCCTGCATAAAAAAAGGGCTCTATGCACCTCGAATTGTGTTTAGTCGAAGAATGGCATAATCGAGGCCTGATAGGCGGCAAATTGATTCAATAGCACTTATCCATACGACACTTTTGACACACTTGGCGTGCCAGCTGGGACATACGATGCTCAGACATGTACTTGTTTGGCAGCGAACATGAACTTCCTAGGACTACTTGTACCCTATTCGTCACAGAGAAGAGATTGCGTTAGGCAGTAACCAACCCTTGGGCATGGGCTTTTATTGGGATGGTCTCAATACCCACAGGTGCACGTACGTGTCGTCACAAAGTAGCTATAGTCTGGAGTACACGCACACGCACTCTACGGACTTAAGTGCACAAGGTATATTGTTGAATGAGTTCTTTGTGATCTCCCGTCCAGCGTCTTTGGACTCTACCCGTCTAACAAAGGTCAATCACTATTTCTTTCTCCACTCTTATTAATGTTCCTAATGGTGCGGTGCGGTCTACTGCCAAGAGTTGAGTCCTGAAGTTGCTTTTCAAGTAAGCAATTGCAAGTGCTATGAACTATGATCCTTCTATTACTCTCCTCCTAGTCTCGTCACCCTCCTTCGGCGGCGAGACTACTGACTGACACTTTCAGAGCTTTGCTGTCGATATGACTTGCAATTGGATGAACCTCGGAGCCTCCCACGAAGAAACACGCACGCACAAGGTTACCGCCCTCAAACCGTGAAATCAGACATTCGACCATACGTCAAATTATGATTTTCTCATCTGGTAGTTATCGCATTCAGCCTCTAATAAGGACAGTAACTAACTCAGCCACTCGTCTGAATTTTGTGTTCCCAGAAGTAAAAATGGAACAAAGTGTCGTAGATGGCCTCGAGTGTTTCTGAGAGAACCAGAAACAGAAATATGTGCATATTTCTATCAGTCATGCGCTATGAATACCCTTTTCACTATCACTATTTAAGATGATTATGGAATTTTATCCGGGTTTGATTGTTTGCTGACTATTTTTGCATGTGGTACATACATGGGTGTCATTCACTATGTGTCCTCATCCTCCTTTCTGGTATTGGAATCTCACTCTTGAAATCTGACAGAATGCAAAACCATCTGCAGTTAATCCTAGTGCTACTGCAACTTTAGGTCCCTGTCCATTGCCATCAGACCCTGCAATTGTAGCATTGCCTGCTTGGAGAATACAGTATTTTTAGAAGATATTTATTGGTGAGGGTCAGTTTTACTAGGGTAAATCCTTGTACCCTGAGAAGCGGGGAGGGGAAAGCTGGCCATGGCAATTCCTATGTGTTTTGCCCGTAAGTAAGAAGATATTTTGTGATACATGGTAAGGAAACAGTTGGTATTTACAGCCTCAAACTTACTGCAGTCGAAAACACACACCTACATACCACGAGTGGGATGCCTGGCCCGGCTTGAGAGATCTACGTACGTTTCAACGGAATATCAGTCTTGAAGTGATGACAGCAGTGTTCCAACTTGTGTTTTAGTGGTGAACTAGATAACACTACCGTACTGCGTTGACCAGGAAGTATACATCAGTCAATGTCTTGATAAGCAGGCATACGAATAAACTGATTCAACGCTGATTTTATTCGCTTATGACAGTTGAAAGAAGCCTAGTGAGCCCAGGAGTTTCTCCCATTTCTTTTTCGAATGCCGAATCAAGTCATCTCGTGCCCACACACTAGGAACAAGCAGACCAGACTACAGCAAAAGAATTGTAGCCTAGTTCCTGAACTCTCGGAGAGGCGTATATTCTCTTATCTTGTGCCCAGATTTAGTGTTCTCTAGAATTGCTAGTCTCGTGCCCAGTAGCATTGCGTTGCTATAGGCATCTCGATATTAAAATACAGGCCCAAGCGGATAAGTACGTATATGAACATACAAGAATTTCTTACCCTACAAGCATTGAATTTGCGGTGTCGTGTGGCGCCGCTCTAAACACTTCACAACCTTGTGCGTTTTTCTTGATGAGTTGACGAGGTTTAAAAGTATCAATCAATATCAAACGGTAGGGCTAATATGGTCCACAGTCCTGTGATAGTAAGCCAACATGCTCCTAAGAGGGCATAATCATTATTGCCAACAACAGGAAATGTTCTCGATATTGGGACGCGGCTTATAGAGCAGGATAGTTGTTCTCATCGTTCATCTGCCTTGCTCAACACTACTTGCGTTGAGAGTTGTTTTTAGTTGCGGCAGGTTTGTTATGACGGCGTTTCTTCCTGCAATGTATGAGGCAGTTCGCCCAATGGCGGCGCTGTATTTGATATACCACGTTTGTGATGGGAGCTATTGATAACAGTAGCCCCGTGATCACAGACGTCTTTTTTTCGGATTCAGCAACCTGAAATCGAGGCCAAGAACTACACACAATTGTTTTATGCATCGATTAAATACCTGTGGAATCCGAAAAATTGATCGAGTTGCAACATTCAATATTTATATTACCATGCAAGTTGTATTGTACCAGTGGGATCGGACGATGCCGTGCCCTAGTGATCCTGGACAATACCACCCAATCCCAACCACACAAGGGCAGCCTGTGCTGGTTCTGAGCCTTCTGCTGCTAATGGGGGTTATCGACTGTGAATGCTCCTCGACAATCACAGGTTACCATTAACATATATCACAATACGGCGCTTTTAATTATGCTGACGTTGACTACAATACTACCTTCCCTACTTGCACCGATTGCACTCGAATTGTCCTTCTCTACCGATTCAAAATAGTCGCAAATATCTAGCATGGACTAACGGAATCAATACTTACTACTCCGTACTTGAACCCTTTTGTGAACTGCAACCACGAGAATAGGGCTAACATTATGACACCAAACTAGAAGCGGATCTCGAAACGGAAAGCTAAAAGCAGATCAACAAGCTACAAGAAGTTGATGCGAAGGCTGGGGCGAGAACTTCTGGTTCATGCGTCATGCAACGCCCAAGTGTCCGGTCTCAATGCATGCATGCTAATTTCTCAATACCTTTTACCTACTGAGTGACTTTTAACAGTGCGGGGAGCAAAGTGTCTCCGCGCTCTATTATATTATCCATGATGCACACAAATGGGTGCTCAATTGCTCAAGTGGATAAACTTACTGGCCTCTGACATTCGAGAACTCACATTAAGCCTTCTTTATGTTGTGGACGATGCTGCCTTCAGCTATCGATACCTTCCAAAGGTTCATATATCATGCTTTTGTAATCACTTCATACTTCCTGCGTCAACCAAGTAGATGAAAATATATGGAGGTCGTACCACCGTAATCATTACTAGTAGAGCCAGAGTGGAAAGTCATCGGGCAACAACTCTCGTGCCCAATCAGCAACACACGGAAACAATTCCTCAGTATGCAGTATGCACTAGTGCTGCTCGAATACTTTCCACCCAGACTCTACGGCGCCTGGTAAACCCTCAGACCTGTGATTTTACATTTACAATACTAGTACTTACAGGGGCCAAGTGTGCCACGCGCTACGCACGGTCGGTCATCCCATAAACTTTGAAACGGTCTAGAAACTGTTCATTTGCAAGTGTTCAGAACAGAGACTTGAACTAGCATCATGCCGGGACTCAAACGCCGCACGAATGCGAGTGACTGCAACGATACTGCCTATTTGCTTTTTCCTCTTTTCCGCCATGTATGTCAATCCTTGGCATCAGCTGGACCAAGTGGAACTTTCTGTAGTCTGAATGCATCCCATGGTAAGATGATCCTTTCCGGCCACTCTCTCCAGTTACCATTACTGATGGGGTAATGATGTGCCCACCAGTAATGATGCGCCCTCTTGGCACTCCTCCTCATGCATTCTTCTATCGTAATACTTATTGCAGGTATGATATATGACATATATTGAAATTATATACAATAAGGCTAATTCAATATCACTAAATCAGAATCTTTATTGAGATTACAAAAAAATTAATAGATTTAGTTACAGATTAAGATCTGTAACTAAATCTATTATTCTCTATTAAAAACGTCTTTCTTTTATATAATCTACTTAATATTACTTAAAATATTATTTATTGAAAACTATTAATATATATTTATATTATATCAATCTATTAAATAATAGTTAGTAATTGCATGCAGAGTTTATTTAGAATGACTATACTTTCAAATATATAAATAAAGCCTTACATTCTCAAGCCAATCTCTGTACTTTAATATTATTATCAGTATTTTCAGAGGTTTCAGATAATCCAGAAATGCTAGAACTGAGCATAGCGATAGTTGAAGAACTGGAGATGGAGATAATAACTGTAGCCTGATTTGAGGTCTTCGGTAGAGATAATAAGCTCTGCAGCTCAGAATTTGATAAATAATATCTCTACTTCTTCACCTCCTTATCTATTCAGACTTATCTTCTAACATAAACAATAGCTTTCCCTCAGCCTCGCTACTGTATATGAACTGCCCTACGACCCCTCTTTGTAGTTCGCTTAACTACTGTTACGGGTTCACCGCGACCGTAGTGTGGGCGGCCGGTGGAGCGCGCGAAAAAGCGAAAAATGCAAGCGCATACGAAATGCGCATATGCGACGTAGGCGACATGCGACAGCCGAAAGGCGCCGCAGTCGCATAAATGAGTACTATATGAGCTACGCAGAGGACTAGCGAGTATCGCTAGTCAAGTGTCTTTTTGGCCTGGCGGACAGTAACTCTCAGCGTTTACCACCTCCGTAACAACTACTTTATATTCCTTCACTTTTTGCTTTTATTTTATCCTCTTTTTATGCTCTTTCATACCTAATCACCTTTTTATACTTAGTAGCTCTTTTTTTCCTCTTCTGCAACATTCTAGTACTTCTCTGCTTTCTCGGCCTATTTTTCTGATTTCAGGATCTTCTCTACTACTACAGTTAACTTCTTCTTCTCTTGCTACCTATTTTTTCGATTTTTGTTACCTTTTCTTCCCCGTTGCCTCAAGCACTGCTTTCACTTCTGCAATCTCATTATAATGGGGATTGTGAGTGTAGAAAATCAGACAAGGTCCGTAAAAAGACATGTGACTAGCTATATACTCCTCTACCCAGCTTATATAGCAATGTAACAGAAATAGTATATCACATGCATCATATAATATATACGTACATTCGCTCCACCAGCCACCTAGTACCAAAGGTATTATTAGAGCTGCAGAGCTCCTCATCTCTGTTACGGGCTCACGGCCACCGTAGGCGGGCGGTCGGTGGATGCAGCCGATATGCGACAGCCATTGACATCATACAAGTCTAAGAGTTCCTCCCGGTCGCCAAAGAGACACTGGACCATTTCTGCCGTAGTCGAACCAAACCCCTGCACTTATCAATATAACGATTTTGTTTATCAATATAAACACCAATTCTATAATCCGTTGCAGTGTGCTTCACATGGGAGAAAATATCCAGACACTTCTCCTGCTGCTGGTAGGTTGTCAACCAAGTATTCGACATTACAGCAGCAAGTTCCCGTGGTTGGTCAAGACAACTGAGTATTTGTATTAAAGCTGTTTTTGATATGTGAGCACCCCCATTGGCATACCACATCCTCCGCAGTCAACAGATGACTACTTGAATGTATGTTCCTCTCACCTGTTGGAGAGGGGAAACCTCCACCGAGCTCCGAATTGGCAATCCCGTACGCGAGATTTTGCCTCCATGCAGTAGGGGTGTAAATGCAGTGTTTACCGTAGGAGCCCTTAGCGCTTTGTACTCCCGCTTCTTCTCAAGGCGTTTGATTTTTCCAAGACTAGTTCTAGAGCCTTGTTACGAGCAGGGGTTATGATAGGTGGTACTGGAGAGGTGCCAAAGAGAGGTGGAGAGGGCGGAGGTCCCGTAAATGCAGCGTCTGAAACTCTGTGGTTAAGCGCTGCGAGCACTAGCCCTGTCGAGAAATTGAGGTGTGTACTCATCCCAGACAACCACTATTCAGACAACCACCATTGGGGCAGTAAAGCTTGTATTGCCGAATTGTTGCCACTGCAATAACCGCTGAAAGCTGGCTGAATACGTGCGTTCGTCTGCCTCTTGATTCGGCTGGGTGTAGAGAAGGCAGCGGAGCATTGTCTTTTTTCAAGAATTGAAATTATATTTGAGTGACTCCAGCTGTGCCTCGAGCAATGAAGTCTGAGGTGGCGGTAGAAACCATGACGTCATCCTGATTTAGAACCCTTGCCGCAATATCTATCATCACCCTCAACGCCAGCATAGCAGCAAGAACGTTGGACAAATTCAGTTATCAAGGTGTCTCTAGTATGGATTGCCTGATGAAATTGGAATTGGGAGTGCTGACTATTTCACTTCGATCCCAGAACTTTATTATCCCAATGTGGAGTAAACGCTGCAAAATTTGTTGATGAGGTTCTAGGCATGGCCTGGTTAGGAGATGGGGCGTAGGCCCCATAGCTGCGCGTGCAAAACCGATAAACTCTTCGGCCTGGTATCATTCCTCCGCAACAGTGGTCAGTTCGTCGCCATATGCAATCTATTGGATCGGAGCCTCCCCTTTGTGATCCAGTCTGCACGAGGCTCCAGAACCTTGAATATAATCCTGTTAATGTTCAGCGCCGTCCACATTATTCCTTCATTCGAACATGGTTAGGCCCTCCATTGTATGAGGTATTCTTATGCTTTCTCTGCCTGTGATCGCTTTTTTCCGCTGTGGGTGTTTTTAACAGCTCGCTTCCAACCGTGCACCAGACGGAAGCTGGGTACGAGATCAATCAGAAGGTCTAAGCAGACTGCCATCAGAATATAATATTGACAGTCTGTTGAATCTCATTGTGATATTACTAGCGACGGTTCTTGTACCGTCTGTAAGCAGCCTCACGCGACTTTCGGCAATTGGTCATACTGGGTCCGACGAAGTATAGATGATAAATGTTAGAGATCTACAGTAATGTCGGAGTGTCGGAGGTGTCGGATATCAGAGAGGTCCGTGATAAAGGGTGGTAAGGGCCCGAGAGCAACCTCATGCTCTATGTATATAGGTGTATTACTTTGGCTACTCTCTCTACGAAGGAATAACAATCATCTCTTTCTACCCAAAGCTCAACAATAAAGAGTGAGATCCTACGAGCAGGTTGGGCAGGAGCCAAGCAAGTCTTTTGTTTTAATGGGCCATCTCGGGTACGAATGTAGTTTTCTACATCTATCTCACAATACACTTGTCTCCTTGAATGTTGGTGCGGGTGCATGGTGTGCATGCATGCTTGGCCTTAGCATAGGCTGCATATGCAACGCGGGGCCTCACCCCGTTCTGAATGCTAGCAGTCCCCCACATGTAGACTTCTAAAAACACTTGAATTAAGTAGATACCAGTAGTAGTAGCTACAGTTTTACCTAGTATACCGGACAGCCCTTGACGGTTTTTGCAATTTACAGTCGCGGCGCAATTATCATACCAGGACTTTTGGCTAGGGACTGTACATGCAAAACAATTAGCCATACCGGATGCCCAGTTAAACCGGACCGGACAACAAAACTGTAGACTTTTAAATTCCAATTACATATAAACTAGTTAGCTGAACCGGACAAAAGCCAAAATCGTGAAACTGCTTTTTGTGCCTTCTGTGTGTTATTGTCATTGTTTGAAGTTATGTAATATCTGAGGAGATTAGAAAGAGGATACGCCTGGGACACCAGTCTCCAGACATATCATATCATACCTTTCAATTGGCTTACTAAGTTCTGTACCCCCTGACCTGGCGGGCACCCCTGCAAAATTTGTTATACCATACCGGACGCTAGGTTTAACCGGACAGAAAGTGCTGGATTTTAATCGTCCGGTATGGCAAGGTGTACTCTACAGTATGAAAACTGTATGTATTTTGGACTGTACGACGTCCCTAACGCCCCCACGCCCGCTAGTGCTCCGCAGCTGTCTAGCTTAGCGGCGCCAAGGTGGCAAACACAGAGTGGCTATGCCGCTCTGCTGCACGAGGCGGTGGCCGTATGCATACTGGTACACTAGCGCCGTTCACAGAAAAAAGGAACAAGGCAGTCAGGGGCCGCATGTCACCGATGTTTTGCGTCAGTTGCAGCAAGCAAGATGTTCAATCTTGTGCGATGCGCTGCCCCATCTTGAACGTCACGCATAGCACAGTCCGGCCCAGCGCCCCTCCGCCGAACATTCGCAAAGGGTCCTTGTGACCCTGGCAAACGATCGCTCAACGTTGCTGCATCTATCATACCGCCGCCAGTTGAAAATGGTGCATGAAAGAATACTGTCTCACTCGTCCACCCCGGCGCACGCTACGCCCACGCTGGGCTAAATTCGGTGCTGTACCTGGGTCCGCGCCCCTGCCTGCTCAGCCTGAATGGCTGCATGGTAGCATGGAGCGGAGGGGAGATACACCAAGGGGAGCACCGCGGGCCTCCGACCCAAAGCCCATATAATGCCTTCGAGTCTCTCAGGCTCCTGACCATCATCCCTATAACCCCTCCCCCCTCCCCCCCTTCCCCCCCACCTGCCGCAGTACTCCCTCACATCCAATTGCCCGTCCTTGACCCTCGGGAATCCTCTGCAGCGGCGGCTTGTGTCTACAGAGAATGTATTTCCACAACGGCATTGGTCGTTCACTGCGGGTGGCCCTGGGCCTTCTGTGCCTGGTGGACTCCACGTTGTCTGCACCAACGTCAAAAACAACAATAAACGAACGGGCAGGCGATGCTTGTGCAGAAATTGCCAATTTAGCAGCGAAGGGTAAATATTAGCTTCACGACTTGGCGAACTGGCCCTCAGTTCTTCCTTATGATAGCAAATCAGGGACTAAAGAATATCGGCTATGAACAGGTCAAAGAATGTTCGATGCCGATCTAGCATACGCATGTTTAACGACAGTGCCATTTAACTCGAAACGGTCCGTATATATAGCCAAGCAGATGCGGCTGTTCACACAAATCTACTCCGCTCAAACATTCTTTTACAACCCGCCGACAGCAGCGCTGCGTACGAAGAGGGTGGATTTGAATGGTACTTTTGACGCCATTGAAAAGAAAGCCAGCAGTGAAGATGGATATCCTAACGACTACGCTTTCCAGACCGACCTGATGGCGCTGTACAATTCTTTCCATGATGGGCATGTTCAGTATTTGCCATCCTGCGCTGTGGAGTTTCCGTTTTTCCACAACTATCCGTTGGTAGAGGTTTGGGATGGGGATCCAAATCATCTTCCAGCCATCTACACAGCTGATCCAGTGAGCGGTGAGCTTGGCAAAGAGGTTGCGGAAATCAACGGGGAAGAGGTGCACAAGCATTTAGAGCGGTTAGCCCTTGAGCTGCCTGACCTAGCGTGGATAGATCCTGATGCTAGATACAACTCACTTTTGATGGCCAAGCAACCCATCAATGGGCTCACTTATGGTACTTTTGCTCAGAGGAGTATTTATAATGAAAAGGATTTTAAATTAAAATTTAAGGATGGTGAGGAGGTGAACGTCGCATGGCAGGCTTATATCATGAGAACCCCAATTTTCCGCAACGCAAAGGAGTATGAGGAATATGTTTGCTTAGATCCGGATTATGAAGGGATTGAGAATCAAAAGAAACTTCGAAATCGGGAGTCAACTCCTATGAAGCAACGAAGGCAGCCATCCAAGGAGGAGATCTCAAGGGAAATACATAACTACCGAAAGCGACAACTCGAGAAGAAGAATGAAGGCACCGAGTTGACTGCACGACGAGTAAACCAACCAAACATTGGTTGGCCAAGACTAGATTTAGCGATGAGAGATTTTGAACAGACCCTTCATATCCTATCGGAAGATACGGCAGTATGGGGAATTCATGCGTTCCAAGGAGAGTCCGTGACACTCTTCAATGATTGGCAAGATTTCATGTTAGAAGCCCTTGCGTTGTTGAAGCAGAAAAATGTCAAGAATATCCTGATCGATGTCTCAGGTAATGGCGGCGGTTTTGTCTCTCTTGGAATTGCAAGCATCCGACAATTTTTCCCCACAAGTCAGCCATTCTATGGTTTCGATCTCCGTCGATCTCCCGCTTTGGATCTGCTAGTCCAAGTATCTGGAGATGCCGATGAGAGCCACTTATCTCTCGAGTCGTCTAAGGATCTGAACAATAAAGACTTTAATTCGATTGAGGAATTTCTAGGCCCTGTATACAAGTATAACGACTACTTCACCAATGTGGGGAGATGGGATGTTGGAGATGCCATTATGGATGCAGGATTGGATGTGCCGGACGAAGGAGATCCTCCATTCTCAACCGACAATATTGTCCTGGTAATTATCTTGCTTCTGATATTCATTGCTATTGCTAATATAGGAATAGATTTCCGATGGGCGCTGTGGTTCAACCTGTGCTATATTTGCAGAGGCAATGTCTAATCTCGGTGTGAAGTCCATTGCCTATAACGGAATTCCTGACGTCCCAAACAGTAAGAAGGCAATGCAACATGTTGGTGGCGTCAAGGGATCTCAAGTGTGGGATTGGGAGACGTTCCAAACGTCACATGTTGAGAAATATGTGAAAAATCCAGAACAGTACGATTTTCTCCCAAAGCGGCTGCCCATAAACCATTTTAGCAGCATGAACCTTCGAAACAGCTATGCTCCAGGGAGTGACCTGCCTCTTGAATTTACCTGGCAGCCAGCTAATGGCCATTTGTATTCGACTCAGGAGATGTGGCAGGACAAAGCGGAATTGTGGAAGGCATGCGCAGAGATGGCCTGGGATAAGGATGGCAAGAATATTCTTCCGAAAGCTAAGGAGTCGAGGGGTGGAAATGATGATTCCGATGACAATACGGATCAACCAAACAACGAGGATGAGGAGCAGACAGATGCTGACCAGGGCGACGACGATGAAGTTAATATCATTACTGACAAGCGAAACAAATGGTCGAGCTACATTGTGCTGCAGTTTAATTTCAACTGGGGGCCTGACTGGCAGGTGAACTGGTAATTTGCATATAGACATAAATTATTTTTTGTCACCGAATAGTGTTTGCTTTTGAAGCGTTCATGTGTTCGATATCTCTTTGAGTCATCAACGGGCTTCGTCTTTGTCGGTCGTCTTTTTGGGGGCATAATTGCTTTTCATGTAGTGTGAGCTGTTTGAGCTCTGTTTTACTTTGGGATTTTCATGGGCTCGGGGAAAATATCGCTTGCATATAATTATACCATTTACGACTGGCTTTTCTGCTTGCCTTGTACAAAATTGCTCAATTGAAAACAGTACTCTACTGTTGGATCTGGAGAGCTATGAACCCTCTATGGTCACCGTGATGAGCTGCCGGAGGGGTGGAACAAGCAATATACAACTCCATAATGCTTTGCAGTAAACCCGAGGCTTGGCTGGTTAAGCGCAGCGTCCAAGTTGGACCGCGAGGCTTGGCATTACCGCGTGAGAGATTCACAGACACGGGAAATGGCGGCCTATAATGGTCCACTACGTATCCAGCGGCACGTATCTGTATCTCCGGTTACACTTCCGCACACCATGGAAGCGTCGAGGCAGTCTCGCTGCGGATGAGCGCGCCAGACCACTGTCGCTGCTGAGTCGTATCAAACGTCCTTTCTGGCAGTTTTGCAGTGCACCCAGCCCACCGTGGGAACCTCGGCATCCTGGCGCCCAGAGATCCAAGTCTCCGGTGAGTTTGGCGACGTGTCGAGGAATATTCCGGATACTTCCCGCAGATCGGTATCAGCAGCTACCAAGTAGGCCCTTTCTCTCTGAGTTTATACCCTCAATCCATGTCCATGGCCCTTTCCTCCAAAGCGTGGCCCGTTATCGCAACAGGATCAGAAAATTGCTTGGGAGGGCGGCCATATGGTGCAATGGGGTGACAGCTGCACAGCACCAGTGAGAGCCCCGAGAGCCTCATAAATGTAGAGTGCAACATGTCCCCTATTCTTACAGGGTTTAACATTAGTTCCATAACACCATTTGATATGTATTCAAAGATATTCCCAACCAGCGAAATTGTATCTACTACTCCCGCACCTGCTTGCGGCCGTCTGCAGTTTGGTCGGGACTGATCTTCCGGAAGAACCCTGGGGCAATTTTCACTGTCAGTCAGCGCTGACAATGAGGAATCATTCTTCGGATACGAGATCCTGCAGTGGATATCAATGCATACACTGTTCTTCTAGAGATTGTCAAAACCGCTTTGGATGGTTAACTTCTATATTTATGAGTGATAATTTGCTTGATTCTGGGCCGCGAAATGCTGTTGTTGCATTCAAACCTATTCTTTACCAGTGCCAGGTGATATTGATATCAATTATAAAACCGTAGGGTCTTTATCGTCTCCCCCCTCCCCCTATCATTCGACTCCTTTAATTCATCGAATGTGGTGAGGGATGATGTTGCTGATACAATTGGGGGAATACAGATAGCTAGCTTCAACAGACGGGTTGGTGTTGATCAACGGCACGAGATGGCGGCAAGATCATGCGGCAATATGCAATCACACGGATCCTTATTCACGGGAATTTCAACGAGATCAAGGGAACTCAACCATACACTCACATGCAAACTCTCATTCGTGCTCGCATATGGGGCAGCTGTCGAGTGGAGGAGGTACTGTTCCCAGGGTAAGCAACAACGCCTCTGCGTTTAAGTACGTATACACGCCCGCTGATCAAACTCGTAAAATGCAGATCAATCCAATTAGAGCATACAGTATTAGAGTGGGATGTGCGCTTGATTTTGCATCCTACCAGATTAAGCAGTCAGAAGCCATATTGCGCGGTGCAGCGCTTATGAATTAGTGTCGATTATGGATGATACCGATTACGTACGCTACAGGAAGACAGATCAGGATCTGCCAACCAGACAATGCCTGGATATCACTTCATGGACGGAATCTTCAGATCGGTTAAGTGTTATGGGTGCCGGACCCAGTCCCATAGATACAACACACCTACAACCAACTAAAGGCGTGTTCAATCCTTCCAACACACCCAATGTAGACCACATCGGCGTACATGCATATACAATATCACAAATAGGCCTAGACAGTAACAGCATGGAGTATTATTTCATTCACAACAGGTATGTAGTTTTATTTCTGACACGCAGTTTGCTTATATACAGGTCATGTAACTTCGCACTCTCGCGTCAAATCAGATCCTTTGAACGCTAATCATGAACAATCGCAATGTGTGGTTGTAATAAACACGTCACGCAGGTTCAATTACAACTTCCGACTGTCTCCTATTCCTCCATAAGAATTTTCTGGCTTACCATCTCTGAAGTCACACAGGCCAGAGCTATAACCACGTATATATGGAAACCATTATACAAAAGCTTCCGAGCCCTTCGATAGCCCTAGGGCACACTATAGCTAGGCAGGCGGGCTACTGCACGCATGCGCTAGCAGGCAAGTCCAGTTGATGCAATCCGCCTCCCATCTGCCGGGGACTATCATAGGGAACTATCCAGAGAGCTCCGCCGGGGCATAGGCAAAGTACTCTTGAGCGGCGAGCATAAGGTTATGACTCCGCTGGACGGGATGGTCTGAGACTAGGGAGTAATATGGCTCTCGTTATGGTGGTAAATTACAGGCCCTGATTCATATCAGGTGAGTTCCAAATCCGTATTATTTCAAAATCACATATTTCAATGTTTCCTTTGAATTTTGCCCGATTAGGTTTCTTATGCTTAGATTGGTTGCATGGTTCAGCTAGATCTGCGTTTAACCCACAGTTGTACGATCGTAATTCAGATATCTTTAGCCTGGGTCTAGTCTAAAATCAAAGGAAAGGAACATAGGGATAAAGTAGGAATATCACAATTTAAGGCACTGGACCAAGAAAAAGTAAAAAAAAAAAAAAAAAAGAGGAAGAAAAGAAAAATCCCATGAGGAGGATTACCACCTCATGCGATGTACTGTACATCTGGTTAGATTCAGTAGTCGCACGTCCAAACTTTCCAATCCGCTTGTTCATCTTTATGCAATTCTATTCTTAGCGCTTCTTATCCCTGGAACTGGCCGACGGGAATTGAGATTGATTTACACTGAGTCGAGGAAGTCGGGTTCCCCGGACTTCATGCAGCGGCCATGTGTTTTTTTACGATGTATTTATGCATAACCTATGGCCGCACTGTCGAAGTCGAGGTTGGCGCCACAGCACGGTAAGTTCTGTTCCATACCATTGGGTGGAGCTGCTCTGAAGGAATTGAAAGTGCTTCTGCAAGGTGTGTTAGTTCTTAGTGCGCATGGGATCGTTGATAATGAGTACAGATGATACGTCCAGAGCAAGGGCAGTCACAGTATTATTCTGACCTGGACTATAAGCTTGCACATGCACAGGCCTAGTCTCTCGCGAATTTGTTCTGGAGCGAGCAAGGCTGGTCCAGTTCAGATTGCTATACAGACGTGCCATGAGGACAGGCCTGGCTGGAGCGGTGTTCAGCCTTCATCCGCATCTTTGCCCTTATACTTGCCAGAAGCCACCATTCCAACACTCCGTTAGCTTGAGGGCTAGCCATTGGGATTGTCAGACCATTATGGCAAAGGGACGCATGCTCAAACATCCTGGGAGGAAAATCAGCTGCCTCAGGCCGAATCCTCCAGACCAATTGGCGTATTCAGATGCTGTGGTTGCTGGGGCTCTAGGGTGCCTATAGAAGCTTGACGTGCGCATACGGAAGGTGTAAACCCCATGACAATTGAGAAGATGTGAGAACATCATAGAAAATATTTTATAAATGAGATTTACTAGCTTCATAGGCAATTGATGCACGATCAATCGGATTCATTTGGGACAGCAAATTCTTACAGAAATATGGAAGATCATGAATATCATACCCTCTAATACTCTACGCAGCGTCCCACATACGTGATCAGTCTACCAGGGTCAAGCAGTATCACATTTAGGCGCATCCTCTAATTGTTTTCCAAAACCAGTCGGTTCGACGCGTTGACCGCTTCAGTACGCATTGGGACTTGGGGCCAAGGTGCATCCTCCAATTCAAATAGGAAATACTTGTGTAGGCCATAAACACTCGAGCCGTCAGATTGCTGACAAGCAAGACGTTTCAGTTACCGACGGTTACCGCCGAATATCAGCCAGCATTGGACTGACCCCGAATCTCTCAGCTTGGAGGTGCTATGGACCAAACTTGGAGGGATCGGCAGACTGGCCAGTTTAGCCAATCCATTTTCACGCAGCAGAAACTCCACGGTCCCCTCCAATACTATCCTCTAGGCAGAGAAGATGGTGGGAAAAGTTGCATCGCTGCTCGACACCACTGCATACTTATGACTCGTGGCATTCCTCTCGCTGGCTCTTCCCATCCTTCCCAGTCCGGCGTAAGTGCGCACATGTGCATTCCTAATAGCCGCATGTGTCCCTGGCCAACCTGAAGTTGAAATGTTATCACCATAGGAGGGAGTGGAGGGGGGAGGGTGGGAGGGAATGGAAAGACCGGGACTGAGGGGGGGTCCTCCCGATCTATGTGCTCTCCTTATAGATCGCGCATGTGCAACGCAAAGAGACAAGTACTTAAGCTACAAGCCGCTGCCTGCTTGATCCCCCCGCCCATGAACCCTCCATCCTCAGATCCGGTAGCCTGCCCACTTCCCTGCGGTCCACGTTCCGGCGTTCTCAAACATCAGACGCCAAGCCGGCCAGGCAATACGGTACGTCGTCATAGACCACGTGCAGCTCAGCATGGTCGTCTAGGCCGCCGTGCTGCGGGCACTTTGCGCTGGGTTGACCCTATAATTCAGGCTGACAGGATGTGTGTCTGTGTCCAGGCAGCGGCTGATACCGATTTTGATACTACTTCTGGAGTGATTGCTTGGTCCTTCATGTCCCAGTAGCCTGCTCGCTCACTACTGAGGCGATCCGTACTCGAGTATTTTGCTGATCCGTTGGGCTTGTGCCTGCACCAGCTTCAGCGCATGCTTTGGTGTCCCCGTGGTTTGTGGCGGGTGCTGTGCTTGTGTATGAACTTGTGCCATCCGGACACTCCAGAGTACCGGCCAGCAGGAATTGCGCCAAAACCGAACGGGAAGAAGGAATAGAACTGACGGGCGATCCCATATTACAGTATGTCTTCCGACTCTTGCACAGTTATGCAGCAGAAAGGTACATCATCTGACCGTGACCACGTTTGCTGAGCAGCTGCAGGCACCTGGCAGGCAATCGGACTGCAGACACTAGATCTCAACGTTACCATATCATAAACCGCTCCGCCAGCCATAGCTAGCCCACGTGGCTGGCGCCGTGAAGGTACAGTCCAGCAGAGGCAAGATGGCTACATCACAAGGCGAGCCGCCGCTCACCCACCCGTCGCTCGGCAAGGTTCTGCGTCTTGCCGAGCTGCTCGGGGAGGAGGACGGCGCAGCCGCGGCGGCGCTTGTGGTGCAGCGGATCACGCGCGAGGTCATGTGGGGCGTCCACTCGTCGCTGGGCGTCACCGGCGACGGCGGGGTCCTGCTGCTGAATCTGGAAGGCTTCGTCAGCTACCACAGACGCGAGGATGCGGCGGCCGCGGCGGTGGACGGCGCCCAGGGCAAGCCTTCCTATGTCTACCGGGGGCAAAAGTTCAGTTTGGTACTCCCCCCTCCCCCCTCCCCCCTCCCCCCTCCCCCCTCCCCCCTGCGTGCCCAAATTGCTGCTTCCATATTCCGGATTCTTATTTGTTCGGCTTCCTTAGTCTTCCGGTCACATTTCTTCATAATAACATGTTCCGCCGTACTGATATCCTTGCTGTCAGGGTAATTTGCGTATAGAGCTGGACCATGGGGCAGCAGCGGCAGCCGCCCATACACCCAGACACACCCCGGGGTTGGGCAGCCCAGAGTCAGTGGCCACCCCCTATTCCAGTCCGGCAATGGGCATCCAGCATTCTTCTGGGTTCAATCCACTAGCAATGGCCTCAAACATCACCTTCCCCTCTACCCATCAGGCCAGTGCCTATCATACCCTGGCTCAGCAAAAGGCTATGGTATTGGGGCCACAGCTGGCCCCGGGACAATTGGCCCCAGGGCAATTGAGTCAGGGACAGTTGAATCAAGGACCGCTCAGTCAAGGGCAATTGGACCAAGGGCAGCTGAGCCATAGTCAGCTCAATCAAGGGCAGCTAAGTCAAAGTCCGCTGGGCCAGGGACAACTTAGCCATGATCAGCTCCACCAGGGACAGCTAATGGGAGCTCATTCTATTCCACTCTACACTCCCGAAGACAGCGGGAGAAAAAGGACAAGGGAACAAGGAGAGGTTGCAATGGAGGAAGACAGCGACAGTGAAGTTGAAGAGAGTTATATTGATTCTGTTGAAGAGAACCTGAATATTCAGCGGCTACAATTACATACGACAACTGAAATCCGTCCACCAGGGGGTTCACGATCATCGTCGAGCCAGATGTTGACTCCCACACCCCCACATGAAAGTGTCCCACAATCCTTAACAAATTTGAATATGGCTACCTATCCTTCAAAAGGAAACAGGATTGGTAGTTCGCGACCTCGGAAGAGGTTGTCCCCGAGTTCACCATCCGGTTCACATTTCGGAGATACCTCATCCCCAACCTCAAAAAGGAAATCAGGAATGTCATTGGTGGAGAGGGTGTGGCGCGGAATCTACGAGGGCACGAAATTATCGAAGCAACTGAATGGAGAAATAGGGATGGATGTATGCATTTGTCCTGAATTCATATCCAAAAATATAGAACTTTTTAAATTAACGTAGTATTTTATCTCCGCAGATTATGCAGGCCGCGAGGGCAGTTAGCATGCAATTGAAGGCTCTTGGAGCAAGTATTCCAATGACGCAACAGGTATCTCGACATGCTCAACTTACGCATTCATGTTCTATCCACTAATGTCTACCCGAGCAGGCGTTTCGAGAAATCAACACACACTGCTCAAGCCTCTATTCCTCGACATGCTCTTTCCGTATCCTTGACCTGATCATGCAAGCTATATGGGTGGATCTATTTCACGCGAGAATAGCCGCCCTTGCAGCTGAACCTCAAAACCAATATAATTCTCCGACTGATAATAACATACTAGCGCTCAAGGAGTGCTGGAGTATATTTGGATGCACAGAAAAAGAAATACGGAATAAACTTGCCATCTGGTCAGGGTACAAAAAGATTAAAGATGTGGGGGGCTGGCCCGCTCTGATATTTGCCGAAGAAGGTGGGGGTGTTTACAATGTGTGCAAATACAGAGGAGGTGGTTGGAAGGACGGCATCTTCGATGAGTTGGCAAGACAGCGAGATGCAATTGAGTTTGCGGCGGATACGCTGCAACCGGAATGGAGAAGGCTGCTTACTGCATTGTTTGGACCAGATGAGGCGCAGGGAAGAGGATGGGAAGGAGAGCACCCACACTCGTGGGTAATTGGACTGGATGGGATGCCCATTCCCTTGGGTGATACCTATAGAGGCGGCCTCGAATATGAACTAATTGAGCAGAGTGTGGTTGACGAGGAGGCTTGGCCAAATGGAGATCCCAGGAGGGTGCTGATGCATGATGACGAGGAGGGGTACGTTTGTAGCGAGTGCAGCGAGGTGCAGTCCGAGGAGGTGCTGGGGAATAAGTGTCTTTGCTATCCAGACTTGTATGGTGGTGGAGCTAGTCGGCGAGGGGGAAAATTTACTCCTGTGCAAGTCTTCAGGACTAGTAATGGCAAGGGCAACGGGTTGTTGGCAAGATTGGTGAGTACGCCCCACTTTTGCATTTTCTTCCGAAGACAAGGCTTACAAAGTAAATAGCCCTTGGCTGCCGGCGCAGGTGTAGGTGAGTTTGTAGGGACCATCACCAAGGGCTTGAGGGGTGTAGACGTTATGGAGGGGGGTGTAGATCCCAATAAGTACCAGATCTCTCAGGCAAGAAGAGGTAATTTACTCTTTTACCTCCGCTCCCTTGCAGTATACTTAAATAACCTCACAGGCAACTTCACACGCTTCATTAACCACTCCTGCAACCCTAACACCCATTTTGAACGCTTCGTCTGGCTCGGGATTGAGCGCATTATTATTGTAAGTAATGGCGTCAAGGCTGGCACGGAGATTACGGTCGATTATTCAAATGGGTATTGGGAGGGCCTGGACAAGGCGTGCAAGTGTGGAGAGGAGGGCTGTAGGTATCCGAGAGCATCAGCTGTGGGATATGGAGGGGTGTGAGCCGTGGATAGCACTCACTTATACTTTATTTTCCAGAAGGCCGGAAGGCGCAGGTGAGTGTATGCTGTGTGGTTGTCAAAACAGACCATTTTGATATGGGGCGTATGCTTCTTATACGGTTGGTGATACGATGTGGTTCCACAATTATAGAGCTTTATATGATTTTTTAGATCATCCTCTACAACCTACCCTATCTTTTTTTTTTTTTTTTTTTTTTTTACGGTATTGTTACAGGGACACGGTGGGGGCAAGGGGTGGTTTTGTTACGCGGTTTTGTTACAGTCTTGCATTTTTGCTGTTAGGTTGCATTGCTTATTCGTTATTGTTTGAATCGGTCGGTAGAAACTTATGTGTTAAATAAGATACCTCTTCCTCCTTACGACAAAGGTGACTAATACCTTTCTAATTACATAGTGTGTATGTGGATATATCGAACATATTGTCACGTGACTGGTAGATTTCAAGCTTGTTTGGGAAGCTGACGTGCAAGATGTCAGGTGATCCTGGGGTATAATCAGCAGATAGGATCTATATATCTACCGTGTGGCACTGCTTATGTCTACTGCGCAAGTTCAAGCCTGCTAAAGCCGACCGGGATGCTCGCGCCGTTTTGAGCCCAGGAGCCAGCAGCGTGCTGTGTTCCGTTTCGAGCTGATTTGTTCCAACTGGTTCTCCCGTTCTCCACCATTTCTCATCATATCTTTTCTCCTTCCCCCTCACGCCCGCCGACCTCTCTTTCCGACTCCTCCACTGCTTCCTCCTCCTCGCTTCCTCTTAGTCTTTCCCCAAAGACCTGATCTATACTCTCCAGTTTCACTCCCTTCGTCTCCGGCACTCGAAGACCCTAGCAAACATGCATGCAGCAAAGAAGAAGTATGTTCCACCTTTGAGGTCCGACAGCATATAGGGCATGGCACGGGAGATGACGAATTGCATGAGCCATTGCGTGGCAGTGGTGATGGAGACGCAGAAGGTACGGATGAGAGGAGGGAAGATTTCGGAGCAGTCTGTTCATATTTGAGTAACATGAATACCTTATACTTATGAGAGTAATAGGGGGCTTATGGATCCAGGGGATGCCGTTCCACGTGATCGAGAAGGAGGCCTGGCAGGGTATGGCAAAAATGAGAAACTGGCTATTGCTATCGATGGAGGAAGCGCAATCTAGACTTACCGCATAGATATACACCGAAATAATCGCCACTCACCCCGCCGCAGACTTCTCACCTGGCTCACCGTCCACAGTTATTCCTTGGGCAGTGACAAACCCGCAGATATACCACATCGCCAGACTGCCTCCCATTGCGCCAATCATGAGGAGTTAGTGCGGCCGGTCCGGTCGATGAAGAAAATGAGGGCAAGCAGAGTCGCGATAGCTTTGACAATGGCGTATGCCTGATGCGAAGAGCGTAACGTTGGTACCGGTAAAGCCGATGGAGCGGAAGATAGCGGGACTGGATTTTAATCAGTGAGTCTTCTTCACCCTCTAACTCGTAAAAATAGCTCAATGGGATATCAAACCTGTAATAATTCATTGCGTTCACACCGGTCAATTGCTGGCAAACCATAAGACTGACGCCTATTCCTAGTCTCTTGAGATCTCCTGGACGGAATATACCCACGAGATACTGCAGCCCCGAATACTGTTTCCATTTACTCACTGCTGTGCCATTGTGTGCTTGTGTCCTAAGCATTGCAATCTCACGTCTCTCTTACTCTGTCTGAGTTACAATATCTCCGAGTTCATTGGAGACATACTCCTTTCCCACCTCACTGACACCCTCACTCTCCCGCCAGTCCTTCCCAAATCCTCTAATCTACCCCAGCACCTTCTCCGCCTGTTCAACTCTCCTCTTCCTCACCAAAAACCTTGGACTTTCCAGTATAATAAAACATGCCAAAACAAAGCAACACCCCAGGAATCATTTAAATTCCCAACGGTATCATCCACTGCTTACTTCCAGAAAGGTGCAATGTGCCATAGTTGACCCAGAACCCTGCGGTCCTGGAAAGCTGGATAAAGATCTCATGTAGGCCGACAACGAACCCGCGGATCGCGGGAGGGGACATCTCAGCTAGATATAGAGGGACAAGGAGGGAACTATCACCGATGCCGATGCGGTCGACGAGGCGACCGGCGTACAGGAGGGGGATGAAACCAGCCGCCCAAGTCTAACGGCGGATTTTTATCAAACTGATTTACCAAAGGAGATGTTCAGCTGGGAGAATGCGTACCTGCATCGCACTACCGGCGGTAAACACCGCAGCCGCCAACCCCATAATTGGTACCCGTCCATACTTTTCCGTCAATGGAAATGCCAACAACGAGCCGAAGAATGTTCCTCCTTGAAGGCATGATACGATATTTGCTGTTATGAAGTTGTATTCTGGTGTACCCTTGTCTGGAAGCTTGAATTCTTTATGAAATTCGGAAAGGACAATGCAACCTATACATATGGTGGCCGAAATTGTTAATATATGCCTCATTCGAACGTTAGATTAAAAACTTACCCCCAATTATATACTTCTTTTGGCGTAGCCCCATCTTCCTCTTTTGCTTCTCGAAACGGCATCGTTTTCAGCTGTGCTATGGCACGTGACCTGGGTCGGTTGTAAATAGCCGCCACAGATCACACGACGATGGACGTTGAGACTGCCTAATTTGTACTGTGCATCCGAAGTCAACGGCCGAAGATCAGAGGCAAGGTTGGATATAAAGAGGTTAGAATGTTTGGAAAAAGTTAGCTTGCCCCAAACTGGAACAGTGCGCAGTTTGCGTGTTAATTTTCTATTTCCGCAAATGTGCAATCTATTTATTTGTTTTTGCTTTTCTATTTTCTGACAATTCTAGATTCCTGTCAGTTCAATTCCTTGATCTTTTTATATTCAATCAAGTGAAATAAAAGTATCAACTGCCAGATGGTGGATTTTTTTTTTTTCTTTTTTTTTTTTTTCTTTTTCCTTAATTTCTTTTTTTTCTTTTACCTCTTTCTCTCTTGACAATCCCTTTGTTACATTTATTCCTAGGTAAAAGGGCACACGATTGCGAAATTTGAGCCTATGGGGATCAGCAGGGACTTTGACCTTGAGCTGCGAGAAAAATGCTCTTGATGGAGTGTGCTATGTAGCTGTAGTGTTGTAACCACTCGTACTCGATATTTGTTGTTGACGTGTGCGCAAGAATTGTCATGTCATGGACATCGGATGGATGATGGCGGAAACTCATCTCAATTGCAATCCAGTCAGACTTTCTCATGATTAGGTTTCTCACTCATTTTCTTTTACATCGTCCACAGTATTTTATGATGTTCCTTCGCCCTCCTGCTCCCCAGATAGATAAACCAATCTAGGTGATACTATCATCTGATGTTTTTCCAATTGTGTTTGACACTCTCCGTTAGCACACCATTCTGCCTGCGTGCCTGTGCCGTGGTGCACTAGCCGGCTGCTTCGGTTCGGTTCGGCGTGGATGGGTGGGGTGCAGAGTCTCGGTGGAGGGGAGGGACAGGTGTGGCGTGTGGCACTGCTCACTGCACCGCGGGTACAGGCCACAGTTGCATGCATCCAGACTAGGTTGCATAAGTAAGCTACCCGTGCCATGCGCCCCAGAGCGGACTAGCACCGCTGCCTGCCGTGCCCCGGAGGCTCTCGATCTTGCTTGCTCGCTCGCAGCACGCAGCACCGCAGCACCGCAGCACCCAGGCGGAGGAGGCCAGCCCGGTAGCCCCCGCCAGCCCCCGCCAGCCCCCGCCAGCCACCCGCCCCGCCCGTCGGCCTGCCCGCCTGCCTGCTACCTGCCTGCCTGCCTGCCTGCCTGCCGACGCCTCCCCCCCGACGCCCCGCAGGCCGCAGCCCCGGCCTCTCGGCCTCGACCCCAGCTCCACGCCCGCTTCATCCCTCCCGCTTTTCGCTGCCCCTCCCTCCCACCTACGCACCCCGCTCAACGCGACAGCTGCTGGCTACCCCCTTCCCCTTCCCCTTCCCCTTCCCCTTCCCCTTCCCCTCCCCTTCCCCTTCCCCTTCCCCTTCCCCCTCCACCTCCTCCCCCTTTCTCAAGCGGCTGGGCCCACTAAGACTCCCCCCCTGCCCTCTCCCCCACCCCCCCGCATCGCTCGGTAACGCCCGGAACAGCAGTCTGCGATGTCCGTCTCTACACACATATACTCGTATCCAGATGTTGGAGTGGCACTGAAGCTGGACATATACTTTGCCCCACCTTCTCAAGTCTGTACAATTCTGCTCCATGTTTCCTCTATTGCTCCCCTTCCTTCGTGATCGGCAAGAAAGCAGTATAGGGGCGTCGAGACGCCCATTGAATTCGCTCTGACTTCTGCTCTCATCCCTTTGCTCTAGGTTGCCCGAAACCCAGTTCCTTCTGTTGTTTTCTTCCATGGAGGATCACTGATATCTGGGAATAGGGAGTTCTTATGTAAAGATATCAAGAGTGCGTCCCTGTTCCTCCTTTCCACGTCTTGTTGCAATTTTCGTTTCTACCGTCAGTTGGCTCTGCAGGACGGCTAACTGGAAAGGCAGGGGATGCACTATCTCGAGGGTGGGGCTTCATCTCGGCAGACTACAGACTCTTGATACCAAGCACAGGACACGAGATTTTGAGGGACGTCAAGTCACTTTTTGCCTTCCTCGCTGATACGGAGGGTGGTTTGAACAAGGAGCTCAGGGCACTGGGTTGCCCTCACCAGATTGATCCAAACAGATTATTCGTCGGAGGCTCCAGTGCAGGAGCATATCCAGCCTTTTTGGCAGCATTGTTCGCTCAGCCCAAGCCCAAAGGCTTCTTCTCCTTGTACGGCGTCGGTGGAGACTTTCTCACAGAATTTTACCTTCCATGGCTCCTACCTAGTGCCGACAGCCTGGATGGGTCAGGTGAAGAACCTGGTCCTGCGAGGAACAGGTCTGTGGTGCCAATTGAAGACATTATCCACCAATACCCAGAACTCAAAAAATTCTTCAAACCAACTCCGGAAGAAGCTAAAGTCATGAGATCAGTTGCCGACGTACCCTTCTCCCTCGCGCCACGAGTTGTTGGCGGATTCCGTGCGTCTCCAGCCTCATCTACAGCCTCCTCACGTTCAAATTCAGCAACTCGTGCCGGCCAGGACTCCTCCTCACCAACCGTCACTACAGATCTAATCCCTGGAACCAACATCCCCGGCCACCGGGCTCGAATTGGGGTGCACTACGAGCAGCGCTGCACCACTCTGGAAAGTTCCTCGACTATCTCACCGGTATGGAAGGCCTTGGCTCACAATTGAGTAACGTTCCGGACTACAAAGCCCGCTGTGAAATGGTTGCCAGTTGCGAAAAATGCAAATACCTATTCCCGCAAATCTGGATTGACAAAGACTTCCCCCCAGTATCGTCATCCACGGAGATGCAGATAGGGTCGTCAGCATTCGTGAGAGCAAGACTCTTGTAGAAAAATTACAGCAGAGTGGAGTTGAGTGTGTATTTATCGTAGCCGAGGGCAAGGGACATCAGTTTGAAGAGAGGGCTAGTCCTGAGGTATATGTGAAGTACATAAAACCAGTAGTAGAATTTCTAAGGAAGCTTCCATAGAAAGAGGGACAAGGAAGAACGAGGACGAAGAATAAGGAAGTAGCTTTTCCCCAGTCTTTCATCTCCTGCCTCTATTCCTGTTTTTATTTACTTAAAATTCTTTTTATATTTGGTTTCATGAGTATGCAACTTTATTTTATTTATTTTTTCTTTTCCGTCCTCTACTGTGCAGAAGGTCATGAGTATCACATCTTTCAAAGATCTGAATTGAGGCAGGGTTCGAGGAGCGAGGGAGTAGTCCTACTTGTTAGGTGTTGCATCTCTGAGAGGTAGAAGGAATTTGGGGGTGTTTATCGTTCATCGCTCATATTGGAATTGTATAGGTGTACCCGGTTCCTTCCACCTGTCCCCTGTTTTTTTTTGTTTTTTTTTCCCTCATGTGTTTTGTGTTCCTTCCCCATCTGTTGGAGTGTATTGTGCCTGGGAATTTCACAATCATTTCTTAATACTTTTATTTCCTCATGTTGTGTGGGCCCTTGTTTGTTACGTCGAGATGTTTTCATACGATTATAGAAACTTGTTCGTGTTTCCTTTTTCTCTTCGGCTTTTTCTTCATGTTCCTAGGTGAAAAGTGCTAGGCTATGTAGTTACAGCAGTCCGGTTTCGGTTTTCAATTGGGGCATGTATGTTTGCATTTGAGGAGTAGCTTCCCCCTCCCCCTCCAAAAAATAAATAAATAAATAAAATAGAAAAAAATGTTTAAGAAGACAAACCTTTCTGAGGTACCTACATCAAGTAAATACATTCTTAAGTAGTTAATACTTGTTATTTAGTTTGCTTGTTGCATAACTCCTCGCAAGGGTGCATTTTTATTTACATAGCTGTAAACATAGCCACATGTGGGTGGGTTAAGCATGAAAAATTGTGTCAACTTGAAGCCGAAGCTTTAGCTTAAGTAAATAATTTCCAATAAGCTGGGCTAAGCTACAGCTTCTGGCCTTGCATAATACAAACAGGGTCGGAAAATAAACAAGTGCGATGAGTTATTCTCGATGGAATGCATAAGCTCCGATGGCCAATGGACGATAGATAGATAGGTACAGTTGAACGTTTTTTTTACAGGGGTTGACCCAATGATCAACACTTCAGTCACATGGATAGCAGCGGGAAAGGTACGAAAGGGTTCGTTGAGGTATGAGATGTTCCAGAGATCAATGTGGTGGAAAGGTTGAGGTGTGAGTGTGGGTGAGGGGGGTGTGGAGCCCATGTTGGTAAGAGTTGTTTCTCGAGCTCGAGTCTCTCACAGTGTCATCCATATCCGTAGTCCCACCTGTCATAATCCCACTCGATCCACAGATAGAAATTGAGCCAGTTGGTTCGCGACACCTGTGATTTCGTCCGTTTTCTAAATTCAACTTACCGCACGGATACAATTGTGCGAGATGACGCAATATGGACCCCACGGTTTCGGTTACCGACCTGGATTTTGTCATCTTTTACCAAATGTCATCTAGGCACACCAAGTACCCCTCCCCTCCCCCCCGCACTACTTTATCCTCCAAATTTAGAAGATAAAACTCCCAATCTACCATAAAATTTTGTAGCACTTTTCCGCAGTGGTGATGGCAGCGGCTCACGGGATGTACTGGTATTTCAAATCCAGTCCCTTAATGATCTGTAAGTACAAATAAAACAAAGCATTGTGCCAAAAATGAAGGGAAGCACAAACGGATTTAAGCGTGCCAAGAGAGTCTGGGCACGAGAACAGACGCTGACTAGCATCTTGGGTATAATATTATTAATGATTGACATTTCATCAGCATTACTCACGTGATATGGAATTATGTGCTGGGTTTTTCTCATACCTGATCTAGATCAAAATAAGCCGAGACACGTGATTCGTTTGGCCCAATCGATTATCGATCCCATACATGCATCAGCCACTCCAAACTCCATGGGATGGAAGGATTTGCCAGCAAGCTGGGCTTGGCGGAACAGATTGAGCTTATGATACAGCAGCCATATGGAATTATTATCAGAGGGCACAAAGTCCTCTCAACTTCTATGCAATGTCCGGGCATCGACCTCATTTCCGCAACGTCCGCTTCTGTGATGAAGCCAATCCAAATGTCGTCCTGGGAAGCCTAGTACACAACGGCTTTGTTACGGAGGAGAAAACTTTCTCCATGTGTCTGACGTCGGTTCGTGTCTCTGCGAGGGATAATGCGAAGGGACTGAAGCGGTTTGAATTGCACAAGTCTACGCCGATGTATACTTGATTATATGGCACGTCCCGCACATGGGCTCAGAGATTTCACCCATGCACCGGCGACGCCGCCATTCCAATGCATTCTCCAGCTCGGCCGATGA
Source organism: Kalaharituber pfeilii (assembly GCA_015179045.1). Lineage (NCBI taxonomy): Eukaryota > Fungi > Ascomycota > Pezizomycetes > Pezizales > Pezizaceae > Kalaharituber > Kalaharituber pfeilii. Next base: position 1,019,746 of record WHUZ01000006.1, on the reverse strand, counting down.
TTCAAGCTCATTTCAGTAACAGAGGGTATTTCTCAAACTTTTGCCATCATCATATCATGGCATCCGCCGTCGTCGCACAATGCGGTTGCGGAACTTGCATTAGGGGTCGAAATAAGAGGAGGAGCCTGTCCTGGGGGATTTTTTGAGGAGAAGTTTCTGTAACGCCTCGGCGATAGCCTCTATTACTTTTAATTGGATATTTATTATATAAACATCCGATATCTAATTCAACTATAGACACATATGTCGGATTTCGCAAATTCCCGTGGCCGCTGACAAGTAACGGCAGGATCTTTATTTCCATGTACAGTCTGACCTTGCTATAATGAACCTCGCTATACTGAAAACCTTGCTATAATGAAATTGTGTAATGAGAAAAAATCTAGAGGAAGTTATTTTTATCTACATACAAATTGTTCTTGCTATAATGAACAGTGGCTAATGAAATCCTTAGAAGCCCCCTGCTACTGCCCTGCGCACCAGTAATTCCCAAGCAGGCCAGCCCTATTCGTCACTACCACTACCCGTCCCATTCGAATTGAATTCTTAATGTGGCTATTTCCATTACTAGTAAGTCATACAGAAGTTAATTAGTATTAAAGTTCAGCTCCGAACTCAGCTACCGAGACTATATGAGTAAGATGCCACAAATTTTCTATTGACATTTTAAGTGTTCCTTAGTACATAAAATACCCACACGGTGTAGCTATCCTGCCGACTTGAAGCTTGACACAATAAGCTCGTCTTATTCAAGCTTACTGTATCCCTTCACCACTTGGTTGGGTAAAACTTACACTTCGGGAGCGAGTAAACCCGGTCTTCCTTAGTCATCCAGACTAGTCCTGACAGGCGAGTAGCTCCTTACCAGATACGGAAGTGCTGAATCGAGTAACGGTTGCGTTCAACCTCAAAGGGAAGCTTGACGACCGACAACTGGCGAAAATTTCGAAAAAGTTGTGGCCCGTGACATACCCGAAGACCTCCAAAAATTTCGAAAAAGTTGTGGTATTCGGATCGTGACATACCCGAAGACCTCCACTTGGTTCACATGCATCTCACGACCAACAGGCCATAGCTGTGCCACTGCAGGGGATTGTGGGATATTCGGAATAACCTTGAATATCAATTTCGAAACTGTTCTGCAGTGTTGCAAATTTCAAGGGGCCAAAGAGTACTTAAGGTTGCTGAAATTTCCTTGAAAAACTTCCCATTCATCATCCCGTCACTTGTTAGCATCAAAAACATAACCAAATAGCCCTTTCTGTGCAGGCATCAGAAGCACTTATTCTGTATCAATTCAGAGCTCCTCAAGATGTCCACTCTCATTAAGACCCTCAACCACAACGATATTTATGATTACATCAACCCTCAGAAAAATCCTGATCTCAAAGCGGCTGTTGCTGGAAAATCTGTAATAATCACTGGTGCTGGTGCTGGTATTGGCAGGGTGTGCTTTCCTTTGCAATGGTGACATCTTTCCTCCTTGTCAGTGCATATGAATTGATAATTTTGACGTTCAGGGAATTGTCGAACAATTTGCCCACGCTGGAGCCACAACGTTCTTCTTGAGTGTCCGTTCCAAGGCGGACGAACTGCAAGCCACCGCCGACCTCGTAAAATCAATCAATTCCTCCGCCCGCGTCTTCACCTCTTTGCTCGACCACACCAAGCTTGATCAAGTCGAGCACCTATTTGAGATCGTAAAGAAGGAACTTGGGACAAGTGCGGACATCCTCGTCAACAACGCTGGAATTGCAGGCCATTTATCCGACATCGCCCACAGTGACCCCAACAAATGGTGGGGTAGTATTGAAGTTCTCCTGAAGGGCCCTTACTTAATGAGTAGAGTGTATATTAGATCCACACTAGATGCTGGAAACAAGGGGGGGATTATCATACATACATCCAGTGTGGGATCTTACTATACCTTTAAGGATTTGGCAGCGTATCAAATTGCGAAGATTAGTCTCAATAGACTGTCGGAATTTATCTGTCATGGTAAGCCTGAATTTGAGATAGGCATCAGAAGCTTGCTAACAATCTGCATAGAACATGCAAAGGACGGAATAAGAAGCATTTCATTCCACCCTGGTGCAGTGAATACATCGTGGTGGGACACTATTGGGCCTGAAAACCCTTTGTCTGCTATGAGGCCACACGTCTGCACCGATACCCGTAAGATTCTCCTAGAGCCCAGTTACAGGAGGCGACAGACTGACTTGAAAAAGCGAACTTGCCGGGAGGTACTGTCGTCTATCTCACGACCCCAGAGGCTGCATACCTCAATGGAAGGTATGTCAGTTGTAACTGGGATATGAAGGAATTGTTAGAGAAGAAGGATGAGATTGTGAGTAATGGGCTGCTGTTAATAACCGAGCGGGGTGATAAATTGCCACACCCATACTAGAACGCAGAGAAGAGTGACGAAGAGAAAGAAAGCATGTAAGGGATTATAGTATTATCAGCAAAAATCTGAGTTAGTTGAAATTTGTGAAGGTGTTATAGGGTGTACATGCCCTATTGTATGGTTTTTCCTTGCGTGCTTGTATGAATCTTTTTCTCGAATTACAGTACTAAATGGAATAGTTGGGCCCGATGATGATACCTACAGAGCCTAGACGCCTGTGTTAGAAATAGTGATTCCTGGCAATTCTGGGGCTCGGTGGTCTTGATGGGAATTGGGCATATGGTGATTAGATGGGCGTAGTAGATGGGGGTTGCAGTTGGTTGAAGCACTAGTTCATTCACAGCACACAGCCGTTCACGACTGTCTGAAATTATGGTCTAGATTGATGGTGCAGTGAGCGGATATTGATAAAGATTGCGATAGGCTTTCCCTTGGGCTAATTCTTGCAGCCGGTAGTCGGGGTGCACGTGATCACTCACGTTTGGATATCAAGTAGTGCTAGACAAATACAGTAGCATCCTAGTACCGATAACTACCTTATGAAGCAAGTGCCAAATAGGGATACTCTATGCAACAGCAGTGACTAGGGATGAGACTGCAGGCTGGGTACGAGAACAGACTGCAGGTATACGTACTGGTTCGAGACTGATACGTACTTAATTACTATATTTCTTAGAGTCCCAACACATTTATGTTGGCATCAATGTTGGCATCATGACTCGGAATTTTATATTGCAATAAAACAAGTACGTCAGTCTCAGAAAATTAGTATTCCGGAGAGCCTGTGCAAAATGTACTCTACTCTACAGCTTCATAGGAACGAATCTATATACACATCTGATCGTTCGGGTCGATTTGCGAGCATATTCTAAAAGCTGCTAGTAAATGTTTACTCATCGTCGTAGGCATGTAAATGTACGGCACAGATCGAGGCAACCCGGTGAGAAGCAAAGATTAGGGCTGCTCCGCTGCCATATAGCCGTACTTGGTATTCTAGTGTTCACCTTTTCGGTGGACACCGTTATAACGTTAGAAACTCCTCTTCAAGCAATTAAAATCGATATCCGCTAGAGTTACACCGAAGTTTTTTCAATAGCAACTCCAAGAGTTGCATGAGATTTACGTTCTAAGGTTCTTTTCAACTTGTTCTCTAAAAGTTTGTGACCTGAAGTTTCTTGCGGCTCTTCAGGTAACAGTGTGACGAAGCTGCATGTCACTAGATTATAATTTTGTAGAGTATCATAATAAGGATTGCATATTTTTTATGGCGTGACGGAAAGAAGAGTGAGTACTTGTACGACAACAATAGAAATAAGTAAACTGGTCTCGCTACGTAAGCCACCACGAGGTTGTGAAGTGGGCGGAAAATACTAATCGGAAAAATACTCATCACGAGCAATGAAATCAGTCTCAAGGCTGCCGTGAAACCATTATCAAAATCACTACTTTTTGAGACGTTGGCAGCCTATTTATAGATATGGCCTTAAGTAGTTCATGATCTTAGAGACGCTCTACATACATATCGGTATGCAGGTGCTCTGAGAAAAGAAAGAAGGCTTGGACAATGTACCATGGACAGTCGAGCACATTCCACAATGCAGCAATTCAGACAGAGACGATTTGTGGTTGAAAGAAGCTCCGTTGCCTTCTGTAGTTTTGTTCTCGTACCCAGACGGGCACGGGTGCTGCCAAGAGGGGCAAAGACCCTACGGCTGAAGGCCGAAAATAATAGTCTGGGCATTGCGCAAGCATCCAGACTACGCAAGCATAAGGCCACGCGTATCCGTCTTATATGCATGCCGTTTAAGTCGTATTACTGAAAGTAGAGTCTGAATCAAGGCACATACTCACCGTTGTGTGACTTCCTTTTTTTGCTCGCTACAGACTTTTTGAGTTGGAGATTTATAGTTCTGAGCAATATAGAACACTTTGTGTTGCCATCTATAACTGTACCTATTCCTTGACACACGTAATTAGTGCTTTTGGCGGTGGCGGAGGCATAGCCCGGGCAGAGGCACTGCAGTTATGGAATATCTACAGGAAGATTTAGTCTCATTCAGCAGGGAAAGATTTCCATAAAAATTTTTTTTTTATTCTTTTCCCTTCCCCTTTTGTTCCTCTTTTTTATCTCTGTGCAACTTAAAGGTGGCCCTGGCTATAGTGAAACTCCTTATAGTGAAACCCTTGCTATAGTGAAGAAATGGGCGAGATTGTTTGTGCACACAGCTAAAGCACCCTGGCTATAGTGAAAAGAAGGGCTATAGTGAAAGTGAAGAACTTTTCAGGACTAATTAATTCAGCAACAGATAAAGTCTACTTGCTATAGTGAAATACCGGGGACATGGCCTCAGTACTGTCTTATGTAATAGGCTTAGCAGAGTGGTGATTTAGTTCAAGATATGTCAATACAAAAAGAGAGAAAAAACTTTTAGTGTATCTGACAGCTTCAATGTCATAGACATTGAAGATAATGCCATTGGCTTGCCATCAGGATTAGGAAATAATTTGCAGAAGTCTTCCAAAGTCATTTCTCCTGGGCGCTGTGCCGCTTCCTGGCGAGTGTAGCATATCTTCCATTCTCTAGAGCTGGATGTCCAAAGCGGCATTGAGGAGGCGTGATGCTGGCGGTCTGGTAAGGGACCGAATTTGTACTTGAGATCTAAATATCATACACTGAAAATTTCTGCATTTGACCTTTATTTTCACCCCCTGCCTACTTGGGGGCCAGCATGTGACTCCTCGCTATAGTAAAACAGGTCGGATTCTTGGCCTTCGTAATAGCCTGTATTTGCAACGCGTTGTTGTCTCTATTCCACCTAATTCTAGCAATTATCATACGACAGGGCCTGACGCTGGTCGTAACAGGTACTCTCAAGCACGTGATGTTACACAGCAGCGCTTGCGGTGCCCAATAGGAGACGTTCCTAAACTGAGCTGCTTGTTGCGTGGCATGGGGGTACGCGTCCTTCATCCTGCATTTTCTCCGGAACAGCGGCGTCACTTGATAGACTACCTAGTACTCTAATTGCAAGCGTGACATGATATGGCCGTGATCGGTGTCGTGCCAACCAGACTGCCAGTACCTAGATATGTGATGAGTGTCGGCGTCGGCAAATGTCTCACAGGTGATGGCCGGACATGCGCAGGGCAGCGGTCTTGGCGATTCAGAGCCCGTGAGGCTGAAAGGCTGTTGCGCCTGCCCGTAAGCGTGCTTTCTTGATCGTTACATGTTCCAAGCGGCCGCAACCGGGATGCAGCTGCAGATGAGTCCGACTGCCATTCGTACAGAACGGTGAAACGGGCGGCCCCATAGGTACTTCTAGTAGGTAAGCCCTGTCTGCCAAAGCCGTGTCGCGATGCTAACGCAGCAGTCGCAGACCCTCCTTATGTCGCCCAGCCATGGCTGGCCATGGGGTATTATGCTCACGTGGGGGTACTGGCACATCCTGCTAAGTGCCTTACCACCCGTCCGGGACAATAAACAAGAACAAGAGGTTGTCAACTTAGGCTCATCCATTTAATACCACGCTTGCAGAGTCAGCCTGGGACATGGAGATTGATGCTAAGCTTGTACGAGTACAGTAGGTACGTTATTGCACACTTGCAGCTAATGAGATAGCTTTAATATCTGCTGCAAAAAACTAACCGAGGCGTGCTAGATTTCCTAGATTCCAAGGGCCAACCAAATTGAGCTTATATCGTGCTGGAGTGTCAGGCGGCTGCCCGCTCCTGCGCGGAACAAGTCCGCATGAGGCGACGGAACATTCGTGATACCTAGCGAAATGCGGAACATCCTCATCGGCTAAGCGAACCGCAGTAATTAGAATGGCGGTATAATACGCCGTTAGGGGCTTGACTGTGCGGTGCGTTCGGTGTTTGTTCGGGGTGTTTGTCAGTGAAGAAACATAGAAGTATGCCTGGTGGAGCAGAGACCAGCGATGGAGTAATAGCTTTGACGTGTAACGATCTCTCTTCCTTTCTATACAGAAATAATGAGTCCAGAATTCTGGTTTGCACCTAGAAGGACATCTTAATTTGTCCCTGACCCCCATCTCCACCCCCAGTCCTGGCACTTCGGAATCCCCGTTTGAGTTCACCCACACGGTTGCTTACCCGCTGCGCACAATCCGCATGTTTTAGCCTTGATTTGTGCCTACTGTATTATTTCAAAGACTGGACAAGGAACTATTCCTTACGAAGTGAGACCGGAATTACAGTGAGGCTGTGCCGGCTTGCTGTTACAGCGCAAGGCTGGATGGGATTCTAACGAAAGAGAGGAGAAAATAAACCAGTTAGATAACAAGAGAAACGACGGTCGCAGTGATTTCTGTTCCGCATCGGCTCGCAGTTGCAGCCATTCACACCCCACATCGCACACTCCGCAGTCATCAACACCGCCGGTCAGTTGTCGTCACTAATAATATCCCACTTCACCCTCCGGCATACCGGTCTTGTGCGCCAGTCGGCAGAGGTCAGCAAACAAGGCAAGGCTCAGACAACGGGGCAGGCGAGACAGACGTACGCAGGTTTAGTTTATACCCATACAGTGTTATCTTTAACAAGCGTGCTGGAGGCCCAATCAGGTAAGCATCAGGAGCATATATTGGTATTCTTGTCAGATTGTTAGTGTGGATGCGTGGTATTGAAGGAGACTTTGCATGCTGATTGCGCCTGACACCGACTGACACCTCCATCCTCTAGTTTAGGCCTCCACACGGTCAATTGCTATCGCTGTGCAGCTACAAAACGTTTGCCTGGCCTCATCTCGAGCGGTCAGCCCTGGCGCCCATAACATTCCTCTTATTCGTCCATGCTTGTCAAGAAGAGGTACGTAATTCCTTATTACTACTACTGTGCCTCCCAGTCATTTAAACAAGGCACCCCACCACGGTGGCTGTGCACTAACAGGTGTTCCTGCGTAGTGGTCTATCTATATAAGACGATTCCAGGCCTACTGACTGTAGCTCGCAGGTGATAAGCAGAGGGCTTACATTCCAGAAAGCTAGCGCGCGTGAGAAGCTTATCATAACACTCGACAAGCAAACATCCTCTGAATTCCTAGGCAAACTTAAAACCAACAGTCGACCGCGGTCCGCCAAGGGGTGACACCCCGCCGTCCCTCCCTTAGCTATGGTCAAACTATTTCGCCAAACGTGGGCGCTCACGAAGAAGACCCTTCTCATCGCCGCTATTCGCTTTGGTTTCTCAACATGTATCCGAGCATTTGTTATGCCCGTGATTTTTATCGCCTTTTTGGCCTACGCTCGCAACTTGTTCCAGCCCCCGGCAGACTATGGTATTGGTACTCCCGCTGAGATCAAACGACTGGTGGACGAAATTGGAGGACGGAGACTTATTTTGATTAGGAATGGGTTAGGAGGAGATGTTCAAGAAGTGATTGACGGCATTACGAAGCCAGTTATTGTTGCAGGAAAGGATGTCCGGGTTCTAGAGAATGACAATGACCTTAGCACTGTATGTAAGCAGTCCCTGAGAGGCGCTAGTGACTGCTATGCTGTTGCTGTGTTTGTTTCTTCCCCAGAGAATCCAAATCCCGAAGTTGTAGAGGGCAACAATGCCATCTGGAACTATACCCTCCGTGCAGATGGGTCCCTTGGAAGGGTAATTTCAGTCGAAAATCATAGAAACGACATTCAGGAACGTCTTTTTCCACTACAGCATGCCATTGATTTTACCATTGCGAAGGTTACCGAAAATAAAGAGCCAATTGTGCCTCAGGAGTACATGTACACTGATGAGACTAAGGAAGAAAGAGAAGCCGATATTCGAAGGGGATATCAAGGTACCATCATCAGTGCTATTGGTGTGACATTCCTCATTGGTATGATTGGTGTTGTCTATCAATTAGTGGGATTCATGGCAATGGAGCGTGAGCAAGGTCTCTCTCAGCTCATTGAGGCTATGGGGGGGTCAAACATAGCTCGATTGCTATCATACCACTTAGCATTCGATATCATTTATGCTCCTGGTTGGATTGTTATTGGCGTTATAATGGGATCGATCTCTGCCAATACAAACAGGGGAATACTCATCATTGAGCATCTCTTGATGGGTTTGGCGTTGTCATCGTGGTCATTGTTTGGTGCAGTATTTTTCAAAAAGGCACAACTTTCCGGCATTACCGTTACCATCGTGTCATTGCTGTTGGGAGTCGTCGCTCAGATCATGCACAGCCGGCTCTCTTCCGGAGCTATTGCCATCCTGGGGATTCTCTTTCCTCCTATGAATTACTTGTTCTTTACCGTTCTGGTAGCACGGTTTGAAAGGCAGGGTCTCGCTGTAAACTTGACGGAGTCGGCACCGGAAAACCCGTGGGGTCTGGCCGGCATCTACCTCTGGATCTTCTGCGTCATTCATATTATTGGCTTCTCTATTCTAGCACTCTTGGTTGAGAATTGGCTCTATGGTGTTGCTGATAAGGGAAGACTATGGGAAACTTCAAGCGCAGACAATGCGGTTGAGGTCAGAGGGTTCTCCAAGCTATACGTTCCTGGGTTTTGGGACAAGAGGGGCGGAATATTCATGAGGAAAAGCAAGAGGATGGACACCGTTGTCGCTGTAAATGATCTCAGTTTGGACGTTAGGAAAGGTAGCGTGGTCGGACTTTTGGGAGCAAACGGTTCTGGTAAAACAACTACATTAGAGAGCATCGTCGGTCTGGGTAGGATCACCAAAGGTACAATCGCTGTCAGCGGGCGAGGGAAAATCGGTGTCTGTCCTCAGAAGAACGTACTTTGGGACCATCTGACAGTTGGGGAACATGTCAAGATCTGGAACAAGCTCAAGTGTGAAGGTGATCCAAATTCCGTGCTCCATGAACTTATACGTGCTTGTGACTTGGAACAGAAGATAAAAGCACAATCAAGGACACTCAGTGGCGGGCAGAAGCGGAAGTTACAATTGGCTATCATGTTTACTGGTGGAAGCAACATTTGCGCAGTCGACGAGGTCTCATCTGGCTTGGATCCATTATCGAGAAGGAAGATTTGGGATATCATCTTGGAGGCAAGAGGACGCTGCACGATTATCCATACTACGCACTTCTTGGACGAGGCAGATTTGTTATCGGATCATATTGCGATATTATCGAAAGGGCAGTTGAAGGCTGAAGGGTCGTCTGTTGAGTTAAAAGCAAAGTTGGGAGGTGGTTACCGTGTTAGTACGATCAATGACGCTCCTGATTTCGAAGTTCCTACGCAGAGACTATATGACCAGACGGTCTACAACGTTCCTGACTCTGCAACCGCCGGAAGATTGATTCATGAGCTTGAGAAGATCGGCATTGATGAGTACCACGTCAACGGACCAACAATTGAGGATGTGTTCCTGAAGGTTGCTGAGGACTCCATGCTCGAAGCATATGGGCCTGGAGGTCCTCCGGAGGGTGGTAAGGAAGGCGTTGACTTGTATCCAGGTAAAAAGGTCGGGGTATATACTCAGGCGTGGGTCATGTATCGCAAGAGAATGGTTATTCTAAGGCGGAACTACCTCCCTACTCTGGCAGCTGTTGCAATCCCAATAATCGCAGCGGGAATAACCATGCTTCTGTTTGACGGGTACGAGAAGGCGGGTTGTTCACCGGACCAGATCAACATGGAGCAGGATTTAGAGAAGATCGATTTGAGCCAGTTCTCGAACATGCAATTTAAGTTGGTCGTTGGGCCTGAATCTGTTCTGCCCAAACTTTCACGGTACGCAGGGATGCTTATGGGCTCCCCACGAGGCCAGTTTGTAGGCGAGTCGAGTTCTATAACAGAGTTGTTTGATGTCGTTGGCACTCTCGATGAGTTCAACAACAAGATTAGCACTGGATATGCAGAGTACTCACCTGGAGGCCTCTTCTTGCGAGAAAATGAGCCAACGATCTTTGCGTTTACGGGAAACAACGGATTGAGGGATGGGTTGATTATGCAGAATTTGGTTGATAACTTGTTGACGAATACGAGCATTTCGATGTCGTATCAAGAATTGGATTTCCCATGGGCGGTAAGTGCATGACATACATTTCCCTTGTGGTCCTCTTCACTAACTGAGGGTATCTACATAGCCCGGTCAAGTCAATACCCTCCAATTCATCACCTACTTCGGCCTCGCCATGGCAGTCTTCCCTGCTTTCTTTGGCCTCTATCCCACCATCGAGCGCACCCGCCAAGTCCGTGCCCTGCACTACTCCAACGGCGTCCGCCCACTCCCACTGTGGTTTGCATACCTGCTCTTTGATTTTACCTTTGTCCTCATCATCTCTGCCGTCGCGGTAATCATATTTGCCACATCCGTCGACGCATGGTATAGTCTCGGCCACCTCTTCGTGTGCATGATTCTCTACGGGTTGGCATCCACCCTGCTGTCATATGTCATCTCACTCTATGCCCGCACGCAGCTGTCAGCATTCGCATTCTCTGCGGGTGGACAGGCAGTTATGTTTTTGCTGTATTTGATTGCTTTCCTCACTACCCTGACATACGCACCTATTGCGCGCCTGGATGAGATTCTTATTAAAGTGCACTGGGGCATAGCGACTATTACTCCAGTTGGTAATCTGGTCAGAGCGCTCTTAGCCTCGCTTAATAGCTTCCAGGTCCTGTGCAGGGATGAGCAGGTGACGGAGAATTTGGGAGAGATGTTGGCGTATGGAGGGCCCATAACATACCTAATCGTGCAATGTCTGGTGCTGTTTGGGGTCTTGCTGTGGTCGGATAGTGGGGTTTGGGGTATTGGACACAAGTTGCGCAGGAAGCCAAGACGAGCAACTAACGGCGAAGAAGCGATAGCAGAGAAGAGCGAAGTTACAGATGAGCTTACCAGAGTCACGTCTGCTAATGATGGGCTCAGAGTTGTGCATCTGACGAAGCAGTTTGGGAAGAATCTTGCGGTAGATAACGTTACATTTGGGGTTTCTAGGGGCGAGGTTTTTGCCTTGTTGGGGCCCAACGGAGCGGGAAAGACGACGACTATTAATATGATTAGAGGAGACATGAAACCGGATGACGGAGACATCTTCGTAGAGAACATCAGCGTCATTACGAACCGCGCGGGTGCGAGAGCGCATTTAGGTGTTTGCCCGCAATTCGACGCGATGGACCAGATGACGGTAGTAGAGCATCTTCAGTTCTATGCGCGGGCACGCGGGGTGGAGAACGTGGAGCACAATGTCAGGGAGGTGATGAAGGCTGTGGGGCTCGAGGCATATGGGAATCGCATGGCGGCGAAATTGTCCGGCGGGAATAAGAGGAAGCTGTCGCTTGGTGTGGCACTGATGGGAAATCCGACGGCAGTGCTGTTGGACGAGCCATCGTCCGGAATGGACGCGGCGAGTAAACGGGTGATGTGGAAGACTTTGACAGCGGTTACGCCGGGCAGGAGTTTGATTTTGACGACGCACTCTATGGAGGAGGCAGATGCGTTGGCATCAAGGGTGGGGATATTGGCGAGACGTATGTTGGCTTTGGGCACCGGTACCTACCTGAGAAGAAAGCACGGAGACAAGTATCATATCCACTTAGTCCTGAGATCCGCACCATACAGCCTCCAGTCCGAAATGGACGCACTCAAGAACTGGATCCTGGGTACTTTTCCTGGTGCCGAAGTCGAACAGAAGAGCTTCCATGGGCAAATACGGTTCAGTGTTCCTGCGCAACCGAGCAGGAGTGTGAGTGAGCAGGCGGAGGATATGGATGTGATTACAAGTGGGGCTGCGAATAGTGGAGGTGTGAGCGCGGTGTTCGAGGCGCTAGAGCAGAACAAGGAGAGACTGGGGCTTGAGTATTACAGCGTGAGCCAGACGAGTCTGGAGGATATATTTTTGAAGATTGTAGAGGAAGCGAATGTGGCAGAGGAGGGGTATACGAGAGCCGGGAAGAAATAAGGTTGAAGGGTGCTGGTGGATTTGTGAAGGGTAGGAAAAATATGATTTGGGAAATTAGGAAGTGAAACGGAATTGGGCGATAGTAAATATGGTTTGCGATTTTGGTTGATTTCCCTCATTTATTTTCATTTATCTTTATTATTATTATTTTCTGTCGTTGGAATTCTCTAAGGTATACTATAAACCTCTGTTCCTCTTCTGTCTAATTTCTGACATTCTTGACGGTCCAAGTTTTAGCTAAGCTGAGTTAACTTATTCCTAATTATCTTTTCTTTCCTTTTCTTCGTTTTTTCTGTCTTTTTGTATATCCATACATGATACAATATATATATCCCACATGTGTCTGTTGCAATTGATATTTCGTCTATTTCTATGTTCGTCCTATATTTCTGTATTGGCGAGAAACAAAAAAAAGAAAGAAAAGAACTTTTTTTTGAAGTAAATAATAATAGTTACTTATACATGTATGTACTTTGGAGGGGTATGGGGGGAGGGGGCTATGGCTGCTGGTGGGAGCTGTGGGAAGGCAGGTTTTGGTAGGGTGGTTGTATTGAAAAACTTTTGGAGAGAAGATAAAAATATAGATTTTTATTCCAAGGGTTTTCGAATTGATCAATAAATCGGATCAGTGTGAGCTCGTGAATTGAATGTGTTATTTCCTTGAAACAAACAAACAAACCAAAAAAAAAAAAAAAAAAAAAAAAAAAAAAAAGGTCAGTGCGACAATAGTCTAGATTACACGGGGGAGGGCAAAGGAGTGGGAGGAAAAGGGTAGGAGCAGGAATCATCGATCTGGACTTGGGCTTTCAATATCAAGGGAGTATTCAAAGCTGATTTTTCTTTTCTCCCACAGCGATGATTTTTAACACCCAGAACAGCATAGATCGATAAAAGGAACTCTGGAGCTTATCTAACAGTATCAATTTCATAACTGTGTGTGAGCGGAAAATTGGGCTTAACGAAACCGTGAAGGTTTCAACTTTGAATACCTCTATCGATGTATTTGCAGTCTAATTCTGGTGTCTAGGAGTTATAATAATAATAATAATAATAAAATATCGTCAATAAGGAAGATAGAGGTAGAGAGAGGGTGGGTATCCAAGATATTGAATCTAAAAGTAATTAACAGTCTATCCAAATCCGCCCAAAACCACTTCGCATCAATGAACAAAATCCTCAACAGCAGCACCAAGCACCTTCTGACCCACCCTCTCCACCCTCTCCCTCCAAGCTCCCCTCTGTTCCTGTGCCTCCTCCTTCACCACTTCCGCATCCTCCCCAATATCCAACCCTAGTCTCCCTGTCACCACCAAATTCATCCACCCCCCTAACCTCCACCCCGCCATCCCAACCAACTCGTCGACAACTACCCTCGCTCCCTCTGTATACTCCCCTCCAAGTTCCCTCCCCTTAGCTCCTCAACGTTTTCCACTCCCTTAAACACATAGCTACACACATACCCATTCGACCACCTCGCCCACTCCAGCGCGCACTCTCGCACTTTCCACCTCGGTACCTTGCCGCCCGCGTCCAAAGACACCTTCTCGATATCCAAGAAGCAGGATCCGGCCCATGACCTGAGCTCCTCAGGGGAGAACGAGGAGATATTCTTATGTAACTCGTCTGCCCAGCGGATTGCGTCGCGCGGGGTCCTACCACCAACCAGGGCCTGCGGGATTAACGAGTCCCATACAGAGTGGAGGTTGGACTCGGCGCCGTTAAAAAGTACGGGGAGAGAGTTTCCGCCGCGGAGTAGGGCCTCCGTGTGCAGTGGCTGATGCAAGTCCGCGATGAAGTGGATCAGGAAGCGGAGTGCTAGGTGGGCGGGAGTGGACCAGTGGGGTGGGGAGGATAGGGCGCTGTGGAAGAGAAGGGAGTCGTCTGAGGAGGGGTCGTCGAGGTCGAGCTCAAGGAGGTCGGCGAAGTCGAGGGCGCGGGCGAAGGTGGGGTCGAGGTCGGCTTCGATTTCGAGGTGGTGAGGGCGACCGCGGCGGGGAGGACGATGGGGTCGGCGGTGGGAAGGACGGCGGGAAGGTTTGGAGGGGTCGGCGGTTGGTTGGGGAACGGGAGTGAGGTCAGGGTTGAGGAGTTGGAGGGTCTATGGTTTGCACAGGGCTCACACGTCAGCACACCAGCTCTGATAATGTCAGAAGCGTGCATAGAACTCACGGCATTAACAACCCCACCCACGACGCACCACCCCTCCTCCTTTCCCTCCCTGCTGCCACAATCTCTCTCCAAATCTACACCACAGACTCCCCCTTCCGGATCATCATGCGCGTCGATATAGTGCAGCGGCCCGCTCCATCTTCCTTCCGGCGTATGACTGAAGTAGTCCGGCCATATCGCCGCGTTGCCGATTGGTTCGTACGAGGGAAGCACGCGCCGGATAAAGGCCGCGGTTTCGGGGAGGAAGTATCGAGTTGAGAGGATCGCGATGGCCCGGTGGGGGAGCTGGCCCCAGGCGTAGACGAGAGAGGGAGAGGGAAGTAGCAACAGGACGGGGAGAAGGGTTTTCCTGGTGGGACGGCGCATCGTCAGTTGCGTGAGGAAGGTAACTTAGCTATGAGGACGTATTGGTTACGCTTTATTATAAGCTTGGAGACTGTTGGATGTATACTCTTCACCAGTTCGCTGTGCCTCAGGAAGCAGGAAGCAGGAAGCAGGCAGGAGTGCTATCCTCCGCCCGTGGGCCTTTACGATTCCCTGACCTCGTCTCACTCGCCATATTTGCCCTAGCCGATAGACGGATAAGCTCGCAGAGTGACGAATGAACACTGAAACAGGTTGCCTAGCGAGATAGCGCTGGCCTTGTGGACGAACCATATGATCTCTGGTCCACATGGCGGGTGACGCCTTCCCGTGGCCCAAAAATGCCGTTCTAATTTAGGTTGTAATTTGCCTCGCTTACCAAAGCTCCTTGGGCCACTCGATGCATCAACACGCCCAATTGTAGTGTCTTCCCCACAGTCATGAATCAGGTACATGTGCTGCATTGTATCCCTCAATTAATGCCAACCAAGTTTTATAATATTCCATAATTCTTATGCATCCCAAAGTAGAAGAATCTGAACCAACGAAGCATCCTGGGCATAACTGCTAAAGCCAAAGAAACGAGAACCCTGTGTATCACCCCAGACATACAAGATTAACCAACCACACTATAAGTACAAATTGTATGCGCACAAATCAAAAGACAATATACCGATGCAATCTAATAAAAGGCTGAGCGTAACACAAAGCCAAGAGCAAAGGAGAAAATTTACCCCCTTGACTTGAGTTGATATCCTTGCAATACGCTGACATTCGCCGTTTCCCATTCCTCTTTTTCTAGTTTCAAGTCTTTCTGGACCATCAAAGTCGTGATGACAGCCATTACTCCTGACCAGACAAATGGAAGGCTCCACCCTAAATTTCATAACCCAATCAGGACCATTGTAGAGAGATACTAGAGGCGATAGAACCCACCAATTCCGTATGCCACATATTGATTCACCACTGGTGCCAATACCAGCGCAAGTGTTACAGCCCCGCCCATAGTTGATCCAATCCCCCAAAACAGAGTCTGCTTGTAAAGCATTTCTCTGAATCGAAAGCTTTGCATATATCTCCCCTTGAGTGTTTCCCTGAATCCACCAGCCCCTCCTCCACGTCCATCAACACCAATAACATCCTCAATCATAGTGAAAGCTGCTGGTACACATTGCTCGCCCGCAAGAGAGCTGGAAAATCGAAAGTGGTTGATCCATTTGCGCTTGTATGCGTAACATGAGAGGAGAAACTGAGGCCCGCATTGAAGCAGAAGCATACAAGGGGCGAGGGAGATGTTCCGGACCTGCACTTCCCCAGATGGTGACGTTGAAAGAAAAGTAAAAACGAGCGTGATTGCGATGAAGCCGATTGTAAATTGAATCTGGTATAAATCAAGGTACCATCTGTGCGGGCAGTTGAGAGGGAGGTAAGGTGATTTCGGTTTGAGCAGCCGGTAGAGGCGAAGAACGTATTGCAAAAGTGAGATAAACCCAAAAGCTGCTGTGGTGATGGCAATACCTGTAACCACAAAAGCGGATTAGATTGAAAACTCTATAGGAGGTTTTCAGCGAGCACACTTTTTCCATCGTCCAAGTGGACGCCGTATTTCAGAATGTAGAACAGTATCGTTGGAAGGATGAAGCCATCAAGAGAAACCACAGTAACGATGGTCGCGATTTTGAGTTTCCGAGTGCGAAGAGAATATGGTAGTTCGATCAAGACCGGTCTTTCACCGTTTGTCTGAATAGATTTCTCCACATCAAGAATTACCGTCGCTTCCGGCGCTGAATCTAGCTTCCTCGTGGCGTGCCCTGATACTTGTGTTTCTTCATTTTGATCACTGAAATTTGTCAAAGAAGTAGCTGCACTGATTGGGCCGTTACTCAATCCCCCATTGCTATTGTTGATTGTGGCCCCAGAAAGCGACAAATTTGGCTTGTTCATTAGATATTACTGGTTTTCTAAGGGAGGGAGGGGGGGGGGGGGGGGGAGATATAGTTCAGAGAATGCAAGTTAGCAGCGTATAAAGTGGAAGGCTGTCATCTTTTGGACAACAGGATGAACAGCTCGAGCGTGAGTGAAAAACCGACCTATCCGAGACACGTCCAAGTTTGGTGAATCTGAACGGAATTTAAGGAGCTAATCTGGAGTAGCTTTGTGATAGATCAACTGTGTTCCCGTCCTGACACAGTCAGTAAGTTCCGTTGCAATGTTTACCAAACAGCGTGAGCAGCAGATTTCCGGTACAGAATCACATGCTATTTATTTTAAGAACTTCGCCAGAATATTAGAAGCATGTTAAATGGGGAGCAAAGCAAGAATCGTGTGCATGCCCAAACAGTCGAGCCTTTTACCTGCTTCGTTGGAACGCTTCCAGCAGAAGGATACGACCCAATATATTGGAAGATAAATAGCCCCTCTGCCGTTCCTAACATACCTACGCTCTAAGATGCCCGATGTTGTCTGCCGGGCCCGGGGCGCGTATGATAACTTAGCGAGACACAGGCCGCAATTTGCAGCGTACGCTGGAACGCAATTGGCGGATATTGATCCAGTTTTGTTAGCACCCCGCGGGGCTGCTGATCCATATCATGCATCGTTGACCAGCTTGTAATTGAATCTGCACAGCGATCTTGTAGATTCACAGCCTAGCACCAGAAACCTGTCCACGGCCGGGCCCCAGATATCATACTAGATGGGGTGTGTGTTAGAATAAAACCGCAACGAACATGCCGATATCCAGTGACCGATTGCAAAGAGAGCTGCGAAGGGGATTGAGAGCAGTATTTGAGAGGGCTGCAGACTTGCATCTGAATTGGCTGCTTTCCAGGGGTGTCGTGCCTGGGGGCATCCCAGCTGCGGCGGCAACGCAAGTCAAAAGATACTGTATTCTATCGCTGGCCTCCCAAGCGGGCATCGCAAGGCTTGGCAACTGCAAAGCTTGGTTAATTGACCAACTGTGGCCGAGGCTGGGATTAACGAGCCTGTGCCCCAGACCCCCCCCAACTTCCTCCCGACCGATGCCGGCGTCAACTGATGCTCAAGCCAACGTATACGTTCGAGGAATGTAAATAGCTGCTACTGAGCTTCGAAAGGACGGGTAACGTGGCCATGGCCACCAGAGATGTAAGAAGGCCATGAGACGAAGAACCTATCATCACACTTCAGTACGTACCAGCACACTCATTGACAATAGAACCAGCATGCATGCTGTACTTCATTTCAAGTCATAGGCAATAAGAGCATAGCGCATATACATAATATATTATACTTATAAAGAAGGACCCCCATCCATGAGAATATACCCCGTCCCGTCCAGCTACCGTCTCACCCATTTCCCCATGATCCTCCACTTCAAAGCATCAACTGCCTCCTCTAAAGTATTCTCCACAAGACATGTCGACTGCCTCAGGTGTAATTCACGAAATTATGACCTTTCTCCACACAGAGCCGAACCAGAATCTCCATCACTTGTAACAACTTAAGGCTGTACTGTTTCGCAGGAATTCGAAACTAAACCACTAATCGGATCCTGCGGTGTTTCCTTCTGTGGCGGTCGCAGTCTTTTGCCTAAACTGATGTGGAAAATCTCCTGGGTCGCCCAACCGATCTCTTGTTGTTCCTGCATTCCCAGGTTTTCTGGTATTTCCTGCCTCCAGCTGGCGTTCATACGAGTATTGTCTGAGGCGGTTATCCTCGCCCGGAGTGAGCCGAATCTAGATTGCTCATTGTCAGCTACTCTGAGCTTACGATCAGGGATATACCTTATATATAGGGAGCTGAGCTTGACGGCATACATATATTTCAACACCAATCATATGTATCAACAGTCCCCACCACAAGGTGCCGGCATAAGTCCATCGTAAAGCGCTTCCATGCATCTCTGGGGGTGCATCTGCAGCAGAACTGGCCAGGACCGCCGTATATTCCAAACGGCCCATCGCAATTGCTGCAGCCTCTTGGGGGCTTGTCCCGTTTCCGAGTGGTGCACAAAGTGGATACGACATGGAAAAGTATTCTTCAGGCACCCCGTACTGTTGCACAACAGTGAACTGCAGCTCATCACAACTCCAAACAGTAAAGTATTTCTTATACTTTACGTATTTAAAAAGGATGTCCATTATGGCAATGCCGAGAATCCGAACTGTGATGATGCTTGCCATATAGAACATGGTCCGCAGCATCCATTTTCTGTGCTGATCAACTTGAAGACGCTTGATATTGTAGTACGCAAATCCTGCTGATGTGATTGTCACAAAGCTCAGCCATACCGTTGCTAATTGCGTCGCTAGAGTACCACCAAGGGCCGGCCGGGTAAGCATTAGAGCACCAAATGTGCTCACTATCAGGAGTGCATAAATGATGTAACCGTTGATGCGATGGACTGTGAGATATAAGTAACGAATTTGGGGGATAAACTGGAATATGCAAAGAACACCACATGGAAGGATTGCGGCAAGATGCATAGTTAAGCCAACTTAAGGACACCTGGGTTAGTGCTACTTCTTCCAAACTCAGACTCTGGGGCTGTGGTATACGAACCTCTGTAAAAGTCCTGACGGTACCAGTACCAGTGCCCAGGAGCCAATGTCTCTGGGCGTACATTGATGTACGAGAATCTGGCCAGAACGAATCCAAGCATTGCGCCACAGAATATGAACCCTACACACATTTAAGATCACAGTGATGAGCATCCACATGACAGTTTATGATATTGATAACAAAAACTGAGGTGAAATAATGCAAGTGGTTTGCGTTTAGGGAGTTGACGACTTACAGAGAACAAAGTTGTAAGATTTCTTGAATCCCATGAACGAGGTAGCATTGCTAAGGGCTCTGACCACAACGTTTCCCCGACTCAGATTCGACCTGCTCCCCTCGCTTTTGGTTGATGTCATGTCGTTTGTGCTCATGGTGACAAGCTATCACCACTAGCCGCCACCAATTGAAGTGAGTAGACTTTGAAGCTTCAGGTCTGTTCGAGGAATTTAATGAATCAAGCAGTGTGGCTAAGACTTTGTCATTGGGATTATAACAAGACATGAAGGGCGGATGCTCTTTATATTTATATGCTACAGTAACGTGCATGAGGTTGGAGTCCCAGGACCGTTTTCCTCTCAGGTCACTGAGAGGTGATATAGACATGCAAGGTCTGGGGCCGCCATTGGAGACACATGAATGTCGACTATGCTATATAAAACTCAAAAAAATATTATAACATCATTAACCCGAGACGCCTCACAACAGGTATAAAAGGCTAGTCTCAATTGAGCGGGGACAAAGCAGCAGAGCTTGTATTACGCAACGAGGCGGCACAAGTGGTTTCGTACAGCGCATTAGCTATAGCATTTATATTTCACGCGGCCCGGTCAGCACAAGAATGCTTCGACAAGCTTAGATTGAAGTCACCATTGATGCAATGTTACACAGGACTCTCAATCCATACCCGATTAGCAACCCGTTAAACGATTACACGACAGCAATGAAACTTCTCTTCAGTTGATTGGTTTGGATTTCCACGTATGACACAGAATATTGGTGTTATTTAATTGCAATTGGTTATTGGGCTCTTGAATAGAAGAGTGGATGCAGAAGTGCATCAATCGGCGTTCGAACAATCTACCAACTTTTGAGCAAGATCAGTCCTTTTTGGGTAATTAGAGAGAATGCAATGTCAACTGGCCCTATTTGCAGGGACCCTGGCACGACGATAAGGCTCCTTGTTCAACACACTAGTGATAAAGCCAGCAGGGGTCAGAGGCCAGCCAGACTGGCTTTAATATAAATGCGTTTTTTCAGTTGCGGTGGTTCCTACAAACCTACAGAAAAAATCCCACTGTACATACAGTCACATGGCAAAAGAAAACGCCCACCTAAATTTGCATAATTTGATGTCTAGACCTACGTACGCGCTTTTACCGCCACTAACGCCAACAAGGAATTTCAAAGCGGAGTTGAATTTGACATTGGGTAAAGAAATATATGCAGACGACCCTTGAAGAAGATTTAAGGTTAACAACTAGTATATAGCCACCTATCTATAACTATATCTACATAAAAAAAAAAAAAATCCACCCTATCCATAAAGTTCGTCTCTTCTGCCAAACATGCCATCTCTCCTACCAAAGGTATTGCCTCTGTAACGGAGGTGGTAAACGTAGAAAGTTACCGTCTACCAGGCCAAAAAGATCTTGACTAGCGATGCTTGCTAGTCCTCTGCGTAGCTAATATAGCCCTCATTTATTGTATGCGACTACGACGCCGTTCCGGCTATCGTATATTGCTTACGGCGCATATGTGTATTTCATGTATTTACTGACTGCCTGCCTACGGTTGCAGTGAGCCCGTAACAGCCTCTAAAAAAACTCCACATAGAATGCTAAAGAAAAAGATAGGAACCAGCAGACTAACCAATGGATCTAGTATTTGGTGTACCAGCCTTCAGCCTTAATGGCTGCAGCAACTTGCTTAGGCATAGACTTGTAGAGTGCACTGAAAAGTGAACTAGGAATATCTTTCCAAACAGCATTCAAAGTATCTATCAATGCTTCCCTTATGGCCGGCACTCCACCAGTTATATTCACAAGATGAGGAAATCGCTTGTGAACTTCACGCTTCATCCATGCCCAAACGAGTTCGATAGGATTGAGATCTGGGCAGTATGCAGGATGGTCGGCAACCTTCCAACCGTCATCCTTGAAGTAAGTTTTGGCCAGCGTGGAGGTGTGAATGGGTGAGTTATCTTGCATGAAGACTGGGTCGGGAATATTATTGTCCTCTAGCATCTCCAAGCTAACATCAGGGAGTATGTGTGTAGGTATTTCACAATACTTCACAGCATTAAGGCATCCTGATTTCAAAGCCCATAGGTATCCAAGTGTATCCCCTCAGAAGCATCCCTACACCTGACACTAATATCTCTAGCTGTCCTGTAATATGAATGTTAGTAAAGTTTGCCAAAGTCCGTCAATGGCTATCTAGGGAGCCAATGCTGCCATTCTGTGTCAGAGAATAACTAGATAATTACCTGCTAGGGTCCACTGCTTCTACAGCATATCGCTCCTCTCTATTCTTCCTCCATATCCACTTCACACCACCACCTTTACTTCTCTCAACATTGCATTCATCAGACCAAACATACTTTGCCCAGGTTTCCTTCGTCCAATCCTTTCTCTCCAGGGCCCAAGCTAACTTGCTGCAGCATGGATGGGAGTTAATTTAGGTCTCTTTCTAGCTCTCCACATCCGATAGCCCTTAAGCCGGAGGTTCTAATCGAGGGTTCATGAGTCAATTTGATAACTCGATTTTCTTTTAAATGTTTCTGTAGAGAGAGCTTTGATAGAGATGGATCACTATCAAGTAAAGCAGTGATACAGTCCATAACATTCTCATTTAGCTTTTTTGGTCTTCCACTCTTAGGTGCATTTTCAGCAGTATCTCGCTCCTTTGTAATGCTTAAGAAAATCTCGAATAGTACTCTTAGGCCGACCTATTTGATTCGCAATCTGTTGAAATGACAACCCTTGTTTATACAGAAGGACAATTTGACTTTTCAAAGTCGGTCATCTGCTTCTTAGGAGCGGCAGTGATGGTAGAAGAGGTGGCACTGGAGGTAGAAGAGGCAGTACTGAAGGTAGAAGCGGCGGCACTGGAGGTAGAAGCGGCGGCACTGGAGGTAGAAGCGGCGGCACTGGAGGTAGAAGTGCCAGCAGTATTGGCTGAGGAGGCAGCAGCTTGAGTTGACATTATTAGGCAGGATTTTGTAAATTTGGCTGTCAGTTACCTGTAGGTGGTTGTAGATTTTTTCTTGACTTCCGGTCCCCTTTAGGAGTCAACTTTATATTTTTCTATCCCCTAATCATGAAAATCATCTCCAGCTCAGAATTCCGCAATGTTGTGAGATCTACGCGCGTTTATATCTAAGACACGTGCGTGTATGTCTTAATTAAGCATAGGCCTAAAGATTATGCATACAGGCCCAAAGATTATGCAAAGGTGGGCGTTTTCTTTTGCCCTGTGACTTTACATACAAACTCGCACAAAAATCAAATTTACGAACGTACGGACTCCATGCCACACGAGAACTCTACAACCTATTCAGCTACAGGACTGGAAAATGCGCCTGCATTTTTGCCATCAGGATGCTTGGGGCTGCGGATACACTATTAGTAAATGCTCAGACAGCATTGTGGAGTGCATAAATGGAAGTTGACATGTAAAACAGTGCATATGATTACATCTTTTTCACGTATAGAGCCAGACAGTACTCCCTTGTCAACAGTGTCAAGGAGCCCCAGCAAAATCGCATCCTGAAATCACAGAGCCAACTCTATATTTTGCCCGCTTTGCCCTCTTGAGCTTGGTCGGAAGATTTGGAATAAGGCCAGCTTTAAATCGCATCCTCTCTACTAGTATTATCTTGAAGTACTGACCGATTTCAAAGCATCGATCAGGTTGAAATAGTGTGCATCACCGCCACAACGGTGCGCGGAGTACTTGTATGATTAACAACACTGCATCTTGAGCGGGGCTCCGCTGTTGCTGTAAAACTATTTGGGCACGGGCCAACAATTCCTCTGAATAGAGGGATTTTGCAACCCTGTACATACCCCAGCAGAAATTACTTCAAATCAACAAGGGTAAAACGACGTACCGTATTCACTCACTTAAGAGGTAAAACACAAACGCGCGCTAGTGTGGTCTTGGGAGAACTTCAGCCGCAATTAATCGCGCGAGCGCGCTCTTTGGTGCAATATTGGTGTTACGGGCTCACCGCAACCGTAGGCGGGATGCGCAAATGACGCGGGCGATATGCGACAGCCGATGGCGTCGCAGTCGCATAAATGAGTGATATATGAGCTACAGTACGCAGAGGACTAGTAAGTGTCTTTTTGGCCTGGCGGGCGGTAACTTTCTGCCTCCGTTACACAGGGACCCAATGTGACCTTACTGCAATAGGTTGCCTACATGGTCCGGGCCGTTTTTTTATTGCATTCGATCGATAGGGGGTTTGCGAGAGCTTAGCTGCTAACTCATTGACCTGAGTTTCAGTAACTTGTGGGTTATTTAAGAATAGAAGAAATCATGATGCTCTTTTTTTTTTTTTTTTTTTTTATTTCACGTGACCCCGCATGCAGCTGTTCGCCAAGGCAGGGCATCATGATGCTCTAGTGTAGGTACCTATGGTATAATGATGATTTCGTTAACACCCCAGCACCCAAAAGCCAGTCTATTTATCACCCTGATCCAATCTCCTACTTCTGCACTCAGATCCTTCATAATATCAGTCTCCATGGTGTTGAGGTTAGCATCGCGGTAAATCGGGGACAATCACGTGCCCGGGCGTAATACACGTGCACTAAGAGGCTTGCCAAGACCACCATAGCGCGCGTTTGTGTTTTACCTTTTAAGTGAGTGAATACGGTAACCCCAAAGTGTACCAAGAGCTGTTTAGAATAGAACTCCACGTGATGCAGGAATGTCACTTCATAATCATTAACATCACTATGAATATGCAACTTGAATGCCCACACAAACGCCAGTTAATGTTTCTTGGATTAATGCTACTAGAGTACCGTATTAACTCACATAAGAGCAAGAAAACAAACGCGCGCTGTTCGTGCAATCTTGGCATGGCTAATCTCCAGCTTCTCTACTCTGTAACGGAGGTAGAAAACGCAGAGATTACCGTCCGCCAGGCCAAAAAGACACTTGACTAGTGATGCTCGCTAATTCTCTATGTAGCTCATATAGCCATTGTGCGACTGCGACGCATTTGCGCATTTGCGCATTGCATTTTTCGCATTTCCTTCATATATCAATCTCCGTGGTGTTGAGGTTAGCATCGCGGTAATTCGGGGATCATTACGTGCCCGTGCTTGATACACGCGCACTGGCGCTGAGAGGTTTGCCAAGACCGAACTAGCGCGCGTTTGTTTTCTTGCTCTTATGTGAGTTAATACGGTACTTCCTTTGAACTTGATAATATCAGCAGCATGTATGGATAATATCAAGCGTGGAAGAGACATTTTTGAATGCACCAAATATTTCCAATTTACTTTGATTTTATTTGATACTTTGATATGTTTATCTTTTTATACTAGTCGAAAAAATAAGTATCTGGACAGGGGATCATTGCATATTAGGCGCTATGCAGTATTTGGCATGAACTAGCATATTTTCGTATGGTTGGCTGTGGATGTCTATAAGACCAGTCCAAATTTCATGATAGCGTCCAATTTTTATTATGTCAGAAGCATCCGGACAGCTGTCATAATGAGATCCGCCTATGTCAGATATGTCAGATATGTGGCATTATATACATGCGATATACAACAGCAATAATTGCGTCATCATCGTATAGTGCTATACGAGCTGTACACAGTCTCGAAATCGGCATGAAGTATAGGCATATAGATTAATATATAGAGTGGGACTGTCAAATCAAGGCTACGTTTTTGCTTATGTAGGCATACATTTTCCTTTTTTTTTCTTTTTTTTTCTTTTTTTTTTTTAAATATCATTGATCGCTTGCCGCAGGTATACATTATAAGTACTGTACTGTTACGGAGTACAACTGATGTGTACACACACATTAAAGCTACAGATACAAACAGATACATAAGAAGATATTTTATAACATCTAGTGGTACTGGCTAATGGTTTTGAGCAGCTGAAAAACATAGTCACGGTATGGCATACCTAACATAGGCAGGCTGCTCACTCTATGGTCGTGGTGACTCCATGACATGGCCAAACACGACCAAACTAGCTATGCTTCCTCAGCATAGGTAATAGAGTATAGATCAAATGAATAAGATCTCAGTTAGGATCATCAACACTGGGAAACTCAGAGTATACCTAGCATAGCATTTGGTACATATCAAATAGGTCACTACTCATATCCTAATAAATATATGGAAGATAATTCCATATATTCTTCCATGCTCTGGCTTCAATTTCAGCGCACTTGAGGACTATTTTCACTCACAGGAATTTTTTGTTGTGGCATCTGGGCAATGCACAATATCTCAGTTGTGTGTAATATCTTAGTACAGGAACGTACAGCACTATATTGTAGAGGTAGAGCTTTTTCAAGCCATGTATTGTACTGTAATATAGCACTGGTAGTACCATTGCCGCTATTGATCGAGCAGGTGAAGTGTTGCAGCAAGTGGGTATCTGCTTGTAGGCATTTAGAGGGGAGTTATTTTACAGAGTATCGAGGTGATACAGCTATAGATGCTATAGATGTTGCTTTTTTGCATTTTTTTCCTTTAGGTTCAGAATCAGCACTATTAATTTGGTCTAGAATATCAGAGATATATTCTGTAAGTTATTGAGTGCTAAAACTGTAAACTTGGTGCCGGGGAAAAGTACCAGGATGCTGCCTCGTTACCCATACGCTCGTTACTACTACGGGA
Source organism: Kalaharituber pfeilii (assembly GCA_015179045.1). Lineage (NCBI taxonomy): Eukaryota > Fungi > Ascomycota > Pezizomycetes > Pezizales > Pezizaceae > Kalaharituber > Kalaharituber pfeilii. The sequence goes on along the minus strand of WHUZ01000006.1, from coordinate 993,498 downwards.
CTGGTACGCATGGAGAATGCAGTGGTTTAAAAAGCTTAATACAGTGCCTAGAAAAAAGTGTACGCCACTCCCTCACGATGCAATAATAGGAAAAGCGCATATGCGCTGCATTGACCTCTGTATATTCAATAGGAAGAGATTGCCTTTTGCATCATCAAGAGTAATTCTATGATACTGGACACGTGTATGCTGTAAATACAGTATATATGGTATTCCAGATTTGAGTTCACTATAGTTCAATGATATCAAACCGGCACCAGCGGAAAAATTAAATGATTGCTGGAATCAGCAGATCCCCCAGGCGGTTTCAAGGCACTCTATAAGTATGCCACATAGGTTGCAGCAGTAATGAAGGCGAAGGGCTGATATCTAAGTATTAGTGGAAAGGGGCTCGGAGTTGAGCAGCTTTGGGGTATTTGAGTGGCCTGAACCTTTTCTTGAGAGACATGTTGCTAGTACAGTATTCTGCTGATGTAGTCTTCTGTTGATGCATGTTTAGCTGATTTCTTTTGCCTTGAAATTTAGGTATATTTTATCCGACAGTTTGCATATGTATTAGAGTTAGGTTTAATATTTTTCCCTTAATCATGGTATTCTAGTTATGAGATATTCAGAGTGTTCTGGTTATGAGGGCTTGATCTACTGGTATTTTTCCTATTGCATCACAAATGTCAATGCAGTGCATATGCGCATTTCCCAATATTGCATAGTGAGGGGGTGGCATACTCGTTACTGGCATTTAGTGATGCAGGTGGGGCTGTTACGGCCGTGCGAGAAAAGTCTACCGGATCGGGGATGGATATTGCTACTGGCGGGTAGTCTAAGCGGAGCAACACCCATGCATGAAAGTCCGCTTAGTCAGCGTCTGGTTACGAGACTAACTGGCGGGTATTTTTCATACAATTTTGCTCCCAGAGTCAGGTACAGACCTTATCCTCGCCCTGCCATGGCGGACAGCTGCATGCGGGGTCACGTGAAACAAAAAAAAAAAAAAAAAAAAAAAAAAGACCTTATCCTCACCTGCTCACAGGCCACTCGCATGGCCTATAACTTGGCCCCCACCTGCATCACTAAATGCTTGGAACGAGTACACTTTTGTCTAGGTACTGTACTTTATTTGAGGCTTGTAATAATATAGTAAAGCTGCATGTGGATAGAATATCAATTGCACGTGCTTTGCAGCGGATAATAGTAGCGTTTAACGAGGTCATCTCTTCGAACTAAACAGTGGTAACTAAAAGAGCCTGATTTTGCCGCGGATTAGATATGGGGACTTTTGTTTCAGGGTCTTGGAAGCACGGTTAATTCCACAAATTTCGAGATGGCATTGGTAGTCTCGAGTCTATGGCATTGACATAGACCACGTATGTTGATATGTATGCCATACGTATTGTTGGAGATGAGCTCCTTTGCTACTTACGGCCGCTTCAATTGCAATTACATACGTCCCGGGTACGAGATCCATAACAAGTAGCATTGGTAGTCTCAAGCCTATGGCATCGACATAGACCTCATGGCCTCATCAATTGCAAGAATATATGTCTTGGGTAATACTAAGACATTCGCAGGCAGGTGGATGGGGAATGCGGACCTTTGGTATTACGTGTGCCTACAGATTAGAAGCAGTTGCATGCCATAGGATACATGTGGGTAACATGAGGCTGGTTGAAACTAATCACAGCAATGCTCATAAGGCCTCCAATCATACAGTTTCCTACCTACAGAGTTGAGCTGTAGCAATCCGAGCTGTCCCATGTGGGTGATACAATTCAAGGATTGTTGCAGATGCAGTCGACTACGAAATTTCAAGATTCTAGCGTATGTAAGGCTTAGCAGCGATTCGCATACACAGTTTCCTGTAAATCCATGCCAACATGGTGATGACGAGGGTCTTGACATGAGACAAGCCAGTATGTAAAAGCCCAGGGGCGGTGGGCGGTGTCAAACCGGAACTTTTGAACTCCGTGCTCTGCCGCCGATTCCGGTAACGCGAGAGTGTAGTCTAGTTGCGCGGGAGTGTGTGAACATGGTGTCGATTGGATGGCGGGGGAGGCCGTAGTGGATGCACGCACACAAAAATCTTTTAAGCTTAAATCTATGGTGAAGGTTTATTTTCTTTTTTGTCCCAGTCTTGGCTTGTTGTTCGAATGTCACGTGCTGTCCGTCCACATATGGTTACGTTCGGATCATGTCTACAGTAACTCTCTGGTGCTACAAGCTTAAGCGGTATATACATACAAGTACGTCCCATTTGATTTTGATTTGATTTCTAAGGCCCATGGTCATACACTAACCTGATAAATTGCCCTGCCTTGGCGAACAGCTGCATGCGGGGTCACGTGAAAAAAAAAAAAAAAAAAAACCTGATAAATTAAAGTGTGCACCCAGTAGCGTGCTTCAATTATCGAGCCTCAAGTTTGCCAACCGATCTTACAGCTCCAATTTCTCATCTACAGTACATACTCTCCTTTCATGGCTCTCCTAACCATCATATCCAGAGCAAATCGTACGCACCATTGCCCTTCTAAAATATCAACCACCTCTCAAAAATGCCAAACCGCGTACCTTAACATCCATAAATTCCAATCAACCTACCAGACCTCTCACTAATCCAGAAGAAAATCCCTAAAAGCCCATTTTCATCACAAGAGGCACATATACCCGCATCCCTAAGCCCTTCCCTTCCCGGCCCCGTTCTCCACAGAAAGTGCGCAACTAACCCGATGCAGCGGCCAGTCTTCCTTCTGACACTTCTTCGAGCAATACATCACCATTTTACACCTCCCACACTTTAACAAGGCCTTTCCATCTGCAGCCGATGTAAAGCAATTATCACACACAGATTCCTCAATGCTTTTAATCTCGTCGGTGCCCGGCCTGTGTTTCTTAGCCACATTGTCATGAAATCCAGCTTTTGTTCCAGTATCCAAACTGCTATCCTCTAGCACGCCTTGGCTCGAGAATAGTGCGTCCTCATGAACCTCCCTTTTGGCGAACGGCCCAGCAAATAATGGGCAAAGGGCAGCCCTGACCCCATTTTCTTTCAATGCAGTTGAGGCGCCCTCCATATTCAATCCCCATTTCTTCAAGTTTGCCTGCAGGAGATTATTCGGTATTGTCCCCAGTCCACAAGGGCACAAAGAATCTATACAAGGGTCCTGTGGTAACGGAACCTTCTCCCCTGGAAGGTACTCACAGGAAGCACTTCGATGCCTCCAAGTTCTACACCTCCCTACGAATGCTCGTATGAACACCCTCCAGGCCTTCATCACCTCTTCAGTGCAAACCAGTTGACGGTATCTCTCGGGCCGATTCATGATGCAAGCAAAAGCCAGCTCAAATGCCGTGTCATTTGTGACTGCACATGTATCGAGGGCGACAGAATGTGAGCTGAAATCGAGTCTAAGATCTAATACCAAAAGCAAGATGCCGTGCATTAAATCCGATGACGAGTGTACATATACTGTGCGCGGCCTCAGGGTGCTGCGCAGGCCGGCACAGGTTGCAATAACAGAGTGGATCGACCTATAGATAGATGTTTCTTGCACTGTGTCATCAATATTTACAGCATTTGAAAAGCCAACAGCTGAGTTCAGATGAGATGCTAGCCATGTTCTGTTGGCAGAAGTATCGATATCAACAGCCGGAAGAGTGGTCAAGTTGGCTCTATGTAAATTCCTAGTAAGTGCGACCACATCACTGGCTTTGACCGGTGCTAGAAAACCACATTGTTGACTGTGGTTATATATTGGCGCAATTACCTATTGGCCAAGTCAAGTTAGCCATACAGCATGTATACATTGAAATATTATCTAGCAATCAACAAGCTCCCCAAGCAGCACCTTAAACGCGTATGCATAGGGTTCTTACTTCGATATAACCTGATTTTCTAGCGATGCGAAGTGTTGAACGACTTCCATTAACAGGAAATGGAAACGGAACGGTGAAGTCGTAATGATCCCCTACTGAGATACTTAACGAACAGGGCGAACTTGGTTTTTGATTGATAACTTCTCCTATTTCTAACAGTGTGCCAAGTTTCGCGCCTCTTGCTGTCACGCTGATTTTTTCAAGGCTCTCGTAGTTTTTGGACCAAATGAGAGAAGGTAAGCTCAGGGTAGTGCCACCTGGTAGGCGAGGCCCTTCTTCAACAGTGGTAGATTCCGTGCATCCCTGTGACCAGTCTCTCTGCTGAAGTCCCGGAAGGTTTTTACTAATTCGAACATGTGCTTCATCCAATAGTTTTGCTTTGAATACAGCCAATTCAGGACCCAACAGCGATATGAATGTCTCCGTTGACTGAAATGACGTTGCTAATTCTAGAGAAACCAAGGTGTTTTCAGGTTCTGTTCTTAGGATCCATCCAGGAACATACCAAGCGACAACCATATCCGATTTTCCATCCCACCCAGAACGATCCTCTTCAACAGTGATAGAAAGGTTGTCACTCTTTCCTTCTGCACGAATGCTGCCAAACGCTGCCTTGATTGAGAGAAATTCGTTAACCCAAGTTTGAGACGCCGAAGCTACTTGCCCTTGCAGGCACGGAGTTCCCAGCTTTGTTCTGTCAACTTGATCAAACACCCTCAAGGCAGTACGAGGAACAACCAATGTCACACAGACAACTTGTGGCGAAGACCTCCATCCTGGAATCTTGTTAAACATTGTGGGTGTAAGTAGAGGGATTCGGACTAGATTCAGCAAATGCCATTGTGTGCGAAGGTCCTGGTAAAAATTGAGACCCGCGAGGAGTGTGCGATCATATTCGATGAGGTTCACAAGGCGCTTAGTCATTCGGTCCCAGTCCACACTTACTCGGTCTCTAACTAACTTTAAAACGTAGGCATAGGTTTCTCTTGTGTAGTGGATCAGGCCGTGACTGCTTAGATGTCGAACTGCTTTTTCTGGATCTCTGGAGGAATTCCGAAGAGTTGCCATAGTTGCCATGTAATTCTCGCGTGCGAAAAGCGTGAGATAAACTCGGTAAAGCCAATTCGCTAATTCCTCTGGCTTTTGGACGGTCAATGGAGTGTTGCCATATGAGCTTGTCAGTAAATTATCACCTGATTGAGGACGTTTCCATCCCAGGCGTTGATGACCTCGAATATCGGAAGAACCCATGTCAAGGTTACTCTTAATTATATTCTTCAAGGCTCCTAGTTCATGGGACGATGTAACACTGCTCACCGGTAAGATGTATTGGAGAGGCACCAAATCGAATAATAAGGAAATTGTCCCTAAGTCTGCTCCTAGTCGATTCTCAAGCTCACTGACATTATCCCTGTCGACCTGATGCAACGATTCGGTGAACAGTGCCGCTGAAGGGCTTTTTTCAAGCAATGGATGGGAACATAACAAGACATTCAGTGGGCCGATGTGGTCGGCCAGGTTTGAGGTATCAATCACATTAAACCGTAGGGGGGCAGAGTAAGCAGCTCCTTCATTGTAGTCGCAACCATCGAGGTGAAGCACAGAGAAACTCCATGGTTTTGTATAGAAGCATGGTGACTTACGTTGCGCATGCTGGTAGGTCTTCGAACTTTCAAATTGAAGCCGCAGTGCGCAACAGAACGCCATAGCATCGCCGGCGAAGAATCGAAGACGGATTCCATGAGATTGAACGCCGCAACATTTTTGATCCAGTGCATGTTTGAACCCTATGCACCATGACTTGAATTGGGACCTGCAAGTATCAATCACATGATCTAGCGCGTTAGTTGCAGGTTGCGGGGGGTTAACGGCTTTCCCAGTCATAGCGCGCCTGGGTCGATCTGCTAATGCGTCTGCAAGATGGAAACTTTCCAATGGATTTGTACCATAGTGGACCATGACTTCTTCCCCATCTGCACTATAGAGGAATGTCGGATTACTGTATATTGCTGGATAAACTTCGGAGCGCTTGTAACTTGTAGTGCCAGTTTTCCAAAATCGAAAACCTTGTCCACGCAATACCTTTACTGCTTCTGCATATAGCGGCCCTCCCGCAAGAGCAGAAGAATTACTCCAGTTAATAGGGTATGCCTGGAAGCCTTCATGGCGCTTCATAAGAGTTTTTATGCCTCGCTTAAAGAGTTTCTCGGCCTGTTCGGTTAATGGCTGAGCATAGAGTCTCCATAGGCGGCGCAGTTCCAGTAGTGTTTCTCGATTACACATTCGCAAGAAAGTACCATACTTGCTGGCATGCCACGCTTCAAGAGACTCTGAGAATGCTGCGAGTTTTTTAGCCTGCTCCTGCAGCAGCGCTAGTGAAGCTTGGTCGAGGTAAAAATGGTAGAAAATGTTCCACAGCAGGAGGTTCCTTTCTCCATCCTCATCGTCGGCGATTAGCGTGAAGAGAAGCACATTACGGGCTATGCACACGTAAGTTTGAAATCGCCAGTATTAGCTTGTGATGGGGCTAATTTAATTGATCCGTATAGTGATTTGCAAAACTCACCAAGAACTGCAGATTGCAAATCACAGCAAGTGAAATCGTATTGGAGACTGATATCGGCTGATAAAGTATCGACACATCAAAAACTATGCAGACCTAGTATATGCGGTTTCTCGAACTCACCTGGCAGGTTGGATGTGTTTGAGTATACCGTATACAGGATGCTTCGTGGGTCACCGCATCCCAAGAGAAGGGCGTTAACTGGCTGCTCTGGCTCCAATGACTGTGTGAGAAGCACGGCGGGCGTGTTGCCAATCGGGTAAAAGAAGTTGATCTTGCGTATAACAGCAGGATGAAGCATAGTCGAAATCAATGAGTTGCTGTTTAATACGGGCTCGGGCGCTCCAAGGCCGACGTTGAGAAAATGAAAATTGCTGCGAGGATCTGCTGGAGGTTAAGAGGAGTAATGGCTTGCTGTGAAAATTGTATGTAAGCACTTGTTGTCAGCGCGGAGGCTATGGAAACAGGTATTTAATGTAGGCCCCTATCGGATTTTAAAGAAGAGACAAGTATGTATTAGAGATTCCCAGTAACAGCACCTGGGGACGAGGTTATTAACAGCCAGCACGTTCTAAGCTGAAGCCGATTCACGTGACATGCAGCTACAGCATACCTGAACCTGCATACTGATCATCATGTTGGGGCTGGCTGGTTGGAGTTGACTGGTCGGAGCTGGCCAGTTGGATGCGTAAGGCCCGCAGCGCCGATTGTTGTCGTCAAGCGTACAAACGGACGTACTAGACATAACTTGGATAGGCAGGCCCGCAGCCGCGCGTGCTCAAATGTACCTGTGGACGGCAACAAATCTCCTGGGGGAAGTCGGAATTGGAGCGATTGCAGGGGGGATGGTGGTGAAGACGTGCTGTTGCACCCCGCTACCGGGCAATGAATCCAACAGGCCAGGCCAGGCCAGGCCAATCAGGCCAATCAGGCCAATCAGGCCGGTCCAGGCCATTTACGTAAATTCAAGCGATTTTAGAATTTAACCCAGGTGAATTAGATTTTAATAGTTCTGGATATTTCCACTATCAGTAATTGACAGTTGCGCATTAGGTATCATCATCGAAGAATTGAGTCCAGTCTGTTGTATTATCTGGAAGGTCCATCATTTCTAAAATATTTCTTAGTATATATACTTGAATACAAAGTGTGATACATATTTGACAAAAGTCGTAGACCGCTGCTGTTTAAAATTCTAGACATACGGGGGATTCTACTCATTTAAATACTCAAACAATCTGGTAAATGCTGGCCTCAATTCACCTGGATAGCTGTGGAGTGATTCGTTTAATTGGCCTGATTGGCCTCCACCGGCCTGGACTGGCCTGGTTGGCCTGATTCATGTGGATCAGGCCGGTCCAGGCCGGTCCAGGCTGGTCCAGGCCGCTGAGAATACCGGCCTGGACCAGTCCAGGCGGTTTCAGTCCAATGCAGATCACGGCCTGTTGGATTCATTGCCGCTACCTAGTCTCATATCAAGCCCCTAGTCTTTTACCCGTTCGCTGTGACAAGTTCCATAGTGGTATACTTGGAGGAAGACCTAGACAAGGACAAGGTGCGACTCGGAGGGAAGTGGCTCAAGGCGTGTCGGTATGAGCCTGAAAGAGGACGGAGATGAAGATTCAGGATGCTGACCGCTCTCCCCGCAACACCTTCTAAAGACCGCGGGCATCATGTATTTAAGACCGTATTCGTTTTGATTTTGTTTTAGTTAAATTAAACCCTCGCCATAGCCCATAGGGCGGCATGCGAGTAATGAAATAAAAAAAAAAAAAAAAAAACCCGTTCGCTGTGCCCACATTCTAAAATAAACTTAAGTATACTGTAGTTCACCACTTGGACACACCGCTTTCCCGGACACGTTTGCCACCAAAGCTGCACAACTTCAACGACCAACATCTCACCACGAGAACTACAACATTCTGAGTATAACAGGAGGAACTACTTGAGCTAATCTACACATCTATGCCCTTCTAACATGAATAACAGACCCAACGCTTTCAGTATCACTTGAGTCATTTTGCTCATCTTCAGCCTCCTCTCCGTCCTGCCCCTGCTCCTCATTCTCTAACTCGCCCTGCCCCGCCGGCTCCTCCTGCCCATCCTGCTCAGCTTCCTGTAGTCTATCTTCATCGTCCTAATCATCCTCAGAGCCAGTGAGCTCATCTCGTTCGCGCTTTTTACCCCATTTAACTGCCTTCGCTGCTGCCTCCTCCTCACGAGCCTAGCGCCTCAATGCTGCTGATAAGCACTGCTGTGGCCTTCAATTTACGGCTATCAGACTTAGGCTTGTCTTTCAATAAGATCTGAGACATTGCACCTCAATTTGAGCTATGTCACGTTCTGCCATAGCAATCTCAGCTGCATAGCTAATATGTTTCAGTGCTGACTCAGTAGCTTGCGAGAGTATATCTGGACCTTGAAGAACCTGCTTAGCATATTTGCGCAGTGTTCATGGCGTCTTACATGTAGCAGGAGTAGGAATGTGATTGGTGGAGGAATACGGGCTTTCTGAGGCGGAGAGAGGTATATTCGCGGTAAACCTTATTTGGATTGAAGGGAGATAAGGCCAGTTGCTCAGAAGGAATTTTTAAGCATGTGGCGAGTATAGGCTAGCCCCTTGGAATATTGTATAGAAGGATGCGGTATGTAACATGTGAGTGGTGATCATCAAGAATTAGCAGACGATACTTGCCAGCAGCTTGGTCCCTCGTAGCTGGATCAATTTAACAAGCCATTGGTAGGTTAGATCATCATTGGTAAATCCTGATGATTTTTTTTTTTTCTAATATCAGTACTCGCGTGCCGCCCTATGGGCTATGGCGAGGGTTTTATTGAAAAGGAAACGAAAGAACAAAACTGGTTAGATACATGTGATAAATCCTGATGAAGAATGTGCGAGAAAATGCAGCTCTTGTGGCTCTTACACCTCTCATCCAACCAACGTATAATGCAGCTCCTTTGTAGATACTTAATCAATGGTGGCGGGGTATCACCAACACCGGATATACAATCTATAACTGTAACAAGTTCTCAGTTGCCATCTACTCAAACAGGAAGTATAATTGGTATGACGTCACCATAACTTTATTCGACATACCTTGACTTCGTCAACCTCCTTTTTCTATTGCCAGTAAATCGTATGATCTTACTATTAGCTACTACACCTACAGTCAGATCTTGCTATAATGAATACATAAAATCTGGCCCTTTGTTTTCACTATAGCAAGGATTCCAATATAGAAAATTGTGGCAAATTAGTCATACAGTCTTGGCGAGCTTCGTAACTAATCAAGACTTACTAGTGATGGAAATAGCCACATTAAGAAATCAATTCGAATGGGACGATGGTGGTAGTGATGATTAGCAATGGAAATAGAAATGTAAGGAGCAGTGATAGTGGGAGAAAAATATAAATCAAAAGTAGATCAATAGTATAGTGACTCGTAAAAGGTCTTGGGGATTAGGTTTGCATGATACACTTGCCCCAATCCCCAGGACTTTTCACGGGTCACTGTAGACTGACATCCGTGATCAGAGCTCTAACAGTCGAGATATCTACTAGCCAGCGGCGACAATTGTACCAGCAATATACCCGGAAGCAACAGACACTCACAACTTGGTTTAAACCAACCTCTAGTGCTTAGCGACATAGTTGCTGTTTTCTGGGCTGCTCAAGAATCACTGCGCAGGAGGCAAGGGGGGTTTCTATGGATTTCATGAGCATCTTTTCATTATAAACAATTTGTATATAGATAAAAATAACCTCCTCTAGATATTTTTCTCATTACACTATTTGGTGTGATTTCATTATAGCAAGTTCAAATTGTGTGGGGATGGAAATCCGAGAGCGTGGTGTGTTCATTATAACAAGGTCTGACTGTAATAGAACTCCTTTCTCATCCATATTGTATATGCCAATAGCAAAGTCAAATTGAGCTTCATCAAACCGCTTAAAGTTAGCCCATACAAGTCTAAATAATATTAAGGTACATACCAGATTGAATAAGCTTTGAAAATCTCGTAGCTACAGTCTGCCCTTGCTATACCGGATGGCCTCTGGCTGCAACATCCGTTCTCCATACAAATCGCCCTTGCTATACCGGACGCCCTAACAATTCCGGACCGGACAGAAACCTCCAGACAAGTACCCCCGTGTCTCCATACAAATAATATTTGCTATACCGGATGCGCTAATACTAATACATCTTAGACTACTCCATTTCACACTTGGCTGCCACCACTGCTGTCACTGCTTCTGCTAATGCCGTTGCTACTACTGCTACCATCACTTGCTACAATGTTGTTCGAGTAATGGAAACTGGGCACTTCGTTGCTTCTTGTTCCATGTTCCGAGAATAATTGCTAACCACTTACCACTTTATTTCAAAATACCTGACTAAGTAGAAACAGCTACTGGTCAGCTTAAAATAATAAATTAGATACCTAGGATATCAAAGTTAAGTTAAAGTACAGTAATCTTACCAATTCATCTCAAAGATGTTTATCAAATTTATTTAACTTTTCTTTAGCATATTTTGGTTCTAGTCAATGTTTACATATTTGATGCTTCACAAGCACACTCAAGGCCCGACATTTTTTAAGATTTCATGACTGATGCATATTGTATGTCTTTGGCTGGGTGTGAAACAAGTTGATGTTTACTTCGTTCATCTCCTATCTCAGTAATTATTTGAATTCACAAAATTTTATCACCCCCCCTGTCTGCCAAGCATTTTATTCTATACCGGAACCTTGCTATCGGACGAAAAGTGCCAGGTTTTAGAGATCCGGTATAGCAAGGGTAGACTTTAGTAGAAAACTGGAGTTCTTTGATCCTTGCTTTGTAGAAAATAGGTTCCAGATCCGATTCTCTAGCTATGAACCAGGTAACCCAATTTTATTCTAGGCTGTTTTTCTGGTAATTGCTACTACAACCTCTCGTACATAGACTGCAAATCCCCATTTGTCCTTCCTGATAATCCATTCCTACGCTACCTTCACTTGCTTAGGTGACAGTAGCATATCGTCATTTGTTCGAGGTCGCTTACCATGCACTCGATGGTGAAGGGTAGATTTGGCGATACCATGATGGTATGCAGCATGACGTGGGTTGCCTTTGGCATGAGGACCATGGCGATACTCACGGAGAGCAGCCTGGATGGCAGTTTCATCATGAAACATGGCTGGACCCACAGGGCTGCTATGGTTGTTGAGATGTTGGTCGTTGAAGTTGTGCAGTTTTGGTGGCAAACGTGTCCGGGAAAGTAGTGAACTACAGTATTCTTCAATTTCACTACTTGCTAGTAAAATATGTATTCGGACATAGCGCATAATGTGCATTAGTACCCCTGTCCGAATACATATTTTACTGGCTAGTATCTACATCATGCTTATCAATAAGCACTCAAAATCTCTTCATTGACTTAACCCACCATCATAAAATGGTAACTGGACTTCAATCTAAACCCTTTGAAACAATATGCAATCCGGATAGTAGAGATTAGATTTATTTCTCGTAAAAGGTAACCATGAACTCCATTTTTTAAAGAAAACCGCCAATTCCGGTTGACATTGGCATAAACAACTCCTTCCCTTTTCTCCAGCGAATTCAACCTATCTAGGCAAAAAGAAAGAGTAAACGAAACGACCAACCCGTTCGTCCAGATCAGACTCTATACCCTATTGGCGCTAAGGACAAACTCCAATGAAATTCCTCAACTCGAGTTTTCTTTCCGCGACATCACCGATGGCGAGTATTCTGTATGCATTGAGGATCCCTGCCATAGGCTGGCACCTGCATGCGCGATTATGTGGACCCTCCCACCCCAACACCCACCCCCCCAAAGAAAAAGGAAAAGAAAAAGGAAACGAAAAAGAAAAAGCAAAAGAAATAAAAAAAATGCATTGAGGAGATGATTGTGAGTATTCTCTATCAATAGTCAATAATTGTTCAACAGTAGGAGTGGAGGGCTTGAAGGTAACCCTGTATTGCATCAACAAGTTTCGAACTACATGGTTTTGGGAGCCTCGAAGAGGACGAAGTCTTGTCAGTCAATGATTAACACAAGCATTTAAGCATTTGCATGTCTGGCCAGAGCGTTGCACTCCCTATACAACCAAAGCCAGATGGATTTCAATACCAAAAGAATGAGCTTTCCTCACATCGAGTCGAGAGAAGAATTCATTTCATTAAAGGCTAGTACACGATCGTGTTCTCGTTCATACGGCGAGATAATGCTGCAATTGCTTCAAGAACCTGGGCCCCTCCATTAAAAGCGGGGAGATTTGCATCCTGCGGAGCTCAACAGCTACGGAGGCCTGTTGAGAAGCCAAGCACCAAGCATTGTCCTAAGTTCCACCCTCATATTTACTACATCATCGTGGAAATCGTAACAGAAGCAAGCAGGAGTAGATGTACTGTGAACATCGTGGTTGTGGCAGCAGTGTCTATGATATGTCACTCTGTGTTTGGGAAGCTGTGCTTTAGTTTAGACGATCTGCTTGCCTTAGTGGTGCGGCAGCCACGAGGGGGTCAGCCAGACGAAATAGAAATAAAATAAAATATGAAGAATAAGATCCTTGTTAGCGGCAGTGAAGCAGTGCCAGTGGTCGGGTTGTTTGCGGATGCGGTAATAACTCCTTTGCAGAAGTAACTGGCTAATTAGAAATAACATGACATTGAATGAACTTAGCCTTCCGTTGTCTGTCCGTTCTGTTGGGCTTCCGCTGATTCGTAGTGCGGCTGAACGTACGATATCATACATGCAAAGAGCCAAAACCTTCCGTGCGTGCCAAGGATACTACCCCTACTAGTCCGAGGGTACTTCAGTATGCATAGTGCAGCACGGCCACAGCCACACGCGCAAGCGCCTGGCGCACGCGCACAGCCGCTGAGGCGCCGCAAGCCGCCTGGCAAAGGCGTCCTCCCCGCGCAGCCCTATCGCCCACTGAGCAGCCCTTAGCCTACGAGACTGCTCCGCACTCAGCTTACACAGCTGCTGCTACCCTTGGCCCAGCCTGGAGCTGGACGCCTGGCTCCCTGCAAACGCCTCGGAGGCCACGATACACGCCTGCCCTCGTGAACGGAAGCAGCTTGACACTATATATCCATCGTTCATAAGTACTATCAAGTACACGAACCCAGCTGCAGCATCGCGCAAACCGAACGGCCCATCCTCTCCACCGCTTACTGCAGGCCTCGCCTCCTACATCCCTTCTATGACCTTCCATTCCCTCCTCCACGCGCACGCCGCCGTCATCACCGCTGCCCCCGCAAACGCTATCATCACCTTCATCTGCGTCGCGTACCCTCCCGCATACACGACCCTTGCCGCCTCAAATTTCGCCTCTGGAAGGCTCCACATATACTCCGTGCTCTTCAGCAGCCCCGCAAGCTCCGTCTCGGTAAACGCCCCAGCCAGGTTGGACACAAGCTCATGATGCATCAGGGCTGTGTTGACTGCAAGGCCTATGCATCCGCCTAGTGTCCGCACTTGGGTGATGGCCCCCATGACCACAGCCAGGTCTGCTTGATCGACTTCGATTCTACATCCGATGAGAAGCGCGGACAAGACAAAGCCAATACCCAGGCCTAGTATCGTCTGGTAAACATACTGCTGCGGCTGCACGTCCTTCGCTGCCCCTAATGCGGCTCCAAGAAGGGTTGTCCCGATAAGCTGCAGGCCGGTTCCCAGAACGGTGAGGTACCACACTATGTGCGTGCTTCCTTTTCCTACTATCTTGATGAGGATCCCCGTGGCCGCCGTTGCAAATGTTGACGAGAGAAGCAAAGGAAACAGTCGGATTCCGGCAGCAGTTGCAGAGAGCTGATTGACAGTCTGGAATCGCTGCGGCAAATTAAACAATGCCGTCATAAATGGAAAACCAGTCAGGAACCCTGTGGCCAACAATGAGGCAGAAACCCTTCTTTTCACAAGCCGTAACGGAAATATCGCCTCACAATTCGAAGTGGGACAGATGGACAAATTCCTAATCCCTGCTGGCAGATGTTTGCGACGATCACCGACGATATACTCTTCCCATGCCACAAACAGAATGAAGCACAATATTGATACCACCAATGGAACGATAATTGAGGCACTGGACCATGGATAGTCAATGCCTCCTTCCTGTAAGATAAATACCAGTAAGATTGAGAAGCCTAATGACAGGACTACACCGATGACATCCAGTCTTTCGAGTGACTGCCGGGTGAACAGCCTCTTGACGTCAACTGCCGGTAGAAATCGTCGACGCGTTTTAGCATTATTTGCTTTTCCATCTCCCAACTTCATGGCCTCGAATGGTGGGTTGGGTTCTGCAGTGTTTTCGTGCTCCACAGGCAGGCTGAACAGTAATACCAAGAATGGCACTGCACCCGCTGGTCCGCTATTCACCGGCACATACCATCAACACACATATACTTGAATGTATGGTGGGAGTAATTAAGAAAACAAAGGCTGATAAATCACCCACTTCAACCAAAACACCCATCTCCAGTCCGCTTTATCCGTGATCGCCCCTCCCACCACGGGCCCCAACACACTACTAAGCACATACACGCCTGAGATAACCATCATGTACTTCGGCACCTCTCTTATCGAAACAATTGCTGGGACAATAACTGAAACCATGGAATAGATCCCTGAGGCGCCCATTCCTTGGAATGCGCGATACACAATCCTATGATAACTCAGCCCTGTTATTTATCTCAGCCCCCACCATCATTTTGACTTACAGCTCTGTAAAGCCTTTTGCAAATCCACAGGCCAACGAAAACCCTACAAATACTGCAATGGCCAATAACATCATATTCTTTTTTCCCCAAATATCACTCAATTTCGCAAACACAATCTGGAACCCTGTGTATGTGAGCATGTACGACACAACGATCCAGCCAGAGCGGTCGTATGTATTGAAGGCCTCTGAGATGCTAATGAGGGCGGTAGCGACTATGGTAGTTTCGAGGGCGGAGAGGAGGAGAGAAAGGGAGAGGCTGTGGGGGTAGTTGTGGGCGCAGTGTGGTTAGTCAGTGTTGCTCTGGAGGAAGAGGCGGATGGGATGCAGAGGGAGAGATACCCAAAGATGGAGATGCGAAGTCGCCAGCCGGTCATGACGGTGGGGAGGTCGCGGATGATGTTCGAGTCGTCTACGGCATTGGTGACAGCATTAACTTGCTTCTCCAGTTCTCCTGCCTTCACCTGCACAGCTGCAAGCACATGTGATGGTAGCTGCTCCGTCATATTCTCAGCTATATATTATTCCCCTAAAGAATTCCACGACTCCACGTGCGACTGTGACTACTATCAGCTAGGTGAGTGTACCCTCGTTTCCGTACCCGTAGGATCTCGGCTTCACGGCCCTAGTATATATACAAGTTGAATCGTTGATATCTGCACCAGGTGAGTTCCAGTATGTAGATATTTAACCTCGCAAAACCTAACCCTATCCCGAGTCTCGTAAACCTATATATGTCTGTAAATAGTTTCTGAAGAAAAAACGTAAAGCGTAAGAAGTATGCACGCCGCGGAAGGCAAGTAGACCTGTATATGCTGCTGCTCAACATTTGCCGTTAGCACTGCCGCGTTCGTGTATAGTAGATATACATCGGACCGTCCCCGGGGCGAATTCCGAATCCTCCGAGCCGATATCAACTTTTCTTACCATGAATATCCTAAATTGGGGGTTATCCTGTACTCGTGGGATTATCCAGAAAAGTCGAATTTTCCGAGTCAAAAACTCACCCGCCTGTGGCTTGCTTGCATGCACTACACAACGCTTAGTCCAGCAAATTATTGAGACGTCGAACGTACATGCATATAAAAAGAAAACGAAAACAAAAAGAAAAACAAATGTCTCGCTGTCGCAACTATCGGTAGATCTATCGAGATGGAGATGATCTGTAAGAAATTTTAGCTTACCGAGAGTTTTCTTGTTTGTCTTTTTCGAACTTGTTCCAGCCCTCACGCGTCCGAGACTGCTCCAATCGTAAAATAGTTATATAGCTGGACCTGACCGCAAAAGCAGGCGAGTTCAGCAACATAAATTACTGCTGGTAGGTAAGAACAAGCGATCAGGCCACGCCGTCGTTACCACCCAAATAGCGACCATCCCTTCCTTGCCCACTGAGCGCACCACCCCTGGTGACCACTTTTGGGGACAAGCCCACTTGGCCTCCAGTGTAGTAAATTAATACTAGTAATCTCTGGGCACTTTTAAACATCTAAACAAATTGTCATGAAGATATGAACCCTGAAAAGGCTACACTAAACTGGAGGATTTAATACTGGAAACAAAGTAGGGAATTTATGTATTTTATAACAATCACAACATAGGCTTTTACTAAGCTATCCTGTAGCACAACATCCGTATCACATGTCAAAACTACAATGTGAATAAGGAAATAGGTAGCAATAGTTGTATTGAATGACCTCCACTTCCGCTCCTCCCTTCCATCCCTTCTATCCAAGAATGACCGACCTTGCATATTCCTTCACCATAAAATTCTTCCTGTCCTTCCTGATTCCAACTACTACCACATCATCTTAGAACAAATGAAGATCTTTTTTTTGATGCCAAGTGCGCGCATATAACAAAGCAAATCAACAATAATGAAAAAATAAAAGCAAGGGAACAGACACCAGGTTTCCGGCTAGTGTGAGCAGAGTGTTCAGTTGATCGCAAAGAGCCTAAAAGCAAAATAAAAAAGATAAATAAATAAATAAATAAATAAATAAATAAATAGATGAAAATGAAAATAAAAAAACCTAAACAAAAGGTATCTGATACCCATGGAAAAAATCCAGCCCCTGTGGAAAGAGCGCGGTCGCCATGGCATAACATGCCTTTGAATAAGTAAACATAATACAAACCTGATATAAACGGGCAATAAAGTAATAATGCTAAAAATAAAGAAGCAAAAGACAAACGACCAGAAATGCAAATTCAGTAAAACTAAAAAAGATATCATGACACATATCTTCATCAAGAAGGAAAACGAAAAGTAAGCAATCTAATCACCTTGACACATGCAGATTATGCATAACCTCTACCCTTTTTCAGTGACATCACCTCCGAAGGCATTCCGAAAGCCGCATGCCCAGCCTTTGTAAACTGTCTGCTATTGCCAGCCTCAAGATCGATATCATCCTCTTCTCTCAGCATTTCAAGTCCTCGCTTCTCTTTCGTCTTACTCTTCTTAACCCAAACCTCACCAAATCTCAGTTCCTGGCGCTCAACACGATCCGTGACAGTGCCAGTGCAACTTTCGCCCTTGCAGATGGTATCCAATGTAGTGTTACGAGTAGTGCACAGAATGCGAGAGAAGCTGAAGTCGGTAGCGAAGCCGTTTGCTCGGAGAGAGATAATTCCAACAATGATGGCAAGACTGGTAAAGAAGCAGGCAATCCCATATGCGAGTAAGAGAGCAAGAGGTTTATAGTGGTAGATAAGGCTGCTACTGTTGGATAAGCACATCGTGGACGTATAAAATGTATTGGCTACCCTTGGGTCCGACAAGAAGGAGAATGTGACATTTCGGTGCAACTCCTCGAAAAGAAACTTGAGATTTGGCTTAGGAAGATAGTATCTTTCATTGACACCACTATCATTATCCTTCACCTTGCCATAGAGCCGGGTCATATCCATCAAATCAGTGCCTTCAATTTGAGAGGAACGAAACAGCTCGGTGCGGTTCCGAATCTCGAGTTTTCCAGTGAGGATAGAAAAGGTAAAGTCATGGGCAACTCGGTTAAAAATAGCAGGAGCATTCACATCTATTTGGCCATCCCGACTGAATTGAGAGTAGTCCACTGGGGCAATGTACTGAATTCCCTGGTCCTCGGTGTTGGGAAGACGGACGCCCATTTGACCAGCAACCCACTCGAACTTGACATTGTTGTACTTGGCGATATGGTCTACACAACGGAAGATGCTAGACTCAAACATGTTTTCTGTTGCCTTCGTTGGGTCAATGAGCAATGAGGGGTCTGCAGTTGTAAACTCGTCCTTGAGCGCACGGAAAGCCACCCAGAATACTCCAGCCCGAGTGTTCGAGTCATTTTTCTGGGCAAGCTTATTGTCAATCCTCGTGCTATAGAAGGCAACGGTGCTACCTTTCGTAGAAGTGAGGTCCGAAAGCTCTCCAGCTGACCATGGGCCGTTCCTCTTTGCCTCATCCTGTGACATAACATCGCATTTCCAGCCAGGTGCCGTGAACGAGATTGTGTAGGAGCAATTTCCTTGGTTCCCACATCCTTCTGGGAATGGGTAGTTTATAATTTTACCCGAAAACGCTGTAGTTGTGCTCATCTTCTTTACTGGGACGGTGAGGATGCTGTCTCTAGGACTGCCAATGACGAGGATGAGGTCCTTTGCCGGCTTAGTCTTGAGAATACGATCCATTTCTTCTGGTGACATCACGGCTCGCTGAGATGCATCCGACCCTTGGTCAAATGTAGGGACCATACATGGCTGCTTGCTCTCGGACACTTGTGGTAGAACCGTCAATGCTCCGGGCACGAAGATTGTTGTCAAGGGAAGTGTCCACAGAATGATTCCCAGGCCCATAGCTACTTTTGATTTTCTCCAAGCCTCTTTCACAAAAAACAAGCTCGGGTCTTGAATGAGTCCCCAAAGAGCATCAATTCCACTAATTTTTACATTCTTTTGCCCCAGAATCGTCCATACATGCTGCTTGTAGCAGACTGCGGTACATCCAACCCAGCATGCAATAGTAAACACCGAGATGGCAACACCCGCGCGAAAATGCCACTCTTGGAATTCCTGAGAGGGAGAGGTATCATGCAGCTGGCTGTAGAAGATGTGATGCAAAGCAGCTGACACCAAACCACAAAAAAATAACATGCAAATTGTGAGGGGAGTGGTAAAATGTACCGACCACTGCTTCTTCGCTAGCTCGCTACCATCATCGTCATGATCATCACCATCATCGGAGAACTTCGAGGTAGGCATCCTTTGCGGAACATCAGATTTTCTGCTACTGGTATTGCTGCTCTCAGGTGTCACAGGCGGTCCAGGAAAAGTTTGATTATTTGGGTTTAATTTGAAAGGTGAAGGCTTGTTGCCCGAGAATGAACGTGTTCTTGAAGGTCCGGAGATCAAGCCAGTTGTTGACGAGTTAGAGTCACTGTGCCGGTGAGATTGTCCGGAGGAGGTGTGTGAGTGAGTAGATGGACGGTAGCTTGTGATCTGAGAGATCGCCGATGGACGATTCGAAAGCGAAAGTGAGCGGGTAGGTGTTTGTGGAGGGGGGCGCCATTCTCCGGCGGGCCCCAATGGCTTGATCTGGATTGGTGGTGGAGGGCTTGCTGCCGAAGAAGCCGGCTTGGGGCTTGCGACTGACGATGCAAACTGTTGTGGTGGGCTGAAATCAAAGCGAAGACCTGAGCTAGTTGTAGCCTGAGGTATTGTTGAAGGTGTATGGGATGAGGAAGCATGATAATACGACTCTGCAGCAGGTGACTCTGGCAGAAGCACGGGTGGCACTGTTTTACCTGGAATAACGTCTGTATGCAATGTTTCCGAATCCATTTTTCTTGGCAACTCCGAAGACAATGCTGCCCCGATCTGGCCATTGATTGGTTTATTTTGACGTGCTGGCGCTTGAGGGGGAACCTCCGGAACGTAGGCAGTAGAAGGCAATGGGGGCACTTCAGAATATGGAGTATCAAGCACATCTGGATGCTCTGAGCGTATTGAATGAGAATATGTAACCGTTGTCTTCTCCACCCTTACCACTTGTGTTGTTGCTCCCTCACCCGTCACATTGATGGGGTTCCTCGTAGTCTGCATATTCCGCAGAGGTGACGCTTGTGAGTGCGGTATCTGAAGATTACCGCCATTGCTCCTTTCTTTAACATTTAGGGGTTTCCATTGCGGCAAAGTTGAAGATGTAGAGGAACCTGGCGATATTGGAGAGTCGCTCAAGTCGAATCCGATGGGTAGCAGTGAGCTAGAAAATGTTGATGTGCCGTCCTCATTGGTTGGTGACAGCGTATAACATGAGGGAGAGCCGGTATCAGACGATGATGACCTGCAGTCGTCTGCTGTGCTCCCCCATGAAGACGGTCGACTATTGGCAGAAAACTGTGATCGGTTTGTCGGCATTTTTTCTAGAGAGTATGAAGAAGCGGAGAAAAATGGAAGGGAAGCAGAGACAGTCAGAGGACAGAGAAAGAAATAGCAACAATAAGCAAGAATGGAGGTTCTGGCAGACAGCGGCAAGTAACTACAGCTAGTATAAGTTACTGACGTCGAGGCTGCCAGTGCAATAAAGAATACTGAATGGAAAAATGTAGCGTCGGCAGCCGGGAATTGGGTATGGAAATGATTGAATGGAAATGATTGAATGGAAATGAAAAAATGGAAAAATGGAAAAATGGAAAAATGGAAAAATGGAAAAGCAAGAACCGAAGGAAGAAGCAAAGCAACTGAGAGGAGGAAGAACGGAAAGAGAGGGGGAGGGAGAGAGGGAGGGAAGCGGCGGAGGGAGAGAGGGAGGGAAGCGGCGGGTGAGGGATAGGGAGGAGGAGGAGGAGGAGGAGGAGGAGGAGACGGGAGGAGGTAGAGAAGAGGAGAGAAGGATGGGAGGCGGAGGGGGGGAGGGGAGTGAAGAGGGCGAGCACAGCGTCGAATGGTACTACCCGTTTCGGCAGGGCCCACTCCCGCCAATCGTTTGCGATACGGCGATTATAATAGCAAGCACTCTACAATGGTACCCAGTGCGCCAATTCTAAGTTGGGCGCGGGCTAGCTGCAGTTGGAGGGGTAGGCGGGCGAAATGCTGCGGCAGATCATCTAACCCATTCAGCCTTCAACTGAGAGAAGTACCTTATAGTCTGGTTGCACTACCCCTCGTAGATTAAGTACCTTACTTCACCACGAAGCAGCTGCAGGCGCACAGGGAAGGCCAGGACGGAGCTCATGTGGCTGGTGCAGCAAGGGTGGCGGCAGCGCTGGCGAGGACCTGCGTTGGCCATTGGGGGCTGCTTGCTTATCTACGGCAACCTCACTACAGGCCCAGTTTGCGATATTGAAGGCTATAGGTTACATGCGAACATGCCCATAGCATGAATAGAACAGTAGAGCACAGTCTAGAATCCTCAATTTTGAGTCAGTAGTGAGTGCTGTACGAGCTCCTACGTGATGCATGCATGTTGAGATGAGGTGGTTGTGGAGGAATCGCGCAACACTTGACCCTGTCCTATCATGTTGACCGTGACCAGCTCTTTTCTGCCCCGGTGTCTCGCCTTGCCCTGCAGAGCCCTCCAATAACACAGCAGGGTTCCGTTATTGTTCGGTGGGCCCATGTCTCCAAATGAGCAAAAACATAAGTCGCCATCTCCAGTCAACTACTAGCGTTTCGGCAGCACCACCGACCACTGAGCGCACCTTGCCATGCGAAACTCTAAACAAACCAGCCCTTACCGCCTGTACTCAGCTACAGTCCCGTCCTCCATCCCACTCTAAGACATAAAAAAAAACGAGTCTAACGTCAACGGTAAAAGCACCGTTACAGACACGTTGTGGCTGCATGCCCTTCCAGGGTGTGGTTGGTTGCTATGGTTGGAGACATCTGAACGCGGAGCGAATCTCGCATCAACTTCAACACTCAAACCACAGCTGAAATATATAGATAAAATTAGTTCTGCGCCATACAATGATAAATTAGCAAATGAAAATTCATTCTATGACGCAATATCTATTTATTTAATTTTTCATACAAGTGATCTGAAAGTCAAAGGTGGGAAGTTTTATATGGGAATGGGTCAGATTGTCCACCTTTAGTAACTACTGAATGGTATAGTACACAAAATTCTGACCAAAAAAGAGAAAGTAGCTAACCAAAATAGAATAGAATATATACATCTCCATGCATACCCCTTTTACCACTTCGTTTTTATCCGGTATTTGTCTACAACCTTCATATGTGAACGAAACTCCTTGGCACCATAAGTTAACCCTTCACTATTTGCATCAATAGTATGCAAAAAATGATAATAAAAATGAGTAATTACCGATGCGAGTACTTAAATTCTATTAAATCTTTAATTCAAGCGACAGTGTGGGTGAACGCGTTGGAGCGACCGATTTGAGCGACCGATTTGAGCGACCGATGCAACAAGTATATGCAAGTATATGAGGTTTGCAGTGGAGATTCAACTGGTATCAAGGGGGAGCAGCGAACTGGGAGTGTAGGCTGTGGGGTGGAACCAAATGTCCACCCTACTCCGCGTACAGATGTCCCCAACCATACCAACAAATACTCAACAGACTACTGTAAACAAATACTGTCCTCAGAAATAGCAGGCAGAGCCTAATACACATCTAATTCTCCTTGCTGAAGTGTCGATCACCTTCAAGGCCCTGAATTTGTACCCTTGTCTGCCCCAAGCACTAGCCTCAGAATCATAATTTGTTCATCTGTCATCCAAAGCCGATGTTTGCCCAGATTCCACCAGTACTCAATATCGCCTGCAGCTTCCTGAAGCATGATCATCACTTCGCGATGTAGACAACTTTGTCAACATTATCGCATGCCCACGCTACCGCAATTACAAATTATTGCCTAAATCAGACTATTATGTTCTCGCGCCCAGACCCTAGGCTTTTGTTGCTTTAGAAACGTCACATATCGCAATAAGGACAATGCTAATCTCCCTCACACAAAGAAAGAAGCCTTGACCTGCGTACGCTGTAGTATTCGTGCCTAAGCTGTGATCTAAAGCCTGAAAGCATAAATTACCGATACGGTATTATTAGCACTAATTCAACTCTCCTCCAATCATTTCCCAATAACATCCTTAACCTCCGAATTAAAAGTATGTAAAATTTATCCCTTGAAGACAAAATCAAGTAACCGATCCCTGCCCTTTGGTCACTCGCATGTCATTCTTGGATGAAAATAGCCACGCCCACACTAGAAACAAAATCACACGCATATCACTCACTTGCAGATGCAAGTGGTAAACCAGGAATATCGGCATTACGAGTATGTACCGTTTGTTTGTAGGCCTTGTCTGGACCCAAGTTTCGTGCCTGCTAGCTAGTCGACAGCCAGCCGAAAGTATGCTTACGGCCATGTAGTCAGGTCTCTATTTTTTTTTTTTTTCCCTTCTTTTTTGCTGGGGCGGTCTGGTAATGCATGTGGGCAGTCTGGTTGGCCACTAGGATGGCTACTAGCCACATGTTGTCATTTTTTTTGTGTGTGTTAACATTGCCATTTGATGAATGTCATGACTATGAACAATGAAGTCATGAATAAGGCAATTTTTTCCTACGTCGTCGAAGTCTAGACCCTGCTTCTGGAGCCCCTCCGAAGGCATTCAGGACACCTATGAGCTCACACGCATTCCCAACTGAAACTTCACTTGTCATTTTTTTGAGCAAGCATGAGGCGCACGAGAAAATGTAAATTCACACGTCGACGTTTGTCGGTAAAGGTATGCCCCGCCAGCGCTGCCCTGCACTCCAATTGCTCTGCAAGGGTACTGCGCGCACGGTCGCTGGACTGGGGCGAACAAGTCAAGAGGCCTATCGATACATTAGTAGATCGGAAAACTGTGGCTAAGCAATCACGGGGGAATTCCTTCACTGCCACCTCATGACTACCGAAGTAAATGGCTGCCTCACTCGGCTATGACGAAAGTTCGCCTTCGCCTATATTGGAGCACCTGCTGTTGAATAGTGCACCCTGGGGTAGATTCACCTGAGGGCCAGAGTATGACTCGACTTCACTCGGCAGTAACTGCCCTGACAGTAGTCAGCTTGGTGTTTTGATTGGTTTGAAACTAATCTGGTTTTAGAAGTGATGTGATATGAATTTATTCGCTGTCGCGAGATGGTGAATTTTGTGACGGTCCAACAGGACGTCGAGCATTGTGAGGCGCATCAGATGAGAGCCTGATTACCTAGTCTGCTCCTCCAACGAAGTGGATAATGTGGCTTGTGGGGTGGAGAGGTGG
Organism: Kalaharituber pfeilii; assembly: GCA_015179045.1. Classification (NCBI taxonomy): domain Eukaryota; kingdom Fungi; phylum Ascomycota; class Pezizomycetes; order Pezizales; family Pezizaceae; genus Kalaharituber; species Kalaharituber pfeilii. Next base: position 969,079 of record WHUZ01000006.1, on the reverse strand, counting down.
GAGCCAAAGGGGGCTCTTACGTTGTTTGTGTGATCGGCGAGGAAAGAGGAGGGCTTCGTGCACCTGATCGCTGGTTTGTTTTGTTTCGTATCATGCATGCAGAAGATGCGACGGCAGATCCGCAACAAATCAGAAAGAAAACTAAAATGTTGCGAAAATCATTCGTTATTCTAAAGCACAGATACATGCGAGCTGAGGACGCGACTACGCGCTGGTCCAAAAAGTATTGGAACGGCTGACTGGAAGTATTGGAACGGCTGACTAATTATTTTCCAGTCAGCCGTTGCAATACTTTTTGGACCAGCGAGTATATACCATGCGAACACATCTGCGCCTCATAGTTCCGCGGCCGCGCCTGCGGGATATCCGCTGTCGCCCCTGGGACTTGGGACACTCGCGTAAGGGGTGTGCGGCTAGATCTCAAGATCCTGCGGTTAGCGTTGCATTAGCGCCTTTGCCGCGCCACATGCTCATTACATAGTTGCAGGATTTAGTGACTGGGGAACTGGGCATCGAGCTACAGTACTACATACTAGCGGTGCCCCCGCCTCCCGACCGTGAGGCGCGGTGCAACAAGCGGTGAGGTGGGGCTCCGCCCCCATCAGGACGTATGATATCACAGAGATACTTAAGAGAGGACCCCACTCGCTTCGCTCGGGGATCGATATCCGTGGGGGAGAATCTGGCGTTGTTGCCGCCAAGGTGTGCTGCACCATGATTTACAGGGAAAGGGCTTTTTCTTGGCGCTACGGTCAGTACAGTATGGAGAGACTGGTAAACGGTGCTTATATCATAGCAGCAAGAGTCTTGGCGAGACAGTTTGCTTGGCGTTGGGGAAATTGCCTGTTTGAGAAGTCGATAGGTTTCGATGAGCGACGCGCCCAAGACGAAGGGAGACCCTCCCCCTTCTACCTCTGTCATGACGATTCTGTGTGGAGAGTGTCAATGAAGAGTGTGATCCTAACAGAGTATTGAGAAGAGATCATATTTATCATCTTCAAGATTCATAACTAAACCGAACTCCGATTATCGTTGCTAGCCCATTCCTTTGTACCATTTATTGTCTACATTTTACAGTCTTACAAGGCGAGCGGCCCAAATTTACTGCTTCATTTTTAACAACTATACAATGTCAAAAATAAAGAAGTCAGGGCCCCATCCACTTGCCGCCTCTGACCCTTCCGGCGCGATGCCTGCTCAGGGTACAGCCGGCATTCCAGGGTCAATGGACATCACTGAGGCATTCTCCACTATCCATGCTCACTTCATTCCAGAATCTCTTCTTATTTCAAAAGCAGAGCCGGTTGTCCCAGCTACATGTTTAAGCGTGTTGGTGAAACCCAAACTCGGAGATGAATATGACGATGGTGGAAGCGATGGTGTTCCTGGTAGTGCCAGTGTTGGTCCAGGAGACGTGAGGGATCTGTTTCGCCAGCCAATGACTGGGTCAATACTCTCAGGGCAGAAGCCTATTTTAAAGTCTAAGTCGATCCATTCTCGAAGAGTAAGTTTTGATACAAACAATTTTTCGTCTCTGCCGGATTTAAAGGGAATGAAGTGGTTTCCGGATCTTCCTTGCAGTCCTACAGGGAGTGACGGCGGGAATACTGGGCGACAGTACGCAGCAGGCAGCAGCACCATAGGTGTGAACGCTAAAGCTGAGGATGATGCGGATAATTTCTAGGCAAATTTTCCAGTATGTTTGCAGTGATGCAGTGTTTACACTGTTCTTTCCAAGTTCAAGATTAACAAACGAATTTGCTTTCATTAGCAATCCAAGACACAGCTATTAGAAAGAAGCCCACCGCTATGGTATGACCGGAGGGAGTCAATGTACCATATGGCTAAGGAAAGTGGGTCGTACCGTTTCATACTGGGCATATCCTCGTGATTGTGGCTGATATTGCTTCCTTGTCCCAGTTGCTGAGGTCTCATCTCGACTCCAAAGCCTAAATATAGAGCAGCAACTCAATCCTCTAACAGCAAGTTTTGGCGGCTACAGAACCGCTGCGGCGACCGGAAACGCCGATTTCACTTCTGGCCATTCTTTTGGTTCAAGGGACTCGCAGCTGGAGCTAGCACCAGCTCATGTTGCAAGCGCAGTCAAATGTACCGAGAGCTGGATAGACCTGGTGGAGCATGAGCAGCAGCCGGATCTCCTGGAAAAGATAGAGACCAATGAAGCAATACTCAAAACGACTATCAAGAAGGCCCACAAGGGGCCAGAGACCATTGGCATACATCAGCCTGGCCGACGAAAGAGGGTGCATAAATTGAGTGAGGCGAATATTAATACGCTTAATGAACAAAATGCATATTCAGCTGCAATGGCTGCAGCTCGGTTAGCTCAGGGTAATGTAGAGGAAAAATTTGATGGGCTTTCTATTAAAGTGAAGTGCGCCGTGTGTGGGCATGATAATAAACAAAAATTGCGTAGGTTATATCAGGAATTTGAGGCCTTGTCCGTTGTGGAAGTGATCCAACAGAGGAATCGGCAGCTTACAGAGGAGGAAAGGAGACTGACAATCTATTCTTATCTGCTAGAGGAAGAACTCCTCTACCTTGGTCTACATGAGGCCAGAATTGCCGAGTTAGCCGAGGCCGTGCAGGAGAGGTCCGATGACTGGGATCTGGTCAAAGGAAAGAAAGCGGAGCAGGAGCGTAGGTGGATTTACTTTGAAGAAGATGCACGCGAGAGCCGGATCAAGTTCTGGATGCAGCACCAGCGGGAACACGGGAGTGACAAGAGCAGGCCCGTGAAAGAAGGGAAGAGAAGTCTGGATAAGGAGATGGGGTACTGGAGGAGCTCGAGTATGAGGAGGGGAGATTCATGTGGTTATGTGATTAAATATGGGATGGTAGAGTGTGATGAGGGGTATGGGGATGATAAAGAAGGGAGGCCGAAAGGGAGAAGGAGAAGGGAGAGAGGGAGGTTTTGGGGGGATAAGGAAGGGCTTGTGGGGTTCGAGGAGGAATGCGTTGGAACTAGTGATGAAAGGTCTTATGAGGGTCGCAGGCGGGGAAGGTCATTGACTAGGCGAGTAGTATGGGATCAGGGAGCAAGTACGCGTAGGGTTGCGAAACAGCAGAGTCGAGGAAGAAGATCCAGGCATGGGACAAGTACATGCAGAGAGTGGACAACTGTAGGGGGCGCAGATGTGGGCAGTAGACAAGGAAGGTCGGGAGGAGGCGGATCGCGTTCTAGGTCTAGGACGGTGCTTGGGGTTGATCGGATGGATTTTTGGAAGGCACCCGAGAGGGAAGGGAGGAGGCCGTACAATAGAAGGCGGAGGCAGTTAAACCTAGACTTGGGACCCACGCGAAGGGGTAAGGGGTTGAGGCATGTCACTTGCGCGGATGGAGGTAGGAAGGGAAGAAACACGGAGGAAGAGAAGATGGAGACGAGGAAGTTGAATGTGAATCTGGAAGAGGTAGATTGATTGCCTCAGGCTTCGATAATGAATTATCTATAGATGTCGTGACAGAATGAAGGTTTGATGCACAAGTGAGATGTGCGGTACAGTGCATACATACTTATATATGAACCTTGCAATGGACCTTTCGCCAATTTCCTGTTAGAACGATAAAGTTCGGTTGTCAGTGCGCGGCGTTGCGCCTGCATACTTGATACATAGATGCAGGTGTTCAAGGCGTTTACCCCCCGGCTGTCCGAGTAAAGATGTATATCTGTACGCATTAGTGCAGAGAAATCTCGTCATAGCCCTCAGAGCGGTATACGAGTAATGATATATATATAAAAAAAATAGCGCTGAGAAAAATTTAGTAGTATTTATATCGACTGCACTTGACTGCCGTATTCAGAGGAAGAGAAGGGGGAGGTAGGGTGGATTTGTTAGTCTACAATTGCAGATGCGGTTGGTAAAGTGAGTTGTGAGGTAGCTGGTGATAGAGGGTGTTGGTGAGAATCGTGTGTGTGATTTGTTCCTAGGAAAAGGGCGAGAATCAGTTATGACACCTGAAGCACATATGTCAATTGTAAAGAAGATGACGTCTATCTTTGGAGCGTGCTATGTATCTTATGTCCTTATGTCTAAAGTGGATTGTTGTAGAAGACCTATGCACTCTACGTGAAGATGTTCTATGCTAGTCGTTAAATATCCCCGATATTCCCGTCTGCACGGGTATGGAATGTCCATGGAACAAGATCTAAGCAACATAATAGCAATATAATCTCGCCATAGCCCACAGGGCGGCATGCGAGTAATGATATAAAAGAAAAAAAAAAGGCAATATAATCCTCAAGCGTGACGGTCCCTTTCAATGCCTTTCTTTGCGGTGTTGATGTCGTTGCGTTTTCCTGTGAAAAGTAAGTCATCACCATGGGATATCAGAAGCTCACGTGTTATTTCTTTATCCATATAGCATGGTCCGGATGTATAGATACTCTCTGCCATAGGCTTGTAGCTTATATGCGCGGTTATGTGAACAACAACAATTTAAAAAAAAAAAAAAAAAAAAAAGAAAAAAAAAAGATATAAACCCTACTGGCTATAAGAGCTCATCCATGCATTCATACAATACTTTTGCAGTTATCAAAGTGACTTTATTCCACATTCTTTGTGGCGGTTTCGAAATGTGTATTGGTACAGTATGTATGGCTGGCCTATCTTTTCCTCCAAGCAATCTCTGCTGTGAATACTGACTGACATAGGATATTAGAGGAAAGGTATGCCTTGTGGTCGTAATTGGATCTGTGATATCTTACAGCTCTATAATCCCCTGTTAGATTTATCAATTGAAAGGGAAATGAATGACCGGCCAGACTGCTCAATAGACAAAATGGAGCGTTCTGATACTTGATTTCGATAGCATGAACGATCATACTATGGAGAACTAAAAAGGTGATCTGGGATTTACAACTTCCAGAGCTATAGTAGATGGGAGGGCACAGGACGCGAGAGTTTAAGCAACCGGGCTAAAGAGGCTCAAGTCGCTGCTCATGCACATGAATAGGCTGATTTTGTGCCCTGCCATGGCGAACAGCTACAAGCGGGGTCACGTGATAAAAAAAAAAAAAAAAAAAAAAGGCTGATTTTGTGTGGCAAACTGCGCAACGGGAGAGTTGTGCAGGGTGATCATCTGGATTTGCCGCAGCCTAAGCAAGAACTCCTTTATACCATCATTGATGTGAAGTTTCCTTATAGCTGTTTGCTAGTATTCTTAGGATCTTAGATTGACACCACTGAAGTCGAGGAGTTGAGAACTGCCTGGCGGATAATTCAGAAGATCATAATTCATACCCACGGTTGCCAACATACCCCAAAAGCGTATACCAACCAAAATAGGATGCCCAGACTGGCTGGTACCCGAGTGTAAGTCTATACCAGAAGCCGCGCGTGAAGGACACAATAGAATGCATCTTGTATAGTGCACCAGTCCCTATGTTGGAAATTGCGACGAAGTTGCTCCTCAGTGTTCTTTCTTCTCTTTCTTCTTACGTCTATGACATATTTCTGCTTTGAGATAGTGAACAATGTAACAGTTTAGTGAGCGGCACGAGATAGCTCGAGCCGAGCTGGAGGGTGAGCTCGAGCCAGCTCGTGGGCCGAGCTCGTCAAATAGAAGGTGGGCTCGAGCTAGCGAGCCTTGATTACATGATATTGATAACTAATCTAAACTATTCTACAGCTTCATCCTCCTCGCTGCTATCCGCTAAATTCAGTATATCTGTCTAAAAAGTTGAATGACACCTTCATGAGTTTTGTTATAGAGTTTCAGAATATCTATGTATAGCACGAGCTGACATTTTCTGAACTTTGGGATTGCAATATTGGAGGAGCTCTAGAAATGATGCTTTTTCTGCTAGTTTGATTGGTGAATTTGTTGAGATAAGACAGCGGCAAAGGAGTTCACGATAATGTGTTTCGGAAAAGCCCTCTGGTTTAGCTCGTTTTGTTGGAACCATCATGTCAAATGGTATTCGTCGCTTCAATTCTGTGGCATTACTAGTTGACGCCACAAGTTCTGAAAAGAAGTAACATGGATGTGGTTGTTGTACGGCTTTTGAGTTGCCAAGTCTTGGAACAATGCATACATACAATTTTGTGCTCATTATCTGATATTTTTCGCCGCAAAATCATCCATCTTTCATATAGGTATAATGAGAGTTCAAAACAGTATGCTGATCTTTAACTGAAGAATATCGGCCAGCCAGGCTGGCAAGAAAGGCATCACGAATTGATGTAGAATTGGTTGTCATACTGATAAATTGCTAATATCCTATAAGGAACAAGAATCTTGAAGTGTAGTATGTTTTTTTGGTTTTTTTTATATCATTGATCGCGTGCCGCCCTATGGGCTATGGCGATATGAGGATTAAGGGTCTCGGAGCGTAGCGTGAGTCTCGAAGCCTTAATATTGGGTAGTAGTAAAGAGAAAAGAATTTCAAGAGGATAGAGAGAATAGAGAGACCTATATATACACTCTTAAAATGTGCAACTTACCTTCTAGAGACCTTGAGAGATATTAAACGTGAAAGACTTGATATAGGTCTATGTAATTGAACCACTTTTGATATTTATAGAAGTTGTTGGCAGGTTGGGATGAGCTGAGTCTCTAATTTATTACCATATTAAGTATTTGCAGTTTATGAAACACTAGCGTGATCTTGGCTGTCTTAAGCCAGCCCGAGCCGCTCACACTGAACAAGTAACCCCATGGTGATGGTATCGTTGTATGTCTTTTTGTTTGAGGAGGGACGCAACAATCCTAATTAGAGTTGAAGGGAGGTTCTCGACTGGTATTCAGATAGGGTCCTTTGACGACAGCAAGCCCAGCATATAGGAACCTCTGAAGGAGATGCTATCGAGCAAGGCAGCCGAAAATGTTATAGGTATGAGCTTCTTAACTAATCAGGCAGGCTATAACGGGGGTGCCGTGATTCGTATTTGCGACAGGTGACAGAAGATGGAAACCTTCATCCTTCCAAGGCCAAGGTGACTCGAGGGACGTCGACGAAGGTGGAAGGAAGCGCAAATGAACTTATGAAGTTTCTTACAGATGTATTTCTGTGGGGCCTGCAAAAGTTAGGGCTAGGGCAGATAGGCAGTCACTTGCTTGTGATGTGCATCAGAAAGACGTCGCGAGTTTGTAATAAATGCCATTACCCTGAGCCCAAACTTATCCACACCGTACTCATGCATACTCGGTATCTTGCTATAGCTACCTCTTAGATATATATATACACCAACCAATTTCTTTCTCGCTCTCACCATTATACCACTACTATATACCGTTATCCTAAAGTATTGATAATCGAGCGTAAGGACAGAGATTCATGGGGCTTTTCATTACCGCAGACCGGCCCGTACGGGTATGCTGCTACTTGAAGCTCAAGCGGCACTGGAGGCGCATCATCAAACTGAGCATTTAGCGATTGCACTGTTTGCCATATTCAAATCTTAAGTGTGGTGTCTACGTGGGACACAATAAGCAAGGCTTGGCATTCCGAAGCATTGCGAATGGTACCTGCCTAGTTGGGCAGTAGTCGCCGACCTTCGACGTCCAGAAGTACCAAGAATGGAATGGCTCGGATCAGGTTATAAGCCCCGCATCTCCCTCGCTTGCCCCTCTCTTCTTGCGCACAGCTCTCTCATAAGTGTTAACATGCTCCCCACCGACCAGATCTGGTCTTCAGGACACGCTCCTATCGTCACCTCCTTCAATCACCCGAACTTGTACAATATCCACAAGCCTTCAATTGTAAGAGAGCAGCTGGGTGCATACGAACAGTACCTTTTAAGATCAATGCACCCTAGCCGGTGATGATGGAGCGCTGCGGTACTGGAAGTGTTTCAGCAGTTGAATCTTAGACTATCAATGCCACCAACAGTGAGTTCTCGGCTGCAAGTCACGCCATTCCTTTTCCCAATTTTCTCAAGAATGCAGTCCATGGATCCTTAGTTAGCTTTAGCATTTGCCAAGTTGAACGGTTTCATGATCAGACGAACAAGCAGTTTTATTACATCCCTCGGACTGAAAATTCACAAGAGCCGACAATTCCTGGCATCAAGATGGTGCATGGTTCATATTCTGCAAGTCGCTTACGGTACCCGATTATATATACCAACTTCTTCAAGTCCCCTTGTTACAACAAGGACACAACATCAGAAGATTCCGAATATAACGCGACCGCAACAGAGGTTAAGAGCGACCTGAGCCCAGCCTTGGCCTGCGAGACAACCCAATCGCCGGCAGTTCCTTCATTCACTCGTTATATGGTTATCTGATTAGGAATGAATGTGATAACTCAACCGACTCAATTAGGTTCCAAACGTTGAAGGGTTGCATCGCGATCACGAGAAGGGAATTTCGTAGACTATCCTGGCTATTTGCTTAAACCTTTTATAACTCAAAGCCTTCATCTTACCATCATTACAAAAATTGTTGTTGGCACGCTGGGCAAAATGACGGTCTCAACCCATGAGTACTACCTCGAACGCTCATGATAGGACATACCTATGGAATTGACGACCAACGGAGAAGTATTCATTGAGAATCTTCTCTACCATCAGATATGCAAAATATCACCAGGTTCAAAGGTCGGAAACTCATGACATCGGAGCCCCCAAGGCCGAAATCTAACTTTCAGTTCAAGAAACTGCACATAGCAACAGAGCGACACTATAACCTGCTCCTCAGTCCATCCTAACCTCCTGAAGAAACAAATCTTAGTGACATCGATAACGGATCCAGTACCCAGAAAGCAACACTTACGCACCACATAGACATATTAAATTCGTGTCTACGTTGCATCAGTGTGCCAAGTACAGTCGGAGGGCAAATAACTATTCATGGATATATATCCCCACTGCTTGCTTCGAAGCGAGCTGCTTCCTGATTCTTAAAACTGCAAATTGGTGCAGGTGAAAGATGGTGCTGAGAATACTGAAACATATTTTACAGAGACACCCGAATGCACCAATAGATTGCCGAATAATTGTAACTATCTTCTTCCTGGAGTGGTTACCCAAACACCTTCAGCATGTGGAGACGTACTGATAAACGCTTGGTGATTTGTTTTCTCCCGATTGTCATAGGGAAAGCATTTCTCCATTTGTTTGGAGCTTGATTGAGTTTTCAAGCATACGCTATGGCCAATAAACAATCGATATTTATGAAGTTTGGGCCTGCCGCTCTATAAATCTTTAAACTAACGACTGAAAATAAAGGAATTAACTTTTTGTCCCATTCCGTCCTGGGCTGAAGTTCCCTGCTAAAACACCTCAGTTCTTGTGGTGTGGGTATGATCGTTCAGTTGATGCCAAGATTACCTATATTTGTGCAACCGACACAATCTAACAACGGTAACGGCTCTCGGTCCATCCCTTCTTGCCGCTGATATGGGGGTACACAAAGCACTACGGTAGGCCACGTCAACATCATCCTGAATACTGATTGCGAATCCATGGAAGTTTTACCCAATTTATTCAGACTGCTGTCCCTGGTATCCAGTCAGTGTCAGCAATATGTAGACGAGAGTTACAAATACCTTGCAGGGCTTATCCCCCCGGCTGGAATATTTCTTTTGTCGCAGTAAATTAAGTCGGTGATGACCGGTTCCAGGATGGATATGCAACAATGTGTATTATGCATGTAGCAGGTACAAGCCGAGATGGAAACATCGGCCACAACCCGGTCACTTACATGCTAGTTACAACTGAAGCATGCCTAGTCGGTAATGAGAAGTACAAGACGCATGTCACCCCGCAATGCATGCGCAGTATAGCGGTCCGTAATCCCTGAGAACATGTGCGACCCAATTGGGTCCGGGAATTCGCTAGATCGGAATCCTTTCTTGTAGCGTTCGTATGCACGTTCATGGAGCATAGGGCCATGGAATCACATGTTTAATTATATCGAATATATGATGCGCAAGCTGATGAACCATGAATAGCAACGTATCCTCCACCTCATGATGAATGCATCTATTCGGGTCAACTTTCCGAGCCGTTTACTGATCAGCATCGTGGCTCAAGATATGAATGAAATAGCTCATATACACTTACTGTATAGCGGGTAGCGTTAAGCGGGGTTATGTGATAATAATAATAATAATAATAATAAAAAAAAAAACATGCATTCAACGTTGGCGGCGTTTATGCCCCCCAGAGTATCTCAGGTCAAGAGAAAGCTCGAGGGCAAAATGTAACTCATTATAAATTTGATTTCAAGGAGTTAGGAGGAGGACGATGAAATACCTTACTGAAACATATCAGTATGATATTTTCAGAGCTAGTTCATGAATGACACCAGAGTCTGGGCACGAGAACAGAATAACACCCTCAGATACCGAAACCAGTGTTAGTTTTTTGGATCCTTCTCAGAATAATCCTTGTTTTTTTAAATATTCGCATGCTGCTCGAAGCCCATAGGGCAACATGCGAGAAATGATATAAATAACTACCTATGATTATGGCATCACACAAAGGTGAACATACGAATTGCATCAGGCGGATGCTCAAGTGGTTCAAGCAAGCTACTTGACAACGGAAAACAGCCACTTGTAGCACGAATAATTGTGGTGTTACCCTTCTGATCTAACTATGATATACCAAGCAATGTACTGTAGAAAAAGTTGGATAAGCCAATCAGCTCTCAACGAATGAGGAAGCACACAAATACTCAGGATCCGAAAAGGCACAGAAATCCTGGAATCATTGATTGATACAACAGTAGCCTGTCTAATATTTCAATTCAAGCACTACATGCAACAGTGCTAGCTAAATTTATACAAGCTCCACTTTCTATCCTCGCCCTTCTGTGCCTCCATCTTACGATAGTTTACAGGATATGCAACACCGAAAGCCATTGAAATCCAAAACCGAGAAAGTTCGACCGTAGACCATAACCTAAGTTTCCTACTTTGCACTAAACCAACCTCACACCCTCACCGCCAACATTGGGGACAGTTGACCACTCGTACTGTCCTTCAACCTTTTCTGAAGAAGTGCACGAAGCAAGAATAGCTTCGACTCCCTTTCTGATTTTCGCGGGGTCAAGGCAGTGTGCTTTGCCTCGAGTGTCACTGTAAGTCTGAATTGTGCAGGTGCCGACTGTATAAAGATCGGCCTGCGTCATCCAGATCATTGTGCAGATTTCCGGCTCCCCAGACGTTTTTGGTACCTGCTCGAGGGCCGCACGGCAGTCTGCGACGAAAGGACTGCTCTCTGTGATACCAAAACATTTGACAGAGTAGACAGGGACAGCAGCTGCAGTAACGCCTGTATAGAAGAATAGAGCCCCATTAGTGATACGTTGAAACAATGTAAGTTATGTGAACAAATACCCTGTGCGAGGAAAAGACCACTTGCAAGGGCCACGGCTTGCTTAACGGAGAAGAGCATCTTTGCAAACGAGAGAGATTGACGATAAGCGATTGAGGATCTTGTTGGTTTGAGAGTGACAGCGCTGGAAAGTCTGGCGGTGAGAAGCTGGCCGGGTTGAGCTTGAGGACTGGAGATGCTGAAGAAGGTGGGGAAAGAGGATCGTTATATAAAAATCTCTGGCTTTTGGCCATGCTTCTTCGAGGAGGCGCCGCTCACATGAGCCTTGTGGGACATTGGCAGATAGCTGTGTATGCCCACCCACTTACGGTAGTTACACGTACAGGCGAGGTACGCTGCCATTGAGGAGGGGGTGAGGGGACATCGGAGGGAAGCTCACCCGCGCAGCTGGCATTGACGTTCAGCAGGCCATTGCCATTGCGAGGGGTGGGTCCAATTCGGGCTGTGTGGCTGCCGACGCCCCCAGACTATGCGTTTGTTCCAACGGTACTGCGCCGAGGACGCAGGAGCACCGAAAATTGCCAAAGGGACAGCAAACTTTTGACTGTCTCGTGGGGTCCCAGAATTGATGTTGCATGCGACCAAAAAATGCACACCTAATGAGCTATGCATACAATAAATACTTGTACTAATACTAGCCAAAGGTGTAAGTGCCGAGGTCGGGGTGAGCGTGCAACCAGACTACCGTAGGGTGAGCGCTGGAACGTGCACCACGAGGGCTAGCGCTGCGCAGCCCGCTCGCCGCAAATATTAATTCACGGCCACGCGAGGCGAGGGTGAATTACAGGCCTCGTCAAGAACGCGCTAGAACCCTTGCTTGCGAGCAACCAGACCTGGGTGCCCTGATCAGAGATGGGGCGTCCCGCACAGCTTGAACGTTCATCTCGATGTCGAACGTTCCGCCAGTGCGCCACATGCCGTGAGCTTTGCTTCGTTAGGCGTAATCTAATATTAATATATATTAAGTCTAGTTGCTCAAGTAAGTAAAAAATATACAACAATATATAACAGTATACTTCATCGATCATTGTCAGCTTACTTGGTGGGCCTTATGAACTTTGAGCTCGGAACAGGCTCCGCGTATTCATTGGAGACATTGTTACATTGGATGTCGGATTTCAAAGCAGGTCAGCGGTGTACGAGTACAGTGGGCGCAGGAAAAAGAAGGGTTAAGACCTCAGTTCTTCTAAGCAGACCACCGGAAACAAATCATAAATTTAGAATTGATCTAAAATAAGCTATTGTATCGAGATAATCAAACTAGTAGGTGTAAGGGAAATATGTTATGTTGTCTTCATGAGGTTTCTTTTGTTTCCCTTTATTAGTTGCAGGGTAGTATTATGGTGGAGTATGGTTGCAACCCAGTTGCAGTAAGCTACTATAAGTGGCAAGTGAGGTCATAATGGTTGCACTACGCCTCCCAGACTAAGAAGTATACAGTATCAACTTATCGCACTTTAGGTAGTACATACTCGCAGTTAGTTACAATGTCCGAAGACACTTTGTTATATACTTGCACGTAAATAATGTCATGTGACGTTCATGCTAGAGGGAGTGACATACAAGCTGTATCAAATTTCTCATTCCACAAATTACACTGGGCGAGTATAGGACCATGAATATAACAGCAACAAAACACGGTGCGCATGACAAGTGTTGATATTCACAGGGCGCCATCCATCCAATTGCAACATTCACTTGCTTTTTTTCGCCATATTTTCGCAATTATTAAGCACGTGAGCATGACAAAGAGGGGCTATGCCTGCGAGGGGCATTGAGCACGGAAAAACTACGGAACAGTGAAGCTACATGCTTTTTTTGTTGCTATGCAGTTCAAAGTGAGCAAAGTTAGTTATATAGTTTTACTTTCAACTTCGCACTTGTTGGTTTGTACTTATTTTTTTCAATGATACTTCACTTCCTATTCTATTTCCTGCTTCGGTAACTTTCTTCAGGAAGGGATGCGCATCGTGTTCACCATGGCAACTTACCTTTGACCAGGAATTGAAGAAGCATGTTCGACTTCATGTCAGCAAGCTAAAGACGCTTTCTTTGTCCTAGGTGTCACTCATATCCCGAGTATTCCAGGTGTCATACATCTTTTGGCAGGATGTATAAATCTGACTAAATGCCTGCTTGGTACGGCCGGTCAATTGGTGGCAGTTGTAAAATTGGCTACTATAACGACTCGGTTGATAGTGAACAGCATGTCGAACAGTATATCGAGCAGCGTGTTGATGGGTCCATTGAACAGCCTGTTGGATAGCATATGGAACAGTCTATCAAGCAGCGTAGTGCAGAAGTAGTTTCACTGATCACTCAATTCCCATCACAGGCGTAACGACTCTGCAATTCATGCGAAATGTCTCTATCCAGTCACTTTTTCTGACTGGGATGTAAGCGACCGCTAATCGAGTAGTACGTACTCGTACAACCTATGCTTAGATTATGCCAAAGTTTGGATGACGGTTGCATAGACAGGGTACAAAGGAGGAATAGTACAACAAAATCAGCGAAAAGTGAGAAAAGAGCTATGTACTTGAAAAAAAATACATGATCCTTCAATTCCGAGTATGGCCTCCATTAGCAGCAATTACAGCAGCTATCCTATCTGGCATGCTGTCCACATAGCGATTCAAAGTCTCTGCTCCCAACCGATTCCACTCCTCTATTACTGCATCCCGTACCTCTGCTAAAGTCTTGAGTCTGGGTGTGTGAGCATTAAGATTGCAACCCTTGTCTATGCAACCGTCAAGGATCCCCTGTTTTTCCAAACTTTCCGCTGTACACAAGTACGGTATCTACTTCGGCATCCTCCTGAACTATCCTGCATGAGTGCAAAACAATAACATCCTGAGTGTGGTTGCCTGCACTGTCATCGCGTTCCTGAACTTCTTGATAGTCCGGCGTTTCAGTCACTTTCCTCCGTGAACTTTCTGGTGCTTCAGCCATTCTCAGCCGTGAGTGCGGAATGATAACATCACGAGTGTGATTTTCAGCAATATCACGTTCTTGAATATGGAGCCACGTGCTATCGGAATTAAGAAGCCTTGAGAAAATGCATAAGCTTGTAATTGGGGTCTCGCAGCACTCGGTTTAGCCCATAGCTTTCCCCCTTCTCTGGCCTTTTCAAATATGCAGCTGGCATAGCAGCAATGATTTCACGGGCACGTAGGAGTGATCGGACATTGTCGTCAATTTGAAAATACGTGAGTGTGAAGCGAGCCGATGTGACGCGAGGCAATGCGGGGCGAGGCGATATGAGGTGAGGCGAGGAGATGTGAGGTGAGGCAGTAGGAGGCAATACCAGTGGGTAGAGGTGAGAAGTATCGATCAATCTGTTTTCCAACGGTTTCAATCTGTCCTTGCATGGATCTGAGCATGGGTTGTACGTAATACTAGATTGGCTTCAAATACAAGAATATAGCTAGCGTCGCTTGCCCCTACCTACATCTAGTCAGAAAAAGTGGCTGGACAGAGACATTTCGCAATTCATGGGAGGCCTGTGGCCCAGAACATATATACTCTGCATATGGCTGAGATGCATAATCTGTAAGTACTTGCTCAATATACAATATACGAAAGTAGGTGGTAGGTTAGTACTTTTAAGTACGTACTCTGGAGGTCAATGGGCAAAAATTACGAGGTTAGTATGAAATGATAGATCGCGAATCTGAGCCCTTAACATAGACGTACTTAGATTTAAAGTACACCTTCAAAGCGATGCTAAACATAAAAATGCTCCGAGAGATTCACTGTGTATAGTATACATAATATAAAAAACTTCCTTGCATAAAAAGCGCATACAGGCGTTTGCATGAAACTAATAGCATGAAGTATGCAAAGTAATAACATAGCTTCCAAATTCAATACATGTGGCCGTGTTTTTTTTTTTTTTTTTTCACGTGACCCTGCTTGTAGCTGTTCGCCATGGCAGGGCACATGTAGCCGTGTAACTAGCACGTTGATATATAACAATGCAAGAATACTCTGGGAACAAGAAACTTGACAATTGCACCCAGTTCATTTAAGTATGTGGGAGTATCCCGTGCAAAATTCCATAGCGTGTTTCTCATTTCAACCTGAGATATGTTTGATTGTTCTACTCAAGGGGTCTTCGTCTGTTGAGGGTAAAAGCTGGAATACAGCGTTCTAAGATTCTAATAGGAACTATGGTTTCTAACATCCGTGGTTTCCAAGAGAATCAGCCGTTCATGAAAATAAGTTTCTGATTCTTCGTAGCCAACGTCCTATCCTTAATGAGACCAGCCTCTAATTCTGGTATATTCCGTCAACAGGTGTCACCAGTGAGCACCTCCATGCCAACGGCAAGGATATATTTAGTCTCATGAAACGTTCGAACTAAGCATATAGGGTATGCAATCTCCTGCGGCCACCTCGAGGCTCGCTCTCCAATCCCTCGAACCTGGCCAAGGCCAACGCTTCAGTTCGATGTCAGTCTGGTCAATTTGTGCCACTTAGTCAGACCTAGTTCGACAGCAAAATAACGTCAGATCGCTTCGTGTCAATTGGTTTAGTGGACCCGGACTTTTGTCGGAGTTAATTGGGCTTGTAAAACGCAGAGTTTCTACATACCTCTCGAAGAGGGCATACTAGGCAATAGGCAGGATCATCTAGGCTGGACAGACACCCACAGAGTATTTGAGTTTGACGAGACCAGGTTTCGTACTGCAAGCTATCTAATAAGAGTCTCTTGAATACCATTGTATTCTGATCAGAGCAAGCCCAGGCTCCTTGCAATACCTAAATCGCCCCACAAGTTCGTGTAAATAATCTCCATATTACTCACTGCTGGGAAAGTTTATTCATGACTAGCCGCGAAGTATAGTTATGTTAAGATTAGAGAATACATTAGTCTCGTAACCAGACGCTGACCGCTCCTGGCGGAGTCCAACCTTTTTCCTAAACTCCGCTAGGCGCGTTGGCGGTCCCATGCAATGAGGCCAAGCTGCTATTACTAAGCGCTGAACCTTATCAGCCAACTTAGTATCTGACATCGATTTTAGAGTTGAAGAGTAATTGGCAGAGTTGTTTGGTACTTGGGCCTGTAATTTTATTGAGATGCTTGTCACCTGAAGTAATTTTTGAATATTATATTTTCCAAACTGAGAGCGCTCTAACACTACCCGGAATATGAATCAGGCCGGGTATAAACAGTGATCTACAGTACTGAGAAACTCGAAGTAGATCCCTCCTGTTCCTCTTTCTTCAAGATCCTATCCTAATCTATCATTTTCACTGCCATGCTTATATAGCTGAAAGCAACCTGACCTGATTGGAGTTGAGAGGGACTGGAAGAATTGATAGGAACTATCTAATAATCATCCTACTAGTATCCCTACTTTTCTATTGCTTTGTCACTTCGGCAAAGTCTTCCCTGAATGACACACTCAATAACCAAAATTGTAGCACTACATCGCCATATCACGTCCTCTCACCGACCTAATCTCACGCCAAGACCCTCTTGCTGCGAAAAGCCGAGAGCAGACAAATAGGCCAAGAGGGCAGTAGTAGAACCAGGATGGAGGATGCAGGGGATACCCGGCCAACTTACGGTGGCAGAAGTCAGGGCACGGGATAGAGCAGAGTTTACGAAGCACTTAGGAGCAGAGGCATGGGGTCTAGGGCTGCGGCATTGGACTAACAAAGGAGTGAGAGCATTTATGGAAATCTCTCGCAAGAGGGTGGCATGCCCTCTCTGTGGGAAGGACAAGCCGGCGATGAGAGACCATATCATGCGGAAATGCAGGAAGCTCAAGAGGGAGAGGCTAGAGGAAGGCCTTTATGGGACGCGTAGGAATGGGCGGGTAGTACCTACGGGTTTTTTTTTTTTTTTTAAATCACATAACCCCGCTTGTAGCACGTGGCCATGGCAGGGTTACCTACGGGTTTTGATATCTGGTTTGGGAAAGAAGAGTGGCTTAGGACGCAGAATTTCTGCATGAGGGCAGCAGAGCGGATTCGGCCTGCCAACTTTGGGAAGCAGGGCCAAGGGTAGGTGGGTGGAAGAGGAGGAAGGGGACGATGGAAGGATTGCTGGTGGGATTTCTTTCTTTCTTTCTTTGTTTTTGTTTTTGTTCCTGCTTTTCTTTCCTAGAGGGGGTAACCCCGTTTCCTATGTAAGTCCTATATCGCGTACAGTCCCGGAAAAGTGCAATAGCCAGGCACCGTCGGGGACATTAAATAATAACAAGCAGCAGGTACCGTCGGGGACGTAAAATAATAACAAACAGAGCGCAGCGAGGGTCTTGATTCTTATGTATTTTTTAGTCGGCTAATTTGAATCTAAGCAACCCTCCTAGTAAGATAGTGCTAAAGCCGTCTTCGTAGACTTGGTATCATACTACCCCGAAGCTGCTATCTTGGCCCTCTTAGATCCAAGTCTCAGGTATAATATAAATTTCGTAACCAGACCCAGACTTACTAGCTATAGTACGTGCCCACCATCACTGAATCTATTACTATGGTTCATAGTCACCATAGTACATGGACGCTATGGACTTAGGGCACATGGAAGGATTTATCTAGTAGTGTAACATACGCAGTATGAGTAAGCTACTAGCAAGCATGTCATAAACCTAAGAAATAAACCTAGACCGGGTTACTAAGCTGTAGGTGACCGGCGACCTGGTACCAGCAGCTGGACAGCTACTGGATACTTCTATATCCTGAACATACTACTAGCAGTCACTAGTAGTTCTACCCCTTGGTGTAAAGTCAGTGAATAGTCATAACAGCTGGCGGCACCATTAAAGGTGTCTAACTTGTTCATCAACAGTATTAAAAAAAAAAAAAAAAAAAAAAGGCTATATACCAATAGTGTTTAACCTATTCTTCAGCAACATCTAATCTGGTAATCAACAGTATCTGAGGTGTGGTTAGCAGCGCTTGAGGTGTAGTTAGCAGCGTGCGTCTAAGGTCTAGTTAGCAGTGTCTAAGGTCGTCTTAGCAGTATCTAATGTGCTCATTAATAGTATCTAACTTGTCGGCTTCTTTTAGATCATGTAACTCTACTTCCAGCTATTTGCTATAGTAAGGCTTCTAGGTAGATGTTACGGGCTCACCGCAACCGTAGGTGGGGCGGTCGGTGGATGCATCGCGTAGGTGCTATATGAGCTACGTAGAGGACTAGCGAGTATCGCTAGTTAAGTGTCCTTTTGGCCTGGCGGACGGTAACTCTCTACGTTTACCACCGTTACAGCAGAAGCTCCCAATGCTTGAAGGCAAACACCCAGCAGTATTGTTAATAGTATCTAGGCTGTAAAGATAACTATTTATCTGAGAAGCAAGCCTACAGAAACTTTGAAATTAATACAGACCTTACTTTATACATGAACATTAGCATAAGTATAGAACTAATATACTAAACTACTCCTTATACAGTAGTATTTTTACATATGCTGTATACATTAGATTAAGTACAAATTCATTTAACTATGATAAAGAAGTTATGAAGAAGTTGATGCTTGATTACATTCTTGGTGTATAATGATATTTATATGTGCACAGTACTATATACATATGTGGATACGGACTATATGTGGATCTATCTAGTACAAATTGTAGCTAGCTAAGTTTGCCCGTGGGCAGAGGCTAACTAAGCGGGCCAAGGCCTCTTCATAGCATCATACGTTACATAGTGTCTCAAGAGGCTATGCGTTACATGAATACCATAGATTTTGCTCTAATGTGATCTAGCTTTTTGATTGAAGTGCCTTTTTCTGCTCACGTTTTGCGGTTGCGGAATATCCCCCTACCGCATGCTAACATTGATTCTTAATCTGCTTTTCTCCGCTGAAATAAGCATGATCAGTCTCGTATAATATCAAACTGGACTGATTTCCAACATAGGAGAATTAATCTATGGCTATAAAAATCAAAAATTTTGGACAAGCGGGGAATTGAACCCCGGACCTTCTCAAAGTTTTTGTTGCGCAAGTTAATGCGAATGAGAAATCATACCCCTAGACCACTTGCCCGAATTGATACAAAAGCTGTAACCAAATTAAACAAACGGTATCACTAGCGGTCATACTACCGAGCGCTCGCGTCACCTTTCTTTCTTAGTAAAGTACTTTGTTGATAGCTACATATGTGATATTATGCTTGAGCAAATTTGGGTTCATGGAATAAAACGAGGGATAAGAGACCAGGTGATAGCACCATGTGTTGATTCTCGCTACGCTGAAATAACGCATCCTCGAAGGCATCCTCAAGACCTGGTCAACGTGAGCTGTAAGAATGCCTTCATGTTAGTGAGAGTTATCGTACGTTAGACCAACCAAGGACAGTCACTGGACAAAAGTCTTGGTAAAACATATTTTCTTGGCACCTCGAATTTGTACCAGAAGAGATTCCAACGCTCATATCTCCACAACCAGCAGATGAATTTCAACATTTATACCTGCAAGTTGTAGAGTTATGTTTGCTGTTGTTTTGCATAAGGCGATAGTTGCAGTAACAATGGTAGCTAATCTAGAGGCTTAGTAAAGAAGTAGATAATGCGTTTTTGGACAAAAGTTACACTTTTCAAAAGAGCAATTCTCTTGCAGGAAATTTTTTTGGAGGTCAATAGTTTCTACTATGAAAATACTTGATCAATAAACTCTACCACATATTTTTATTATTTTTTACCGGGCGTTGTGGTAAGCTATTTTCAGATACCACTTTTAAGCGTCAAAATAGCCATTTTGTATGGGAAAATGGCAGTCTTGGCATTCCTCAAAGTTCATTTTTTCACAAATAGGTGGAGGTCCTCAATGGCTCTTCTACAATCAAAACCATAAAGTTTGCAGTCATGTCTATCATAGAAAAAAGCTGTTCTCGTGACCAGACTATTAACAAAAGCCCCATTGGCTCTCTAATTGTAGTAGGAAAAATTATAGTTCATCAAAATCATATGATATATAAGTGCTGGATCTATAGGCTTCAATAAGAGACTCTAGCTATTGAATACCAAAATGCTTCCACTACTCTATTGCTGTATTGTGATATATTCAGCATCATCTATACTATTATTAGATCAAGTTGTAGGTCAATTGGGTCTCTTGTTGGTGAGATATGTCAATTTTTGTTCATGTCAACTCTGTCGCTGCGAGGTGCTCAGATCCCAGTGACTGTAATTCACGAGTCACCAAGTTCCTACTTTAGCTATAAACCTAGAGCAATCTTATTCAGATCATAGTACGGTCAGTCGTAAGATCCAATTTACAGATGGCTTTTGGAATATGGTGTTAAACTACGAATCTTGGTGTGAACATGTACAGTCCATAGATCATCTACAGCCACGGCTCCACGTAATAGTCAGCAAAAGTAGATAGATCTTCCTAGAGAGGGGCAATGGCTGTGCATAAGTGTGCGTGTCTCACAAAATGGGACCGTTCTACCAAATAGCAATATCAGAGCTTGGGTGCTATTGTATGAACATCGTACAATTGAGTTGCATTGCCTGTGTGAAGGCACAAACCTGTCTCACGCCGGCTGAGACTATTCGAGTTCAAAGTTTGGGCATTATTGATCCGCTAGGCATCCGCAAGTAATGCAGTTAGGAACCAGGGGACATCTCTTAAAAGGGTCCATGCATTGCCCTGATTCCCTTGACCATACTATGACTCCCTCAATTCCGTGCAGACCACAGTGATCTAGAATAAAGCTATTTACCTTTCATTCACTATCACACCACTGACTTAAAACGAAACAAAACTTGATATAAACCGCCTCCGACGGGTGCCAACAGTACCTGGAGCCGCAGCAATGAGTTTACCGCTGATCCTCATATGTTAAGGCCCGAGCGTTTCTACAGTCACCTTAGGCGGCAGTTGTCAATAAAGTCGAATTCGAAGCTGGAATGCCATTCGCCTTCACCAAATGCAGTTTCCCGGTAGCTCAAGGCTGGGAGGTCAAGGGGCCGATCACGCGTAAGGCCTAGTGGTACGTATATGCCTGGGGCCGAGATGTAAGCATTGTTTATTTGTGGATATGCAGGAAGCCTCTTTGATACATCCCCATGTTTCGCCCGCGTTCTCTGACCGCGCCATAGGAATCGAGTTACCCTGAGCACAGTTGGTGTAACTTACCCAAAGGTGAGACTTTATCGAGCATGTATGTGGCAAAGAAGAGCGTTATGGCCATACAATGCCCAAAGGGCCACTCCTGGGTTGGAGCAGAAAGAGCCCAAAGTAATTGCTTTCAGAGCAGCAGGTATAAAGCGCAACAAGTTGGAATCCCTGCCTCTCAGTTCAATGAACGCAAACGTTGCAGGCATTGGTAACGATACGCACTCTCTCGGGCACGCTTTTTTGCGGCCATTCTTTCTTTTTTGCAGTTAGTCTCTTTCATACTGAAGCTTGGTTGTTTGCGCTGGGTACCACATTTTTCATAATGCAATTTCACTGTACGCTGCTGGTGACTTTCGTTACGCTCGTCTGGGCAGCCGCCTCCGTAGCTGCCGATGCAGGAGGCGCTGGAGATAGAGGCCAGAATCACAGGGGAATAGGGTGGTCAACGGACAGATGGAAGTGGGATCCAGATAACAGTGACGCCCAGCATGATCGAGATGTATACGGCTCCAAAAGGAGTCATGGGCGAGAGGTGTGCAACGGCGTCACTAAGATAGTGACGCGATGGAGTGTCAAAATACAGACGAAGTGGAGGTGAGTGAGGTGGTTTTGTTGCGATTCTAGTTACAGAGATGCTGACGATGTGGGAATGCGATGAGCAGAACGCACAAGGCGACCAGAACTGTGACAACGACGACTACAGTACCAGTTACCACTACTGAACAGAATACGAAGACAACCACTGTTACAAAACGCATCAATGACCCCTTGACGAAACATCAGAGTATCACTCTAACGGTGTGGAAAGAGCGGGCCTCGATTGCGACCAAGACAAAGACATCGACAAAGACAAAGTATGTTTACGTCCCCAGGACCACGGTCGTCAGTACGAAGACTATAACTTTGAGGTCTACCAAGATAAGTACGACCCGCTTGACTGTGCCAACTACAGTGCTTATCACAAGAGTGATAAGTGAGACAAGGAGGTTTGCTACGGACAGTGCGATTACCATGACTACCACAAGTACTCAGATGCGAAGTGAGGAGGCTACGATGATAGTGCCGGTGACGTGGGTAACTCCTATATCCGTGCTCAAGACTTGGAAATTGGAGGGTTCGAGACTAAACATTCACTTACTCTGCATCTATAATTTGTAGCGATCCTTCACCAGCCACTGTAACCCTCAGCCAGACGATCATATTCACAGCTCCGCCCACAAATAATGCCACGACAGCGACGGTCTATGACCCTGCCAACTGCAGTACCAGAGTAACTAACCAGAGTACAACCCTGGAAACGGTCACTTACACTGTTACGAAGTCAGTTCAGATGCCGGTATCAACGACAGAGGTACTTACAACTGTCACAGCGTCTGCTGAATACAACGATACCAGTTTGCTGCCATCAGCTGAGACAAGCCTTGCCTCGAGTATAGATACGGAAACTCAAGTGCAGATGAAAACCACTACCGAGAGTGAGATAAACGCTACGACACTTCCCAACACGTTTACCCCAGTGGTTGAAATTACTAGTAGCAGCATTGAGTCCAACAGTGTTACTACAATCAGTGACATCCCCACCTGGACATCCATCAGCACTTCAACTATAGAACAAGACGATTTACCCATCTCAACCCCAACGCCATCCTCCCATACGTCAACTTCCCCCTCCCCCTCCCCCTCACTTTGTCCCCACTCCCCCACTCCACTCAACACCACATTCGACCCGCCGTCCCCCAACCCCTTCACCGTCCTCACCATTCCCCCCTTCTCTACCCTAAGCCTCTCCACCACCACGCCCCTCCATCCCACCCACTCCGGCCCCTACAACCTCCGCTTCCGTCTCTTTTCAAATGCTCCCACGTTCGGTGCCTTCGAGGTCGCAACAAAACTTGGTCCCCTCTGCCCCGAAAACGAGTACAAGCTCACCGCGTTCGTGAGGGTGCCAACTCCAGTAGCGGGGGGCAAGCAAGCGAGATGTAGCATAGCCGTGATGCTTGTAAGACGGGAGGCTAGTGGACCATGGGGGACGCCAGAAGTGGTAGTGGGGAAACGGCTGCTCGAGGAGAACGGAGTATGGAGGGCCGTGGAAGGACTGTTGACAGGTGGGGGCGCGGAGGAAACCCAAGTGCAGCTGGTGTGGAGGGTGGAGTGTGAAGGTGGAGGGGTGGATCGATTGGTGTTTCTGGACGATGTGAGTGTGAGCTTGGTAACGGTCTAAGATGTGTAGGCTGATATTATTCATTTTCTTCCTTTTCCTTCTTTTTGGCAATTAATATGTTAATCCCTTAGGCTATATCCCACTATTTTTTTATATCTTTACTTTATCTCCTCATCTTACCATAATTTCATTAACGGCTTTTTTTAATTTTTTTCTTCCAAGGGGGAAGGATTATTTATTTATATACACTTATCATATGTCTTTTGATTCACTTACTATATAAGCAAAAGTCTGTTCGTTAACATTTCGATTAACTTTCTTACTTATCAAAACCCACCGTTCACACACACTTACATTACCCTGAAACTCTGTGCATACCACCAAGCTCTTCCACACCCTTAAGCTTCTTATACTACTACTTCAGGTAGTTGATTCTACAAGTGATACATACTACCTATACATCAAGTACAATACCTACTTAGTACTTGACTTAAACTGCCATCATTCCAAGGTCAAGTACATAACCTTTTGTAAAGATAAATAGACTTCATGCCACTGTTCGGTACACGAAGTACCAAGTAGTGTAGAAAAATACGCATTTTTTTTATGATAAAAAAAAATTCTTTAGCACCCACCAACCCCAACCCCACCCCACCCCAAACCTCAACCCACTCCAGGCTCGCCAGGATATCATGAGTAAGTATACATATGTACCTATATCTTGCTTGTTAGTTCTGTTACGTATATATTCAAAATCGACCCCCATTAAGAACCGAAAAGCACCGTTTTCATCTCGTTGGCATTAACTTGACCAATTGTGCATACCAAAAAAAAATAAAATAAAAAAAATAACTACCGCTATGCTCTGTCCAAAAGTAATCGTTGAAAAAGAAATGCTTGACAGAAACAATCAGAATCACAGAGTCACAAATGAAAATAAAACGAAATGAAATAAAAAACACAAATAATGCTAATAAAAGCACCAATGACGCGTAATATTAATGGGAAAGTAAAGGAAAAGAAGAAAATGGCCTCGACTGACAACCCACAAAACGCTGCGGAAACCCAAAAAAAGGAACTTTGGTACATAATTGAACAAGTACGCAATGGCGAACAGAAATAACAATAAGAGAGTAAAGAAAAACATACAATGAATAGTATTTAAAAAAACGAAAACAAAAGGACCGAAAATTAATAAGCAACAAACTGAAAAATACACCCCTACCCTTCGCGCCCCGTCTTGCAACATCACATATTCCATTATCACATTACGGCTACTCCCCACTCCCACTCATCTCCATCAAGGAGCTTTTATGTCATCCACACCACCACACCCACACCCAGTCCTCCAGCCTCCCTCACCGCACACGCCAAACACCCCCTCCCCGCTCTCCCCATGAGCGCGGCCTTCACTCCCCTATCACAGCACCACGCTCTTGCAAACACCTCTCCTTCCGCCCCAGCGCCTGTAGCATCCACAACCATGATACTCGCCCTTCTCGCCAGCTGCGCTGTTTCCAAATTCGTTGCTCCAGGCCCTGCAATGGGCGACTGCGGCGCCGGTAGGCCAGGAAGCGAAGCAGGGGCGTGGATGGTGTACAGGTGTGATTTGTGAAGTGGATGGTACTTTCCTTGTGTTGAGATGCACGGATGTGCAGTGATGAAAGTCACGTCATACGACAGATGGAACACGATCCTCCTTATATGAACATCTGCGCCCTCCTGCGGTTGCCGATTCGCCGCTACTGGTGATGCCGACCTTCCCCTCTCCGTCGGAGCAACAGCCAGCTCGCCTTGAAACCTTTCCGTGACTAAGAACGATACGCCAACATCGTACATCGCAACCCTAGACTCCTCATCATATTCATCCTCATGCCTTTCCTCCTCGTCGCTCATAAAGCTCTCTGGCGCCGACCTAGTGAATATCAACCCCTCAAGCTCAATGTCGGTCTCAGTCGCGTCCTCATCATTCAATGACGGGATTTCAAAGTCGCTTCCCAACACCGCGACACCTTCTTTCCACCCCCTGCCTAAAATACAACTCATGCGTGCCACTTCCCGCGGCTTATCCACCCTCTCCACCGTCGGAGCATCTTGCTCAAGTCCCTCCTCACTAGGCGTCTTCGTGTGAATTGCAACCCACCCGCTCACGTCTTCCCCAAACGGCGCATCTTCATCTTCCTCATTCGACCTAGACGTCAATACTTTCACCCCTTTCTCAAGCCCCATCCACCCCATACACTCCTTCCCCCCACGATACCCTCCCAGCACCTTTGCCACTACACAAAAGCTGCTCCACCACATCCCCTTCTCCCCGTCTGGAGATCCAATTTCAAGCAGAAAACCTCCGTAAAGCTCTGCTTCCCAACCAACTTTCTCGCCGACGTACAAGTCATTTTCTAGTAGTGCGCTGATGAGCAAATGGATCATGCTCTCTCCAGGCAAAACCAGTCCGGTAAACCAGCTCCTGCTTAACCAACCTCCACTGCCCATGGTATTATTCCTCATCAATGCATGCGTCGACTCCTTCCTCCGCAGAAGCATAGTACTACTTCTGGAACGCAGTGATGATCTAGATGACAGCGCTCGTAGCCTTCGCGGGCGCAGTGATGAAGTCGTAAAGTAGCTCCCCGCATTTCCTAAAGCCGCAGCTACAGTCGCAAGTGGTCCTCCGTCCGAACTCGCAGCCATAGTCGTCAATGGGGTTTCAGCGCTTGGTGTGATCAACCCAGAAGTGTTCTCGAACGTGTTAGTCGATATAGTCGGCGGGTTATATCCATATTGAGTGTGATGGGTCTGCACATAATTTATTAAATTATCCACCAGTGTCTGCGAAAGGACTTGCACCTGTGGCCAGTTGATTTCTCGCGCAAAGTACAGCAATCCAGACAGCTGTGTAGCTTGATCGCGTGGTATTATCAACGCATCGTATGCTGGATTACCAGATCTAGCTGCTGGATCGTATTTGACCGGAGTAGGTGGATTAGACGCCTGATCGGAAGATGACAGGGACGAAAACCAGCCCTTTTTCTTGGGCGACGAGCTTTGTTGTGTAGATAGGCTGTTGGAAGATTGTGTTTCAGGAATTGTTGCTGCGGCAGGAGCTGCCTCCCTCTCCACCAAACACACATTCTCAAGCCATCTCCTTGCAAGCAATATATCCCAGTCAACCTTCTTCTTCCTGATTTCTCTGAAGTATCTAAAGATATCTTCCTTGGTCTCACCATTTCCTCCAATTCCACCAATCGCATTCTCATCTTGCTCTCCCAAGTCGGAAAATGCAACTGCGTCCAATCTAACAACTAGCTCACACGCCAAAAGAATTTGTAACAGTAACCACACTCTTTCGGAGTTATTTCCACCTACCGCTTCTTCGTTCTGGCCCCAATTGTACCCCCATAAGACCTGTCCTAATCGGATCCTCCATTCGACACGAGAAAAATCCAGCCAAACCCGAGGCATATTGAGTGCATGTGTCAATGACGCAATCTGCACCCTTAAACTGTAGGGGTCATGGTAATCGGAAGTTGTAATCCTTGTCGGTGGGTATAATAGCTGAGTAAATAAATTTGTATACAACTCTAGAGGGGTATATCTTGAAAGGATGCCTGCTTTAACGTCCTTATTATCTATTGAGACATTGCCGGGGCTTACGTCAATTTCGAGCGACTTAAATGCTTCCTCAGGTGTTGCTGGGTCGATGACGGTTTTTATTTCACTTTGAGGGACACCGTCATCTTGATCCTGTTCTTCCATTTTCTCCCCATCATTTCTCCCGACCCAGTAAAGCTCGCCTAGCTCTTTCAGTCTTTCAATCACCCAACCTACATCCACACTTCTCATCACCCCGGCTAATTCTTTTCCACCCATAGCCATTCCACGTTCTCTTCCTCCTTCATCGATATCCATCCGTCCATCTGCCTCAGCATCGTCCTCTGATTCATTGTTCACATCTCCCAAGGGTGAAAGAATGAAGTGCTCCCACCCACAGCTTCCAGGTTCCAGACCTTGGAACGAGGCCATTGGAGGGAGCTCCGACGGTAGCGGGTCGAGGATATCGAGGAGCCCCCTAGGCTGATGCGAGGAACTGCATGACAAGAAAGCAGGGTGCTGGGGAAATGGAACATGATCTGACAATCTAGGGATTTGTGTTTCGGATGGTGTGTAAGGAAACGTGACTTTAGGAATCAGTGGTAGGCCTGTGGGTGACGAAATCGGGTCGTCTGGCTGAGTTAGTGAGAATTGGGGTGCCCCCGAGAACATGGAAACGAGTTCATCTCGACCCAGCGGTTTTTGTCCTCTTGCTGGAGGGGCTGTGGTTTGTGGGCCAGGTGTCGTAGGTGCCTTCAAGTTGCTCTTTGCCACTGTAGCCTTGGAGCTATTCGATCTCCAGAAGGCCCTTTTCCTATCACCCAGCTCTCTAACGAAGTTCTTTGCACCGTTCATGGGAGGGGTGCTTGCTTGACTGTGGGAGACCGATGTATTTGAAGGTGCCGTAGTGCTTGCTGGCGAGGGAGGAACTCTTGGTGCAGCGAAGGACGGATTCATTCTTGTTGGCATGGGCGGGAAGTAGTCTAGTGCTCCCGTGTTTGGCCTGTTTGCAGCATCTGGGGACTGGGGAGGGCTAAGGGGAGCTTGTGGATGAGGCATCTCGCTTGGGTTTGCTATGGCCTGCAAGCTGCGGAATCAGCCTCTGAGCATATGATACGCAGTCCGGGGGTGAGGGGGGGGGGGGGGGGTAGCAACAAGACAGAGAGGAGAGGGAGTAACAGAGAGAGAGAGAGAGAGAGAGAGAGGGTGGCAGTGGGGCACACGAAGCAAACGGGAAAAGAAATTCAAGAAAGGCACTTGAACAGAGCACCCCGCGATCTGGACGATTGATTTTTGATGTGCAGATGTAACGCAGCAGCTGATCCAAGTAATCTGAGAAAAGGCATGCATCGCCCCGTCACGCATCGCCCGCATGCCGCTGCCCACGGACGCCCAGTGGGCTCAGTCCACACATGCGCGCGCCGGAAATGTAATAATGCACAGCCAGCCCGTCCAGACGCTTGACCCCTTGACTCGTGGGGCCCGCGGTGTGCAGGGGACGATCGTGCCTCTGCAGCGAGCTTGTGACGACGGGGCTGCTCTCTGCTGCTATTAATTCGGCCACAAGTATGCTAGCGGACGGGCGCACAATCAACGAAATACCTGCCACGGAGAGCGGCGAGATGGGGCCGCGACCAGGTAGCATCAGCGGCGAGTGACCTGCCCCAGACGCCGTCCGCGGTCACGCCCCGCTCGCGGCCATCATGCCTGTGCTGCGGGCGGGTGGATCTGGGGGTGGGGTGGGGTGGGCAGCAGGCCCAGGGAGCCCCCTCGTCCGCCCTCCCTCCCTCCCTCCCCTGGGCCGCGCTTTCTCGTAACTTCTCCGCCCGCGCGTGGGCCGCCTGTGAGCTTGCGCCGCGCGGGCTGAAGATGCCGCTGCCTGCCGCCGCTGGAAAGGCATGCAGACGCTCTCGGCGCTGGCCCGACCCGTGGCCGCCAGTGCGGCTCGGCCTGCCCAGGATCGGGAGCCACCGACCTCCAGCCTGTCACGCTGAAGCAAGCCCGTGGCTAGCGCCCCCCCCCCCCCCCCCGACCCCCCAACGCCCTACCCGTACCCAAACATGATGAAACAAACGACCCACGCGAGTGTACAGCGCAGAGCCGCAAACGAAGCGAACAATAAATGCAAGCACAACAGCAGGATCGTAATGGTGACAAGAGAAGCGGCAGCAAGGAACAAAAATTGCGGCTGCGGCTCGGGGCGAGAATGCCACTTACCGATGACGCGGACACTGACACTCTGCTCGCTGTTGCGCTGCCGACATGGCTGCTGGTGCCCCGTGAGCCAGAGTAGCTCGTGCCCCCGAGCAGCCTCCTCACCACGCCGAATATATAGCTCCGCCGGGACCGTTTCGGCGTCGAAGTGTTTGCTGTGCTGTCGCCGGACGCTGCGATGGCGGCCCCGCCCTGCATCGCAGACCCACCGTCGTCCTCCGCCATGTCCTTCCCCTTGTCCTTCGGCTTAGCATCCACATGATGCAAAAGCTTCCTTATCGACAAAGGCATGGCCTAACGAAAGGGGGAAAAAATAATAATAATAATAATAATAAATAAAAAAGTGAAATAAACGAACCCCGTCCAGCTGACACCCAGCAGCAGCAGCGATGGGCCTGGTGCGCTGGTGCTAGCTTATGCTAGCAGCTGCTCAATCAACAAACGTCCAAAGGAAATGCGGTGTCGCCAGCGCCGAGACTGCTGTGTTTCGCTGATCTGAAGACCCTTCCCCTCAGGATCGCAATCAACTGGTGGATTGATGTCGCTTCGCTTCGCAAACGCAGTGACCGACTCTCAGGGACTAGACGAGGCGGATGTGGTGGCTGTAATAGCAGCAGCAGCAAGCAAGCAAGCAAGCAAGCAAGCAAGCAAGCAAACAAGCAAACAAGCAAGCAAGCAAGCAAGCAAACAAGCAAGCAAGCAAGCAAGCAGCGGCAACCTAGAGGCTCTTTTTCAGTAGGTCGTGTGGTGGACTGACAGCATGTGCTGTTGCCGCTTGCCTCCTTTACCTGCAGCCAACCATCAAAGTGTCGATGCAAAGGCCCCCAATCAACAGGAAGCTTGGACGGACTGCGCAGCTACACGCCCTGCGCAGCTTTTACCAGGCTGCGACGCTGGAACTACCACACATGCTTTCACCGCATCCCAACTTGAAAAGGTTGATAGCGAAAATCCCAAATAACAGCACAACATAAACACACTACTTTAAACAACCAGATCTTTACACAGCACTCCTGAGAGTGCACGCCAGGAAAACTGCTTCGGTTACTTGCAGAGGGCTGCCGCTCGTCTCAGCGGCAGCTAGCTCTGGAAGAAGCCCCCAGTTGGGCAGCCCTATTGAAAATTGCAAAAAAGTTATATTGCTGCGATCAGCATTTATACCACAATGAATTCTCTTGCAAAACAAGTGAGAGATGGTTGTTTATACTCAGATGAAACGACCAGCTTCCTCTACAGGGTTTTTAGTGTCGTCATTCTGCGCAAAAGGATCCGTTGGCTCAGTCCGATTTCCTCTTCCTCGTAAATTTATCCCTCAGGATAACTAGAAACTAATGGATAGGAACAAAGTGCTGCCCATTTGTAGATCTGCCTCTTTGAGTATCATCATTATTATATGACTAGATCGTCCTGATCTTGTCGAAAGGTTTCGAGGTGGGATGGTGGGGTCAAATGAGGTAAGAGACGCCCAATGTGACCATTACTACCTGTGGCCGCTTAGCCTTGTTGGGCCTATCCTGCTTCGTATTCTATTTCTCCTTGCGCGTTCGCTATGAATGCTGATCATTCTAGGTGCGGCTGTCCACCAGACTCGTTTGGCCCTGATTATAGTTGGCCTATGATACAGGTTATCGTCATCATCCCCAGCCACAGATCGTGGTGCTGCGCTTGTGGCGTTAAAAGAAGGGAAGCACCTTCTCCTGATGGAAAACAATTCCCTTGTCCCAAGTTGCTACTCATTGGTCAGGTTCGACATTCCCTCTTTTAGGGTAGTATGCATACCGGCAACACCTCCACCGATGCAGATGGATCTCAGACGATGCAGAGTCATCTCCTAAAATGCAACTTAGTACGAAAATTTGGAGTCCAACTGGCTTAGTGTCGTTCCTATGCCACCCACATATCATACAAATAATTGTTGCTGCAAACTGCATCTGACCCTCTTTAGCGTCCCCCTTCCCTAACTGGGATTTCTTGGAGAATATGCCAGCCTAGTCTGGTTGCACCAACCCTCCGACCGTAGCAGACTAATGCCAGCCATAACCAATGCTTCCAACAAATTCTCAACAAGTTCATTAGCCTAGATTTGTACTTTCTCAAAATGTAGAGCTCTAGCATGTGCCTATACAATCTATCCTTGGTATACCGGACCTCGCTATACTGGAAACCTTGCTATAGTACCGGATGGCCTCTGATTTGGACAACCGTTTCCCATACAGATTGCCCTTGCTATATGATAAGTACCGGACGCCCTAACCGGACCGGACAGAAACCTCCAGACAAGTACCCCCCTGTCTCCATACAAATATTTGCTATCATCTACCGGACACACTAATACTAATACATCTTAGACTACCCCACTTTACCACTTAAACTGGTTGTTTACCACTACTGCTGCCGTTACTGCTGCCATCACTGCTGCCACCGCTGCTGCTATCACTTGCTACCGATGCTGCCACCACTGCTGTCGCTGCTGTTGCTGGGAGGCTGGTAGAGTTTGCTGCTTCTTTGGTGTGGATTGATAGGCTTTTAGAAAAACAGTCAGAGTAGCATGTTTTGACTCTAGTCAATGCTTGCATATTTGATGCTCCCCAAGAGCTTTTGAGGCTCGACCTGTTCTAGGTAGTGAGAGCGATGCATATTGAATAGACTTTGATTGAGTTAATGTTTGCTGCACTTGTTTATTTCACTAATCTCGTAATTTCTATACAAATTTTGCCACCCCCTTTTTACAGCTGCTAAGCATTTTATTCTATGATATACCGGACAAAAATTGCCGGACTTTTACTCGTCCGGTATAGCAAGGTTAGACTGTACTTGATCATGAATCAAGTGCTAGTTAGATTGCCATGGTCCGAACGCAGACCCCCCACAAAGGAGGTCCGCCCCTCACGTGATGGTGATGTGAAGGTGCGGGGGAAGGGGGGATTGAAGCTTTCAAACCTCAGCTATTGTCCCCGGTATCCATATTTTCCTTTCTTTTCTGTAATATTTGTACCCCACGTTTACCTATTTCAATCTCGTCGCGTGCTACTTATTCTTTGGAGGCGCTCATGCCGAGGACGCATGGCAGGTAGTGTAAATGAGCAAAGCTGAATGGTCAAAAATGAAAGAAAAGGAGAGAAAAAGGGCCAAGATTGGATTCTCTTGCAGCAGCGCCGTATGTACTAGGGGTGTTATGGGTGTTCAATGAAGCAGTAAAGCACACTTGTGAAGGTGATGGATTACTTGATTCAATTGTGCAAGTGCTGCTATACTGTACTGCTATGTTACTTGTAATATGTAGCAAGGAGGTAGCGGCAGCCCGGCGAGCCTGACTGCTTACAATGCTGGGGTCTCTAGGTTTGAGGGTGTTCATACGTGAATGGAGGGATGATGCAAGCGTGAGGGCGAGAAGAACATGAGCCTGACAGGACATGCTTCTCAGTTACGAGTACTGCGCAGGACATACATAAATTGATTATATCTTGAGCTATCGCTTTGACGCTGCATGTCTGTAAATTTGCACGTGTGTCCGACTTTCAATGTTTATACTTCCAGATCCGGCTAGCATCCACCTGCCCGCTCAATTAATTAATATAAGCACGTACTTTGAGTACGTGCGAGAACCGATTTCGCGAAGCACCACATGTTTGGGGAGGGAAGCTTTTGCTTTATCACTGCAGGCGATAACGGCCAACGTCAACACTGTCGTGTATACGTACATGTGGACGTGGACTTAGTATAGGGCTTGCCTTCGCATTATTGCATGCGCACGCACAGCAAACGGTTAGATATGCGAAGTATTTCAAGCCCTATTAACTCTATGCCGTAATCCCTCACCCAGTTGCAGTCCTGTTCCCGACCCAGCATTTGCAGTCCCATTCAACTTGCCCCGCCATCGAGATTCGTCTCTGTGATCAATGACCATCCCCCACCTTGCGGGGCTTGATGGCCCTTCATCGGCGCAGGCGCCGTATCAGCCACTACACTCAAAGAGTACGAAGCTACCTGCAAGTTAGTCTCGTAACCAGACTACTTGCAAGTGTGAATATTGCGTTCTCAGGGCTCACGTTGGAACCGAAGCAGCCTCTTTCCACCCCTATCATACTGCCCCCCGCGGCCCCGCCCCCGCCATCTCCTATGCCTGCGCTGGCCATTCATACCCTCTTCCTCTTCTCTTAGTTATGTACATAGAATTGCTGCTACTGTATGGGCTCTCTTGCTCATGTGCAATTTTACCACGCATTCCCACCCCTCTCGAGACTACCCCCCCCCCTCCCTCCCTCCCTCCCTCCCCCAATACACACTCACACTCACACACCTAGAGACACAATAATACCCTAGGCCAAGGACAGCCTGATCAGGGCCTTGACTGCCGACGGATGGCAACCCACATTTGGGCTCTGAAACGAACTAACTGGCACTGTGCTAGAAACCAGCAAGTATGGTATGCACCATGTGCGGTACTGTACTGTACTCTAGGCTTCTGGCCCGGATATCGAGGAATCCAGACGTGCTTTAACCCCCTCAACAGCACCCCCGAGGAACAGCTACGCCGTACCCTGGCCATCGATAGCTATAGTGTCTCAAGGAAGGCATACTTGCTTATGCTTACACGTCACTAGCGGGCCATGGGGCTTCTGTACTGTTCCTTCCCCTTCCCTAAGTCTGCCCCATGATCCGGGTCCGAATTTGAAGAATTTCACATGCGTCCTACCTCGTTCCTGCCTTAGAAGCGCAGTCAGTGTCTCCTCCGAGTGCCATTGGCTGACAAGGCCCTGCATCGCCCTGTACGAGAAGGTATGTCGTTACCTCAGACTTTCTGCTCATCGTCGCATCATGTGCTTGTGCTCTGCCCGCTGTTTCACTCGACAATCGTCCGGGTGCATCGCTCCCGTGACTGAGATATTTTATCATACTGCGACCGAGAATGTTGGTTCGGCGCTCGGTTTTATTTTATCTGTTTAATTCGTGGCTCTCTCTGCGCCAGCGGCATCCCTCAGACACTCCATCTCTAGCCCCTCTCTCCCTGCGTCTGGCAGCGCTCTCTCGAGGCCGAAGGGCACTGCGTGCGAGCGTGCCACTCGCTGCTCGATACGCACCGGCTATCTCGACCGAGTTAGACCCTCCCCCCACCAAACTACCCCCCTTCCCCCCTGAAGGGCACGCTCTCTTTTGCGCTTTTTGCCACGGTTCCCCGCAGCCCACGCCTGCGAAGGGTGCGCCTCCCCCACCCCCCCCACCCCCCCTCGAGCGCATTCCCACACTCCGTAGTCGGGCAGCCACTTAGCCGTTGGAGGGAACGTCCACTACCGCGCTTAGTACTTATTAGTAGCTTCGCCGCACCTAAAGGGTTCACTTCTCATTTGTTGGGAGTTTTGTCGCTTGGGCTTGGGTATCATCGATCTTGGGAATCTCTCTCGCACCTCCCATTGCATCCCGAACCCTATTAATTATAGTTTCAGATTTGCTGCATCTCTCTTCTTCCTGCGGCCCCCGTCCCCGCGTTGTACTCGTACCTTCCTGCGCATTCCCCCTAGCCTGGAAAGTCACTGGTGCATTTCTTTTTTGTTTACGTCGACTTTTCCAGCTTTCCCAGTTTTTTGGTTGGGGGCCGCTACGCACAGCTGGGCAAGAATTGTCGGCATATTCCCCCCCTCCCCCACCAAATAAAATTCTTGGAGGCAAAGGGAGGCAAAAACTGGAGAAACTACGAGTACCTTAAAGGCGACGACGACGATATCAGCGACAGAACGAAAAGCAGTGACAACCGCCGTTGACAGCGGGCATGTGGCCACTCGCGTTTTCAAACCATCATACGACTGCACCCCTAACAGCCATGACCCAGCAGGAGTCGTCTAGCTTTAGTTCGCAGGAACAGCAGGTTGAACCAAAGCAGCTACAACTTACGACAGTCCCTAGCTCAGGTCCAACCCTCCTCCCAAGCCGTGTTGCCTCACTCATCTCCATGTTCTCAAAGTCCACTACCCTTTCCATTCGCCTTTCCTCCATAATTGGTCAGCTTATTATCGATTCCGCCCGCACAACAACGCTCAGTTCACTGGAACTCGCCCGCGCCGGCATTGAAGGGGTTCTACTGCGAGCATATAACGATGTCGAGGCGCGGCGAATAAACGTGGCGGGCGGGAGCACAATTGACCATGGCTGGACTGAGTCGATGCTTACAAAATTACATGCCACAATTACATTTTCGCAACTGCTCATTTCCACTGGTTTTGAGGCTTCCGCAACAGGGCTAAATGCTGTGAAGGAGTTGAGCCAGGGATGGATTTATGTCATTGATTCTATTTTCGGAGAGACAGAAAGCAGCAGAGCAATTAATTCAATACTTTCGCTTATCATACAGGAATTTGGAACCACGGAGAATAAAAAGCATGAAGGCCCCTCCGTTGGAGTACTGGATTTATTGGCTGGATTAGCTTGCTTCGCCATTTTACAGAAGAGGGGCCGGCGACGAAGGGCGAAGGAAATCAGGACAGAGGTTATCTGGGACGTGGTAGTCGGCGACTTTGGGTCTAGTCTGATCCGCGATAGGAATACGAGATCATCACGAGAAAAAAGAAGTAGGAGACCAAGTCTCGTAAAATTAGGCAGTAGTGCACCCTCTG
Source organism: Kalaharituber pfeilii (assembly GCA_015179045.1). Classification (NCBI taxonomy): domain Eukaryota; kingdom Fungi; phylum Ascomycota; class Pezizomycetes; order Pezizales; family Pezizaceae; genus Kalaharituber; species Kalaharituber pfeilii. The sequence goes on along the minus strand of WHUZ01000006.1, from coordinate 933,120 downwards.
TAATGACCCATACAGGGTTGGTTCAGGGTAAAGACGATGAGTGGAGTATTGTTAGAGGGGATGGTAGCCCAATGTCTGTCTGCTCGGATGACTCGGATTATTCATATGTCTCTGATGCAGGATCATCAGAGAGAAGGATGGATCCAGCAATGTTGTCGAAAGAAGAATTGGCCGAGTGGTTGAAGAAGCTTCCCCCGTATGTTGCCAATAGTGACAACAGCCTAGGTTTCTAAAATAAATATTAACTGCAATATGTGTAAATAGGGCAGCCCAGGCATCAATAACATCGACGACCACAACCACACAACGCACAACAATTGAAGTCTCTGGGATTAACAAGGATTATAAAGGTCATCCTTTGGAGCTAGATTTTATCGCCCCTAAAGATGCGGTGATACTGGCAGAAGAAAGTCACCATGGCTTTGGGGAGCCTGGAGGAGGCGTTAAAAAATATAGGGTGGTCTACGAAACGGTCCACAAAAAGGTCAAGGGAAGAAAAGTGTTACATGATGGGGAAAGTGGAAGAGTTATAGTTGAGGAAACTCACGACAGTGAAATAGATCATGATAATGATGACTCCGATCTAGTCATGGTTGACAGTATTCCCCGCATTACTCCCGTGCGTAAATCAAGTGGTTATGAATCAGATTCAACCGCAAAACCTAGCGAGACTTCAAAAAAGGCCCAGCGCAGCCGTGAAAAGCATGCGCAGCTTGACGGCAGCAAGAAGTCGGAGAAAGATAAAACGAAAGATAAGAAGCAGAAGGACAAAAGGAACAAGGAGAAGGGCAAGGAGAAGGGAAAGGAGAAGGAGAAGGGCAAGGACAAAGACAGAGGGAGGGAAAGGGAGCGAGAAAAAGTTCGGGATAAGGAAAAGAACAAAAAGAAGGAGAACAAATCCAAGGATAAGGAGCGTAAAGATAAAGGCATCCGAAAGGCTGTCGGATCAATTATCCATTCTCCCAACCAACCACCACTTCTTACCCCCCCCTCCCCAGGATCTCGATGGAAATCCGGCCAGACAGATTACTTTTCTATGACTCCATCCTCAGCTGATCCACCATATACAGCTTCCGTGAAGAGGAGTAGCTCCGTCACAAGGACTAGCACCAGCACATTATACACTACTTCCAATTCGCGCGCAGATACCTATATTACCCGTTCGGATTCCTTCCAAACATCAATCCCATCCGGGACTCAATTACGGAGGACATTTTCTAGGGAAATTCTACAACGGCCTGAACCTTCTGTGATCTCACCTAGACCTTCATCTCCACATCAAGGCCGTACTACACCCTACGCTCCATCAATACATACCCTGAGGACCAGTCTTTCGCAGATGTCACTTTCTCTTGAGTTCATCTCCAGCGGTGGAGTTACTGCTCGAGATGATATGATGGGTAGATCATATTACCCTCATGACCATCTTTGCAGGAATATGTCCAAGTTTATGCGATTTTCCTCTGCATCCTATGGCTCGAACTTTATGAGATTCCTTGGTATTGGATCATTAAGCAAGGCTTCGGGATCTGCATTGAATCAGACTATGGAGCATCATGCGGAACATCGAGCATTCTCACATCATACCTCTCTTCCAGTGGATACCATATTATTATCTAGCTTCACAAATCCTGGAGGAGGGTATGATATGCATGGAGACGTCAATACGGGGGTTCCACTCGTTCACTACATTTGTGTTGACCACAAGGCGAAAGCTGTGGTGCTTACTTGCCGGGGTACTTTGGGTCTCGATGACGTTGTTACCGATCTCACATGTGAGTACGGGGAGATGGAAGTGAGGGGCAAGACATACAAAGTCCATAAGGGCATGCTGAATTCTGCATTATTACTCCTGAAGACACGACGCGAGCAGGTCCTTATAACGATACGGGATGCTTTGAACAACTATGAAGGTTATGGACTGGTTCTGTGTGGCCACAGTCTTGGTGGAGGTGTTGCGGCAATTCTGTCCATTCTTTTGTCTACGCCCACTTCGCGCGGAGGATTCGTTACGTCGAATACGATATTTCAGGATGTTCGGCTTCCCGAGGGGCGGCCAATCCATTGCTACGCATACGGATCACCGGCGTGTGTATGTTCTAAGCTTAGGATTGAGACGAGGGGTCTGATTACGAGTGTGGTCCACGGACGAGATATCGTTCCAAGTCTAAGCTTTGGAATGATTAGAGATTTCCATAGTGTGGCACTTGCATTCAAAGAAGATAGGCAAGGTATTCGGCGCGAAATCGCAAAAACTGTGCTTGGAAATCTTACACGAAGGGCTACTAGCTTCGCTAGCGCCGACTCGCGACCAAAGCATGATGATGAACATAGCAGTGCTAGGGCATGGGCAAGTGGAGATGTGATGTTTGAGGATAATGATGACGATTACTTATACTCCATATTGAAGACACTGAGAGCAGGGATGGATGCGGAGAAGTTGGTGCCGCCGGGTGAGGTGTATATCGTTGAAATGCAGACCGTATTCCAGGAGGGAAGAGACGGAGGGGTGGATATCAAACCTGCAACGAGGGTTACAACTAGGGTCGTCCAGGACGTCGAGAAGAGGTTTGGAGAGATTGGGTTTGGGAGAGGGATGTTTTCGGACCATAACCCAGCGAATTATGAGGGGACCTTGGAGATGTTGTTGAGGGGTGTGTGTGATGAGGAGGTGGAATTCACATGATTGACGACGACCGCATGCAGTTCGTAATTGAGACTTCAGGCATGGGCATTCGCATTGATGAGTATGGGCATAGGGCACGAGAGCATGGGGCGCAGCTTGCTGCGCGGTATTGCATCTGCAGTTCTGGTTCTTCATTATTTTGATATCTTCTTTGTTACCCTTTTTTTGGTCTTTGTGGTTTTGGGCAGCGGGGCGTAATTCTCAAATTTCTTTTTTGGGGCAATTCTGATACAGGTCTGGACTTATACACCATCGGGGCAAAATCAAAATTTGGAAAACCTTTGGCCTGGGATACAATACGACGCAATTTCTCTCTATTTTTTTTTTTTTCTTTTTTTCTTTCCCTTCGTTATTCATCGGTCTGTTTGCACTTCGTCCACTCGTTTGCTTGGTTGCAATAGCAATGGATCATCTCTGGGAACTACGGGATATACATTGGTTTGCACAGGATAGACGATGTATGATGTTTTATATGATGATGACTTTTTGACGTAGTTTTTTCATGTCGATATATATACCTGAATGCTTCTTCTGCTTACACCGTGTAGTTACCTCAACATTACTATAACTTAAAACTTTGTCCCCCTTGCACCCCGCGTCACCTCGACTCATTTTAAGTAAGTAAGCGTTGCGGCTCAACGCATGTAACCTACAGCTAATTCCAACCTCACCACCTCATTTCACCACCTCAACCTTTACTTCACCTGCAAACCTCTGCGTTAAAGAGCGTACTACGATCGACTCGCACTTCTCGCAAATTCTACAAAATCTGCCTACAACCCGATCACACTACCCAGCAACTCCAACATCACTGAAACATACACCATCAATTACACCCACCTGAAACCTCAACATCATTTACTATGCCGTCGTCGTCATCTTCGCCTTCACCGTCATTTCTCCATTCCCTTCAATCCTGGGCTACCCCACACCTCGAATCCCTCCTCCCTCTCCCTCTCGACTCAGACTCGCTCTCGCAAATAATCAATAACGCCGCCATGTCGCACGGAGGGCCTGAGGGCGCGGGACGGTCTTTGAAGGTATATACATAGCCATACATGCATACATCCGTTACTTTCATATATTCATTCATTACTTTCCGCACCCTTTGTCATCTCTGAACGTTGAAATGGAACATTTTGCTTATATCCAGCCCCCTCCCTGCGGAATAGGAACTTTTAGGTGATTCGCCGGATGCGATAACGTTTATTGCGGAATTTACGGCGCGGATGGTGGGCTCTTCTTCCGGTGGTGGGGGCAACTCGAGCGTCGAAGCACGGCATGGAATACCAATTACAACTCCCGCTCCATCGTCTTCATCAAGCACCAAGCAGTCTCAGCCGGCGTGGTCCATCTCCCCCTCCGTCTCCGCTACAAAACGCAAGCCCGTCCGCGGCAGGGGAGGCGGAGGATTCAGCTATAAACATGAGCCTCGCAAGGTGGATGATGGGCTATTAGTTGGTGTTGGGTCCGGGGCGGAAGGGAGCGGGTTGAAGGTGTACAGGAAGGAGGACGTGAAGGAGGACGACAATTATCATATTGGGAAGAAAGGGAGCGACACTGGGGGTGCGGCTCCCAATACGGCTGGCACTGGGGGGGTGACGGCGACGGTCACGCATCCCTCAGGGAAGCAGGTTCCTGGGAGCGCGGCTACGACTACGAGTACGATGACGACGGTGACAGGGGCAACTGAGGAACGAAGGGCAGGGAAGAGCCACAACATCCAACGCCCAAAACCACAGAAGCAGCAAGGCATCCTAATTTCTGACCTGCTGTCTGCCCCTTCCCCTTCGCCCCGGAAATCTAAATCCCCCTCCAACAGCTCCTCCGCCAAAATCCACATTCCTGCTACCACCTCGCACCTGCGGGCCCCCAACACGGGTCTCACCGACCTCGAATCCGCACTGCGCGCGCTCGAGCTCACTACGAACCCGACCCTCATGAGCGGATCTCCAAAGCGTTCGTCATGCAACTGCATGGCGACACGGCATGAATTGCTGCTCGCGGTACCAAACTGCCTATCCTGTGGGAAGATAATCTGCATCAAGGAAGGCCCCGGTCCTTGTACTTTCTGTGGCACCCCACTGCTCAACAGCCAGGAGACGCAGGAGATGATCAGCTTCTTGCGAGAGGAACGTGGAAGGGAGAAAATGCGCATGGACAATCGTGCGAACCGCAAGGCGGAGGTTGCGCGCACTGCAAAGCCGTATTCTGGTTCCTCTGGAGCAGGTGCCGCGCCCCCCCAACTGGGTAATGGTTACGGAATCCCTGCGGATGCGGACGAGGACGTGGATGAGGAGGCAGCTGCCCTGGCGAGAGCAAGGGCGCACAGGGACAAGTTGCTGGGCTTCCAAGCAAATAATGCGCAGAGAACGAGGATCATCGATGAGGCGGCGGACTTTGACACGAGCGCAGTTGCGAGCGGGGGGTATGGCGGGCTAAACATGTGGGCAACGCCACAGGAGAGGGCACTGCAGCTCAAGAAGCAGCAGAGGCGGATGAGAGAAATTGAGTGGGGGGCTAAAGATGCCTGGGAGAAGAGGAAAGTGGTTGTTAGCATTGATATCTCGGGTAAGGGAAAGGCAGTGGTGAGGAGGGAGATGAAGGATGTCGAGTTTGAGGAGCAGCAGTTGTCTGAGGGTGAGGAGGTGGAGGAGGAGGTGTGGAACGCGGCGGGAGGGGAGGCGGAGGAAGCGGGGGGGGTGGGGTCACGTACAGGGCAGGGCACGTACGCGAAGAACCCCTTATTGAAAGGCCTCATAAGGCCAGTTTTCACGCCGCCCAAGCCAAAGAATGCAAAAGGCAAGCACAAAGCCAAAGCGTGCCTTCCAGCAGCGGGCATTGGGCGCGCAAAGCCGTTGCCAAAACTGGTCGTCGGTGGCGACAACGATTATAGCCAGGACTCTATAGACAACGACGGCGATGGTGACGAGGATTACGAAGACGATCTTGAGGACGTCGACATCCCCGACGTCATAAAGAAGCGCATGAGGGAAGCTAAAGTCAGCGGCAAAGGCAAAGGTAACCAAAGGGAAAGACAAACAGAGAGAGGCGAAAGCGCCTGGAGACGCGTGCTCCAGGACGACCAAGATATGGCGGGGAATGAGCGGTGGATTTTGGATGGGGAGCTTGGTGGGAGAGGGGGAGGAGGGGCCGGGGAAGGAATCGTGATGAGGGAGATTGGAGGCGAGGAGCCAGGGTGTGGGTGACGATTAGGTATTGATTAGTTATTGTAAGGTGTTTATAAGGCTACCTAGAGAGATATGGGTTCACGAATATACCTACCCTGAACCTGTTACCACGTGATTTGCACTCTTGTGCATCACGTGAGTTACAGTCGAAACTTATTCCCAGAACTTAGTAACCTTACCCCACAAACATCCAACCTCGAACCACCTCCGCCCCACCTCATTCGATCCGTAACACCTTCCCACACACATATAAAAAACATACCAGAGGCCTCCTAGAATTGCAAAAAATGCCCTCCTCCGCCTCCAAAAAATTCGAACCCACAGATATATCCCGCTCCCCACCGCGCATCTTTTCGCGGCAACAACCACAGCGTCAGCCTTCATCCGGTTGTGGAAACGGCAATGAAGTAGTGGGTGATGAGAGCTGGAGGGCATGGACACCAGCGCTCGAGCACGGGGTCAAGTTTGGTGAGATGGAGTTCGATCAGGTAAGGAGTGCGTTTGGGTGAGAAAATGGGGACGAAGGCTACGTTCTTTACCTTCTTCTTTACCCCGCTTTGTCCCAGCGACATTTTACGCAAAACAACAATGTTTTGCTGGTTTGTTGGCTGAGGAGTGTGTGCATGTGGGGGATAGTTATCTGTGAAGAAGTTGAGGTTGATAATGAGTTACGGGAGGTGGGGGTTGGGGAGGTATATGAATGAATACAGGTCATGCACTCGATGCTCAGCAACCCAAACTGGAATTCATCTGTTGTTATGCGCGCGGACGTTATATACGACTCCCTTTCCACCACTACTACAACCCCCTCACCTTCCCCCAGTACCGGAATCACCATTCCCTCCAGTAGCGAATCACTCCTCACACCCCTGCCCCAGGTGCCAGCGGAACCGGAATTGGGAAGGGTAATCGGGGCGCCAGTGCCAATGGAAGTGGATATACGAGGGTTTAGGCTACAGAGGACTATTGTCAGGAAGTTTATCCCGAGAAATCCTGGCCTCGATGGGTATCTTTACCAGACGTGTTTATTTTTTACGGTGGAGGAGGAAGAAGAGGTGGAGGGCGGGAAGAACGAGGGGGAAGAGGGAGATGGGGAAGAAGGCAGGGGAAAGATGGTAATATACTTACCACATGTGAAAGGAAGAGAAGAAGTCCCATTCTACCATCCAGGGGTGGAAGGTGTTGGGTTCATCCTCCATCCCGGCCCTGGAGAAGACAGTCGTTCCCTCCACGATCAGCAGGAGGAGGAGGAGGATGAAGAAATTGCCTCACGGAACCGAGTCTCAATTCACTTCCTCCCTTTCCTAAACACCACAACTACTTCCACAGACACCAATCCCACCCGCCTTCCTCGCACCCTTCACCACCTCCTCTGGACCCTCACCGCCCACGCACACGGCCTTCTAACAGGTTACGTCAAGCGCGTCACCCACGATGCCCTCCTCCCTCGCAGCACCCTGCAAGACACCTACCTTCGCCTGAAATTCGCGCATGCAAAGCGGCTTATCGATAAATGGGTCGAGAGCACCAACCCCAGGAAACACGTCTTTGAGGACCTGCTGATTGCCGCGTGGTTGATGGGGGTATGGGAAGAGATGTACTACTTTCCTGAAAAAGGGGAGACGGAGGGAGGGCAGAAGAGGAGGTGGACGGGGTTTGTGGATATTGGCTGCGGAAACGGTGTTCTTGTTGACATCCTACGGAGGGAAGGGTATAATGGGTGGGGATTTGATGCAAGGAGAAGGAAAACGTGGGATGTCCTTCTAGCCTCCTCCACTTCTTCCTCTCCTTCCTCCTCTCCCTCCGATGAGGAACCATGGTTAAGGGAAATGCTGCTGGTGCCCCAGCCCGTCCTCGACCTCGCCTCCACACACCCAGACTCAGAAATCTCAGCCGGAGAGATACCTAAGCACAATGGCCTCTTTCCCCCTTCCACCTTCCTCATCTCTAACCACTCGGACCAGTTAACCGGTTGGACACCCATTCTCGCTGCGCTCTCCTCATGCCCGTTTCTCGCCATCCCATGCTGTAGCTACGACTTGGGCGGATCCAAGTTCCGGGCTGGGTCGAGGAGGGACGTGAAAGCTCATATGAGCGTCGGGGGCGACAAAGGAGGCAATAGTAAGGGGGAGAAGGAAGCACGTACAAAGGGCTGTGTACGTGGACGGAGATGCTGGCGCAGCAAGTGGGGTGGAAGGTCGAGAGGGAGGTGTTGAGGATGCCGAGTACGAGGAATGTGGGATTGGTGGGGAGGGAGATGGTGGTGGTGGTTGATGGGGAAGTTGGGGTGGATGTGGTGGAGGAAAGGGTGAGGAGGGTGGTGGAGAGGGAATTGGGTAGTGGAGCGGCGGTGGGGTGGGAGGAGAGGGTAGTAGAGGGGTAATGAAGGTTAAAGGGGGACACTAGAAAGTGGAGGTATGGGGCTTGCAAGTTGTGATAGATCTGGAATCTCGAGGAGGATACAAATACACCCTTGTCATATATCAACAGTCACAAAAATATATATACAAACCCATACAAGGAGAGCCGGAAAGATCTCCAAATTCCCCATCGAATTTTTCCGGTGTGTCATTCCCGTCACTGCTGTTTTTTATTTTATTTTATTTTATTTTTTCTTTTTTTTCCCCATGTTTTTCCCTCCTTCTTGGAGCTTTTACAAATTACCAACTCAGAAACACAAAAAAAAATTAAAAAAAAAAAAAAAAAAAAAAAAAAAAAAAAAAAAAAACACTCTCCCCACCCGTCCTAAGATTCTCTGTACCTAATATAAATGTAAACTCTCAAAGGTTAAAAAGGACCATAAAGTATCTCGATTTATATACTTGGGGCTAAACAAACCAACCATCATCAACTCAGCCAGCCCATGGAACAAGAATCAAAAACCAGACTTGCTAATAGTAGACCCAGGTTTCTGTTATTTTTTTTTTCTGTTAATAATAATTCCCAAAGTTTTTCGTAAACTTTTTTTTTTGCTCTTTGGTGGGATACATATTGTTTTTTTTGTGTGTTTTGGATGACATGCCAGACTTTAGGGTGTTGCGTGCAACGAAGACTAAGAATAGCAAAACTCCATTTGAAAGAAAAGGTAAGGGACAGGGGTTAAAAAGAGAAAAAAAAGAGCTATGTAAAGAGGAAAAAGGGGAAAAAAAAAAGGGTTGACAAAACATGGACTTCAAAAAGATTCAAAAATCCAAAGGAGGACACAAAAACCCCGTTACCCTCCCCTCCCCCCCCTCCCTCTCTCCATTCCCAACACTTACCCAAAAAAGCTTTGTATAACCCAAAAAAACAAAAAAAAAACAAAGGAGCAATCATTATAAAAAAACGAAAAGAAAAAAATATACACAAAACCCAAAAACCTCCTCCTCCCCCACCTCGTTCTATTCACATTTTACAAACTCGCCACCAATGCAATCAATGCTGCACCCACCCCACTCCCATCCTTCGCGACTCCAATTCTAACCCGCTTCTCGACCTTCTCTCCAATCTCCTTCACATCCACCAGCGCCTCTCTTAGATACCTCTCAAAGCTCGGATAGTACTCCACGACGGACCCATCAACACCTAAATCGATAATCTGGTCTTCACACCCAGAAACCATCTTTCCGCTGGTGCTGCCGCTGGGAGGTGCATCGACAATCGGGGCGGTCTTGCGAGTAAACTTATTGCGAAGCCATTGCCAAGCGGAGTGGAAGCCGTCGTAGACATGCGTGAGGAGGGGGCGGTCGTCGAACAAGTCATCATCGATTTTGGGATCGGCTTGCTGGTCACCACCGACATCAACTTCAACAGATTTCCGATCCTGGTCGAGCGAGACGTCGACTCCTTCATCGACCTTGGACGCCTCTTCGCGGAGCTTAGTCGAGATGATGATGGCGGCAATAGGGACGGCGGAGAGGCGTGCTGAGCGGCGTCCAATGGCGCGAGACACGATACGCACGGCCTCGGCGTCCTCTTCGGAGGCACCGGTGACGCCGAGTTCGGTCTCCATGAGCTCGCGGGAAATCTGAAGATTGGGGGATGTGTCTGCCTCGACGAGGGAAAGGAAAGAAGTGTCAATTGTCCATGGGCGGTATACATTGGCATTCTCGTGGATTGTAGTGTTGCTGCCCTCTCTAGGGCTAAAGAGCCCCGCCTCGTCCTTGAGCTTGAGGATAGCATTGCGGAGAATCTCGCCCAGGAACATCCCCGAGACGCGCTTCTCAAACATCTGAATGCCGGGATTGACGGAGTTGCGGTCCAGGGCCTGGTCGTAGGAGGTATTAGGCAGTACATTTAACGCATTGTCGAAGCTGCCCCATTCGGTGTTAATCACCATCTCTCCTGTTGAGGTGTCGTAGTTGCCATATGCGGCCCGGGCCTCTTCAGTCGCAGTCATCTTGCCGATCCTATGCAGCTTCTCGACATATGCGCCGTTTGTGCCCGTGCCGAAGATGGCGCCCAAGAGCGTCCCGGTTTTACCTGGGGACGTATACGAGCGAGCCATGAGCGTCCCAACAGTGTCATTCACCAGCGCCGCCACCACTACAGGGAGCTTCAAGGCATCAATCTCCCGCTGCAGCAACTCGCACACGTCCTGGCCAATGGCATCCTTGATATCGAACCCTTTAGTCCACCGGATGAGGTAACCCTTATTAATCCCCTTTTGGTCGACTGGGAATGAGAATGTGAAGCCCAAACGTAGGTGATGCTCACTGTCCTCGGCGAAATGCTCCGAGTGGTGTTCGCTTACAAAGTCCGCAACCTTACGTGCGAGGAAGGAGAAGAGCTCGTGCGAGGTGCCGGTCATGAGCTCTTTCGGGATGGCAGACTTGGCTTGGGTAAGAGTGAACTGAGAATTACCGTGTAGGGTGATGGAGCACACACGGAAATTTGTGCCGCCGAGGTCGACGGCGAGATAGACACCCTAGAGCGCGCGGATACGCATACTGGAGATAAGCATTATGTGGTGGGATGTTTTGGATATCATTTACAAGGTTGGGAAGTGTATTGCCAGAATCGGTATAGAAGTGATGATGCGGTGCAATGTAGATGCAGCTGGGAGGAAAAAGCAAGCAAAGTTTTCAATCTCACCTTCTCGGTCCCGTTTGGCACACTGGTGACGTAGGTGGGAATCATCGTCATGGGTTGGTTTTCGTTGTTCAGGCCAGAGTCTGGTTGCAATTGGGAGGGGGACGCTGCCCGTTAGCAATTGCAACGCCGGGGGGGGGGGGGGGGGGGGGGAGTAGATGGACGCTTGATGGACTGGTGTATTGCGAATAGTTGGCAGAAACACATGAGGGAACATACCCAGCAATCGCAGGAATTCTGCAACGCCCGCGTTGACCTGCTCAGCAGGATAGTCAAACTCTGCCGCGATCTCATGCGCCCGCTGCAGCAGCGGCGAGGAAGCGACCGATGCCATGATGCCTGAAATTGCTTGCTCGAGCTCGTCTGCCTTTGTCTTGCTCCGCGTCCCGGTGAAATGTGCGGGGGGGGGGGGGGGGGCTGCGTGTAGAAACGAGTCTATCGGGGATCGTGCTCTGCTTCTTGTGCAGTGGGGGGAAGATGCTCGTGGTCCCGTAGGTTGAGGCTGGGGGCACGAGCTCGACAAGGGCGAGGCGGGAGTATGGGCAAGGAGGACGGGGGGCTATAGACGAGGTGCACTATGAGGGCGACGGGAATGGCTATGATATTACAGACGAAGCGCTGACGAGTGAGAGGTTACTATATGGGGGCTGGCTGGGGGCTGGCTGGGGGCTGGGGGTGGAGGTGGGCTTCGACGCTGCGGCTTTTTAAGGGGGGCCTATCTCGTAACCAGACTAGGGGGTCTAGGCATTTCCGGTTTGCGCAGTTGCCCCAATTCCGTGCGGGCCGGGGCCGCGAGGGGTTTAGGGGGGGGGGGGGGGGGGGCATCATGGTGGTGACGCGGTGGGGAGGACGAGTGCGGGGGGCGGGGGTGTGGGGATGGGGACGGGGATGGGGGTGGGGGTGGGCGTGGGCGTGGGCGTGGGAGCACCGGGTGGCAAGGGTGCAAGGGTAGCCTGCGTCTTCACAAGGCAGCGGCGGGGCGCGGTGTGGAGCTGGTGCGAGTGGGCGGCCGCTGCTCCCGGCTCTGCTTGCGTGTGTCAGCCTGCTGCCTGCTGACTGCCCCGCGGCCGGAAGGCATCACGCGGGCAATTCGCGGGCAAAACGCAGTGCCGACGCCACGGCGATCGTGCATCAGAGCGTTCCGTGCTTATCATGGCATAATGGCATAGCAAAGGCTCAGAGTCTAATCTACGATACTAGTAGAGTCCCCTATGATGCCTCCATATCACAGAGAGGCGCTTGTTTCTTTTCTTTTTCGTTTCTTCGTTTCTTTCCGTGCGCGTGGGATGCCTGCAGGGACTCTGCTTCTGCAGTGCTGTGCTGTGCTGTGCTTGCCTGAGGGATTTGATAGGAAGAATTCAACTACATGCAAGACCCCCTACATGGCTACCAACTAGCCATAGATGCCAACTAACCTAATGCCAAGCACTTGGGTATAGAGGGGCAGCTCCATAGCCGAGGGACAGAACGAAGTCGAAATAGCCTGTTGCATTTGACTTTGACTTGAAACATTTATTTCTCTTCACTTTTGTACACTTGCCATTGCATAATTAGAGTATGTGTGAGTCCTCTACACTCTATCATAGAGAAGGGAGAACTAAACTCCGAGGCCCCCCCCCCCCCCCCCCCCCCCCAAGACTATCACCCACTCAAGAGATCGGCTGGGGAAAAAAAAATCAGATAGGGATAACGCAGGATCAAATCAGGGAATTCAACGGTCCGGCAGGGTCGTACGCCCTATGCATACGATGCTCAGCTCCAGTGCAATTCCCCTAAAACAAGAGGTAGTCTCGTAACCAAACGCTGACCACTTCTTGAACCAGATGATGTGTGTGGCTCCTACATACCTGTCCGATGAGTCAGCACCAGCTTTGGCATGGCACTCTTGGCGCAGGCAGCAACCAGAGTAAGAGTGAAAAGAGCCGCAAAGCTTCAAGGGCGAGGTCTTCTGCTCGCATCGCAATGTTATGATCAGAAACGCCTTCTTCAGCCCGCTGCGCGCACTCCCTGCGTTCCTGGCCATCGGCAGAAGCACGGTATCCATGTCGACCCTCTCAGCGGCCAACGCACCCGCCGACACCGCCCCCACTACTGCCACTCCAGAATGCCCCACCATCATCTCCACACCCTGCCGGCCGCAGAATGAGCAGCACACTCTACGGCGCCGGCAGTGTGTCCTTGCACCCATGGTGCGGACAGGAGAGCTTCCCACTCGCATAATGTCACTCAAGTATGGGGCTGACTTGGTCTGGGGTAAAAACGAATTTTCAAAATCCCCATTGTAAGAGTCACAACAATTAACAAGCACCTTTACAGGCCCCGAGACTGTCGACTACGCCATCATTGGCACCACCCGCACTTTCAATACCGCAATCCAATGTGTGGATTTCTCCAAAGCCAGCAACAACAACCCAGAGTACTCAAAGGTCATCTTTCGAACTCACCCAGGAATCGAGAGGCAGAAGCTCATCTTCCAGCTCGGCACTGCTTCGCCTTCCCTTGCTGTCGAGGCCGCCAAAATCGTTGCCCGAGATGTCGCAGGACTCGATGTCAATGCCGGCTGTCCAAAGCACTTTAGCATTCACAGTGGGATGGGCGCGGCATTGCTACAAACCCCGGACAAGCTGTGCGACATCTTGACAAACCTGGTGAAAGAGGTTGGTCCAGGAACAGAATACAACTTGCCAATATCGGTCAAAATACGGTTACTTGAACCTCACTCGGAGACCTTTGGACTTGTCGAACGGCTGGTAAGGACGGGCATCTGCCGTCTGACTGTCCACATGCGAACAACACCAATGAGACCCAGAGAGCCGGCCATCAGGGACCCAGAGATAATACAAGGCATTGCCAAGATATGTCAAAGTAACGGAGTACAGATTGTACTCAACGGGGACCTCTCTTGCCGGGGAGCCGCAGAAGAGATTGCCAATGCCTACGATCTTGACGGCTGCATGATTGCCCGGGCAGCCGAGACGAACCCCTCATGTTTTCTGGGCTCCGAACAGGACATCCGTCCCCATTTGGAGGTAGCCCGGGAGTACCTGAAAGCTGCGATGCAAGTGGACAACCCCTTCCCAAACACAAAGTTCTGCCTAAGCCACATCATACACAGCAAGAGCGAGGTACATCAGCCTGTCGTCAGGTCAAAATGCTATAAAGAGATCTGCGATATCCTAGAGGTCGAGCACTTGCCCGGATTGACCGACGACCAGCGGCTGGAAAAAAAGAGTGAAGCCGTTGAGAAGGCAAAGAAGGGAGGAAACGAGAGCGCGGCGGCGGCATCATCCGGAGGAAGTAAGGGAAACAAGAAGGAGAAGAAGAAAAGAAGTGAACGAGGTGTGTCGGCTTCTTCAGCCACCTCGCCCACAGTAGCGCAACCACAACCAGTGCCACTCGTGTCGTGATGTTTAATTTTGTATAGAGCAGAGCATTTAGAAAAAGCCGGTGGGGTGGTCGGGGATATACCTGTATGAACTACTTTAATTTCGGTAGCATGTTTATGAGGCGTATATAAATCTCAGATCTTGGAGTACTTAAAGCATCTAGAATGAATTTGCAAAATACAGTACTTGCACGTGAAGTTTAATATCTAAATAATCCTCCTGAAACCCCATGGTATGCTTACCTTGTGATATATATTAAAACTCAATCAAGCGCTATGGCGAGACTAGGGTTATGGAAGCCTGCATATCCAGCTACAGTCTAACCTTGCTATACCGGACCTCGCTATACCGGAAACCTTGCTATACTGGATGGCCTCTGATTCGGACATCCATTTCCCATACAAATTGCCCTTGCTATACCGGACGCCCTAACAATACCGGACCGGACAGAAACCGCCCGACAACTACCCCCCTGTCTCCATACAAATAATATTTGCTATACCGGACACGCTAATACTAATACATCTTAGACTACCCCACTTTACCACTTAGTCTGGTTGTTTACCACTCTGTTGCTGTCACTGCTATCATAGACTACCACCATTACTGCTGCCATCGATAAAACTGGTGTCACCGCTGCTGCTATCACTTCCTATCGCTGCTGCCACCACTGCTGCTATTGCTGCTGCTACCACTGCTGCTACCTCTGCTGCCGCCACCGATGTCGCCATTGCTGTTACTACTGCTGTCGCGGCTGCTGGTGGAAGACTGGAGCCATGCTTGTAGAGTTTGAAGCTGATTTTGTGTGAATTGATAGGCTTTTTAAGAAATAGTCAGAGTTGCATATTCAGGCTATAGTCGATGCTTGTGTATTTGATGCTCCCTCAGAACTTCTAAGGCTTGACACTTTTCTAGATGGTGAGAGCAATGAATATTAAATAGACTTGGATTTAGTTAATGTTTGCTACACTTGTTTATTTCCTACTCTAGTCGATTTCTATACAAATTTTTGCCATCCCCCTTTTACAGCTGCCAAGCCTTTTATTCTATACCGGAACCTTGCTATACCGGATGAAAAGTGCCGGATTTTTACTCGTCCGGTATAGCAAGGTTAGACTGTACGTCGCGAGGCACTTCATAATCTCCAAATACAACTATTCCCAACTTTACTGGCCAGAGCGATATAGGCAATACCACAGTCAAATTGCTACTCATTTGCACGAAATCGTTGCAGCCTCAAATCTACTTCCTATCTGATATACTAATGCATGAAATTACCTAAAACTAAGGCATGATTGTATTTCGATGATAACGGAACTTTTGCAAAAATCTTCAATTCATTTATCATGTCCCATGAGCTCCGGTATGAATGCAAAGGAATCCCACTTTTCCGTTTCCGTCCTTCTGAAGCTTAGTTCATAAATCCCGTGCATATAAATACTATCTAAAAATACCCAATGGTAGCTACTGTTCAAACATGTCATTAATCTCCTACTCGTCTTCCTTCACAGGTGGGGTGATCGGGACAGCCTGGTACAAGAGAATGAGGGCTGAATGAGACTCTCCTACAAATAGGCTGTTAGCACAGTCTAGCTATGAAGATTCCAAAACGCAGAGCTTCACTAACCTCCACCGGCCAAACCTTCAATCTTCTCCTCGGGAACCTCGCTGACCTTGTCATCATTAAAAAAGTACCAGGTCTTGCCGTCTCCGCCCGTTTTCTTAATGTACGAACAGTAGTGCCCTGAATCTGCACTCGCACCTTGATGGGTGACCACACCAAGCAACTCATACAGCCCAATGACATTCTGACCCTCATCCTTGACCATCTCGGGGTCCACCAACCCAGAAATTTCCTTCTCCCAATTAGGAGCCTCTGAAGATATCAAGGCATTGGTAACTGCTTCTTGCTCGGCTTCTAATGCCGCCAATACAGAGCCTATGGCAGAATCGGCAGTGGCCCTTGAGGTAGAACCGGAAGATTGTTCAGAGGCAGGATGGTTGCGTCTCGCCCGCTTGATCGCTCGCTCGCGGTCTAATGCGTCTTTGCGGAGGTCACGGATCTTATCTCGGACAGGAATAAGTTTAGACTTGAGCTCGTCGCTGCAGAACTCTGTAGCGTCGAGTTCAAATGGAAAGGTAACTTTTCGCATGATCTTAGCTTTCTTGTTGATCTCTCGCTTCCAGTAAAAGCGAACAAAATGGCACTGTCAACCAGAATAGTAAGCTATGCTGAAGTCACCAAGATGCCAAAATTGTATCTAGACTTAGACTTCATATGGAATACTTACAGTAAGGTACTTGGGTAGTCTAGTGACTCGGGTAGTTTTGGTGTATACGGCGTCCCTCCCCAAGCTGGGCGACTGCTTCTTAATTTGCTCCGTCAAACCAGCCAAGATACCATCCCTAAGGAAATTTGTAGTGCCGGAGATATGGCAGTCAAGCTTGAGAAAACTATCAGATGACTCAATTGGAGGTTCATCAGGAGCGTTTTCGTCGCATTTCAATACGGAGATGGTCCTCCCGGCAAGATACTTATCAACAAAGGAGATGGAAGCGGCACTTTCTTGGCCGGGTGCTTCTATTTTCAGACTCTGGCGCAGCCTTGTAACAATTTGTGACCAACATTCCTCGGCATCCTGTTGCTCGTACCTCCCATCTCTGGTCTTTTGAGCAAACTGAGGGAAAGCGGTCCGGAGAGTCTGCAGAAATACTATTGGCGGAAATCCTTCGAGAGTCGACCCCATCTGTTTATATAAATCTCTTAATGCGCTAGTCAGGTCGGTAGAGCCGAAGTCTGAGCCCAACCCGGAGAAGAGTGAAGAGGTAGCAGAAGTGCTCGGTCCCTTATACTTCATCAATTCCTCCTGTAGCTCCGGGACAAATCGTAGCGTCTGTAGGGTCGAGTTCATGTAGCAAGTATTCCCGAGGTTCTGGAGACCTGAAGGAATTGCACCCTTTTGCTTGGCTCTCTGTTCTTCGGTCATATCCTCTAGAAACACTGGCCTTTCAATAGGGGCTTTGGGGCCCTTCCCCGCTGGGGTTCCCATCATAAGAAATGCATGGCCTGGCTTGATATTTAGGGTGGACAAATTGGTGTCATCCTTAAGCTGCCCACCCTTGATGAGAATCTTCTGCCGGTCGGGCTCAACTCC
Source organism: Kalaharituber pfeilii (assembly GCA_015179045.1). Classification (NCBI taxonomy): domain Eukaryota; kingdom Fungi; phylum Ascomycota; class Pezizomycetes; order Pezizales; family Pezizaceae; genus Kalaharituber; species Kalaharituber pfeilii. The sequence goes on along the minus strand of WHUZ01000006.1, from coordinate 915,632 downwards.
AGTGAGTGAGTAGAGTTGGTACTTGAAGACCTCGCCAGTACTGGACGTATCGAGCTCAATATCATACTGCTTCCCTGCATGCCTGACGATTACTGTAGCGTTGCAAGCAAAGGCGTTAGCATGTGTCTGCATTGGTGGCGGTATAATTGAAGGTGAAGGAGGGGAACTTGCCAGGTACGGTACTCATATTTACGTTCACCTACGGGGGGAGTAACAAACTGAAGGAGCTTGAAAGTGGATAAAAGGACCCCTCAACGGAGAAGGATGAATACTGTGATGTGGGCGCGAATGCGTTGCTGGCGGAGAGGATATACAGGGACCCTTGAGGAGGCCTAGGTGCAAGTCAGTAGAGTAGGGCTTTGTAAGCAGCTGCGATGGGGGACACTAAGAAGCCTCTGGGCTGCGTGGCTTCACGGCAACGGCTTCCACGTGCTGAGCACACAAGTGATTCATGACAGCGATTGCCTTTTAGTTGTGAGAACTACATTATAGAATGCAGCTCATGGGGCTCAGAAAAAGTCGCGATGTCCTCTGATTGCGCGACTATTTCAGAAGAGGACAGCACGTGACTTTAGGCCGGTGCGCTGCCAAGGCGCACGTGCGCCAAGCCTCGGCCACGCTCTCCGCTGAACCCAAAGAGACCGTTACATGCAGAGCTCTATCACCAATTGACCCTTCACAGAACTCGCAAATGGCGACCACGGTGATATTGGACACCTCCATGGTATAATCATTTCTTAGAGATTTAACTTGTCGTCATCAACGCTGAAGCTGACTTTGGGCTTCTGACAGGGCCAAATCACCCTGGAGCTCTATAACGACCACGCCCCAAGAGTACGCTTCGCGCACCTCCCACATATCCTCTATTCCCAGCCCAACAATCATACAAACTAACGCACCCCTTCACATTGCAGACCTGCCGGAACTTTGCTACGCTCGTCCAGCGCGGCTACTATAACAATTGTCCTGTGAGCTGCCCCTTGCTTGTTTGCGCTGTGCACCTTGAGCCTAGTTGCTAACCCTTCCCCACGCTCCACAGTTCCACCGCATCATTCCTGACTTCATGATCCAAGGCGGCGACCCCACAGGCACCGGCCGCGGCGGCAGCTCGATCTACGGTCCCACATTTCCCGATGAAATTCACCCCACTCTGAAACATACAGGCGCAGGCATCCTCTCCATGGCGAACTCAGGCCCTAATACCAACGGATCCCAGTTCTTCATCACGCTGGCACCTACACCTTGGCTTGATGGCAAGCATACCGTCTTTGGCAGGGTTAGCTCTGGGATGAGGGTCGTGCAGCGGATGGGCTTGGTCAGGACGGGTGAGGGGGATAGACCACTAGAGGAAGTGAAGATTCTGAGTGGGAGGGTTATAGAGCCGTAGGTGGCCTGCGCACAATGATGGTTATGCCCTGGATGCTACGGCATGTATATGCTGCTGTATTATTATGATCCTGTTGCCTTGCCTCGTGTTTCCTTCTGTTGAGCTTATACCATTTGTTTTCAGTGTTTTCAGGGTAGAAAGAGATATGCATTTAGATGTATGACTATTTATCCATATTAGAAGAATACATACATAATAATAATGTCACTGCAACCTGCATATCCACTTGCTATAAATGATCCACAGACATGTGTCATCCTCATCTCGATAATCGCCACTTTACAACCTTCGCTCCTCCCGGCTTCAACTTCCGATAATACCCCTCCAATACCTCTTCACCCACCAGAAACCCTCTCTTCGCATACCATTCCAGTGCCTCCTCATTCTTCTCCCAGACATGTGCATACACTTCCTCCACTATCCATCCTTGCCCCCCCTCTTTCTCCCCCCCTCTCCCTCCATCCCCCCCACCCATTAACCAATTCACCAGCCTCCCCCCCACTCCCAACCCTCTAAACGGCGCCAGCACCCCCAATGTCATAATATACACCTTCACTCTCCTCCTCTCAGTGCCAGTCCCCTCCGCCTCCCCCCTCTCTCCGTTTTCAACGTCCTCCACTCTCCCCCTCACACCCCCCACTACCACTCCTTCCCACCACGCTAATCTCGACACACTCCGTGCTTCCTTCCCAACTGTATTGTCCGCCAACAGCTCGCGGTAAAACGAATCTGGGTATGCCACAGGAAGGAGAAGCGAATTGAGGCGCTTGAGGGAGGCGACGTGGGCGGGCGTGGTGATAGAGGTGAGAGTAAGTTGAGGCGGGAGTGGGGCGAGGTGAGTGAGAATTTTGGAGGACGTTGCGGATCCAGACACGCCGTTATCCATGGTGCTCGGTTTCCCTTACGAGAGCCGGCTCGGGTCAACCGAACTGTAGCTACTGCAATCTCGCGCAGGGTAAAATAACCAGTATCCCGATCTTAGTCTGATTAAATTGTATACCCTCACTATTAATTGCCTTTTTTTTTTTTTTTTTTTTTTTCTCTGTCCCAAGCCTATAGTCGGCCTAATCACCTTCAATTATTCCTGTGGACACCCGCAACTGACGCAAACCAATCACGACCTGTTTTGTGAAGCGTATTTGCACGCTCAAGCCGTACAAAGAGTAAACAATCGACTCAAGGTAGGCGATTCTGGGGCTGGATCAATACCCCACCAGGATTCTTTCAATATTTTGTATATGCAATCAGACCTGACTATCCAGACATACAAGTAGTCCCGTTGCCATTGCGGTTGCTAGGGTCCACTGGTCACAACAGGGCTAAGAGGCTCTAACGGCTGTGTCAATGGTAACCAAGGTTGCCATAACAAACAACCAGCTGTGATCGAGCCTCAACTTATGAAAAGTAAACACAACTTTAGTATACTCAGATAGCTAACGTAAATTAGGAGTAAACAAGGACCACTCTTTTTCGCAACTGAAAAAGCTGGCGTCAGAAAAAAAAGCGAGAAAAAAAAAAGGGTTTGGTTATCGTCTACTTGCTCCCACGCATCAAAAATATTCAACCGGCACAATACAGGCGCACCACCAGCATACTTATATAAACATGAGATAGGCTTATATACACAAAAGGTCAAATACAAATAACCTCTCTCTACATGAACGCTATATGCGGTCAATAAAAGCACTTCTTACCGTAAGAAGCCACTACCAGTACTTACACAGAGTACAGCCCGAGTTCCACCTCATCACACAACCCCACAGCCCAACAGATAAAAACCGAGTTATTCGACGCTCAAGGAACCACCTATGACCAAACTTAACCTGAATAGGCCCTATCGGAATGGTAACAAAATAACAATAACAAAACAATAAGAATGAACCACAAGATGCGGATGCAAAAGAAACAGAAGAAGAATCGTCAAAGTTATATGTTTATCAACCCGAAGGAAAAGAAAGAGTAACAGCCCGTAACAAACCATGAAAAATGAGAATCAATTCCATGGCATGCCCTGCTTGTCCCCAGAACATATTGCAAGTCGCCACTACCAGTTCCTGTCCCCTGAGTTTGTTGGACAACCCCCAACAGAGGCTATCCTTCATTGCTGTAACTTCCCGTCTCAGGGCCCCCCGTACGCAAGATATAAGTAAAAGCTGGATGAAAGAAAAAATTTGAACCTTTCTCTATTTCCGCCTTGAAAACAGGCAATGAAAACAAGTAATAGAAAGAATCCCAATAACAGAAATAGATGATAAAGAGAAGAAGACGCCCATAAAAAAGAATATAAAAAATCTCGAAGTCCTTCTGCCCAATTTCATTTAATGCTTGCTGTCTACATATCTCACTCAGGAAGAAACTCTCCGAGCCACAGATGTATTGAGGTATAGGTGCGGAGGGGCCACATCTGCGCCTACGGTGCGGATAGTGCCTGAGGGTAGCTGGGCGGCGAAACTAGTCTGAGGCCTTGCGTTGAATCTTGTAAACTTTTCCTCCCCTTTCTTCATCCTAATTTCCTTCTTGCCCATCTTTTTTGCCCAAAGCCTTAAGCCGGCCACCCTTGAAAATCTTAACGGTTCAAACAATTACTGAGGCTGTCACATAAAAACAAGGAATCCAAATTATTGATATCACAAACTTGCACGCCTGCAATCCCTACATAGTTACCCAATCATGAAGAAAACACGAGGAAACAAAAAAAACAATGAGTCCTAATAACACGAAAAAATATATAACAATCGCCATTGATACTGTGATAAATGTAAAATGACCCTTGTTGGAATGATAAAATAGAATGGACTAAAGGAGGATATAATCATACTTTTTCCTTGAGACTTGTTGCGCGGCCTCTTTGTGTTCATACTCATTAACATATTAGTTGTGCTGTTTGTCATTGCTTTCACTATGAAGTGATGGGTAGGGTCGGTCACTCCCCGATTTTTGGTTTCTTTCGTGGAACCCCGCCCTCGCCTCCACCATTCCCTCCCCCACCTGAACTTCCCCCACCTCCACCTCCTCCATCACCACCTCCGTACCCAGACGCTGATACAGCCCGCTTTCCAGGTAATGTCTTCCCAGGGATAGTTTTACCGCCCATACTTTTCGGTGTCCCAGTTCCCACCGCTGGTTTTGCAGTTTTTAGTTTCGGTGTACCTGATCCGGACTTTATCGACCCATTACTAAGTGTCTTCTTCATCTTCTCCGGACTCGCTTCCTTATTAGGCTCTCGCATTACGGCCGTCGCCTTTGGTAATGTCTTCCCTGTGATCTTTCCAGGTGCGGGAACGTTCACTCCTGTACTTGTACCCCCTGGGAGTGTCTTTTTAGCAATTTTGGGTGTATTAGGAGCACCCGTTGAGGTGCCACCGCTACTGCCGCCTCCGCTTGCCCCATTACTGGTAGAGGTGCCTTGGGATGGCTTGACCTTGCGCACCGTGCCATCTGGGGCTGTGGCTTTTTTCGAAGGTTTGATGCTGCCAGCAAGCTTCGCTGGAGATGGCTTGGGAGAAGGTTTTGGTGATGCGGTAGGGAGGTGCTTTCCGGGCGCTGGAGACGAGGCCTTGGGTTGTGAGGATGTAGAAGGTGGCGGTGATCCTGCGTTCCTGCCTATTCCAGGAGGGAACTTTCCAGCTGTGGTTGCTATACCAGCTAAACCGGACTCGCGCTTTCGTGGGCCAACCTCTTAATTTAACTAGCTCAACAACAGCAAATTTCAGAAGAACTTACCTTCGATTCTGCCTTCTTTGGAGTCGGCCCGGGGCTTTCACGATCCTTGAACTTGCTAATCTGGTTCTTTTTCAGTGCTGCGCCATCAATGGGCCCATCTACCTTCTGTTTCTTGGGAGGTGGTTTTGTTCGCGCCACAATTATGGCTTTGTCCTTGTCATCAGCTACTTGCGCTGTTGACGTAGGCTCTCCCTTCGTCGGACTTGCTATTATTGCAGCGTCACCGTTTGGTGCCTCGGACTTTCTCTTCCGCTTCTTTGGAGCTGCAGAAGAGTCCTTTGAGTCCTTTGAGACTGTTGCGGTATTGGTGGTGGACGTGCAATTCGATACAGGCTGGCTCTCCTCCTTGACTATGGTTGTAGTAGTATCTTTTACAGCTTCTGTGGCTGCCGGAACTATGCTATTTGCACTTGCATCCTTTACTGCAACCTTTTTCTTCTTTTTTGGTATTGTCCCAGTAACTTTCCCTGTCACCGTCAATAGTGCTGGTGGAGGGGGTACATTGATCCCTTCCTCTCCAACTGTAAAAGAGCCCCCCTTATCTTTCCTTACACTGTCCGCATCTCCAACATCTGGAGTTGCCTTCCCACTGCTTTTGCCTATGCTTGCCCCCATAAAAGAGTCGGGCCCAACAGCTGGACTACCTGCTCCACTTCCGCTCCCACTAATTTTCGCCATCGCAGCCCTACTACTTTTTCTTCCTGCGAACCCTAGGCATTTTTCCAAGTGAGCTGCAAATCTCGGTTGAGCAATTTTCTCGGTTGAGCATTGTGTGCACTTGAAATAGACCACTGCATCTGGCTTCCTCCCATTCGATATTGATAAAGCTGGAGCAGTTGCCTCTCCCGGCGGGGTATCTCCAGGCGAGTCCCCATTTCCACTCTCAGCCGCCGCTGCTGCCGCCTGCGCCGCTGCCTGCTGTGCTGCAGCAGCTTTTGCTTTTTTCTCCTTCGCACTTATACTAACGGTTGGTGACGGGTTCCCATAGATATCATGCAAAGGTCGGTTTTGGTAGGGCTGTTTTGAACAATACTTCTTCTTTTCCTCCTTTCCTCCTATATTATTTGCTAAGGTTTCGTTGGTATGCCGTGGCAATTTACATTTCGGGCAGATTATTTCCTTCGGAAAGAATGTCATGGGATTTGATATCGGTTTTGGTTCTGAGGACTGTTCCGAACCGGATGTACATTTGGCCGCCTCGGCCACTGCTGTGAGCTGTAATTGCTGCGTTCGTAGGAGTTTTTCGGCACGGTGTGCTTCGTGTACAACTTCATGAAGCGCATTTGCGAGTAGGTCGTTGTAGATTGACAGAACCTTCAATTATCACCATTGGCAAGAGCGATGCAAGAGTAGTTAGCCTAGCGCTCAGAGTGGGGGCAGCAGGGTTGTGTGGACAGGAGTGTCTTTACTATGCCTGCGAATGAGCTTGGGGGAGGAACGAATTCGCCCTCCGCTCCTCCAGAGGTGCCGGCTGGTTGTGTGGTCATTGCGACAAGCAATTACGCCTTGCTAGACGTCTGGAGAGGAGCAACTAGAGCTTGAGCGACGACACGTGCTCCCCTGTGTACCGTGTACGTCTTGCGTGCTCCAGGCGGCCTGCGTTGTCTATCCAGGGGCTCAGGCGGGTCGGGATAGGAGGGTTGCGGTAGCGTGTACGGCTTTTGCCGAGCAAGAGAGCGGGTGCGAGCGGCAAGAGCGTGACTGCTGGAGGGGGACGGGGGGGACTCGGGGACGGCGGGCTCGGGCGGAAGTGGTGTGGGGAGCGTTCTCTCGCTGCTGCTGGGGGCGGCGGGGATGGGGGCTACGGCCAGCTGCTGCAGGGCTGTTTGTGCGTGGCGATGATGTCGTGGAAGAGTGTTGGTTCGCAGCGAGTTTAAGGTACTTGCTCCCTCTGCGCTGCACATGAGCGCATTAGGCAGTTTAGCGGGAATGCAGCCCCATCGCCACGCTATGCAACGAGGCTGCGGCTTGGTCCTCGCTGCATAAAGCATCCCGCATTACAAGCTGGCTTGGCGCCCACCTTCGAGGTGCATCGGCCAGCCGGGACTGGTGCCGCGGCCTTGGCAGCGCTGCTTACACTATCCAAAGCCCTACCTACCTGCATGGCACTACAGTAGTGCACAAATCGAACTTCGTGCTGGCTGCAGGTTTGGGTTAGTCAGCGTCTGGTTATGAGACTAGGGTTGGGTGTTTTGGAACCCTTCAGTTGATAGTAGGATTTCACAATACAAGACAACGGTAACACCCATTACGATAAATACAAGTCATCATCTTTTCACTTTTACCCAATCAATGTCAATAGAAAAGGAATACTTGACCTGAGAGTCTTGAATTCAGATGATGCTGGGCCAGAAACACAAAATGCCCCGGCTTAAGCGGGGCATAGCCTTCCCAAGCTTGTCACAGGGATCCACCCATATCCACGTGAGTCGTGACTAAAATCCTGAGCGCCAGAGTTCGATAGCTTGCTCGCAGTTGGACAGCACAAGTTGATATGTGATCGAACCGATAAAGGAATTCTCGCAAGAGAATACAGGCTTGGCGTCTGGCGCTGACATCGTTTGTCATCTAATCTACCACTACACCACTACTGGTAAGATCGAGACCTACACGAGTGCAACTTTTTCTCCGACAGACTCTCGTGCCTTTTACCTCTGAGGAAAAACCCGAATACTTCCATACGCATCAACCTATCCCCCGAAAATGAGAACTCTGTATTGCACCGGGGCCAACTCCTCACTTTTGGGAGGTGGTTGGAAGCAAACATGTCATAGGCTGCAGGTAGTAGTCACTTCAGAAAAAGCCGCTGCTGCACAGTCAAGGCTTGTGCACTTGATGATCTGTCAACAAATTGTGGAAAGATAGCCGGCAAAGGCGTAAGAACAGTCATGACTAGTCAAAAATTTGCAGAGCTATTAGCGCTATCACCCTAATCCATTGAAATAATTGGCTACTTCCCCAGTGTGACAATTTCAAAGTCGGATCAACCGTCCCTTTCTAGGCGATGGGGAACTATACTTATTTCTTGTTAATCGCAAGGATCCAGCTCTTTCTGTGCGAACATCTTGTTAATACAAAGCCCAAAATAAGCTGATAGTTTGTTTGTTCGCCTTGGTGGTTGGTTCGGCCAGGTGCGGCTGATAACTTCCTTCATAGATACGAGGCATAGCCCCACTCACCATCACATTGTGTCATTTTGGGGTCAACTTTGAGAGCAAAAGAGTACAGCTCCACAGATTAACTTCATCAGTCATAATCACGAGGTATACCGGAGACGGAGCTCCCAATTATATTTCTCTTTCTCATAATAATCTCGGAAGGTCTCGTGATCGTCCTCTTCTCCTGCTATAAAACTGTTTGACACTTTACTAGGCAAAGGCTAAGGTTTATTTGATGGGAAATTCATGAGTCTACTTCGAGGTTTGGTGGAAAATCGACACGGCGACATATCATAGGAAAGTTGACTTTTCAGGCCGTACATTTAACTTACTGGATGAGATTCGGAATGAGCCATGTTGTTAAAAATAAGATGGTTGCCTGATTATGCTGTTGATATGACAATGCTGATAGCTTCTTGCTTTTACGATTCACTGAGTCATTGGCGACTGTCGTTCATTTCGAACAGGAAAGCCTAGTCTGTGGAAAGCCCAGGCTCATCAAAAAATCCTGGACCTGCGGCTCCATTCCTTTATGGGCCAAGACATGGACTCAGGCCCAAAGTTCTACCTGAACATGGCTCAGTTATTGCTATCATCAGCGTTCATCCAGTGCGAATGCCGCGGCCCTTATTTCTGCACTTACGAACTTCAGCATACCGAAGCCTCCCAGAAAATTTACAAACCGTCTTTTGTTCGGAATCCACAGAATTCATATTCGTCTCTGGGCGTACTGCCATGGAAACAAGAGGCTTTGCTCTGCAGCAGGCAATAGTTTGGCTCCACAGAATGAGTCAACAGTCTGAGACCCTTGAAGACGAGTCATTGGCAAGTGGCGCGTAGATCTTATCCCAATTTTTTCTCTCGCATGGTAACCACAGCCGTTACATTACGCGTGTACCCGCACCATAGCTAGTACAGCTCAAGGATTTTGCTGTTTTGCGAGGATACGATTCCGCAAACGGACAAGCCCCATCCCTAAGGGTTGAGCGCTTGGGGGTCACTGAAGACAAGAAGCCAAGACCACTTGAAGGTGAAGAGTCACCTGGGCAACCATTATTTGATTGGATACCCTTGCAATGGGTGTGGTATGCCAAGGCCTAGAGATAAACCAGGGCGTGCTGTGTGACGATGGGCCAAGAGGCTGGCGGGTGTCATGTTAGGTGGGGGAGGGTAGTATTGTTTGCTGAGGATACTGTTGCAAGGGACTAAGCATGGCCGCCGATCACGAAGCGACAAAGCATACGCGTGTGAAAGAGGGAGTCTTCGAGACGTCAATAAAGAAAAAAGTCCATGTTGGCATTCGGAATGCTGGTGCGGAGCAGGTGTTATTAAGGAAGGAACAGTTTGTACCTGGGGTTGGGTGAGGATGAGAGGGTAGCTTCCGGTTCAATGCTGATGTTGTCGGTGGGCTGCATGATTTTGGAGGGGGGAGCTATTGGCTCATTAACCATCAACCCAGCACACCACCCACATTCTCATGGTGGTCTCAAACAAAACTACTTCAAAGGGGCGATTCCTTCTTCTCCTCCTCCAGACCATACTCCGACACAGAATGCAGCTCTAGAACGGTTGGAGAACTCATGCCGACTTATGTCCTGAAGTTATATACAAACAGCCACAGGACTTAAGAATACAGAAAAAAGGAACATAAAATCTCTACTCTATTATTGTTTTTTTCTCTTTCTTCCTTTTCACCTGAGGGAAAAGAAAGACTCATACCCCCTCCCCAAGATCTCTCCCGAATATCAGTCATATCCCTCAGATAAAAAAAAAAAAATAAAAAAAAAAAAAAAATATTAAAAAAAAAAAAAAGAAAAAGAAAAAGACTTACAACTTGTCGCCACTTCTAATCTAATATTTTCGTCCAACCCAAAGCAGCCACTCCTTCGATTCAGTCATAACTTCCGGGCCAGCAACCAGGACTTACAGGTTGACACGCTCTTTTCTCCTGGGTTATTTTCAGCGAAACAAATCGTGCTTCACAGAGTCAGAGCTTCACTCCTCCGGGCCATTTTCTTGGTTTGTTTCTAGTTTAGCTGTGCCACATTAATTCCATACGCAACTCGGTACTACAGCGCCTCCTTCAATATCGCCCTAGCTCCTTGGGGACAATCTGTCATCGTCTCAGGAACCACTCATACATAGTATCGCCACTCTCACCCTACAGTTATATCATCATCAGTCAGAGGTGCTGAGGCGACGCATCAGCACCCTGTACTTCTAGGTTCGCCATTTACAAAAACATCTTCCATTTTCATCGCCGAAAGGTCATCCTCCAGTCATTTATTCCCTCTTCCATCAAAACTGTTTTATCAATGTCGCGATGTATTCAGTAAACTCGGTCATATACAAAGTTACAGTCACAGTTTCAGCCAGTATTGATCGGAAAACTATTGAAGAAGTCACCTCGCCACTTGACGCATACGCGTTTTCCTAGATCTTGAGTATTCCTTCGCATCCTTCAAAGTCGCTCAAGCCACCACCGGACGGATATATCGAGGGAAGGAAGGAGGAAAGAAAACTAGGTTTACTATTACATTGATTTAAGCTGTGTCTGCAACTTTCATCATTCGACGTTAAGTACTAGTCACAGTGACCACCAAGCATTCGGATCATACGGTAACACTGTATTCATCGTCAACGTATTACAACGATTTGAACGGAAGAGTCACCAATAATATATTGGAGATTTATTTGAGCTTATTTCTGTTTTGATTCATTTTTCTTGATATCCATTTACTTATTTTCTTCCTTGTCTTTCTTTCCCATTTCTTTTGCCCTTTTCCTAGTGCTTGTTCCTGATATTCTTCCTAGCCCCTTATCGTCACTTTTTTACCTCCATTTTATCTCTGCCTTTTTCACAGTGGGCGCCTCGGATTGCCTTTCTTTCACTGGTCCAACAGCGGGGGAGGTTTCGGCGGTTTGGCAGGCTGTCACGGTGCCGACAACTTGGGGTGCGCCTCCGAGGACCATCACGCGATCATCATCTCACCCATTTCCTTTTTGAGTCATATCAACTTTGCACAGTCATCGCCTCGGATTATATCATCCGCTCACGTTGCCCAACAGTGCGAGGATACAATAACAGCGAAGGGTCCATCACACGTGAAGGTCAATCCTTTCTTTCTATCTTCGTGAGCATTCTAAGCTGTAAGTATCTTGCGGCTATCCTCTTCGAGCTTTGGTTTATCCGAATACTAACATATAAACAATGCAGAATAGCTTACGTTTCGCTGATAAGCTCTTTCCAACATGAGCAGCCATCCTCCAAATCCCAATATCAACAGATCCCAGATATCAAACCATCCGTACTCCCCAAGCCTTTCCTCGTCAGCCTCCTCTTCGGCTTCTTCAATTTTCTCTGTTGCGACTTCGGTATCTTCAGTCGCATCTTCGGTTGCATCTCTAACATCGGTAAATTCGTCGGAAGGTATCAATTATTTAGGTGATACAGAGCGCCATACATGGTCCCACGAGCAATGCAAAGAAACAAGTCGTCAATCAGTCACCACTCGAGCTTTGAGAGTCCCGCCATTGGCAGCGGAACAGCGGGTTCACAATAGGCGATCAAATAGAGTCTCTGAAGTAAATAAGGCAACATGTCCCGCAGATGCCTGCCCATTGCCCCATGCTCCCACCCTCGTAAGGCAGGCTGAACGCAAAAATAATTTCGTGGATAATCTCGTCGGTACGTATCGATCTTTATATGGACAATTTACTATTCATGGAGACTAAATGTGCCACGAGCTGTTATTTAAAGACTCTGCCGCTCAAATAGTGGAGACAATATGGCCAACATATATGAACGGAAAAACCGAATCTTCTGGAGGAAAGGGAGTGCTTCCTCTACGTACTTTCATACAAGAAACTCTTCGAAGATCTAGGACCAGTTACTCGACACTTCAAGTAGCTCTTTATTATCTCATCATCATCAGGCCACACATACCCAAGGGTGATTTCTCGGACTTGTCGCAAGAGAATGCACAGCAGATGAGAGCCCTACAATGTGGCCGCAGGATGTTCTTGGCGGCGCTAATCTTGGCATCGAAGTACCTGCAAGATCGGAACTACTCAGCACGAGCATGGAGCAGGATATCAGGCTTGCAGACCACAGAGATCAACATCAACGAGATGGCGTTTTTGGAGGCTGTCAACTGGCGGTTACACATATCAGAGATAATTTTCCAGAAATGGACAGATCTCGTAGTGAAGTATACGTCCGGGCCAGGTTCACCAAATGATGATGCACGGAAATCCGAGTGGAGTAGGCTGATTCTCAAGCTGACCCCACAGCTCAATATTGAGGAAGATGTAACCAGCGGGAATTCAAAGAATATCGCACACAAGGTGTCCGTAACCAAGAGAACCGCAGACGAAGTTGCTGCTTGCTTGTTGCGCGCGGATTCGGACGATGGTCGTGCACCATCACACTCGAATCAAGCGCCATCGGCCTATGTGGCGAAAATCTCAGCCAGTTCCACTTGTGTTTCGGTTCCGAAAGTGACGGTCTCTTCGCTGTTGTCTTCCCCAAGCTGTCAATCGACGCCACTTCCAACTCTGGAACCTCAGCCCCAAAATCCATCCTTCAAATCACTTCCTCAACCTACGCGATTACCAGCATTATCAGTTGTTTCCCCACTCAAAGCTCCTGCAGTGAGATTTGGCTCGGGAAATGCGATGGTATCTGCTGCTGCAGCTGCACAATTGAGTCAATTACAGAGATGCACAACTGAGGATATGAGTTTTTTGTCAAGAAAGTGCCCAGGGGAAAAAATCCTACCGCATTCTTCTGCTGTTCGATCGACAATGCTGACAAGGCGCTCCTCTCTCTCTTGCTCAATGACATCCAGCCCTGAAACGCTGAACGACTCTGATTCTTCAGCTACATCATCACCCTTCGCATTCTCCAGATCATCCTCAATTTCCTCGTCGTCCTCATTCGACTCTGTCGGATCTTTCGACGCTGGGAAGCGGTGCCACAAAGTTGCTCATATCATGCCACCATGTATAGAGCCTGCGTCAGCTATGGAAAGCAAAATAATTCCGAATGGATCAGGACTTAATGCACCAACTCCTTCGCCTCCGAGATATCTTGCTCTGAGACCAAGGGCTTCAACAGATCTCAACCCATTGTCAGGAACAAAAAGTCCAGTTTGCCACTCTCGCAAGCGGCGTATCTGTGAGCTTGTTCCACCAGCCTTGGGGGAAGACCATGGTGTATCACCAAACATGAGCTCCGGCATGACACCCCAAATGAAAGTGCAACTACAGATGAGAACACCTCCATTGAATAACGCTATTGGATCCAAACGACTGCGTTGTGGTAATTTGGAGGCACATATCTCTGGCTATCAAAGTGTCAGAGGATTAGAAGAAGAAGTATTATAGGCATGTTAATCTCCTTTCTTATCCAAAGAATTGATTTCTCGTTGAAGGGCTTGTGTTCTTCGGATTTCCCATTGCTTTCACAGAGGTCAACATCTCATTTGTCGGAGAATAAGGCTGGGGCATTTGTTTTTATGCTTTGTTTTCTATGTGTTTCTGTTTGACTTGGCTTGCTTGAAAGGTGTCTGGGCTTTCTTCTTGCTTTCGCTTTTCTCTTTCCCTCAGAATGCACTTTTGGGCCCGGGTTTGCTGTTCAATTTTTTTTGTACACATAGTATGGCTTTGCATTGCAAGCCGATTGGGAATCAGATGATGGTTTGTTAAAATGATTCTTGATAACGGGTATAGGGTCGCATGGAGCAAAATCTATGATGTTAGGGTTATATATATGATTGGGGTGTGAAACGCAATCCGGAGTACCTGCAAGAGGATGGAGCACTGAAGACGTCAAATCGACTTTAACTCCAAATTGCGAGCTGACGCTAGCAAACCGCGTAAAAGGCACAACCCTTTGGATTCTATATATATCCAACATAATAAGTTCAGCTCGCGATCTCATTTTTGACGGGATAAGGTGGCGGTGATTGGTTACCATGGAGCGGTTATCTTTGAATTTGTTCTCGTTTGTCCTTCATTGGTTTGTATTTTCGACTTTCCTTTCTCTCGTGTTGTTTGAGCTTTCTTTTCTATTTTTAGTTTTCGGCCAATTACCACTCGACGCTCTTTTCACTTCTGCTTATCTTTCTGTCTTCATTCGTTTTTAATTTTCTTCTTGTTTCGTTTTTGACGCTTGACTCTTTCAAAAACCGAGAAAGTACTTGATCTAACCTCGAAGATAGCAAACCGAAAGCAAAGGAACAAAAAAGTTTCTAACAAAATCTAAAAAATACCAAAAAAAATATATATATATAACCTCTATAAAGAAAAAAAAGAAAAATACCGCCGCTTGTTTTGAGAAAGACGTTTGCTCACGATTGTCGTCCAATCCCTATCTGCTATTCGCAAGATATATGTTTCTCGACATGATCACACAGACAACCTCAACAGACTTCCGTTAAATTCTGTCCCCGCGATGAACGTGATCCTTCATGGATTTCAAAAGCAACTCTGTGATTATAGGAGCTGCTTACTGTGAAGTTGAAAGCTAGCTGATGCATGGATGGGTTATTCCCCATATTCCCCAAAGAAATAGTCACCTTTTAATTATCGACATCTCAAAGCTAGGGCCTGGGCCTCCCCTTACCTCCTGCTCCCACGTTGTACACGTATGCCATGTCCTAGCAACGTTTGCTCATCATTCAAGAATGACATTACTTGAATGATTCATTTTCTTCCCTCGCAGCAAAATCTCTTCCACGAATCATTA
Source organism: Kalaharituber pfeilii (assembly GCA_015179045.1). NCBI lineage: Eukaryota > Fungi > Ascomycota > Pezizomycetes > Pezizales > Pezizaceae > Kalaharituber > Kalaharituber pfeilii. Next base: position 900,613 of record WHUZ01000006.1, on the reverse strand, counting down.
GGCCATTGAACATTACCATTACCTTATGACAACAATCAAATGAGAGTCCGTGCATGCCAACAAATTTATGCTTTCGTACATAATTGGCGTTGGAGACATCTATCGATATTCTCAATTATGAATGGAGAGTTTTTTGCGATCGTAGAGGATGTCAGTAGTGCTTGGTGTATGCTGTGGCTTTGGCTATCATTTGATAATTGTTTTAGGGCAGCATGATGTTGTGTTCTGTGTGAGGGAACGAAGGATTTTGACCACTCCCTCTCCAACTGGTACAGTCCCTTCCCCTGTCTGCAATTTTCTAATTTGTGTTTGTGTCCGCAGGTTCACCGGGTATTTCTGAGTACTTGAAAGTCCAGGGTACAGAAAACTCTGTATTCAAGGAGCAATCAGTTTGCAACATCAAGAAAATTGGTACAAAACACTACGGCTGTGGGGATATCATCATATTCGCGTATATCTATACCGGTATTAGAAGATCTCGGATTCTTTCTCTGGAACCACCTTCCACTTTCCGCCATTATAAAGTTTCACATGACATCCGCATAATCATCCACATAATCATCCATATAATGACCCACACCATTCAGCTTACAGAAATCAGATTGACAATGGAAACTTGAGAATTATGTTGTGGCATACGGTCTGTGACTATATCTAGCGTTCTTAACGGAAGTTGGCCGTCCCGCCCTGAAGTCGAGCAGTGCACTGGCCTGGCCACTTATAAGTTGGAACATCCTCTCATCTAGTGACATGAGTGCTCACCTTGGAATGTCGATGGGAAATAGTGAAGAAATATACCGAGCCTCTAACAGCCGATGGAAAAATTGTTCTATATACCCCATTGAAGATATGCTATTCCCAATTCCTCCGGGGCTGTTACCTCCAACGTCTCATGTTTAATGCCCAAAATTAAAATGTCATAATCCGATGGCCTTTTGCTAGTGTGTCATTAATTTTATCATACCCATTCCGGTCCCGTGCTTCTTGCTGACGCTTGCAAGCGTAAAGCTCTGGGGATCTATTGCTGAGGCCATGAATTGTTTGCGGAATCGCAGTTTGCAAGACCAGAATATGGTACCCTGGAGAAATGGAAAAGAACAGCGAATAACGTTGAATGCCGTCGACTTCAACATTTTGGATACTTTGCCCGATGGTTTTCTAATATAATTAGTCACTCTCCTGCTCAATCAGCATCGTTGGTAACATTATTGTTTATTCTTGCTTGTTATTGCATCGCTCGTTGTAAAATCACGGTGCATTAGCCCTTCCATATTTCTAAGAGATAACTTCCCTACTAATTAGTGAGCCAAGCAATAAAAGCCACACACCTGGTCTGTGCTGTAGTAGGCTCTATATGATACGAGATGGATCTCAGGCTGTTGGAGTGTGGAGCTGCAGATGGAAGTTGAGATAAGTACTCCTTGAGCAACAGACTAGAAGGCCGGAAATTTGGCAACGGAAGAGAAATAGACTTGGTATGCACGATATGCATAATGTAGATGGTCTTGAAAACAGACAAGGACGCATGATTCAAGACATAGGAGGGTGACGTGTATTGTGGGAGCAAGAATAAAATGCGTAGAGATATTGAAACTGAGTATATATGTCTACTATGCGCCTGTTATGGATACTAAGCAACCGACTACTAACCGTTACACCAAAAAGTCAAGTAGGTCACCAGCCAGCTTCTCTCGGTTTGGATCACTCAAAGACTTTTAGTTCTACACTTAATGCAGATTTCTGTCAACCAGGCTATATGCTGACCTGTGAGTGGTGTCCACCGTTGCACTTTCAAACCATTTATACAAGTACTCTTTATGTTTGTTCAGTAACAATTCGTGGTTCAAGAGGGGTGATAAACTTGGACAGATGTGAATGGTGTTTCTGTTATCCAGCTGCTTTACACTTGTGAATGTTACTCTTGCTAGAGTGTACCTACCACTCCTGCAGTCTCTGCAAACGAGGTTCCTACTTGATGCAGCCTTATAATCTAACCATTCTCAATGTCCGTCAGCTTCTTACTTGGGATCCAGCATTATCTCAGCATTGTTCGCTTGCGTACCTATTACATTTAGATTGCAAATTAAAGTGGATGAAAATATCCCATGTGCTTTACTAGTCTGCGACAGCGATTGATCTATTTTGTACATCTAACTAATCCCTAAACTTAAACAACCAATCCGCACAAGTTATTCTGCCTTGACACGAGAATTCAGAGTAAACGACAATGGTTCTGTCCCATGCTAAGTCTGATAAAGACCTTTCGAGCTTTATTTTATAGTTGGTGCCAAATACCTGGTGAAAATTACTGGAGTTGATAAAATGCGCTAACCTAGCGAGAGCTCATTTGCAGATAGTTTCGATTTACTGGTGGTGAAATTTAGATTTTAGAGCTGTTTACTTGATTTACCCTCAAAGCAATCCCTTTCGCATTACCGCATCACAATATATGACCTAGCATCCTGTAACTAAATTCCTCCAATTTTTGCTTCCCACAGACGAACACCTCCGCTCAGCTATTTCTATGGCCCTCACAGCTCATCTTCTCCTACTGGCAGTTGCTCTATGTTAATCCCATGCCTATATTTATCTAGCCTACCGGCCACCAAACTTCCATTACCTCTCTAGGGCAGATCCATCCTAGCCCACAATAGAACCCCCGGGGTCTGCAACCTCCACGTACTGATCGGTTCGGGGACATTGCAACATGATGTTTTTGTTCCTCTTACACTTCCTACTAGAAAACGAACGGTAAATACACTACATTACCTTTCCCACCTAGCTTCACGTCTGCATAGCATTCGAGAGGTCCACAGAACCACATATCTCATGCTTACATAGGTACTTTAAACATCTCCTACCCCCATCTGGAGCTCGTTTCCCTTCTCCTTGCACGGCAGAGTTCGAGCATAAGATGAGAGAAAAAAGCCTAGGCCTGAGCGGGCCTACGTTATGGATATTTCGATTTCGAGACAACTTCTTAGTCAGACATACAATTATATTTAATCATAACAAATTCAAAACTGTCACAACTTAACTTACGGTACTAGGTAGGCGACAGCTAACGACTTTTGAATACACGCCCCGTTCCACGTGCATATATTTAAATCTTCTAGTTAAAAATCTTCTTTACGCATTCCCTCAAGGATTGGCGAAGTATGCACTCCCAGTACACTAGAAATTGGTTCTCACACCTAGATGTACCTTTCACTGTTTGACCTTACGTCTTGTTCTCTTAGCCACCACTCCATCCATATACTGCCACGAAAGACCACTCCGAGTTCGAATCCTCCACCCCCAGCTAGAGCTTCCATGGCCAGACCTTTTTCCACCAATCAACCTCATCAATCATCCTATAGAATCAACCCCTTACCGCACGCTCCCTCATCCCCAAACTCCCATATCACACTGGGCGATATGCGAGTAATGATGTAAATAATAATGAAACAAAATTTCGGCAAGGCTCACCTCAACTCTCAATCATTACCCTCAACTCCACATTATTATGAATCTCCATTGCATCTGCATAAATACATATACATACTTACAAGTACCTTGTGGCAACTTCTTTTGCATCGGAGCTTGTCATGCTAAGATTTAGCACCCTTATCCACCATAGAATTTCCTTCACTTTTTTCTTCACATGTTACTGTACATTTTTGTGGCGGTGGTGGCAATTGAAGGTTCCTGCCCTCTCGATCGGGCTCCTCCTTGGCACGTTCGATTTCCAGGAGACCACCAATGTATATGTACCTCACGCTTTCCACTCTGATCTAGGCAGGTCGAATAAACAAGCTTAGAATCCGCAAAACACATGCATATCTATAACTATGACTCAGTTAAGAATTTGTGAAGCTTTAAGCTCACATCCGAAACTGGGAAATATTTCTTTTCACTGGGCCGCCATTGCATTAATGCATATTATGATGATCCTCCGGCCCCTCCTGCGTGCTACCCTCCGCTGATCAAAGGCCAAAACAAACTACCATTTCAATTGGCACCTCTATTGTCATTATCTCGGCGGCAAAGTATGCCAATTATTTGTCAAGAAATTTATTCATCCACGTTAACCATTTTCTTCCAGAACAATTCCTTGTCTCCTACCAATGGCCATAAATACGATTCCGCTCATTCTTATCCGCCACCAGTATTAACCATCCATATCATTCCATTCCGTTCCCTTCCTACTCACACTCATTCGTCTCCTTTTCCCGCGACAAATGAACAAGTATAACACCAGATACAGAGATAGCATAGATAACCCACCACAAAATAAAATAGTTAATTATAATTCCCACAAGTGCAAACCTGGCTCCAATCTGCAGCCCAATTGCTGCATGTATCATGCCCGCGTTTGCAAAGGTAATTTACATTCGATAATCCCATCCCTACCCGCACATACCTTAACTTTAATAGTTATCATCTAGATGCCAAGTTGTTTAGTTGGGACTTCATGTCTCAGAAAGCTAAAAAATCCAGCTGAATCTGTTCTTGTATCAATTACTATCTTTGCTTATACTGCTTTGGCGCCATTTGCATGGCATATCATACAGCGCAAACGGGTCCCAGCTGAGGTTTCGACAAGTCGAAATCCCAAAATGAAGAGTCGCAGTCGAACAGCAATGTAGCGGAATTCAGCCCTATGAAGTCAGTTGTACAAGTGAAGACTCTAGATCAAGCCCAACCCGCGCCACCACCCAGTTTTTCTAAGTACTGGCTGGTTTCTTTTGTTTCTATTGGCTGATGCTGACGGAGCCGATTGATGTATCTTCATGCATTGAGTACTATATCTGTACCTTCCCCGATTTGGATGGGAATGGCATAAATGACATGCAAGCGAGTACATACTTTCTTCCGGATAGCCAAATGTGCATCCCTTGGAAATTATGACATGCATATACAATACCTGAACGCATGTCCCACCTTCCTCTGCTACTGCTCACCTTGGGTCATATTCATAGGGCTGGAGACTTAAGGACCGATTTAGGGTTGCTGGGTTAGAGTAGCCTCTGGGTATCTTCGGCTGGATTACTTGGATATTACAACATCACGTCTGATATCGAATTGGGAAGCGGTCAGGGTATATATCAGGTTGACGTCGTACTAAACTCCATAACCAGTCGGCATGGAGGGTAACGCAGCGCCCGTATATGTGGAGTGAGTAAGAGCCAGTCTAAGGAGGGGCGAGGGTAGGGAAAGCAAAGCATGTATGTGACATGACAAGCATATAGAATGAGGCGATGCATGAAGAGTACTCGAATGTGCCGTGGAGGAATGGAATGTGGAGGATGAATGTAGTCTCTGTGCGAGAACATAGAGACCGATATGTGACTGCGGCACCTGCAGGAACAGGAAGCTTGACGGAGCTTCAATGTAGTGTAATGTAAGAACAGCACAGGATAGCACAGCTGAGATACCGCGCAGAGGCCAAGAAAATAACAACTCCAGCAGCCCCATGCGTGTGACCAAAGCACATCCGCAGCGTATAATATTGTGACCATGACTGTCGGGGCTGGTGTTACAAGGCAGCACATTTACAACTGCACGAGCTATGCAGGGAAGTTGTGCGACAGCCTGTATGGCGCCTGAACACACAGCACTGAATGAAACCTTACCAGTTGATAGCTCGCTCGCTTGACGGCGCGAACTAGAGTACTCGTCTTTAAAAAAGCTGGGTGGATAATCGATGCGTGTGTGCGGAAGAACATATAACAAATCAGACCACTATCGTAAGTATAACATTTTGTGCTGTAGCTGATTGCGGAGACATGATTACACCTCGCATCTTTCGCTTCATCGACCTAACCTGACATGTCGTAATAGCCTTCTGTGTTGCTTTCCCGTTTCATTTTGTGTGTCAGCGGAATACCACCCTTCTCAGTAAATACTTTTCGTCTCTTAATTCTGAACAGGCCCGGTGTATGTGTCTCCACAAACTAAACTGTGGCGAAGGCGCAAGTGACTGAGATGACGGCGTGCGTGTTGGGTTTACAAATGATCGGCTATGATGACGCTCCAAGCGAGACCTTGGTGCCTCTCAGTTGGATTCGAGTGCAATTTGGGTTGCCCAATGGTGATGTCTCTGTTCCCTGTTCCGTTTCTAGTTTTTTAGTTATTTATTTATTTTTTTATTTACTTTATTTATTTATTTTCTTTTTTCTTTTTTCTTTTTTTCTTTTTTCTTTTTACTTTTATTTTTTATTTTTTATTTTTTGGTGGTGGGGGGGGGGGGGGGTTGCACTTATCTATGTTTAGTTTTGGAGACAGGTATTACAAATCACCCTTCTGTGCTGATTGTGTGTATTGTCATACCTCCTCCATCTCCGAAAAGTGCTTATGTGAAGAATCACAAGCCAGGATGTCATTGGCAACATCTCACCGTCCATTGAGAAGCTGAAGAAGCTCCCAGCTGAGACAGACAAGATATGCGTATTACGAGCATCAGGCCATCATCATCAGATTTTATAAGTGCATGCGAATGCACAGCCATATGCATCGACCAGCTGCTCCCGATTGCCTGAAACTGTAATCGCCCAATCAACCTGCTAGCTCCAAAGTAAAATCTTCAGCCATCTCCTCACGGGTTCAGAGATGGCGCCATAATTCTATCACAGCGGCCCATAACTCGCGCTTCATCAGTGAGTTTGACTCGTTGTGATAGAGCGGTCGATCTCCACTACGTACTTGAAATCGCAATGTCCTTTCATCCCTAGCTTCATTGAGCTAAATCCATATTATTTTGCTAGCTCTACCGGCAGATCACCGACTGTGAATGTCGCTAAATAAGCAGATGAAATAACGTCACTTGCGCAGGGCCTGTAGCTAAGCTATCAGCTAGTCGATCCTACTTTAAGATAAATTGCGAGGACCTACAATCGATCAACTCGAGTAGGGCACCATAAACAAATCTAAACACCCAATACTGCTATTTGCAACTATCGTATAGCCCAAGAGATTGATTCCTGTACACACTCTGTGTTCTTCCTTTACGTAGCCCTCGGTCTCTTCTCTCGCTCACCCCTGTAAGTGTCTCGTCGTTGCATTCTACCTCCAACTTGAACCCACCTGGTGGTTATCCTCCCACCACTGATCATACCTGATGCAATCCTGTACTCCATGAACCTTCAAACTAGTAGCTATCATTGAGGTTTTGCACATGTTGAAATAGTGGTACATGTAGACACCCACTTAGATGTGCACAAAAGGCTTGGTAATAACACAAGGATACAATGTCCTCTGAGATTCTGCCCCTTATGAAATATGTGCACTTATGCATGCACGAGGTGTAAAACTCTTCTTTATATTACCGGAGTTACTCTGCATCAGTTGCATCCATGTCCATCACCATTTCAACGCCGGCAATTGCACTATTGAACAAGGTATAATAACGATCATATTTAGCCTCCCGCTGGTTAAGCTACTCCTCTTCCAGTTTCCCTCAGAGTCCTCTCTTGCCACACATTCATGTGCATGTTTTGCTAACCCCACCTATGGGCAGAATCCGTAGTTCAGCTATCGAGTCGTGCAGCCAGGACCGGGTTACCCTCAACAAAAAACCTCCCCGTGAATATCAGTGATGTCCCTTTACTTTGCGATCAATAACCGCTCCCGGCGTATTTACGCCCCTAACGTATGACAAGGCCTATGCGGTGCATTCTGTCAAGCTAGTCCCATACATCTCACTCTGACATCTGTGAAAAGCGGCGGTGATTACTGAAATCAACAAGTGTACATATGACCACCTTCCTTAAAAGTAAATCTCCAGTCCAATAGCGAGTGGAGCAACAAGAATAGATCACTAATTTTGTAGTTTTGTAATGTGTATTTCTGTATGATTTGCAATCGGCAGTTGCATCTTATTATTACAGCTCATTTTGTAGTACCATGAATGTTCAGTTCCAAACTAATGCTGTAGCGATCGTGCCTTTTTTTTTTCGCTTTTGATCGGCTGTCACTCTGGTACGCACTCGCTTATGCTGAACAACACCACTGGTTTGTTATTGATATTGTCACCGTTGTGTACCCTTCTTTTTCTTTTTTTCTTTTTTCCCCCTTTCTTTCTTTTTTTTCTTTCTTTCTTCCTTTCTTTCTTTATTTTTTTTTTTGTTATGTTTGTTCCTTCTCTTCGGCCATATTTCGGGTTCTGGCCCATGCATACATCTCCACTAATTTCGCTCCCGTTTTTCAAACCTTTTCATTTCAGCAAACCTACCTTTTGCTTCCCCTTATCTGAAGTCTGATGGTTGCACCCTCTGCAGGCTCTTTCAACCCTATTCCTCATCCTATTCTTGTACCATTCCATTTTTTCACTCTCGCTTTTTTTTTCGGTAATTTTATTTGCTTATCCTTCCTAATCCGCTCACAAACAGACCTACATTTGACAATTGAACCATTTCTCTCGCGGTACCTTTCCTCTCTCACCGATTATTTATGGACCCTACTCCTTTGGCATTCTTTGAGACTATATTTCATGTGTACCTGCTGGTTGTTTTTGCTCGTTCTTTTTCTCCCTGATCCCTAACCAAACTATTACGCAATATTACTCTCAACACCAAGGCATACGCCTCCCTTCCTCGCTTAACAATGTCTCCTCTCTTTGAGCATAATCCCTGGTCAGCAATCTCCTCCCCCATTGACCAGGTTATCACACATTACTCGGAAAATCATATACGTGAATTCCGCCCTGTTCAGCGAATCCCGAGCCACAGTGCAGTGACATATCACTTAGTCTCTTATATGATAGAGTGTACTAGTAGTGTGATTGGGGCCACGGGATAGCCGGTGATGCGCAAAAAAGAAACAATGGCCTAGCAATTGTGTCTTAGATGCCGTGCAATTCTCCCGGACCCCAGAAAATCTGTAGTAAATATAACATGAGGTACCCACCATCACGTGGTCATAGTGTGTGTATAATCAAACAGGCTGCGAAATGTAACTGTTCGAAATGAAATTCATAACTTCCGGATCATTCATTATTCGAATAAATTTGTTTGCTTTCATCCATCTTCTACCTGCCCTGCCATGGTGAACGGCTGCAAGCGGGGTTACGTGAAAAAAAAAATAAAAATAAAAATAAAAATAAAAATATAAAAAAAATCCATCTTCTACCTAGATGAAATGCGCAGGATATCGCGCTTGTATTCAAAGGTCTAATCTGATATGCACGATCATCCGGGATTGGGAGGGAGAGATGCCATTAGAGGCATCGTCGACGCGGAAGCAGGTAAGGATGAGGGATGGCTATCATCTAGTTTCTGCTCCCAAATACTTTATGAACTTGGTTAACCATTACTCTTTGAATTGCTTCTTCCCGCACTTCCCCCACAGCCCTCATCCGACTTTCGGAATGGAATTTACAGCAGTCAAATCTTACATTTAAGCAATTAAGCACTTAAAGTAGCCACATCTGTAATCGCGTTACCACCACCATTATTGACATGCAAGTGAAAGTACATACTTCCTATTGTAACGTAACTTTTGTCAGATATAAGCTAGTTAGTGAACAATTGTTCTGGCAAGGGCAGCTCAATGCACATGATCTTGACATCGTAGGGCGATCACCTGAGTTTTCACCTCGCTTCGACCCACTGAAATTGCTTGGTGCTTCCTCCAATCCTTCGTTGTGTAACATACAACTCTATCCTTTCTTGTATCGGCAGTTACCCAAGCAATAAGGACGGAGTATAGAAAAGTGAATGCGCTGCGAAGCACTATTTGAAATGAACTAATAACATGCACATGCATCGACTGGGCAAAGATCAACTCAATAGATCTGCAGTCAAAGCTATATAGCTAGACCTAGGAGGGACCTACCTTCTAAATTTGTATCTTATGGGCCGCAAGTCCATCTGGCTCTGAAGGTGAGACAATTCACGACTTAAAGAGATGCAACTAGTCCACAAACCTGTATTCTAGAATGAATCATCGATAGCTTTCCAAGAGATCCTAACTTCATCTGACCATCTAAAGTCAGGCGACACTTGCCGAACTTTGAAGTTAATCACTTACGAAATTTCGCTTTTCCAAATATATTGGTTGTTCATGGTGACTTCCTGTACCTTAGCAATACTCGGCCATAAAGCAGTAGTATAGGCATAGGTATTCCCCTTATCTGCTACTGCAAGTCCATGCCTATTGGTTGATGATTGTTGACAGTTTGATACTATCCAGCATGAAATTTATCGTCCGGCACGAATTATTCGAGCTCACGCCTGGAGATTTTGGGAAGTACCTAGCGAGCACTAGTGAACCCACAGCGATCTGCGTCAGGGGAAATACTCCAACTTGATAGCACGTGTCTAAGCCCCGCAACCTTGGATTCAAATTGGGGGCCAAGGCGAAGACATAGATAGCATTGTACTAGTAATCCAACACCCAAGGATGGTACCAGCGATGTCGAGCTATAGAATCAGTGCAAGAACCCATAATGATCAATAATGATCAATAAAGTAATAAGCGCCTTTGCCACCATATTGATGTTGCATTTGCAGGCATTTCGAAACCATGATTTGGACATGGTGGCTATTAGAGATAATAGGTCAGCGTTGCTAGTTACCGCCCCTTGGCTATTAGTCCGTGCGATAATTGTAATGTTCTTTTGCTCATTTTAATGGGTCGCACCTTAAGTCACTTTGCTCCAACTATTTCTTACATTCCTGTTCATAAGACAAGAGAAAACAAACCTACCACATGGCATTGACATAATTGAAAGTAACCACATTTATCAGCGCAAGAGCTTTTTCACCACGATCGACAAGGCATGGATTATTGAGATATATGCATGGATTAAATAGAGGCTAAACAGATGTAATATACTGATTGTTGGCTTTTTCTTGATGTTTTGATCTCTGAATTAGCTGTCACCAAAATAAGTAAAAATAAATGCAAAAAGCAAACCGAAAGCTGCTATACATTACCAGCTTGATAAACATTGCGTCGTTATCCCGAAGAAAGATTATACATGGTCCAGGAATATCGCAGTCAGCCACTCATTCAACAACCATGGTGTTGGGAGGGGCCACAGGAAACGTTAAAGCCATAACTTCGTATTGATTATCAGCTGAAGCCGGGAAGGCGCTCCAGGGTCTTCACACAGTTCCTCGCGTGTCTATACTAAAGTAGCTTCCTGGTACCTGGTAAATCCATCTCGGTAATAGTTATTGGTGTAGGCGCCTGACAGGTGCCGACCGGATCATGGCTTCTCCAACCGAGAAATTGCCCGTCATTAATCAGAGTAGCGGCACAAGAAAGTAGCGGGCTTTGCCTCGAAGTTAGTGTATCAAAACTACCGGTTGGGTGATTTGTTGGTAGTGCTTGCGTTCTCTCTGACGTCGACCTCTTGACTCAGGTTTTGGGAGAAGGAGGAGTGAGGAGGAGGGAGTGTGGAGGGGGCAATTGCTGCTCCAAATTGTAATGAAAGAGGGCTATGTTAGAAGCAATACGACTACTGATACTTCTGGTACGGCAAGAACAGTAGTCAAAGACATTTGAAGCGGATAATTGTTCGCCACACCCTTATCGGCGACAGAAAAAGTGCGAAATAAGGGATTCGGACGCGATATGGTAGGAGTGCCAGCCGTCCCGAGTACCACTTGCCTGGATTCTCGCGTGGCCTCATATTGCCGACCAGTTATGCTTGCGGTATAGGCCAGAGACAGAGCATGGATGCTCTCGGAATAATACACGAGCGCAAGGCCAATCTCGAACCAGGGCAAGGTTAACCTTGTCCGCACGCTTCTGGGGCTCTTTGAGTGGTGGGGGCGGCCAGGCGCAACAGGCATGTAGTCGCTACAGCAGCGGATGGCGGTGGGGCCACACTTTGGAACACAGAGGATCAGTTGTTGAGGGTGAAAACTTGCCTAGTGTCACAAGCAGCCGAGGGCAGCGCTCGAGGTGGGTGTTTCTTTGCTGGTGTTATGATGGCGAGGCGTTTCTCGAGAGGGTGCGCCCACGATCAATTGAACGGGGGCGGGATGTGGAGGGAGTTCGAATAGGGTAATTCGGGAGAGAACAATGGGCGGGGTGGGATGTTTGCCACTGGCAGCAGCACCCCGCTGTCGCCCCTTTGTCGCCAGCCGTCCCGAAACGCACCTCATATCATATCCCCTCTGCGCACGACTCGTTTGATGAGTTGTCTCGAGTGACATCGCGCTCACCGCGCTGGCTGGCTGGGGCTGGCTGCCTCTCCCGTCGCTTCTGCCACTCGCCCTGCAGTGGGCACGCTCCCTGCGTGCGGGGGACGCGCATGCGAAGGTGACATGACCTGAGTTTCCGGAATCTGGAGTGATCTGAGCCCCGCGGAGAATCAAAGGTTAGAAACCTTGCGTGTGCCAGGACATCTCCTGAGCGAGGGTTGGCTGCGACTGCGACTGCGACTGCGACTGCGCATGGCAGAGCAATTGATAGCTCCTTGTATGCATATATATGGTGCATTCTGGCTCAGGAGTGTGTGATGCTGCCCAGGTTATCTGGCACCACGCTGCGGACGGTGTTTTCAGCCACCTACGACTTTTCGGGCCTACAGGGCAAATCTGCATGGGACAGTGCAGCACAAAGTAGTAGATTGCTGCGGTATGCAGCAATGCTCAAGTAATAACGCAGGACTCCAGTGGGAGATGATAATGAGTCGCAGCTCGAGGAGCGCGCTCTCAGACATCTCAAGGCGTAGATACTAGCCGTGCCACGCGAATCAAGTGTACGCAGGGTGAGACCAGCTGCAGCAGACTGGCAGCCAGGACTTCCCATGTGTAGGAGCGCCAGTGACACCGGAGGGTGGAGTCCCCAAACCGGGTGGGATATTTAGCTTAAGTATGTGGCTTGCATTATCAGTCTGAGGCTACATGCAACAAGTGGCGTACTATGTTGTCACTAGTCTCCATTACTTGCTCTGACAGATGTCTAGCATACCGCAATCAAGCTTTTGTGGCAGATGTGCTTCATGGGGAAGATCCAAGCTCCCGGTACTTGCTCGTCTGATTGCAATTGGCACTGAAGGTGCTCGAGCACTTGCTTGCATAGTTTGAATTGTGGTTCATGTTCGCTGTATCTGCAATATAACATATAGGTCCGTACGCGCCTTGCTTAAGCAACCAATCACCTACTACCGGTACTTTAGTAGTACTGTACTTTAAAACATATGAGATCTGTACCTCGTTTCCCCTCCCAGACACAGGCTTAGTCATCCTGTGTTCAAATGCCAAACATCTCGATTATGAAGTAGCGCATAGCACTTTAGCTAGTAATGCTTCCTTTTGTGCAAATAGCAGGTAGTGCGGACGGGGTAGATGCAAGAAATCTTGTCCGGCAATTCTGAAAGTGCGAACTGCACGTGCATTCGTTCATGCAAATTACGACTTGTGACTACTGGAGGATGTCAGAGCAATTAAACTACTGTGTTTGCTTGCCTAATGCAACTTAAGTTTATATCAAATCAAATCCCATTATCCCACTGGAGGTCTGGCTTGGCACAGGTCGCTAATACCTATAAGCTAGCGCCATGGCGACGGGACAGTGGGGCACGTTTGATTAATCAGTGAACGGAAAAATTAATTTATTACTAGAGGTAGAGTACCTCTAAGAACAGATCAAGGAAATTAGCAGAACGGTTTGTAAATACCTGCACAGGGAATACACTTTTCATTTATACGAGTACAATCAATACAATAGTATGCACGGTGACAAGAGTTGTCTTAGTGCCGAGGGCGTACCTCAAAGTACCTGTAAGTATACCTATATAGGTTACTCGTGTAGTACTTACTTAAGTCACCGACAGCTCCTACCTGCACATACAGCTCATCAGTCCACATACATAGCAACATACATGCATTCTCAAGTAATACAAGGAGGCAGCTACGTAGGATGGTTGAACATATAGTACGCACAATAGCCTACATCTTATCCTTGATGCCACTAGTAAGGGATAGAGGTCAATATAGGACATTTAAAACCCTGACAAATCCCATGAAGGGGGCATCTATGATATCCAACTGGTACCAAGAGTACGGAATGTGGCGACGAATACTCAGCTAAAGTTATCCTGGAGGCTCTGGATACGCGTGATTAACTAGAAATATTCCAGCCCCTATCTACCGATCCCATTTTACGGAATGCGCTGGCCCGGAGCTCAGATACCGTACATTTTAATGGATTGATGATATTTCCTTGTATCTCCGAAATGTTATTATATTTAGTTATTTTAATATTCCTTTCCCTTTTGTCCCACAGCAGGATCATTAAGCATGGGATGGAGAATTACGTTTTGTACCACTGTAATATCAGGAAGGGTGAACTCAAATTATCGTTACCTAGTTGTTGAAGTAGGACTGGCTAAAAGCGATCCTCTAACTTAGCTCGTTCAGTTGCATGATAAGCGTGTTGTTCGGACAAAGGCTAGCTCTAGACAGAGTCAGCTATCTCGCGCTGGCATGAGCACGAGGACGAGAAGCATACAACTAGTACTAATCCATCAGCATGCCGGGTTCGGGCCAAAGGCAGATGAACGCTCAAATATACACTACCAAAATGGAAGAAGCAAGAAATTCTAACGGACAACTTGGGCAGAAAACGGTGTACAAACATTGTCCTGCGGAGAGTTTAGTCTCATGCCACCCGCGATGGGCAGGTCTACCTAACTTCAAAGTGCAGCCGTTGGTTAAATCAACATTTATGTATGCATTGTTGTAGTGATCCTGTGAGTTGAGTAAGTTCGAAATTTGCACACCTGGTCACCGGTTGCGGAGGTGCCCCACAAAATGCTTCAGACCACGTACGACCATGCTCTCGTTGCTCTGCTTGCTTCCAACTAGGCTAAGACTCATACCCGCTGCTGAATTTGGTTGAGGTAATATATGCAATTGCCACGGACTTTCATCACTTCACGGCAGCGGCCCATCACATGGCTGTTGCACCAATCTGGGTATCAGCATCGTATCAAGACGTCCATGGAGCAAACGCGGGGGAGGGGCTATTCGTTTCTGAGGGGAGGGAGGGGTTCGAGCCTATCCACCAGGGTCAGAATCCCGGATGTCCGATTTCATTGGCTATTCAGCTAAAGTTTGCAAAAGTAAAAATCCTGTATAGCCCAGTTATTGGCCTAAGGCAAGGCCTCGTGGAGCACGCCTCCCGAGCGTCTTGCTGGCAGTTTAATCTGCTAAATTAGCGACACATCAGTAAGCTTTGTGGATTGGGGGGTAGTGCTGTATGAGACTAAGGTAATCTGGAGTGTTCAGCCGTGACGGATCCATACTGTACAAGATTTGTTGTCTGAATGGACTATGTTTGTTGCTAATAATGATGTGCCTAAATATAGAAGTAACACAGTTGTTTCCTTCAGAGACATAACCAGAGATAGTACTCACTGATGTAAGTAAGTAACCTACAAGTACGCTACTTGTAAGTAGTTCTAAATTCTCTACATACTTCCATTGAATTGACTTTCAAATGATGGCTAAATTGCTATAGAACTCCACGAAGTTATGGAAGCATACATGCAGCGCAGAAGAGCTTGAGCTCAATAGCAAGTGCGGAGGTTCATACACTATGCATCAAGCGCACATTTGAGCTTCGAAATATACGAGTACGAGTAGTACAAAGGTAACAATAGCACGAATGTATGTAACTACAGGTGATGTACTCGAGTACTCTGTGTTCGATGCATACGGTGTTGCAGCTCATCCAACCCTAATCACTCCCCGGGCAGGACAAACGCTCCTTTAGCCTAGCACAGAGCTGGCGTTTTGGCATGTGGAGTATTCAGTGATATGCCATTGTATAGTTCTCTCTATTACTGTAACAGCTCGAGTGTCGGTACCTATCATCATCAGATGGAGAAAATATTCATCAAATCACACCATAGCTATAATAGCCTGATTATTTCCAGTATTTGGAGCTTCGCGCAGGGGATTCCTGATACCGCATTGTGTAGAGAGACATTGTGTAGGGAGATCTGTTGTACGAAACGAATGGACTCGTTGGACAGTACTCCCTTCTAGTAGGGTGGAGAATAAGAGTAGCCATGGGTTAGTCGTGTCGTCTAACTGTCTCAACAAGATCAGCCCACTTCGACGCGGCAAGGCTGAGAATGTTGCTTCGGATCACTAAAAGCATTAGTAGACAGTAGCTCTTGATCTATCAGAGTGGATATATATAGTAGCGCAAATGATACTGGACACGAGATCAGATGATACAGTCTTGGATCAGACTCGCTTGGTTCGACTAATTCTTAAGACTTGTAATTTCGGTAATACAAACCACCTATGCCCCGAGCTCGAGGTGTAACTCGGTGAGAGGGGCCATCACGGTAGAGGGAGTACGAAGCAACTCACGGGCAGTATAACCCACTGCTCCAGATCCTTAAATGTACTATTGAATCTGATAATGCCAAGAAGGAAGTGTCGATATTGATAAATTCGGTAGCCAGTCCCGAGGTTAGCCGAGTCAGACCCATCACACAAGCCACGTGTACCCCATGGTCAGCTTAAAGATCACTCTTGGTTATAATGACAAGCTTAAGCCACCTCCGGCAGGCGATGGTTAATAGTAGCATTTCACTAATCCGTACCAGAGCGTGATTAGTCCGGTTGGCACAACGACAACTAACGCTGAGATCTTCATATCTATGCAGCCCCGCAAATAAGCTCACGTAGAAATGGGAGTCCAGTGCTCGCCCCACTCACGCCCTTCCATCGAGCTCCTCTCCCACCTACCTGCAACCCATATTGCCCAACAATAATGGTTTGCAATTGCTACATTTGATGAGAGCTTCTGTCAATTGAAGTTACTCTCCCGCTTGCTTGCCCATTTTCATATAACGATTGCGAGATCCCTACCTTTGGTCCGAAAATCGATTCATATTGGTTATCCCATTGCATTACATGAATAAAAGAGTCAATTGCAGCTGCGCTATGGAACCTAGCTGTATGAGCATGCAAGATTGAGGCTGACAGCTGTAGTTGCATTTGCGTCGAGGCAAGCAGTTGTATGTTATGAGTGACGTTTCACCGCTGGAGTTGCGAATTCAGTCGCGAATTGAAACTAATAAACATTGAACTATAGCGTCACGTCCCCCATAGAATCTTACGGGGCTGATTGCACGGTAATCATGACCTCGCAGTACTAGTTCTTGCTAGAATATCTTCAGAGTCCAGATATGTTGGGACCTATGCACCAGAGTCCTCCGCCTACCAAAGCAGGGAATTAGAATTAACTTTGGTAGTGCCATTAATTTTAGTTAGTGTAACGTGCAATGTACTCGTCCCAAGTGGGTGGGAACATTTAAGTTCGGATCTTTGATGGGTGCAGATTAGAGAGTTTGAGGAACAAGCAGGGTGGCCACGATTGCTCATCTCTTCACTAAACTCCGATTTGTCCTGCTACAAGAATTTTTTCAGTTGATCTTTTATTTTTTGTACCCACTAAACAATGCAGCTCTGGGATGTGCTGGGACGTCGGCGATCGAGCAAGGATTATACTGAGAGTAAAACGCATGGATCTGCAGGCACACACGGGATAAAACTTGTGCATTGGCAATTAAAGCTGGGAAAACAACGGGAATTTATAATAACACTGTAATTGATTAGACCAAACTATCCCTAGCCGAGGACTTTGAAAGAAACATATGCTTTCAACTATTTGCACTTGGGTGAAACTTCCGCTGAATTGACGTGGATATGCGGTTGTGGACTTGAGTATTTTCAAGGACTTGAAGGCGTGCTGAGGCCCAGAAAGCACTTGAGTTCTTCTCGACGAGATTGTTTCAGCAGTTTTGCGAAAAGTAACAGACTTATCTGTATAATGAAGGTTTACTTCACTGCCACAGTCGAACCAGACTTACTGGCAGTCCACATGAGACTAGTAATAATATGTGCGCTGTAGTACAATGTTCTAGTTCCCAGCAAGTGTCACGCCAGCTTATCTGCTTCTGCTGATAATCTCTGTTCAAATATGCAAATCATACCTCCTAGCAATGCATGCTATTATCAGTGACCCCAGATATCTAGAGATGACTTCTCCTTCTCAGACCTAATTGTGGCGCGTTGCTTTGTAGTTCTCGAATTGGGGTTCCCAAGTACTTGAGACCTGGGCTTTGATAGATGTTAAGTACACTGGCTCGGGGTACATCGCATGTGAGCACGCTACTGAAAGTCTTATCGCAAGACGAATCAGATACCCCAGATGAGAAGGAGACCACCTAGCAAGTGGCGCCAGTTGAGTTTGGATCGAACACATAAAGAACCAACCCTTTGTAACAGCATTCGCCTTTGTTTACCCGACGTCTTATAGAAATTCAAAGCTTATTAAGTGGGTGCATGATATTCTACACTTAGACTTGCCATCAATTGACCAGACCAGTTCTCAATTTTACCTTTCCCTTTGCGTTTTTTTTGGCGAATATTCTTGTACGTCCGACTCTACCAATTGATTGATGGAGGTAAGTAAAATTGGTCAATGCAATGAGTTACATGTACACAGCAGATGTATGCTTATATCTGGGGGGTGTTAGATAGTCTCCTAGTCGAACCGAGTCCGGACAGATTACCTGCTTGCTTTATGTAGAAGGTGCTTGAAGAGCACAATCTAGTTGTGCCGAGATCTTGAGTCACGGGCTTGATAATTTGCTATCGCCTTTTAGGCCCCAGATCGATCATGATCAACCGCATTATGACGGGCAATGGCAGGTGCGGAGTTAGTCGTACATGTACCACTTAGGTACTTGGACTACCAAGTAGTGGGGCCAAGGATCTACTGAACCAGGGTAGAAGTACAGTATGATACTACTACGTAACTACTGAACAGGTACTAGCTACATTCTTTGGAATATGAGGAGCTTTGAACTCGACATCCCGCTCAGCTATTGCGGATAGCGTAACCCTTTCCTGCGGTGCTGCCTCTGATGGTCCGTCGTAATCACAAAAATAATCGTACGCGACAAAGTTGCACTGCTTGTGAATCCAGTGCGTTCAGACAGGCAGGTGCACTCCTCCAGCAATTCAGCAGCACTAATTCATGCTCTATCTATATATTGACGCGTAAGTAATTACAGGAGAATCAACGAGTCTGTGCTGGGTTGGGGGGGGGGGGGGGGGGGGCACCCGATACCCTCAGCATGATTGGCATGCGCGTCGAACGCTTCTAAACCCCACAGGTGCTAGCGACATGAGCGCGCACTAACGCCGGTGGCCTCTTTCAGCCTTCTACTGGCCTGGAGGACTACTTGGAAGCAATCTTGCAGAAGAGTTCCCATTTGGACTTTGCTAGGGCACGTCCGCCCATCAAGTCAGGTCAGCCTTCCTCTATCGCGTAAGGCGGCTCGAACATCCCCCATCAGGCCAGCCAGGGCCCCCTGTGATCGAAACTAAAAAAAAAAAACAAAAAAAAAGAAACAGAACAAGAGCAAAAAGAAAGGTCCAGAGGATTTGCTGTGCCACCCGGCCCTGCTGCAGTTGGCCCAGGCCTCTGGGGACAGCGCTAGCGCATGCGCATGTGTTCACTCGCGCTGCTGCTGGAGTTAATTTGGACCTAACCCAAAGTCCCTCGAGCTGCACGTTGCTTGCAGACCCGAATTAACAGCGCCCCCCTTTCGAGCGATCCGCCACCTTGGATCAGAGGTAAGCTTGTTCTGGGTGCAGCGACACTCGCTGCCTGCTGATTGCTTGCGTCTCGACACACCTCCCGGGCAGCGCATCGGCAGACGCTGAGGGAGGGCTGTTCCTGACAGATCCCACTCCCACTCCCACCGCACCGTTGCCCGTGCTCCACATCCACATCCACATCCACATCCACATCCACATCCACATCCACATCCACATCCACATCCACATCCACCTCCACATCCACACCGTGTCAGGCGCGCCAGGCCCCTCGGGTGCCGCCGCATCTGGGATGGCTACCACCGCAATTGTGCGCGGTCGCAAACTTGTCTCCGCTCGTCCTCGCCTCCCCCCCCCCTCGCCCTCCCCCTCCCTCCTTCCCCTTCCCCTTCCCCTTCCCCTTCCCCTTCCCCTTCCCCTTCCCCTCAGCTCGCCTCCGCTCCCCTCCCCTCCTCTCGCCCTCTCGGCCGCGCCATCACTCGGCTCCTCCCTGGCGAGGTGGCCGCCTCCATCTGCCTGCGGTGCCCTTGTGCTGCCATGGCTGACTGCCATCCGCAGCGCCGTCTCTGCTTGTGTCTAATGTTGCCCTGCCTCTCGCAGCGGGCTACTGGTCCCTGGTGTCTCGTCCGTGTTGCCCCCGGGAGGCACTTTAACATGCGGCGTCTCCCCGCCATTCGCTCACGGCCACTCTTGTGCCCCCATCCTGGCGGCCCCATCCTGTGTCCGACCCGCAGTCCACACTTAATACCCATACCCACACCACTACCCCCCTCCCCCCCCCCCCCCCCCCCCCCCCCCCCCCCCCCGTCCTGTTGAATAGATCTCAGTGCATAACTGGCTCCAATATTGTCAACCCATCCCCCCCCCGTGTCCAAATTGATCTGTACTAGGATCTTCGCTTTGAAGTCATACCGTATCCATTGGCTCCAGCTCGAAGCCGGTTGCCGCTGGACGCACTAACGTGCTTCCCTGGCAAGCCTGCTATCCCCTTCGCGATACCAAGCAGTTGCGAGCACGCTGTCCCCTCCCCTCTCCTTGCTATCCTCCTGCTCTGTTGGGAGTGCTTGTCTCACCTTTCTTCGTTCGATACAAACAATTCACCCCCTCCCTCCCAAGCCAGGCCACCCCCTCTGCCACTGCAGCCCGTCCTTTTCTCCGCTCTATCAAGGTTTGTAAGAAAAGTGAATTGCAGGAGTTCACAGTACTTGTACTTTACCCCCCTCCATCCCACCCACCCACCCAAAGTCACCCCCCCCCCCCCCCTGCAAGCCAACCCGAGCGAGAGCTATCGCAATTCAGATCACCTCGTCCTTGGGCCCTCCCATCTGCCTCCACCCCCTGGCCTCTGAACTGCTCGCCCCCCCCCCCTCCCCCCGTCGCTTTCCAATCTTGATATATATATCTATACTCCGTGTCAAGCCATCTTGAATTTGTCCATCCATACGCGCGCGTACAATCCGATTCCTACTTCGCTGAGTTAGTCCTGCGCTTAGGGGATATATAGCACTTCTGTATAGAAGATATTTTCCCGACGCCATACATCTCATATCGAATCATCTCTGACAGCTACTCAACAGAGCCATCAGCGTCGGCGCCAATCGGACGGAACTGTTGTGGCCGTCCTGCTACGCCCCTATCAATTGGAAGTCGAGCACTTGCATACATATTCGACTAAGGTGCTCCGAACTTGCCTTGCTTTGATCTGGAGCTTCATCGTGTTGTAACCCACGCTGGTATGTGAAACATGGCCCATCAGAATATTCGAAGGGCTGTACAGGCTGACCTGTTGTAAGTGGCATAGAAATTATAATCAGTGTATTAGGAGAAATTGAACTGCGGAACTCGGTCACCCTTGACCCGGTTTCCGCTTCAGCTCGGACCACTTCCCACAGTCCCTCGTTAAGGACATCAGCCCCCTCCCCCCACAGTCTTCACCACGGCTACCCTAGGCTACCAGTCGTTTTCGCGCGAAGGAGTGTCCTCCCACCAAAATTTGCTCTTCTCCAATCCCGAGGCTCTTTATCCATCACCCACCCTCAGCTCGTCCTCGTTGGATCCTTCCTATAGCCAGTCTCAGTACTGGGGAGGAAGCTCCACTACGGGAGCTTCCTCTGCGCCAACTGCAGCCATAACCCCATCCACATACTCCACCTCCACCTCCAATTCCTTATATTCGCAGCCATCTACCTCTAGAGCACTTCCCACACCACCAACGGCCGGGAGCGACCCTGACATAGCAAAGTACTCTGACAACGTCAGCCGCGAGGAACTATCTAGTGTGGCTGCTACATTGACAAATTACCCAATGAGTGCGACTTCAGACACTTCAGGAGCCCCATTGGTTTCTGGAATTGCCGCCAGAAGGCATCACTCTTCTTTACCAGCTTTTCAGCTTCCCAATAACCGAGGATACTCTAGTTTAGGGTCTGTTTTGACACCCCCGTCGGGAAATTCTGCAGATAATACAAACACAATGACTTCAATGGGTAACAATGGCGGCGGTGCACTTACGGCCGCATCGGGAGGGTTTTCTTCGTCTCAAAATTACTGGAATGCACCATCAGCAAATTCAACAACATATGCCTATGGCTCTCCTGCTCAGTCATATTCATCGGCATCTGCTTTAAGTCAGACTACAACTCTTGGTTACAGGAATCCATATTCTCCAGGGGGAGGGAATCAGAGTTTCAACCGGGTGAATAGCCGGCCTTCGAGTCCCCTGACAGGAAACCTTATGACCTCCCAGGCATATGAGCCTCCAGCGCAGTTTACTGCCTCATCTGGGCTCCCATCAATGGGCCAGGGGGGTGTGCAGCATCACTACGCCAGTGGGTATTCTGTAAGTAGTGGCCCATCGCCGGCTTCAATAAATACACAAACCCAAGCGTCTCAGGATCTCTACTCTTCGCATTCATCTCTCCCGCCCCTACACCATCCCACTCGTACTACTCACAATCCTCACCATACTCTAATTCACCAACGACATCACACATGCTTTCCATGCCTTCTAGTCAGCCATCATCGTCAATAAGCAGAGGGCTGGTGTCTTCAGGTTCCGCGACTTCCCCACCATATCCACATCACCCTCCAATTCACCCCGCGCCACCACATCTTGGGCTTCAGCGATATCCACTCGCGCACATGGGTAGTATGCCGATACATTACCCGGGTATGATGGGGTTGCATCCTGGTATGCAACAGCAAGAAAGACCATTTAAATGTGATCAATGCCCGCAAAGTTTCAATCGTAATCATGATCTGAAGCGCCATAAAAGAATACATTTAGCTGTGAAGCCATTCCCATGTGATAATTGTGAAAAGAGTTTCAGCAGAAAAGATGCCTTGAAGGTGAAATTAACAATCCTTAATTGTATTAATTCATGCTTGTACTAACTATTCCTTGCAGAGGCATCGACTCGTCAAAGGATGTGGAAAAATCGACAGGAGTGGGAGTACGGTTGGAGAAAGTGCCACAGGATCCCCCACTGCATCGAGGAACCCTGGTTCGCCAGCTGCATCCGTCAACACCCCTATTAGCCAGATACCCCCACGAAATCTTAACGACAGCTCGACTAATCATACCAATTCTGGCATCAACAATAATATGACAGACCGGCATTAATCATTTGTTGGAGCATAAGTATGCTGAAACCAGTATTGTACTATATTTGCTATATTTGCACATCTATGTTTGCTTTCGTCTCAATCACATTTTTTTCCTGTCAAAAGGGTTTTCTAGGTTACATCTTTATCCTTCGATATATGTTTTTTTGTTTTGTATCCTATTTTGGTAATTTTTTTTTTCCTAATCTCTTCCTTTTCAATCATCTTATCACAAAGGGATGGACTTTGGCTGCGTCCGGGTTATGGGCTTTTTTTACATGGTGTTGAAGTTTTGTTCCTTTCTTTTTCCTCTGTACTTACGTTTTGTTTGCTTTTTACTGCCTTTTTCATTCTATACAATACATCATATCGGGGAGGTTGCATTCACTTATTTTTTCGAGGTTCTTTTATTTGTTCTCTCTTTATACCAATACCCGCATCGTATTTTTCGGGTGCGAGGCATTGGGCCGCAAAAATTGCTGCGATGCGCTCATAATTGTCATGCATCGCAAGTATGAGAATCTATTATTTCACTTTAACGGTGGTCTGCATTGCGGATTAGTGGGTGTTTACATGCATTTTTTGCTTTTTCTTTGTTCGTGGCAGAATTGCGGTGCCACGGTAACCGGCTTGCGGGTAGCAAATAATACGTACCTTGGGACGGCGCATATCATATTGAGAATGTACATACCATTCGAACTACTCAGCGAATGTAATATCGCATCATTTGCATTTCATTGCTTGCCGGGAATTGTTGGGGACACTGTACATATCACCTGCAAACTTGCATACCAGATATGCATCTCGTACCATTCCTCGTCGTCATGTTACCCTCATGCCAGGTTAGATAATTTTGAGTTCATCTGATGTCACGTGATTATGCAATTGCATTCTTTCCAACACCCGAAATGCTTTTCATAGAGAGAGAATGTCTCCTCTATTCCGATCTGGGCGGATGTTCCTCGAAATTCGCCTCAACCCATGTTCAACATGGCGGGAGATAGTCCGTCGATCTCTCCCGATGCAGTGACCCAAGAACTGCATGAGGTTGATCAAGCGGAAACAATCTCTTTTGGTACTAGTGCCAATTGTTGGTCTGTGAAGACTTTTAAATCCAGATTTATGTAATTGGCAATTGGTTGGGTTCCTCCAAAGCCTCCAAGAAAGAGCTTGCATATGTTTTCTTTCGCCTTGGCTGACAATTTCTATAGTTGCTGGCTAGAGCTGTTACAAAATGAGACTATATTCAAGCATCTGCTTCATGGGCTTATTGTTCTTGTGCTGTTTGATGAATTTTTTATATATATAAAAAAAAAAACACGTAACCCCGCTTACCGCTGTCGCTATGGCAAGGCAGTTTGGTGAAGCCAGGTGCATTAGTACCGAGAGTGGATTAATAAAGCTTGCTGAAAGCAGTCCCGACTCAAAGCCACTGGTAGTCGCTGACCGAATCGCGCCGTAGCCTCATGACGCCGAGCTTGGCTCTACTAGTGCCTCGATTAGTTCAGCATGAGGGATGAAGCATCTCAGGGGTGAGGCCCGAGTATTGGTAGAAGTGTGCATTTTACAGGTGCACATCTCAAGGGTCCGAAAGCAGTCTCGAGTCACCTGCAAGTTGGGCCGGAGCGTTCATCGATCTATTACTTTATGCGTCTGCTGCCGGGTTTCTACAAAGATATCTCAATTCGTTACGAGCTGCCATCGCTATAGGAGATGAATTCAGCACTTTCACCTTCTCTCAGCAGTAGCGAAGCTACAAAGTGAAGGCACGGCAACGGCAGGCTTTTACCCAAGCGCACCGTACGAATTTTATATGAGATTACAGATACAGCATTTGGAACAGGCCAACCTCAGAATGAGATGCAACAATGATATGATATGACTTGCACCTTCCTCTCTGTAATGGTGAGAGAGTACGCCCTTGGTAATGTTGTATCATGCTCAATGAGTTCACTAACATATGATTTTGATTCCGCGTGTCATAAACCTCACCAGTCGCCAGGCAAGAAACGCACCAGGGACGAGAGAGGCACTAAAGGATGAACTGTTTCTAATGAACTGGACTTCCCTACCTGTTTTTCGGATATCCTAACCTTATGTTCTTTACCTTACGTTTGTTCTGTGCATCATGGTGCTAAACATTGAGGGTAATTCTTGATTTTTTTTTTTTAAAAAAAAATATCATTACTCGCATGCCGCCCCCAGGACTATGGCGAGGTTGTTTATGCGTTGGCGAAGCTCTTCTCGACAATCTTGGTGATATAGCTTGAGACAGCTTGATATGAATGTAACGGCGCTAGCTAAGCACTGGAATGTGTACTGCTTAAAGGGGAACTGATTGATCTTTTGGCCACAACAAACACAAGGTTTGGTCTGTTCCCGACTTCCTTTCATTCTGTTGTTAATTACTTCACTGGTTTTACAACGGTCCAGCAGCTGCAACAATAAACTGCCCTCCAACTTAACACATATACTAACTACACCCTTTTTCATCTCGATAGTCCATAACTAAACAACGTCATATTGTTTTCAATTAAGTTACCCGTCTGTGCCTACAGCTACTGTGGCCATCTACTTTGGAATTGGGTACTTATATTCTTAATTAAAAGGGTGCATCATCTACTAATACTAATGTGTTGTATAGAACTCTGAACTTTGCTAGAATTGGCAATTATCCGGTGTCATAGTTTGGCTACCCGTCCGCGCGTGCTAGAACTCGAGGTAAGTGGAATCTCATAAACTAGACATCCTATAGGTACTATCTGGAGGTGTATTGTTAACTTAGGCTGGGAAAAGTTTACCTACTGGATTTCCTTGTAGGATCTGTTAGATACAGTATACAAAAGGTGTGAAATCTACATGATGAAGTCCACTTCCAATTCCACGCCATACACTCCCCCACGAAGGAACCCTTTCCAGCAGTTATCAAACAATGTGTCATATTCATCATCCCCTGACCTACCTCAAATCTTGGATTACAAATCTTACCACAGCGCACGTCAATCACAAGCTGGATTCAATGACAATATTAGTCCAGAATCTCACGCAGATTCATGCACTTCTGGCGGCTCCACTGTGCTGGAGCACTCTGAGTACCGTCGTCTCGCGATTCAGAAAAATAGAGACTCAAGAAGATTTGATGATGAATTTGAGATCCTCTCTCCCACCCCAGTTCCGAGTGGTATTTATGCAGATATCCACCATCATTGTGAGAAAACTGAAGTTGGCCCCTGGCGACTTGGAAGAACACTGGGAAGGGGTGCAAGCGGTAGCGTGAGGCTCGCGAGAAACGTAGAAACTAACCAACTTGGTGCAGTGAAAATTATGTCCAAAGAGTATGTACGACGGGTCATGATTGAAAAAGGAAGAGAGAAAACAAAATACTTCTGGACAAATTCTATGGAAAGAGAAATCATCATAATGAAGATGATACGCCATCCAAATGTTCTGCGGATGTATGATGTATGGGAGAATAAATATGAGCTGTAAGTATCATCTTATTACTCTTTCAGTCATTCTCGGCGCAAACTCTTTGTAACCTAACATTCTGAGAAAAATTAGCTACCTAGTCCTGGAGTACATTGACGGAGGGGATCTCTATGATTATATGATTTCTCGAGGCCGTCTATCAGAGTTTGAAGCCATCAAAATCTTTGTTCAAATACTGAGTGGTCTGGATTACTGTCACCACTTTAGTATCTGTCATCGTGATTTAAAGCCCGAAAACATTCTACTTGATAAAAACCAAAACGTGAGGCTAGCGGATTTCGGGTTCGCAGCCTTGCAGCCGCCTGGATGGAAACTTGCGCGCTCATGCGGCACTCCTCACTATGCTGCTCCAGAGGTTATTTGCGGAGTCAAGTACAATGGCGGAACTGCTGATATCTGGTCTTGTGGCGTTGTTTTATTTACCCTCCTCTGTGGCCATGTTCCATTTGACGATGACGATACTGTCGCTCTTTTGCAGAAAGTGAAGTTCGGAAAGTTCGAAATGCCAAAACATCTGAGCCTCGACGCTCAAGACCTTATCCGAAGGATGTTGATTGTCAATCCCGAAAAAAGAATTAACACAGATGAGATTTGGCGTCACCCACTAATTACGAGATATTTCGATGAGGGTGAGAGGACAGCAAGAAAAAGTGCACCCAGTTACGAAGAAATAGCAAAACCCGTCTCTAGTGCTGAGATTGATCGTGTGATACTGGAAAGTATGAGGAGTCTTTGGTTTGGCGTTGAGCCAGAAGTGATTAAACAAGCTCTTTTAAGTCCAGAGTGAGTTTCGTTCCTCCCCTGTTCCGGGCTCTGCGGCCCGAGCCATTTCAGGATCTGTACAGCATCGGCCCACGTTCCGTAATAATTGAGGCCCGTGCAGTTCAGGCCCACCCTTTTTTTTTTTTAATTTTTGGTGCAGCTTCGTACTGACTGAACTAGGCCAAATCAAGAGAAAGTCTTCTATGCTCTTTTGGAAAAATATCGAGATGAAAATGAGGAGCATTTCTGCAGTCAATTTAAAGTGCAGCTAGAGGCCGGGCAGCATAATAACTCCAAAAGAAGCATTAGGACAATCCGGAGTGCCAGCAGCGTTCGAAGTATGAGAAGTATGAGAAGTCTTAAGAGCAGCAAAAGCAGCACAAGTACACCACGTTCTGGTTCTCACGAGGGCAATTGTTCAAAAGCCCACATCTCAAGGCAGCATCTGGATCAGATTAATGAAGAGTCAGCAATTGAGACAGAAAGTGATGATGAAACCTGGATTGATGAAACTTGGACTGATGAAACTTGGACTGATGAGTCAAGTGTTAAAGCTTGCTCCAAGGGAGGCTCTCACCTGCGGTTTTTTGAAGACTCTTTCGAAGCAGTAACGGTGAGCAATTTTATGTCCGGAGCCTCCAGGATGTCCGAACCTCCCGGGAAAAGCCATTCCAGAAACTTAAGGACAATCACATACGGCAAACGAAGTGGAAGAGTGATTCTTAAACATTTGGTGAGAAACAAACAACGAACTGACTGTAAGCTTGAGCCATGGACAGATAACCATGACACCTCCCAGGGAGATGCAAAACAAGCGGACGCGCAGGGAAACACTTCTTATATTGGATATAGTCAGAGGATAATGGGCCGTAAAGAAGCCCTTGCCCTGGCCAAGAAGAGAAATCGTCTATCGACCATCAGTATATTCTCACGAATCTCGGCTACGACAATGCCCCCTCTGGCGACCTGCCGCAGGGCTAATTTGCAGAAGGAGCACGAAGATGCAGCTCGTAAAGCCAGCAGAGAGCTTGCTGAGCACTGTGAAATAGCGTTCAATATTACGTCTCTTTCACCGATGCTCCCGAAGCTGCCATTTTCCTTACCCTCATCTGCGGTTCTGGACGAAACGGCCGCTGAGTTGGAGTGCTCTTTTGCGTACCCACATGCTCCCGTTGGCCTTCCCGCTGGTATGCATAACGAAAACTCAAGTTTTGACAGGCCTCTGCCCGCACTTCCCAGTAGCTGGTCGAAGGCCAGTGACGAGGAGCGTCCAAAAAGTCAATCTACACTTAAATCAGATAAACTGGAAATTGAAGAGAATCAATATCTTGATGAGGTGATTGCTCATTTAGATGAGATTGAAAAGTATGAGGATATCTTCATTTCCAAGCCTCGAAATCACAGTACGGAAAGACGGGCTTTCTCTGAAGATGGTTCTGTACAACTTTCAGAAAACTGCTCTCAACATGATTATGATATCAAGGCAGAGCCTTGTGAGGCCCAGGGGTGTCAATGGGTGCGTTCAATTTCAGATCCAAATGCCCACCCCTCTATACCTATGCATGATCCATTCCACGTTGCTCTACTCGAATATCATCACGGACCGATTGGTCCTAACCTCATTTTGCCAATACCACGCTCGGTAAGGCCCATACGAAGTAACATAACACCAACATCATCTTGCGTGCAACGTCGTCGAGAAAATGCACAAAATATTGAGAACATTGATAGTATTTCAGAATTACAATCCCACTCTTTGCGTCTTCCCAAGGCAACTGGTTTGAGGACTAAGATCAGTGCCATATTCGACTCTAAATTAAATACAGTTGGACTTTTGCAACCAGCTACGCGGGAGAGCAAAACTTCACACGAGAGCAGAGCTTCACAGCAGAATGGAGGTGCACTAGAAGTCAAATCTATACAAGAACACAAGCACCAAGGATTTTGGTCTTCGATTGGACTTAGCTTTACAGCCAAAGGCCAGAAAAAGAAAATTGAAAGCGATGCAAATAGCAGCACCAAGGGGTTTTGCATTTGGAATCGTGGTAGTAAGCGGAATGGTGCCAAAGTTAAGAATGGTTTGTTGCATTCTTTCTGTGCTCACTTACAAAATAAGCCACTTACAGTTTTAAAATATATAGGATCCATACCACACTCTGATACCTTAGCTGAGCAGTCATGGATTCAGCATGAAGCCGAGGAACCAGTAAAGGAACCAGTACCTTTCGAAGAAATCAAACCTCAATGGTTCCAAAGGATATTCAACCTTCATCCAGCTAGCCATATTATATGCTTCAAAACGAATGCCATTGGTACCAGAAGGGAGATTTTGCGGATTTTCAACGACTGGAATCGGAAAAAGCTTGGATTAGTTGGTATCATCACTGAGAAACGATACGGAACGATCACAGCAAAAGTAGCAAAGCGAAATGGTGAATATGACCAAAGAATGCACTAGTAGCATAGTCACTGACATTGATAATTTTAGCACTTAATGTGAGGCCCGTCACGTTTATGGTCGAAATCCGGCCCTACGGCGGCAACGGCGCACAAGCGAAGAGTGTGGCGAGGGTCTTGCAGTTGAAGGGCGCAGCAAGTTCTCTCAGAAGAGTTGTACAAGAGCTGGTGAAAGTGTGCAAGAGATCGAAAATCCTAGTTGAAGACAATCTTGAAACGAGCCTCATGGAAACTCGACTTGAATCAGAAGCAGCTTGAAATGCAAGTGTCTATCCATGAAGGCTTCTTCATGAGTTGCCAATTTGATTGTCAACTAGCCAATTATGCTCTCTCTTCACGGTTCTGTTTTGCCATGTAGACTTTGCCCTTTCGGGATTTATTCCTCTACTGTACTGATTTCGTTTGTTTTGTGTTAAAGGTGTTGAAATGTATTGTATGTTGCAGTGCTCAGGTAAAGTAATTCTGCTACTTCTTAGTCATCTGCCTTGGACTTTCTCTTTCATTGTTGTTATGTTCACAGCTCTGTTGATGAGTCGTTATACTTGTTGTAACATCAGAATCCTTGCCCCATGACCTTCTTGCTCTATTTAGATATCCGTCAAATAAACATTCTAAGGTACGTGTCAGAATGCGTGCACCTGTTGTAGCAAAACCAGTGCTCAGACGTAGACAGGCAGATTTGTAGGACACTATGCAATCCACGTCTATGGTTATGACCATCCTCTTTTTTTTTCTTTTTTTTTTTTCTTTTCTTTTTTTTTCTAATATCATTACTTGCATGCCACCCTACGGGCTATGGCGAGATAAATACATAGGTGATAAGAATATAAAAGGTAAAAGTAAATAGAAAATAACATGAGGTAACGTAAACCGGCGCCCGCTCATAACGTTCTATCCACCTCATGAGCTCCACCACAGGATCTCCTTCTCCTTCGCCCGCCTCCGGTGGTCGGCGTAGTGCCTCCAGCCCCCCTGGCCATTTCTTCTCCACTCCCGGCACCTTTCGCATATGTGGGCCGTCGTTCCCTCCTCGTCCCCGCACCATTTGCACTCTGCCCCATCTGTCTTGCCTAGCTTGTAGCCCCAAGTTCGCAACCCTTTGCTCCCCAATAGTCCAGCTTTGTAGCGGTCTCTAGCTCAATCCCAGCCCTTCTGCTCGCTGTGCCTTTGCCTGATGGCGCATGCCTGCCTCTGTGACCATCTCGTCCTGGTACTGCAGAAATGTGCCGGTCTTCGCCGCCTTGTCTGCCTCCTCGTCTCCTTTTATACCCCAGTGTCCTTTGACCCACATACTGCCACGTCCAGCCCCCCTCTCGCTGTCCTGCCCTCCCAGGCTCTCCCGACCATGCAGGCGGGCCCGTCTGGTGTCGGCTTTCCATCCGCGATCTTCTGTAGTCTGCTGATGGCCGCTTTGGAGTCTGATATTATGAGCAGCTCCCCACCCCCAGTCTCTAGAGTCTTTGCCATTGCTATTAGTTCTGTGTCATTGACTGTCGCTCCAGTTCCCATGTGAAGGGATGTCCTTCTCCCTGCCTGCCATAACCCTACGCCAGCTCTCCCTTCTGTTCTACTGCCGTCTGTGTATGTCCCTCTTACCCTTCGTCTTCTGCGTCTGCAATCGCCATCTCCCACACTTCCCTCTCCATGCTTGCTGGAAGCGAGGGCAGTGTTGCTAGTGGGAGTGGTTCACCATGGTTTAAGCTACCCCTCATGTAGATGTGACCTTCCTCCTTTTCCGTCCGCTCCCCTCCTTCGAACCTTGAGGTCCTAGCTTCCACTCGCATGCCCTCGCCCTCTACGAATGTCTGAACCGATTCCAGGTTCGCCAGGCCCTCTACTACCTCTCGTCTTGTGCCCCACGGCGCGCCGGTGATTGATCTTGCTACTGTATATTGCCATCTCTCCAGTGCTCTCAGTTTGTTCTCATGTGGGGCCCTCCATGCGTAGTCTCAGCTGCCCCATGCGGCGACTGTTCTGGCTATGCTAGGATATAGCTGTGGTTATGGCCATCATGATCCTGCTATAGCCTCATTTAGCTCTATCCCAAAGTGCTGAGAACTTGGTGCAACTGAATGGCTCTCTCATGTACAACTGTTAACTGCAAATGTACTTTATACAGCTTTGACTCCCAATATAGCTAGCTATAGGTACTTGATCTGAAATGCATAGCACCAATTCCCTCAGGCTTACCTCCAGCCCTCTCCGTTCTCCCTCATATACCTCATATCAGGCCACCGCTACCCGTCACATCCTAGAGCCGTTACCATGGAGGTGCATTCTGATGTAAAACAGTTCTCTGCAGATTCTACTGTCTAACTACGCCACTTTGTTGCGTTGAGGCCTAAAATGTCATCATAATCTCAAGGAAACCACAGTTCTTGCGGCAGGTTTTCCTAGTTCATGTTCCTCCCTTGAAATTTTTGAGCTAACAAGACTTACGAAAATGAGCTGAAAAGCACATTCCTTGTTCTCGTGCACAGCCTCTATTCCCCTCATCTTTTCAGTTGCAATGGAGCTCTCAGGCTTGGCTGGTATCAACTTAAATGCTGCTGGCCACACGCCCACACGCTATGATACACCATGCCACAGAAATACCTACCCGCTCAGTCCCTGGGCATTGACACGGTACATACTGCGGTCGTGGCTGCAACTGCAATTCATGTAAAGTGCTAATCTAGCGTGGCATTGGCAAACTGGTCGCTTCTGAGGGCTCAGCACAGGTGGAGCAGCAGTGACTAGCTGCAGACTAGTCAACCAGACTAGCTGCACACCCGGGAACGGAAGTACCGAATGGGCAACTTCATAAACATGGTTGAGTACAATTCAATGACATCATAGGGCTCCTAAATCCATCGTTAAACTGCTCGTATCCTATCTTGATAAGTCCTACTACCAAACTTGGGCTAGTTAGAGATGGCACTGCAAGTTTGTATTTATTTATCCTCACTGGCAGACCTGTGGGTATTGCTTATATTTTGAGTACACAAAACTAAATACATGGGACTATACGACGTGGTCTAGGATTCTTCTAGAGGCCGTAGCGTTCTGTAGGTGGCTAGATGTTGACGTGAGGTGAAATGGGTAGCCTCTGACTAAACAATCGCCTACCTTTGTAGGCTAAGATTTACATCATAATCCAACCATTATCTCTGCGAACAGGCTGGCGCAAGACTAGGTTTGACGTGGAACAGATCTTTAGTGTTGCTTAGTTTGTAGCTTAGGCATGGACCTGCTTACCAAGCAAACAGGTTGATACCGTATGCACAGCGAGAGATTCTCATTTGCACACATGTCTTGCATAAATTGCTCATTAACAATTTACTAAGTTCTATCAATCCAGCTGATTGCATTTGCATTACTCTGTTCCCCTTACGTCATGCTAATGTTTGTGTAACACGATAGCCGCTGAATTTTTGATGGCAATAAGTATCATATCTGTTTTATTCCCAAGCTAAAAACTATATGTGTAAGTAGCGAGCTCTGCTGTCAGGTCTGTTCAGCGGCTAAGGAAGAGGCAGTACTACTGGTACTAATGATCTTAAGATTGCACATATGCTTGTATTAATGAAACGTATTCATGCTGTTTGAGTTTCTGTCTCCATCTAATCTGCTGAGCATTGGCTACCTCGACCTGAGGCAGAGAAAAGCAACTCCCCACTGTAGTCTAAGGACGGTATGATTCGGTGGTCTAGAATTTGAGTTGTCTTGTTGGCACGAAATGAAAACTAACTGACATATACTACTGTATTCCACCACCAAGCAAACCACACCGCCAAGCAAACCACTTTTCCCACAGAAACAGGATGACCGGCAGAGCCTAAGTATATCTCCACCACCGCAACCATGCGGTTTACAAGGGTCCTAAATTCGATATTTATTTCATACTCAGGATGTTTATTTCTGCTAAAACACAGTTTTTTGTTTGAATTAGGTGGCATCGCATTTTCGCACAAGTCTTGGCATTCGTTTATATGGTGTTCTCACTATAAGTTCTTGTGATGCCATCCTATAAAGTCACTGTTCATGACCCTGAAATTGTAATCATAGAGCTTGACCTATAAGTAAAATGTTACGCAGGATGTTTTTCTGTTCAAGTTGAGCAACTGCATTGTTAATATACTAATACCTAATTTCAGGGGTTTCTTCACATACAAATTGCGTGCATGAGCACTTGAATATTGTGAAAAATCTTCTGAACCCCCTCCAGTATCACTTTGCTTCTCTTTTTACACTTTCACGTACAGTGAAATTGCTTGATTAAAGCGTCTTAATATTTTTATCTGTTTTTTACAGGTCTTGAGCCCAGAATTGTGCTGTGGGAGAAATCTGTGCGGAGAAAGCATGGAGAGCTTTAATTCCTCAAGAACCACAGAATTTGGTAATTAAAGCTGCGGAATGTAGAAGATTGGCCTCATTCTAGCCTTCTTAGAAATTAAACAGAAAAATCTACCATGGTGGTGGAGATACATGCTCTGTCGGTTATCCTGTTTTGATGGTTCGTTTGGTGGTGTTGGCGTAGTCTTGTAACCAGATGTTGGTGGTGAAATACAAGACCTGCTACAAAAGTTTGTTTATATTAGTTGACCCCATGGTATTGGCCGCCACAGCATCACTCTACACGTCATATTAAACAACTCCCGATACTCTGGCTAACGGTCGCACGAGTGACACTTCCGGACCGTACCGTCCCCGTACCGACCAAGTCAGTAGACTAACTCTCTTCGACCCTCTCGCTCCGAATCGAATCTGGTATTTCAGGTTTACCACGCTCAAATCCAGGGCGAGTCTAACATTTCGTGCTGGGGAGTATTCGCTTACCTCCACCCAGTGATATCATTAATATCTTAAAGTTGCGATTAATTGACTGTCTTTAAATTAAGCATTAGAATTGAAACTGTCTCTCAGAAAATATGATTCACTTGAATGCATTCTCTACTCATCATGCAGTTGTTAATCACTATCTTTTTGGAAAATCGAGCCCCTCGACCCTTGTCTAAGGACCCTGCAAGACTTTGACGGATGCATGTCATTGAGTCCTGATTTGGACACCGGTCTGTAGATGTTAGATAGTTGATGGATGATCACCGTCATTACATTTCTGAAACTTGATAAGCGTGCTGATATTGGCTAGCGGAAATACAATATTTTGATCATTCACAGTTTGCAGTGCGTTGCGGTCCTCCAAATAAAAGCTAGTTAGTTGTTCAAAACTGGTTAGTATGTCGACTTCATGCAGTCAGCCATACGATTATTAGATAAATTGAAAGGCAATAATGATTACCCATGTATGGCCAGAGCTTAAGTATAAAACTTGGCTCATGCACACTCGAGATACCCTAATAGCAGCAACAACTGTTCACCCTTGAACTGCACCTCGACAACCATAGACTTTTTCTCCCGTTTTTCCATGGACGTACAAGTTTCCGCTGTCCATAGGCTTTTATTATGCCCCGGAGTATCAGAGCCTATGTCTTACCTGCAAATGCATAAAGCCGCTCCCGAGAGCTACTTGTCCATGCACGTCCCGATTTATGGACGGGCCCGCCGGTCTTCCAAAAAGGATCACAGCTCGGGTGAGTGGGTGGGGAAAGTGAAATTAAAAGTCCATCGTGTGCTACAACTTTTCCTATTCCCCTTCCTGACCTCAACACTAGTAACACTACTCAACACCGAACGTATCTGAGTGGCCTGATCGTGGAACAAAGTCATGCTTTGAATACAGACCTAGTTGCTCACATTAGTGGCATTCGTATATGAACATGAGCACGCTTCGGCGCTGCAAGGCAACGCAGATTTTGTTTTCCATACGATCGTTCTCTCCATGGGCTGCAGATTGGGGACTGACTGGTTGTAGGTAACTGGCCCAAGCCTTTCATACGTTGTGCTCGATATTCACTGGAGGCTGTTGTTACCCAGAGCCACTTCATCTATCTTGATAATGCTAAGGCCTATAAAATGTACGTTGTTCGTTCTCGTCTTGCGTAAAAGCCAAGTCCGTGTGCTATCTGGCAACGCATGCATTCAGCAACCACAAGAAAGACAAGATCTTTCTCATATCAACAAGGCATTAGCCAGATATGCCTCTCAGTTATAGGAAATTGCCCGGTGGTGCACAAACTCCCTCACCATAGTCTCATGCATGTCGGAGAGGGTCTGAGCCAACTCATTAACGGCTTCCTCCATTGACGAAGGTCCACTAATGTCAGATTGCTTCAGCGTTCTTCTTGAGAGGTGAGGAGCTCCCTGACTGTAGTTGCAGATTGAACTCTGAGTTGAATCCCACGCCAGTGTAGGGGAAACGCTATAGGTCGAAAGGACCAATGGACAGGTCCATTGTACAGGATAAAGCCTTAAACAGCTTCTCATGAACAAAATTGGAGTGCCAGGCATGTCATCCTTTTGCGTTATTGGTGCTGCGGTAACCCTAGCGGCATTTCCGGTTTAATATCGAGATTTCCATATCAGAAGTCAGTTAGCATTCGGTTAAAACATTCTGAATAAGGTGACATCAGCGGGCGCGGGAAAAAATGGCAAATGATGAGAAAGCGGAAAGTTGGGACAAAAGTAAGGTGATTGATTTAACGTGCGAAATGATGTATTGCGACGCCAGCTACATACCCGTATCCCGTACGGTAAGTTCAAACTTACTTCTGCAGCATGTGCATCGATCCGACCCTAGCAGCAGTTCTAAAGTATTCAATGGAAGGCCCTAAAGGCCCTTATGCACAACGAGGTAGGCTTGTACGCTGGGATGAAACATCGGCCTTGGATAGATCTTACCGGGACGAGTGCACGGCGGGGGCTTCCGGGCGGGGTTTAAGTTTAGACAGATTACTGTGCCATGTAGGTGTTCATGTGCTGAGTTGCCCCCACCTTGAAGCAAGGAAGATGTGAAGAAATGAAGAATGAAGAAACGAAGGGGGTACTAGTAGAAAAGGCCTAGCGGTGAATGCAATATGTGAGTGGTGCATCCAGTAGTTTTGTGACAGCTTGTCGATGTGGGACGATTAGATCGTTGGATATGCCTGTGAATCCGGTGCCTTTTGTCGACTTTTTGGAGGAGGTGGCATTGGAGATTATCTGACCTGCTGGCCGATCTGCACCTTTCAGAGCAGACATATCAGTATGGCTGGAGAGGAGAACTTCTGCTGGCCGAGATGACAAGCAGTGGATGGTCTGCTGCAGCAGGCATTTAGGTGAATGCGTATTGGAAGCCTGGGCCTGAACAGCCTCAAGGCGTAAGGTAAGTAACTGGGTCATTACTTGACAGCACCTCATGAGTTCGTCAGGGTCAGTAGAGCTTAGAACGTGGCAAAGCACCTGTAGTCCTCAGCTGAAGTCGAGGTGCTGAAGCACAGCACTCATTGGAGCAGGTCATGTGGCCGCTCCGGCCTATCCCTTGCTGCCTGGCCCTCTGCTCCGTCCCCGCCCTATCAACGCCGACTAACTCACGTTTGGAGTAAGGTCACCCTGAGCCATGTACAAGAGATCGCAGAATGGGTTCCAATCCATGCACTGTAGTACAGGCCATCATTTACCAGACGCACAAGCTTCAGAGCAACTAGTCATCGTGCAAAGACAGACCCTCATCCTTCCTCCTCCCCCTCCTCCCACTACTATACTGCTACTGTATGTCTCGCTTGCCACCCAATCGTATCTATTTCAGGTATGTATTCTGATGGACGCCGTTACGAACGAGGTGATACGAACACAGATATTCTAGCTCTTGCCCCTCAAAGGTTTCATCTTGCAATTGATCTAATCTACCCGTAACGGTAACAACTTACGTAGTGGCCAAGGATAAACTGGGTTTTGTTTTGTGATGTTTTGTGAACTTTGACTACAGCCAGCTCTCCATACATATAATTAGGTGCCATTGAGATGCTGTTGAAGCAAATCAATCGTACGATAACCTAGCCACCACGTCCATACTTGTTCATGTATTGCTGAATCAAGTCTGAACTGCGGATGCGGCGTAGGAGGGAGAATGGAGGAATGGACAAATACAGCACAATAAGTTAAAATTAAAAAAAAAAAAAAAAAAAAAAAAAAAAAAAAAAAAGAGGAAAGAAACTAATCTAGGAATTGGTTACGGTTAACGGATTTATCCCGTAATAGTCGACATTAGCAGGGTGGAAGGATGTAAGTCTAGTAATAAGTGCACTTGTAGAGAATGTTTATCCCGGTTTTTGTTTCATGCTAGCAAAGTGTCTAATATCCCAGCTCCTTGCCCGGGTATCATACTGAACAACCAGCCTAAGCTTGCAGCTCCCTACGCATATTCAGGACATGTGAAGAGAAAGTTTCTGAGATCTGATCAAATTTGCTGAAGCAACGCGCGAATTTTCTTCATGTGGGCTTTCCCCACAGCAATCTTCGAGGCCAGCCGTCTTGAATAGAAATCCGTAACTGCATATGTTATTAGGATGTGTTCGATTGCTAGTCCTTATGGAGTGCAGAGTTGTCAACGAGAAAGAAGCTCTCTAATAGACGTGAGTTTCTAGTTCAGACAAAATAAGTTAATTCGTTTATGAACATGGGCCTTACACAATCATCCCCGGCCATTGCTTTAGTTTTAAGGGCAATAGAAGCAAATCCAGCCATACACGGGAACTAGAAGCAGAATTCTGGTGTGTAGGGGTTGTTGCTTGCGTTATGCTTGGAAACGGTGAAATTAAATGAAAACTGGAGTGAAGAGAATAAAGGTAAAAGTCAAAAACACAGTTGTCACTGGGTAAATAATGTTGAACCTATGAAAACGTGAAGGAACCTCAGCTTCTTCCTGTGAACCGAATGTGATACAGAGAATTTTAAACATAACTACCATTTCCCTGAATATGCAGTAAACGATATCGAGCAAAAGCACGCAGCAAAGCAGAAAGTATGAGATAAAGCGCCTGATACCTGATTATTTTAGCCACATAAGTCCGTTGAGTTGAGGTGCGGAGGTGGGCAGTGTGTTAGCAGCAAGAGCAGAAATAGACTTCTGGCAAAGTTAGCGCTGATTAGTTAACCCTTGGCCCCTTTCTCATGAAGCTTGTCTGAAAGTACATATGTGCAGGAGGGTACAAGGTAGGAAATAACATGGTGAGCTAGAAGTACGTGATGGGGTAGGTGCTCACTATAAGCGAATTTGATGGGTATTTCGGAATAGAAATAGTGCGGTGGCATAGCAGGAGAAAGAAAAGAACGAAATGTATCTCGCGAAGCTGAAAATCAAACGTAGCTGGTATGAGCTTGGTGTTCGAAACTGAGGTACATGCTGTAGGATAATCCCTTCCCCCTAGCTGCACGAAATCGGAAGATTTGAACGACAAAATGCGTATGCTATGCGTATTCCAGTGGAATATGCTATGGCAGTAAGTTTCTTGAACACAACAAAGAAGGCGGAAGGAATAAAAGATGGCTTCCACTAAGAATAGGGAATGTAAAGTGAAACAATAATAAATGATACACCCGCAACCACTCATTCTTCATTGAAAATCTGTGAATGATACTACAATCCTGTCTAGATAGACGCCTGTGCTGAGCAACAGTATGGTCTTGAAGAATGTAGTAATAGTAACGGTGACAGGAACACAGAATTTGATGGGATTGAGCAAGATATAGGAAACGTATATGCAGTCAACCAACCAACCAGGCAAACAGGCAACCAATCAATCAACCAGCCAACTTGCAAGCAACCAACCAACCAACCAACCGTGATTAGAAAATCAAACATAAGCCTCCATGGTATTTTGCATAACTCGAGGAACCAAAGAAAATGTCCATTTCCATATGTGACCCCTCAAAAACCAGGTCTATCGTTTTAGCATTGTTGTGGGAGGAGGGGTGGGGGAATAGGAAAGGGAAGAGCGGGAAGGGAAAACATATCAAAAATATCAAGAAGGCATATCATCGTCGCTCATAAGTACTATCAATAAAGGAAAATGACCACCCCAATATAGCCTCCCAAACATCGTTCAATAATCAATAAAAGACCTAAATCAAAAAAATTCACAATTTGAAATGAAGGAAGCAAAATTAACCTGATTAGAAGCCATGAAACAACGCAACAAGGAGAATAAAGAACCAGATCCAAAATCAGTTAGAGTCGACCATTTACATCTAGTCACTAGAGAGTTCACAATGCCCTCTTCAACTGATTCAGCATCTCGTTGTCATGTGCAGACCGCTGCTGATGCTGTTGTGTTGAGTCAATGATATTGGAAAGTTGCATTGGATGCAAACTAGGACCAACACTGCCAGAAGGGCCAGTCGATTCTGGTCTTGGAGGCGCCCACATCGGAGGATGAATGGGGGGATGAGGTGAAATGCTCGCAGGACGGTCACTCGAGAATGGAGGTGAAGTGCGTCTACTTTGGCTAGGTCCAGGCTGATATTCATAAGAGTGAGGGCTAACTGTGGGCGGTGGTGAGTAGTCCTTTGGTTGCGAAAAGGTTGTTGGAAGAGGAAGAATTGGTGCTTCCGGACGGGGCCAATGACTTGGATAATCCCCTTGCGAGCTTCTTCTAGGGAAACTTGGATGCAGTTCATGGACATCTGAGCTAGGCCTGTCCCTGGATTCCTGACCATGTGGATCGTAGTGTTCGTATGGAGCTGAGTGTGAGGATGGACTGGGAACGCGAGACGGAAAAGGTGGAAACTCGTTGGCATTTGAATGTGGTAAAGGCTGACCGTGAGCTCCATAGAGTTGAACAGGACCTGGAGTGTACTGCCGGCCTCCTCTACTATTCCCATAAGACTGCGCCATACGCGGGTTTATGTGCTGCTGGAAGGCATGAGCAGGGACAAATGCTTGTGTTTGAGACGACACAGGAGTGAAGATGCATTCTTGGTTAAACCTCTGGCAGTTGCTGCATCTCCCATCTTGGGAGGACTCAAACCCAGAGCAACGAATCTTAAACTAAATTAGCTCAGGTATTAAAATTGCAGCATAGTCCTAGGCCTTACCTTCCGTCGGCGACAATATCGACATGCAATTGCAGTCCTCTGTCGTGGTGCTGGCTGAGTAAATGCCATTGGAGGCATACGGTAAAACTCCGCGTGTCGTTGATACTCGGGGTGCGCCATATCCATTTTCTGCGGATCGGATTGGGCTGGAGGTGGAAAAGGATACGATGGAGATGGTCTCTGAGAGCTCAAATTGTGATGCTCCTAAGGAATTGATTAGAAGTCGTGGGATTTTCACATAATATAGAAGGACGGAAAGAAAAGTTAAGCGAAGAAGGGATCGGGGGAGGCAGAGGGGGGGGCTATTCACTTCTTCTCGTAGAGGGTGTTGGAAGGCTTCCTCCCTCGAGCTATACCGGTTTGAGTCTTCCCGCTGGGGATGTCGATTACCGTCTTCTCGGGCAGGAAAACCGTTAGATAGATGCTCTCGAGGAGGATAACCAGAATGCTGGTCCCGCGCGGAATATAAGCCGGCTTCAGCGGTAGGGTACCTGCCTTGCTCTTTACCTTCTTCCTGTTGCCACAGATTTGGATGGCCAGGCTGACTCGATGAGGACGGGTACATAGGGCGGTATAAAGGCTGAACGGGGAGATGGGTATGTGCAATGCTTAGGCGAGATCACACGACCAGTGCTCGGATGTGATATGATGCGATGCGACGGTGAGCGTTGGTAAAATAGTGAATTGGCAGACTGCCTAGCAGAAGACGGGTACACAAACTTTTGAGTGGTGGTGTAGTAAATGCCGGCTCAAACTTTTAGGTATTGGACCCAGGTAATTGGGAATGAGGAGATCTATAACACGGGCGGGGAGGCGAGATGCAGCCCGGTTGCAGGAACAACAAGATCTTTCCCGCTGAGACGATCAGATCTAGTACCTAGCAAATGTGAACGGGCCTTTTTTTTTTTTTTTTTTTTTTTTTTTTTTTTTTTTTTTTTTTTTTTTTTTTTCCCTTCTCTTCCTTTCTTCTATGGGGGTGACCTGGATTATTTTTTCTTTTTCTTTTTCTTTTTCCGTTTTCCTTTTTTTTTTTTTTAATAACACCCACAGGTCTCAATTTCTGCCTCGTAACACGGGGCAGGCGGAGGTGGATGATGGCTGTGCCCGAATGATGACGGTCTCGAGAAATGGACTGAGAAAAAGAGGGGCTCTGCCGGGAGAGGAGGGAAGCGGACGCTATAGAGTGCTAATCAAAGCCCCCGCCGCGCGTGATTATAACCTTTCCAGACTCCTGGTTCCGCAAACCGCAATTGCGCAGGATCCCAGGGGTTCAGAAAGTCTAAGTGGGGCCTTCAGAGTTCTAGCACGTTTTCGCTATGCTCGGGCCAACAGAACTAGAGGGACCTAGGCTCTTGCCTTTTCCTTTCCGCTGTGGCGTCGTAGGATAACCCCTCGCTGGTCCCTCAGTCGAACGCCCCTTGGGATCGCAAGGCTGGTTAACACTGGGGCAGCAGGAGGGCGGATTGGACAAGGAAAGGACGGAGAATGGGAGGGGTAGGGGGGTTGAGGGGGAGGGTAATGGGGAAATCCTGAGCTATGGAGAGGAGCCTGCTGAGGTGGTTTGCATGCGTGGAACAGGTGATTGGGCAGCCGTTTAGGGCAGCCGGAGGACGCCTGGATTGGCGAGCGGTGTGGATTTTGGATCAATGTGGATCTGAGGAAACTAGGACCTCTGGGAACGAGGGGTATGGGGGTGGGAGGGGGGGGGAGGGGGGTGGAGGGGGGGTGGGGTGGAGGGGGAGTCGAAGCCACGACACGCAAGGAGGACGCTATTTCGACTTGGACCAGATCGATGAATGATATGGCTCTAAGGTTTATTCTCTAATTTCTCCTCTGCGCTTGTGAGGGCTTTGCTGCATGTAGGTTTAACAGACCTCGCCGCCGCTACGCGCAACCATCGGCCAGTCAGCAGCTACCGGAAGCAAGTACTTGGTAGTGCCTGCTAGTCGCTGGGCTTGGAGGTGGGGGGAGAGGGGAGAGGGGAGAGGGGCAGAGGGGGGAGGGGGGAGGGGGAGGGGGGAGGGGGGAGGGGGGAGGGGAGAGGGGTGCGGAGAGGGGGTGGGGAGGCGCTGCGGAAGTGGAGGAACGGAGAGCGTTCGATGTGGGGGGCGGGTAGGGAGGGCGGGACAGGAAGCAGGCAGGACGGGGGAAGCAAGCCGGCCCCAAGGCTGTGATACATGGAGCGAAGGGCCACGGCGGGCGAGAGCGAGAAAAGGCAGCGCATGCAGCGGGGGTCGACGGCGCAGCTGGGAGCTGGCGGGGCTATCCCAGTTCTGGTCGCTTAACGTGAGGAACGACCTCGGACGGCGCAGGCAAAACAAAAGCGGTAAATTGGGTGGTGGTGGCCCACCCCCATGCAGAGCAGAGCAGCCAGCGGCGGCCACAGCAGCGCGCAAGGCGGGGAGGGGAAAAACATGCAGGTGCCTGACGAAATGCAAGGTCGCCTCAGCAAGCGGATCTACAAGTTATACATGGAGGGAACCAGCCTCTCAGGGGACACGAAGTCGCAACCCCTCCGCGCCATGGAAAAAAAAAAAACAGTGCACTAACAACGCTACGACCATAAGAGCATGTCGGCATAATAGAGTCGATCACAGCATGCATGCGAGTGTGGAGAAGGAGCGGCCTAGCCTGGTTGGCACGGAGGGCGGAGGCCATGCGCACCGCGTTCTTGGAGGGCCAAAACAATCGAAACACTGGCAAAACAGCTACCCCGATGAGCTAGTGGTTATATCTTACAAAAAGGACATAAGGAAAAAAAAAAGAGAACAGCAAAAAAGGGTAAGAAGAAAAGAACAATCAAGCAAGGCTAGGACACCCCGGAATACGCCGCCCACGAAATAATGCAACGCGTCGGGACTGCAAGTTAGAGGTAAGTAGGTATTAGGGCCATCAAATCGGCGCTCCGCGGCGGGATGGTGTGGAAGCGGGCGGCAGGTTGACATAATTTGCAGCCGGAGGCAGACGGGCGGTTTTGATGGGCACTCCGACCCCAGGCACGCCAATGGCTGCGTATCAGCGGGATAGCAAGGTGCCATCGCCAGGAACAAACATCACATCGAGACAAGGCTCGTGGTAATAAGCGCAGCAGGAACATGACGGTGCAGAAGAGGGGTTATTCTACAACTCTGCTTACCGAGATGTTGCAGTTTGTCACAGCGAACAACAGTACAATCCTAGGACAACAGCGTTGGCATCACGTCAGTCTCGTACTGATGTAATCTGGGGTCACTGGAGCATCACCGCGCCGACACTTCGGACGGCTCGTGCAGTGAGAAAAATTCAAATATGAACGAGAAAAAGAAAGGAGAAAAGAAAAAGAATCAAGCCTAGAGGTGAGAACTGGTAAGGAGGAAGAACTCATGTCAGGAAAAAGTAAAAAAATTGCAGACAATGTACAATACACCCCATGCTACAACGGACAATGCAAAGTAGCCGCAGTACCCATGGCCACAATCGATGCAGCTCGGTGCGCACGTTCTAGGGTAGGGTAAAAAGCTCATGACGTTCGCGAAACGGACTGGATGTGCATCACCGTATACCAGTAGTGCTATGTAGGGGGTGATGTACGGTAACTCTGGCATTATGAAGCATTACCCGTATCCCTTCGTGAAGAATGTGCTGCAAGCCACAGGCAAGCCCAGTCCAATTTGAAAACGTTACGGGATTGTCTGGTGATCATGTGAATTGAGACAAATGATTTACCACTAGAAGTACATCGCTGGACGCCTCATAACTGCCGCGTACTACACATACATGTCAGGAAAAAAGAAAGAAAAATACAAG
Source organism: Kalaharituber pfeilii (assembly GCA_015179045.1). NCBI lineage: Eukaryota > Fungi > Ascomycota > Pezizomycetes > Pezizales > Pezizaceae > Kalaharituber > Kalaharituber pfeilii. Next base: position 855,977 of record WHUZ01000006.1, on the reverse strand, counting down.
TAAAATTACGAAAAATTACGAAAAATTACGAAAAATTACGAGCTGCCTGCCTGATAAGGCACAGTGCTTAAAGGCATGCTCCACGGGCCGGCTGACGTTTTATTGCAACCAGACTACGTTTGATCAGAGATCTCCAGTCACAGATAAACACACTGCTTGCTGTCCAATTGCAGTTGATGGAATACTGTAATCTCATGCCATTGAAGCAGCAGGTCAACGTCGCACCCAAGATTATCAACAATCTCTTTGCAAATAAAATACGGAATGAAAAATCCTAGTTGATCCTTAACCCCGTCCTTGGATGGTAGTACAGTACATTGTTGGCATGCACGTACGCAAGATGAGCTTGGGTCCTCATAAGTACAGTTCAATCTCTCTATATTTGTTGGCCGCCCAGCTCATTCACTGCGTTTGTACACCGCCTAAACTTACTTCTCATATGAGAAGTGTGCAATACAATACAGTTGAGACAGGATACCTCTGCATAATGCAGGACGTGAGTATCCGACAGGTTGCAGAATCTGAGCAAATTTTGTAAATCGCATTTCGTGAACGTAAATGTGCAACGTGTTTGCCGGGATCAAATGTTTTCGTACCATTGTGGTGGCACCGGAGCTGCATAGACCAGAACGATGCAAGCTGTCTTCGAGGGGCATGCTCAGGGTTACTCCCGTCTGGCCCAGGTTCCTGGGCCGCCAGATATTTCTCGGATGCAAGTGTTCTTCCCGCTCCAAAACGGTGCCGGTAGGGATCAGTGGCTGGATTTGGCACATTGTCTTCGACTACCAGTGCCAATTGCAAATTATTCCTCTAAAGCAGCGCAGAATCGAATTGGTAGAACGCATGGTTGCAGCTACAAGGAAATGCGAGCTTCCATGACAATATCTGCGGTCATGTCCTAGGCTGCAGTGACTGCCACATGACCACGGACAGGCTGACATCACTCTGCAGCACTATAATGGAGCGTGTCAATTTGCACACCAAGTCAATATCTCTGAGCCACCATGCAATAGGTCATTCTGCCCATACGGAGCAAAGAAGCAACGATTGCTTTTACAAGTCCGGCATCACCATATAAATATCCTGTTGACGTTTGTCATATAAAGACTTCAATAGGTATGTCATTGCGCTTGGATTGCTGATGCCTAGCACCGGTTCAAGCCGCGTGGGCTTTCCATGCTTAGTTTGGGTGTGGTGCGGGCTAGCTACCTTCGAGCTCCAAGGCTTCATGAGCGTCATGTCGGTTGAGGCATCCTGTGCCTGAAGGGTGTATTTTGCACTGTGAGGGGTACGGTATCGCAACCATAACTAGAGTATTCATACAGTTAGCGTAGGATTGTTACTTTGTACAGCCCCTCACATTTGTGCTGATGACTGTACTCTACTGCCCTTACTGCGCGTCGATCAACAGGGTATTGGTTATACAGTTTATTTTTTCTCGTAGGCGCGGCTTCCTCGGCGTATTTTTCTGGGTCCACTAACTACAAAAGCCAACCAGCACGTAGGTTGGGGGCCAATGATGCCTGTCAGAATCTGGCTCGCCAGTTGGCGGCCCGCTGCCGAACCCACGGCATACAATGAATCACTTGAGTGACGATATTTCAATTCCTGATTCGCCTGTAGTAACCAAGGATTCACGGGTATGTGGCGAGACTGATGCAGCACCCCAACTGTGAATCGAAGCACGCAGAAGTATTTAAGCGGATCCTGGTCTTGATACCATACCTTTTTGTTCTCAGTAGGGCAAGGGGAGTGAGTAAAATCGTATGATCGTACTGTAATGTGCCGCCAACCCCCTACGTGTTGCTGTTGTAATCAATGGAAGCAAGTCTCAAAATCGAATATTGAATTGCACCCCAGGCCAACAAATCAACACCACTACAGTTATGAAATTTGGCATGATGAGAAAAAAAAAAAAAAAACCAATTTTCGTACCATCGCTTTCATCCTATAAATCTGTTCAAACCGAAATGTGCTGGTTGGGGTGAAAATGTAGCTGAAATCACACAGTATTGTCACTTCCCCTCACTGAGGAATCCATGTAAATGTCCGGCATCACAACACTGTTAAGGTATGTAATCTACACCAAGATTGTCATTTAGCCATGAACTGACTGAGCCGCTTCAACGTTGAACGTGGCACTGAACTCGAAAGGTGTAAGGACAGTAACCAAAGCTGAATCTACATACCAATGGTTCAACTTTTGTAAAAATATCGACAATATGCTCCAGAAAATCGTTGCTTTTCACCGCTTCATCTGTTAAGGGTAACCCAACAGTAAAGCTACGCAGTCGTAGGAGTTCAAGCTCTGGATGGTCTCTGGGATATCCCTGCAAAGAGTCAGCATCTTCGTATTATCATCCTATTCGCCATTATTAAATCAAAGAAGTATGATGCCAATAATGGTAGCTTAAATTCACAAAAATTCTGTACCTTGGGTGCGGTTTTTAATGCATCAGCTGCGTTACGAGAAGCGAATGCCTGAACAGCCTTTTGTTTGTCCACCCTACCTTTGAGTCCAAGAAGACCTCTTGAGATACTGTCTCTGGCCAGAATGGACTTCAAACGATGGGGCCTGCGTGATATATCACGTCGTAGAAGTGATAAAGGTTGAGTGTCGGCATGCCAGATACCTCCGCCTGTGCAGAGTTTACACATGTGAGCCTGATTCTCCAAAAAGTGCAAACCCCAATTGAATTAAAATCCTTCAGGAAATTTGCGCGAATAGTGCATGTGCATTGGCTCATTGAGGGTAGAAGATTGAATGTTTGACCAATGTATGAAGTAGAAATAAGGCCACATACCAGCAAAACTCTTACCATTTGGTTGGATTTGAAGGTAATAGTGCGCATAAGGCCCTTTCCTCCCCGTCCTTGACCTGCAATCATAATTAGCTAACAACACTGGAGTAGAAGGAGTGTACTTCTAACCATGCAGCTGAAAAATAAATCTGTAGATTTAAATTGTTAAATCAGAATCATCCTATAGAACTATTCGATATCTTACTTTATATGGTGTTTGGTCGTTACTAAATCGAATATCTCTATGTATTCTGAAAATCTATTACGAAGGAACACTTGTCAGGATACAAGTATAATATATAACGCCAGCAAGATCAACAACTTAAACTCGGCAATTAACACTGTTTAACAATAAACGAACAGATAATGAGAGGACAACCCACTATGTCTTTCAGCGGTAGCTCAGGTACCGTAGTGTCCACATCCTTGGTGATTCTCTGGCTGAGAGCATCAACAAAGCTTTCAAAATCTTGTCTGGCAGCGCGATAGAATGACTCGTTCTCTGTATTATTCAGTCAAGGTTTATAAGGCAATCCTGAGTATCCGACATACCAGCAAACCAGGGGCGGTTATTATTTGCAGCCAGCTCTGAAACCTCAGTCAATTATCTGGTCCGTTCATCCACTTGAGGTTACCCACCATTGAGGAAAGCCATGGTATTTTCTTGAATTGTTTCTTCCTTGTACTCTAGAGTAGACAAACGATTAGGTATTAGAGTTTCACCACTTGGAAGGGTAATTCTATTGGCCAGTTGCATTTCACGGGCATTTTTGGCTTTCAATATTTGCTTAGCCCTCTTCACCTTGGTGGACCCTTCATGCAATGCATCTCGTCTTCTGTTCAATTTTGCCCGCTCATTCTCGGCATCCGAACATTCGTCACCTCTTGTTCTCTTCTTCGTTGAAGCCGCATCTTGGTTATGGGCCAATGGGGAACTACAACCTGACAGGCACTCTGAATTGCCATCTGAGAGTTGAGCATCTTCACTATCTCCGGCCCCGCGCCTACTATCCTCGCCCCCAAACGGTGCAAAATACTTGCTCCTCGCATCAGTCTTCCGCGATTCCTTCCACACTCCATCGACGCGTGCGGACTTTGTGGAGCTTGGTGCAGAGGCTGCGTGTGAAGGTACCATGTTGCGTGGTCTCTGAGGTTGCAGGTGAGATAATTGCCTGTACACAGTAGCAAGCAGCGGCGAGTGTCAGCCTTGGGTTTGTGGTTTGCACAGGGATGAGGGAACACTGTGGGTGGCAATAATCAATTGCGGCACCTTCCTAAGTCTGCGACGGAGCATACCTTCGTTTACTGGGGTTTTTTGGAGGGGGGGAGCCTTGTGGGAGAGTGCTGGCATCAGAGTGAGTTGCCACACGTACAGATGTGGTTTATGCCTAAAGAGCTCGACCGGTGCCTAGTTCGGAATAGCGCTGGGCCGGCGCAGGGATCTTGCGCTGGCGCGATGCAAGTCAAGACGTCCTCCAGGATCAAGACCGCAGCGCTCTTGCGACTCATCGGGGGTCATCGCAGCCGGGCGGCCGATGTCGCGTTCCAGATGCGAGGCCACAGCAGCCGCGGGTCCCAGGGACAGCACTGAGGCCATGAGGTCATTTGGGACGGTCTTCCCCGGATTCGTTCCATGGCCTACCGCTTGGCGCGCCGCGGCGGGATGCAAGGTCATGCACATGAGGTGCAGCCGCGCTTGTCCCCCCAGCGTTAGCCTTCCCGCGCCGAATGCAGCGGGCCTCTGGTGCGGCCACAGCACCGCGTGCATAATCTCGCCGGCATTCCCGCCTGCGCGCATACTTACATAAGCATCGCGCATGATGACTCCAGCCTTACTCGCATGCCAAGCCCCACTCAAAAGCGTGCGCGCTGCATAACCAAGCACGCAATCCAGGGCCCCGGATGCAGGTAAGGAAGTAAGTAGAGTGGGTCGCCTCCCTCCCGCCAGACCCCGCTGCACTTTCAGGCAGAGATATCGCCAACTCTCAAGCCACTATCACTAGCAGGTGAGTCCTCAACCGCGAGGTGAGTGAGCACTTTTACAGTGAGCTCCTTCGTCATAGCGTTATGACTGTGAATACCAGCGTTCTCTCCTCCTCTCCTCCCCCTCCCCCCCCGTTGTTTCCTCCTGCTCATGCATTAATCTCATGCTAACTGCACATGTGCCATCCTAGTAACTAATAGTGGCAAGCAAGGAAAAGAAAAATGACATCTGTAACGGCATCCACCATTTTCCAGCAGCGTAAAGCCAAAATCCTCGCTGGCCTCGCGCTTCACAGCCGAGATGCTTCCCCAAAAGGCTATGTTGACGATGAAATATTAGCATTGGTCAGCCATCTTAACCGGGAACCTGGGGTGGTCACCACCAGTAGTTGCGCTGGTCGTGTCGCTGTGTTCCTTGAAGGTGTGAAAAGAAAACTGGGACAGAGCGATGAGCCAATTCTTGAGGAGGGTAGTTCCATACAGGATGATCCAAATTATTCTCGCACTGAAGTTTCTCTTAAAAACGGTGTTCCGACGGAGCAAGTTACTTCCCGCCCTGCTGGTATTGGGGGTAAAGGCCATGGTGGCCAATGGCTGTACGTCTGCCATAACCCAGCGAAGCTTGAATTGCTCTCATGGGTCAACCTGTGCAGGGAATATCCAACAGGCTACCATTGCTGCATGGACGAAATCACAAAACCTGAAGGGAGCCACCACCATAATCACTCTGTGGCGGAAGATACTAGATTTCTGCACTTTAAATTTGAGCCAATGGTAATTATCTATTCCCACCACAAAAAAACAAGAAAAGTACTACGAATCTAATTGGTTATCGAAAGATATTGCATGTAATGACAGAAAGCATTGGGCTGGCTCAGAAAATTCTGAAGCTCGCAATATCAGCTGGCTTTCGTGAGTCGGGGATCATGAACCCTACCGCGCCTGCGACACTCGCTATTCGGACCACCGGGCTTGCATTTGATTGCATCATTGGCCATTTTCACCCAAGCACATTAAAAATATGTCAAACAGTAGATGATGCTTATTTAGGGATGTTGGCGCAAGTTGCGTACGCTCGGTTTGCGGAAAACGAGAGAAGAAGAAACTTGTTTTCGGACATGCTACAGAGAGATTCACCTGAAGGGCCATTGAATTGGGAAGACAAGGATAAACGCAGAGAGCGGAAAAGGGCCGAAGGCCTCGTCAGAAGCTCTCAGCTGAAGGCTCAGAGTAGTGTTATGGCATCTTCTGTCTCACAAAATAGAGAAGAGACGTATGCAAATCTTAAGGACCTTTGTAGTTGATCGTTCCGGGTTAAGTTGACGCCAAATTGGGCGGGTATACATTTATAACCAACTCCAGTGTAACATGACGGTTCTGTGCATCTGTTAGTTACCGAGATTGCCGTATCTGATTCTCCGTTTAAGAGTACCCAAATAGAGGGAAATAAATAGAAAATTAACTTCTGGGCGTTCAGGTTATTACAAGTCCTCTTATGGCTTGTAGACAGTCAAACGCTACGATGATGCAAAACTTAAAATTAGTCATGCAATCCCCGCCCAGCACACTGGGCTCTTGAGTGAGCCAGGAGGCGCTAATTAGGCCAATTGTTCTTTGCTAGGAGACTAAAATAACCGGGAGCTGATATAGCCGTTGTCATGGGATTGGAAGACAAGAAAGTTACCGTCATGTATGCAAGGGTCTACCATAGGATCATGGTTCAGCTTTAGCAGTATCATACATTGTTGTTGACTGACATTCTTAGGCCCTGTTTGGTTGCAGCGGGTCGTATCAGATAGTTTAGACCTAGCATCGGATGAATGGCCAAGACGGGATACGACGTAAGAGGTGCAATTGGAACTGGGAAAGTGTTTGTTTGCTACAATTTGACTACGTACCTACAGATATGCAGCGCCCAAAAAAAAAAAAAAAAAAAAAAAAGGCAACTTGAAAGTTTGTTTGCTACATTCTCATTGTGAAAAAAAAGAAAAGAAAAGAAATATGATCCCATGACCACCAATGTCAAACTTGTCAATTGCAGCTATTGCATTGCGAGTTTCAAGCTACTACTGCTATCACTATCACCATCCATAACAGGGCTGGCTATCACTGTCTATGCCTTCTACTATAGCACTCAATCAGCCTACTCAAAGTGTCAAACTACGACCAAAGTGGACCTTCCAAAGGATGCCACAGGTTTGCTGAAAAATAGACCTCCTGTAGGTACAGATTCCTTGCAATGCTGATGTCTGTACAGGAGTTTGATTGTAAAATAACAGCATGTACTCTGTTATTTCTATTCCAATTGCCAATAATAGGTCCGGAGTGAGGATATCATGAGGGTTGAGTTCAGCTGCCATAATAGTGGTGCAATGCAATGTTGATGTCATGATGCGATGCAATAGTGTGATGCAGTTTGCTGTAGCAAGCGGAATGATACATGGCTTTACTCACCTCCGTTGGACAGTTCCAATTTTGCGGGCGGAAACTCACAGTTTAATTTCGTGTGAATTGGCTCTAGAGAAACTATGAAATCGTTTGGTTGCCGTAGTTTTCACTTGAAATCTCGGCTATACGTGGTCAACCAAACATGGCCTTACAATATATCAGAGAAATAACCAACCGTTGGTAATAGCCAAATCACATGCACAATTGGCTTGATGAATGCAAAGGAAACACATTGAAACTAATTTAGATCCAAATTTATCGAAAGGTCATCAGATGCATCTGGAGAAGTAGCTCCAGCTGCCTTACTTTTGAACCTCCAAGCCTATGATCACAGGGGAATCACAGATTCCTGCTAGTAATTGCGATGCGCACTGACAAAATAATTCATTACTGACCAATCGGAAAGTACCTAGATTGTTGCACATTCGCGAATCCTCGGGCCGCTCCCGCTGCCTTGGCGTTTACCCCTGGATCCATGAACTGGGCACGAGAACAATCCATTTTTGACCTATTTCTATTCTTTCGTCCAGGAAAATTTCACTTCATCACAAAGATTACAAGGTAACAATATCAGAATTCCATCTCCCTTTCATTTTGGACCACTTCTATTCTGCTGCATGCCTTCCATTTTGATGCTTGCAATACATTCTCTTCTTTTTCTTACATTTTAATTTTTTGTATTAGAGTCTCTAGACCGCAGTTTGCCTGACATGGGTACCCGCCAACAGGAACCAGAAGGATATGGTGTTTGTACAGCCTTGAATATCAACAATCGACGGTATCAATCGGTGAAATATGCTGTAGGTATAATAAACTCGAACTAATAATATGAAACAAAATTGATATAGATAGAAAGTGAGAGATCCATCCATATACAAAATTTATCGCAGTAAATGAGCATGATACGCGCATGCAGCTTATTTGCATACATTGAAGAGGAGGTCCATCGCTCAGAGGTAATTTTCTCCAGATAATAGCCATAATGCGGCAACTAACCTTTTTCTTCTTCCCGCACTATTTATACGCCTACGGTGCAACCTGCATCATTCATATGGATCCTCGATTTACCGGAAAGATTTTTATCATTCTACGCATACACGGGTTATCCGCCACGTTTGAGGTTATTATTATCCATACCATCAAGGGAAGCTAAGCTAATCTTTTCTCCTTCATGCCGCTGGGATTCATGCGTCCACTGACGACTATGCATACCCATGTTTCTAATCATTCCCGCTATTTCACTGTTTTCACAGTATAATTTGGTAGTATCCCGGTAAAATCAGATCTATTTATCTCCTCTTTCTGTTCTCTGTGGGCTAACAAGAGTAAGACGTAGAAGACCTCCCGTTGACAACATATCAACATTTATGCACCTTGTACGTATCATTGTGTTGCTCCCGACGAGGGTATCGTTGCGGGCACCATTACACAAACGTTCATGCCTTTTACCTCTTCCTGGAAAAACATGACATTTTCCTATGATCATTTTCCACCATGGAAGGGGAAGAGCCGTTTACGCGTAGGGCATTCGGGCATTGAATATCTCATTTGTCTGTTTCTTTTCTGCTTTTTCCTGAGCAAACATTAGGAATAGGATACACCTTGTTAATTGGTACACCAGCGGGCTCAGCTGATGGTTCGATCACAAGCGAGCCCACTACTATAGGAGCGTTCTAGAGCGATGGCACTTAGTCCACTCCAGTTGAACACAGCCCGGATCAGGTAGATGGTGAGTAAATTCACTCGCATTGTGTAGTGATCTGCGTGAGGAGGTAAAGAGACACCGGGTGGTTCCCACCGTCAGCAGACAATGAAAAACAAATGAGGGCGTATGATTGGGCTTTGTCGATTCACATGGTTGTTTCCGCGTTGGCCGCGTGGAGCCTTGCCTCCCGGCAAATCTCATGCATCCTTCTCATTATAGTATACCCAATTTCTCAACCTTCGGTCTTGTTTATGCTAAGTCTCTCAGCTAGAGAGCCATCTCATGCTGTAGGGTTAAATCTGGGGTGTTGAGTGTCTTGGCAGTGAGGTTCAAATCTGGCAATTAAGTGTCTCAGCTTCACTAAGTTGACTGAAGGTAGGTGATTAGTCTTAAATGGTAGGTTACTTCGACTGAACGAGTAAACGTTCTTGACAGTACAATGTAGCTCCACACACATAGAACACACCGCTACTACTTTCTCGTATGATGTTAGATTTTTCTTCATTTGTCCCAATCAGCAGTTTTCAAGGGGACTTTTTGATGTCGACTGAAAATGTCTAGTTTTGAAACCGACCACAAAGAGCAGAATTTCCTCTCACGGCTGTCCGAAGGGTATAACTTCCTTGCAAGGTCTCCAAGTATCCAGCCCTAGCTACCTCGAAGCGAGCCGCGTACGGGGAGGCCCGCACTATAGAGCATGGTTTGGCAAACATGAAGAGTATGGGTGAGGATCGGGTTATTGTGCTTGGATCGGTGTGATGATCCTGTAGGGCGTTTTATGACCATAGCATCGGATAACATTCATCAGCTGCACACTAATCAAAGGTCAGTTGTATTCTCAATCAAATCTGATAATCCCCCTTCCCTTCTTACAGGTATATCATTTCAATGCGCAACATGGATATCAGCGGAATGTGTGACTCTTTACCAAAGACCTTCAGACTCTCGAGCATGGTATTACGAGTCACAGGTCACTTCTAGAACACTAAGACATATATTGATCCTCTGTACCTCTCATGTTCATTTAGCATCCAATCATCTTGATGTGGTTGATCAAGATGCTGATTGCATTGCAAGTATCCATTGGTAAATGTCTATCCACGCAAGGTGAGCATCGGGGAGACAGAGGCTCGCGTGGATAAAGTGGGACGACAAGCATTGACGATTCTCTGATTAACAAGAAGCGATGATGGAACCCTCGCCCACTGAGACAACGGACCTGCTGCACTAAGAGAGCTGTAAGCTGCACTAGATTGCGATCAACCCTAGCAATAACTCAATTGCAAACATGCAACAGTTAAATGTTTTCAGAGTTAAGGGTATTGCAATAGAGGTATATGTGATGTGCTTTTCTCTTCCTGAGACGATAGGTAGGATGACAGCATGGTTCGTAAAACAAAGAAGCAGGTGCTACTATTACTGTGGGTTAACGAAATTCGCAGGGCTTCTTTGGGAAAACCCTGCCTAATTATGGGATGTCTTGTACTGTAGATATTGCAAGCACGAAGTAACATAGGTGTGCCATTTGCCATTTGATTAGTTTACCAAGCTCCATAGTCTGGTTAGCAGGTGTCCGGGGGCAGTATAGAGCATTAATTCGTTTATATACTCTCGAAGAGGGATGGAACATTTTCTGTAGTTCAGAGGTACTTGATGTCTCCATGTCTACATGTACCGAATAGGGTAATAGTTCAGTACATGATACTCTCCTTATATATGTAGCTAGTCTCATACTTGACTACTTAGTGAAGATGGCCAATTACTTCCTTTACTAGTGTCATGCCGCCCTATATAAGCCCTTGATACATCCTGAATTCGTATCTATCGCCATAGCCCACAGGGCGGCACGCGATTACTAATATATCTATATGAAAAAAAAGAACTCGTATCTACCAAGTAGTATACCCGTACATGGATAGGGGCTTGTTTGCATGACCATGGTTAATCAGACTAGACCATGGCAGGATATAGCACGCATTTTACTGAATTCTACGCATGAAGTCTGAGCCTAATAAAACTGTACCCCAAGTACGACAATTTTACTTAGGTGAAAATGAAGTAGTGGTGCGCTCAGGGTAACAGGGCAAAGGAAAGCATTTCAATACAGCAACAAACGTCAAGAAAATGTTAACTAAAAGAACAAACTGAAGATTTTAGTTTACAGGAGTATTGTAAATACATTCAAATTTTACATGTCCAGCCAATACTGAATTATGTGTGGGAATGGACATAAAGTAGTACCACCTGAAGATCCATGCTTCTGTCCTCGATCTCATCGACTGTCATGGAATAATAGCGTCTGCGTACAAAATTCTAGAATAGCTTACCTGTTACAGATCTATCGCCATTACTTGAAAGTGGCTTCTTGGGCAGAGCTATTCCAATGCTCGCTTTCCACGTCGCCTGAGACATTACCAGTCTATACCTCGATAATACTCTGAACCTGGCGCCCTGATACATACTTAGCCATGTCAGCCGGTGTACTCGTAGCCAGATGCTGTTATGCTACAGCCATGCCATGCCTAACCTCTCAGAGGCCCTGTCATGGCGAATAGCTGCAAGCGGGGTTATGTGATAGAAAAAAAAGTAATTTGCAAAAAACAAAACCTCTCAGAGGGTGTGACAATAAGGTTTAATATGTGCCATGATATTCGGTCTGTCGTGCCACCATTGCTGATCTACATTAAACCTGTGATCCAGATGCGTTCAGGTGGCTTTGTGGTGAGCATCGATAGGGCAAGGCAGACTCGCTTGAGCATATTCGTATCACGAGGAATTTAGGAGACTTGGGGGAGCTAGGGCGGGGGGACCGAGGACACGAACCTAGAGAAGGCCAGGGAGCAAAACTCGACTGAAATAAAACCATGGTCCTGTTACTCTACATACCGCATGGCTCCATCTAATCACCCTTCGCAGTCACTAAGGTCAAATCCATACCGACTACTACCATTGCTTGCTCTCTCATTTTGTCCTCTTATTGCCCATCTGAGCTTGGTTACCCTTTTTGGGAATATGAAGGCTGTGCTATACTTGTAGTCTTATTCTCGAGGAGCGATACTCCAGAGGTACCTGTTTCCATCATATCCCTTGTTCCAGCGAACATGCAAACTCAGCACTCTCTCAAACCTCAAAGCTGGACTTTACAATTTTGAGTTGATGGCCAGTCTCGCTTTCGGTGAGTCCTTTCGCTGTACAATGATTTGATTCTACGCTTTACAAAATGCAGCCCAGTTCTGAACTATAACGAGTTTACATAGGTACCATGCCGTCGCTTGTTCATCAATGCTTCTTTGAGCTCTGACCACGCATCGAATTTCTATATGTGGAATAAACACAGCGCGTCCACCTGCTGAGAGGAGTTGCTTCTCAGTCATAATAGTAAGATATAATAAGAGGAGTGTTCAATTGAATATCAAACGACCACTTGGCAAGTATGCGCATCACCTGAGATGACCATAACCCCATTAGACGGAAATCCTATCATTGTCTACTTCACCTATACATATAGCACTAAAATCAATGAAAGCACATTTGATATCACACCCCTTACCATATCTTTTTACCTCAACAACTCTATAAGGACGGGCTGGTCGGAGACAGGATCCTTAGTACTTGTATACTGGGAATAAGCGTGTTGTAAGATGAAAAAATCTTCTGCAAGCTAACTGAAGGGTTTCAGATTGTTTCAAATGATGGACAAGAGCTTCTACAATCGCAAAACATGTACCAAGTTGAAATATCATTTTGGGTAGTGATGGTTGGCCTCAGTATGGGAATTTTGAGTGTTTCAATGGATACATCCTATTTTTTGCTCCGTTAATGTATTTGCCCAAATGTAATATATGCCTAATTATAACCAATGCGCCCTACAACTCTTGTTGACGCCATTGCGGCAGAGAGAGCAGTAAAAGGTAGATGCGTCACAATGAAAGCTTTATTGATTAGACTTTAATTACCGGAGTTTCATGGCTTGATTGGAGAGGAAGAGAGGAATGAGACATTGAAGAAGCACGAACTTAGACAAGTACAAATGCATTGATGACGGCTTTGCGAGATGCAGTTGAAAATTCTTCAATATATTGGCTAATGCAGTTTGGTCAAACTTCTGGAGGCTTTGAAAAGCCAACTCCACAGCCTTATACTCGGCTATCTTTTCCTCTTGTACAATGGCAAGAATGCGTATGGGTCTGTTACATTTGGCCGTTCAGTTAGGTCGATGGTTGGGAACAGTGAGAGAACAGAGAATTTGTCCTTCGGAGATATACACAGAAGTTGAAGAAGAAATTCATGTATTTCTATTGCGAAGGAGTTTTTTGAGAGATCTAAATTTACTGGGGGCTTCTAGATTGGTTATTCTCTACAAAATTGTTAATGTGGTTAAGGAAGAGGAGGTTTCTCAAATTACTGTTTTTATCAAAGCTATTGCAGATAAAGTAGACAAAAGGTATTCAGATGGGTATAGGTTTGGGAATGCGCTGGTATAGGTTTGAGGCACTTCGATTTTTCTTTTCTTTTCTTTTCTTTTCTCTTCTTTCCTCTTGCTTTTGTATTCTTTTTGGTTTGTTTATGTAGCGGATATCTATTTTAGCATAAATAAATATCAGGGGTGCTTCCCCAATAGCCTCTCAAAAAATAAGTATTACCAGCAGGAAGTTGCAGGATCTTGTGCCGCAGAGGCGCCCAAGGAACAGAGAACCAATATTGCAATGCCACAGTAAGCGCGATCTGCAGCGTGCGGCTAAGTTATGCCATGTAAAAGACTGCGCAGTTATCACATGATTGAGCAACTCACAGCCGAATGACTCCTCTAGGTAGGCTTGTTAGTTTGCAGCGTGCCATCATGAAAAATATAACCTCACGCAAGCAGAAACCGATGCAAGGATAAGCAAATACTTAGTCACTTGAAGCATGATTGAAAAAGCAGAGGTGTGAGGCATTTAGTAAATAGTAATAGGATGTTGGTGATAAAGTTGGTTATGTTACGCCTCCCATCCTAGTACTGAAGTACATACCTGCACAGTGCAGTTAGCTGTTAGCTAAATATCACAACAAGGTTACCAAACAACGTCTCATAACATCCTCGAGTTTCAATGAGCTTCAATGAGACTCAAGGACATTTATGTAGGACTCAGTAATTCAATTGTAATGTGTCCTCTAATCTGTGGCAACGGAATTTAGAGTTCTCATATCTCATTAACTTCGGGATATCCTAAGGATTTGATTGGACAAGCGTAACATAATAACGACAAATGGAGCCTGGGCAACCATCTCGAGACCGAGTTCATGGCTTTGGCAGCTCATGATAGTAGCCTTCCTCAAGTGAATTCTATGTAGACGCGACTTCTATGTAGACGCCGTGACGGCTTCTACCTCAGCCTGTTCCATTGAACACATAGATGTTTAATCACTCATTGGCTGCTAAAGTCGGTATATGATGGTGCTGAGCAGGAGCGTGTAGCATATCGAATTTCAAGTGGGCACTTAGCTTGTGTTATTTTTTTTTTTTTTTTAATATCACATGACCCCGCTTGTAGCTGTTCGCCATGGCAGGGCAGCTTGTGTTATAGATGACTCCATAGACGTGAAGTGAAAGCAGCCGAATTGTACTTGCAGGAGCAATTTTTATAGATTGGTCTGCAGTGTCAAATGGAATCCTTACAACTGGTAGTTTCGGAGTTATTAGTCACGTGCACATGATAGCAAAAGAAAAATCCACTTGATGTAGTCGGAAACCTGAAATTGGCCCTCTTGAAGCAAGCAACAGTTCTGCTGTAAGGTACAAAGAGCTTGAGGCTCGAGGCTCAATCGGTGATTCTGTAGATAGATGTACCTTGATATCCGTGATCGAGAGCGAGGCAATTTATCAATTGTTCAGCCATATAGTTCTTCAGGAGCTCGACGAGAGATAAGAAGGATCTCGTGCCCTACAACCGACCCTCCGGCCACTATAAGCCCAAGAATTGAATAACTCTATCAGGCAAGTGAAAAGAAGTCGAAAGGAAGGCTAGTGCGATAAGTCACTTCATGTTCATACGATCAAGTGCCACACTGCCCAGTTCGATGAGCCTGTACTTGTACCTACCCCAGCTACATTCTCCCAAACACCTGTTAACGCTTCAGGAGTAGCAGGGTTAACTTGCGCCCAGTGAGCCAAATTGAGGACAAGGATTGTAACTATTTAGCAAGACACCTTCGAGGTTCTCATGAGGTGAAGTTCAACATGACCATCTTAACCGAGGAAATACAAAATATATGTAGGAGAAGCAGATGGGGTAGAATGCAGATGGTGTGGCAAGCAGGAGGAGGTGACGGCATTTGCTAGAAGATTGTGGAGTGTGGAAAGTAAAGTGGTCAGAGGAAAGAGTCTACTGGGTTCCACCAACAAAAGAGGCGGGCATGATGGTGGAATTGTTGACGTGGACTGAGCTATAGGGAGAGGAAGGGGTGGGTAATTTTCTGTTTTGGTATTCTCCCTTTGTAAGAAGTACCTTTGGGCTCTCGCCATAGCCCTCTGGGCGGCATGCAAGTAATGATATAAAAATCAAAAAAAAAAAAATTATAATATTATTATTATTATTATTATTATTATTATTATTATTATTATTATTATTATTATTATTATTATTATTATTATTATTATTATTATTATGCAGTCAAGAATAGTTGAGGGTAACGCATACAGTACATCCTCAGATGTATACCCAGCCGACTAAAAGTTCTCCCATGTTCAAGGATACGCATGATAGGAATTCCAATTTGTGATATGTATGTATAGTCTTATAGATTGTATATTTATGTACATTCACTGTAATACTCTCAACAAGTACACTAGATCGTATCTTGAAGATCGAGTTCAAGCGGATGGTTACTTCTGAACATTCTGCAGTTCTGGTATAGTATCCATGAAGAAAGCATAAAATTTGAGTTGCTACTTCTCAATTGCAATTTCAATTAGCAATGACAAACATTGCTTCACGAAAAAGGTGATTAATCAAGCAGGATAATGCCAACATTTTGTATGCAGATACAAGCTGCAAACTCCGCAAGACATGGCTTCTCAGCATCATTAGCTTAATTCACGGCGATATATAATTCAAAATTCGCGACTAAACCAATGGAAACCCTAGCGACATAACCACTAATGCTCGCTTGGTAACAAGAGAGGAACGGTTGAGTAGCGCTTTACCCAATCCTCTTCTACCTTGACCTTTCTACTAATCTCCATAATGACAAATGAAACCAACAAATCCTGATATGTGAAGAGAACCAGTATGAAATATGTCGTCGTGCTGGTAAAGGCTTCTAAGTCTGTGACAGAACAGTGAGCGTAGAAGGAAAAAAAGAGAGATGAGGAGAACATGCAGACTAGAGACATGATCACGTTAACAAAGTGCCAGCCCAATTGATAGGAGAATGAAGAGAAATTAGAAAAGAAAACCATCAGGACTATAAGAAACAAAAACACCGGGAACGCCTACTCCACTCTTCCTCGAACTCGCAATATAGCAGATAAGCAAACGATGTCCCTGCTACGCCTCCAATTTCTTATTTTGAGAGTTCAGGGTTATGCTGTAGAACTCCAATGCGTTAGGCTTTTGCGCCGTCTCTGAGTTTAGTATCCTCTGTCCTTACCGCAAAGCCAAATCTTCTTCCGGATCACTGCGGTGTTTGTTCCTCCAAACTCCTTGCAAAGAAAACCATCCCAATACGAGTAAACCAATCATAATGAAAGCAGTGACGCAAATGCGGGCCCAAAACCTTCCATCACTTTCTACCCCTAAATGACCGACGTTCCCTTGCTCATTGCCATTTGCATCATACCCCAAGTTCAGCCATAATTCGCCAGCCTGAATACCCAGCCCTGCGCACCAGAATACCGAAAACACGAAATTTCCGATTATTGTTGCCTTTTCACCGCCTCGTAGAGCAGTAAACGTAGACACATATGGAGGTGGTGCAGGATAAACCGCCTTGAAGAATGATAGGGTTATTGAAAGGAATAAAGTTGTGGCAACTGTGAGAATAACTGTGTACCCAATCGAGCTGTATTACAGAGTTAGTATCCAATGGCTCAAAATGGAAGGAATTGAACAAGAGCGATATATATATAATATAATAATAATAATAATAATAATAATAATAATAATAATAATAATAGTGGGTTGACATACAATAACTTGAACCATCCACCATGCTCAAATATCCCTATGTGGAGTTCTCTTGCCAGCCGTGCAATGCATAATATAAAAACGGTAAGTGTGGCGATATCCGTTAACGCGAGGAGGTAGAAAACCGGAGATTTACGCCGCGGGGGATGTGTAGGGGGGGAAAGATAAAGGTTACTCTCCACATATGGATGGGAGTGGTACATGTTAGGCGAGCGAATGGCTTGCTATAAATCAAAATACATAAACGAGCGACTAGGAAAGTAGATAGGCGATTTGAAGCATGAACTGCAGCACCAGTTAAGTTGCAACGGAGAGAGAAACCGATTAAGGGGGCTTCGGGAAGCCAACGTTTGCCGGACGCCTCAGTATGCTGGAACCCAGGGGAACAGAGGGGAGGAGGAAGGGGAGGACCCCTTCCATGATAAACGTCCCCAGCGCCCTAATAGTGCGCGAAAGGAGATTACAGGGTGTTCTGGACCCTTACCTGTTCAGGCGAAGCCGGTGGTCTGTGAGCACGGGAGGGGTTGCACCAGCAGGGATCCCAATGGAGATCCGCGACAAATTTAGCTACGGCTGAGTCCCTCCCAGAAGCTGGGGAAGTCCATACGCAGGGTCACGGGCAGCAATAACATCAGCGGTAGCATGAAGGTTCGTACCAGCGTGCGCGGTGCGGTGTGGATGGTGGAGCTGAATTGGCGCGCACGAGGCCTGGCAGGACGGGGTAGGTAGATGTGCACTGTGATTGGGCAGAGTGGATTAAATCGTCCAGGAAAGAAGCTAAGAGGACACGATGAATAGCTGGAGGAGTAACTGGAGAGAGCTATCACAAAAGCAGATTCATTGCCCTTTTGGGGAGAGTCTTGGAAGTGATCCCAGCAAAATTAGATTTCCTCACATCCAATCGAACATGGCCACCACGAACAGATTGGCGTATCCCCATCCAAACGAGGTATTTTCTATCGGACACGAACTGCGAAGATGTACACCGGCTGATGTCGACGTAGTGATGCATGATTGTTCAATATGATTTCCGATTTCAGTAACACAGTAACACATATCCTGTTGAAGCCAGTCTAGCCGTAAACCTGACCCGCATTTCCATCCACTTTTTTGCAGCGCCCCTTGATAGCCAGACGTAAAAAGAGAAAGAGCATTTGAACCCAACAAACCCATGCATAAGTAAATGAGCAAGAATCACACAGAAGTAAATGTAAAGAAAAGACCCAACACCTCCCACCAAAAACACACGCACAAACGTCAACTTAACGACTTCTGGCGGCTGGTTTTGGAGCGGCACCCTTCGCACCCTGCTTGCTAATCTTCTGGGCCTGTCCCCTGCCGGAGGCAGCAGCTAGTTTCGCCTTCTCCGCCTTTTTCTTGCTTTCGGCAGCAGCTTTCTTCTCCTTCCCCTCCTTGATGGCTTGGGCTCGAGCGGCCTGGCGGGCTTCAGGTCGGATGGAACGCCTCTCCTTGATGACATCAAGAGAGGCACCAACAATGGCACGTTGGTGCTTGACTGTGCGGCGGGTGCGCTTCTTGGCAACTTCCTGTTTTTTTGAAGAGGGGGGGTCAGAGGTTACGGGAAGAGCCCTGATATGAAGATAAGATATACCTCAGCAATTCCCTTCCTGTGCATGCGCCTGAAGAGAACCGTCCAGGCAATCCGACGAGGGTTCTTTCGCTGAAGGAATAGTGACTCGGATTTTCCATTTACGAAACGGAAGACCTTGGAATCGCCACGGACGTAAAGTTTACCCTATCAAATTATAGTAGCCACCCATTAGCAACAGCACCATCCGAGAGCCCATGTTCATATCGGTTGTTGAGTCGGTTGTTGAGAAACATATGTGGCGCTGCAGATTTGGTCGGGCTTGAGATTATGTACCTTGGAAGGGTAAATCTTCGCACCGGAGAAGGAGTCGAGTTCCGTCTAACCATAACCCCCATTCCAATCAGCATTTCTCTTGCTAAAAACCGTAGAATCCCCACGAAATTCATGTCGCCGGAAATACCTTCATTTTGACTAAGCCGTGCTGGTCTTTATCCCTGTTTACCGCGGTGCCGTTGATGAAATGTGGCTCTCGTTTTCGTAGTCTTTGGTGAGAATACACCGAGCAACTGGTTAAACTGTGATGGAATTATTTTGCACTGCGACGTTTTCGGGAATACGAGTCACGCCCTAAGTTGCACAAGTTTGTGTGTGAATAATGTGTGGGTGGCTTGGCAATGTGGCTTGAGATGAATTTGCTAGGGCTTAGGGCTTGGGGCAGCCACAGTCTTTATATTCAGGTGGCTCAATTCGAACGCTGACAAAGGTGCTTCAGTCAAGATTTGGCAAGCAAGTACGGAGTAGTCTACGGGCTCGGCATGAGACCAGCTGGTTCCATAACCAAACTGAGCGCAATTAAGTCGTGAGGATATTCTTACATACTCGCTGGTTCGGAAAGTACTAGACAGAAAAATAAGTATTTGGACAGGGGAAAATGCATATACATATATGCGCCATGCAGTATTCGGCAGAAACTAGCATAATTCGCATGCTTGGCTGGTGATAACCATAAGACTAGTCCAAATTTCAGGATAGGGTGGTCAAATTTATTATGTAAGAAGTATTTGGGTGATGAAATTTGGACAGTTGACATAATGAATTTGGACCTGCCAAGCATATGAAAATATGCCGAATATCGCATAGCCCATAATATGCATCTATCCCTGTCCAAATACTTATTTTTCTGTCAGTAGACATGAGCTGCCAGCAAATTGGTGCGAGTATGAGGTTGCTAATTCCTACAACGAGCGTATCCAAAACCTCTAGATACCTCATCATCACTTCGGAATTACCTCATACCAGGATCTCGGCTCATGTGCTATCCACATTCTAGTGGCTCCTTCACACACGACAGCCTCACGCCGTGATGCTCTTTGCATAATCTTCAATAGTAACAGGCTCCAAAAAGCCTGAAGCTTGGCGTTTATCAGTTCCACCAATCTTTTCTCAAGTAAAAAAGGAAATCACGGATTTGTTCAGCACTCGAAAAGCTACAAATCTATGATATAATCATTAAAATCAGAGCTGATTTGGTGGGGCTGATTGAGTTGGGAAAATTTCGGTGGGCGGACATGTCGGTTCTTAACTTCCGGCGCTTGAATTATTGAGCGAGTTCAACCATAGGCTCCTACACTGGCTGCGGGATTCCCTCTGGTGGATGTCGACACCAGATTACTAGAACATTGAACCAGCTGTCAACCTGTCAATAGTCTCGGCAACTCCTGTCAAAATGCTTTGGTTGTATGCGAGACCATGAGACAACACAGAACCATGCGCGTCAAACTTCATCAGTTTTTGATATTGGCCTAGTCTATGTCCTCTTTTGGGCTTGCGTCCTGACTGGAGGGCTCACCTGACCCTTCTCAATCACAAGTTGTACAGTTACAATTTAACCTTAAGAGTAGATAGCCATGCGAGGGAATAGTGACAGCATAGGTACTACTATGCTTATTTTAGGGACGTACATCCGTATTTCATGCAGGATTATCAAAGCTTAAAGGGCCAAGACCGATCGCATACCTTTGGATGAAACAGCCTGTTACTGACCTCGCGAAGATCCACTTCCCATGAACCAGCTAGAACCGAACAGTGTGCCCACTCCGACGCACAAACTCGAGCCCCAAGCTGGCAATGAACATTTCAAGGTACTGTAAGTACTGTAGAGTATATTGTTGTTCCCTATTTTTGATGTCTTCGTAAAATTCCCCTGCAAGAAACGAAAACCCGGTTGCAGCAAATTCCGTAATGTGTATGAATAGAAGTGTCCAAGTTCACGTGACATGACATTGAAAGCAACTGAGGATAATGCCTGCTTCGTCTTGGTGGATCAAACCTTATCTGTGCAATGCGGTGGTGCCTTTGTGCTTGTCCCTTGTGCTTTCGGCATGGCATGCAGCTAGAGTCGCTGAATGATTGACAATCCGTCTTGTTCTCATTCAATTGTACCGTTAATTCTCTACCTCGCTACTCAGTCTCATAACCAGACCATCTCGCCAATTGCTACAAGAAGCAACTGTCATAACCAGACTGGTCATTGCGCATCCCCTGTGCAACTTCATTTTGTTGAAGCATAGTAACTTGAGATATGGCACAGGGCGGCCCGAAACCGGCCATTCGAGTAGTCTAGTTGGCATGACTATCGTTCGAGAATAACCTTAAGTGCCTCTCTCAGTTTAGATTGGTGTGGAGTCGACTACTTAGATTCAAGTAGAGTAGCTTAGTGTAGTGTAGTCTTGCAAGAGTTTGAGGGTAATGCTTTACTGCAGGAGATCAGAGCATCTTTTCCATTGAATGGGAAATCTTCAAAAGGAGCATACATAATGTTAGATGCGTCAGATATGTGGCGGGGACAAAAAATATAAAAACCATAAAAACCATGTACAAAAATTAGGTAGCATATATTTCTCCACATCATGTTGATACTTGACTACTATGCCTGGTAGCAATATTGCCGCTTTCAACTTACGTGCTTTGAAGTTAAATGAGTACGTATACGGCTAATAATTGTGAGATAGTCAACGAATTACAAGTACCTTGATTTTTCGAGAAGGGACTCAGGTCTAGGCCAAATGCTGACAACCACTGCACATATGTAGCTAGAATGTTAAAATTGATGCAAAAAGATTTATGTTTCTTGGAGGATAATAAACAAACCACGTAGGGAAAACTCTGGAAACTGTTAACAATGGAATCTATCCGACATGACAACTACTAATGAAGGTTTAAATACAAGACTATTCCAACCCTGGAAGAGCAAAATCTTTGCTCACATCGCTAGGAAATTGCGTACAATGGAGCATAGATCAACCACCCGCGCCAGCGGCAAGTTGAGGAAGATCTCTACTACCAGTACCGTAGTGCTGCGTATGGGTAACGAACCAGCACCTTGGCACCTTCCCCGACACCAAGTTTCCAGTTCTAGCAATCAATAACTCACAGAATATATCTCTGATATATGCGATGTATTAATTCTAGACCAAATTGACTGCGCTGATTCCGAATCTGAAGGGGGAAAAAAACTGCAAAAAAGCTACATCTATAGTATCTACAGTTGTATCACCTCTATATCTTGCGAAATAGCCCCCTCCAGTGTCCACAAGCAAACACCCACTCTCTACAACACTTTACCTGCTCATGCAATAGCGGCGGTGGTACTGCCAGTGCTTCATTACATTATGAGGTTGGTAAAAGCTCAATTTTGCAGCATAGTGCTGTATGTACCTTCATATATAGATTCTGAATTTTACTTTTTTCTCAGATTAGCTGCCTCTACCTGCAGCTCCAAGACTGGCAATCCCAATTTCAACCCAGCTACCTCTGAATTAGTTTCTTATATGGAGCCCGCCTCTCCTCATGCTAGCCATGATCCGGCAAGCTCACAGTAACCGGCTAGATATAGACAGCTAACCAGTTGCTGGTTATAGCTTAGCCATCTGTCTACTGAACTGCCTGCCGCTGAGGCATGGAATCAACTGCTGCCACTGAGCTCCCAATGCTGAACTACTCTAATCTACTATTGCAGTCATCCTCCTTAGCAAGGCTATTGCTAGTTACATATCATAGAACTACTCGCTTTTAGAATACAATGCTATTACTACTACTGCTGTAGTACCTAGCTAAGTGCATTGAATACCTACTCAATATGTCTATCAGTAGGTGTTAGGTTTCTTAACCTTGAATACTCACCTTGATTGTATATTAAAGACATGAGTGATAATATTAACAAATGCATTTCTTTAGGTAATAAAAAAGAGAAATCTGGAAACAAAAAAGACTTTCCACTGCTTCTGATCATGGCTATTCTTCCGCATTATTACAGCTATGTCTACTTGCCAATCTTTCACCTTTAGAGACAGATCTTGGAAGAGTGACCTTCTTCAAATGGATTCTGCAAGCTTATATTTAGTGGTTATCAGCTTTGCGTTACGTTACGTTACTTTAGGTAACCCATGTCAACCCGCTAATCCCAAATGAGAGGAGGGTCGCTAATGTCCCCTATGTAACCTACGTTACCGTCACATCCGTAACATCAACATGCCCCGCATATCGGAGAAGGCCAAAATCGAACAGGTGGTCATGACACAATCGAGACTCGTGCTATATCTATGCTTAATTCAGATGAGGATGAAGATGACTATGAGCTCTTAGAAGACCTTATGCTTGATCTCATAGTTTCTAACCACCGTTATCTCTATCGGAAGCGTGGGTCTGCCAGAAGTCATAACTTCGATGTTTTCAACACCATGATTGAGCAATATCCTGAGTCTGCTTTCAAGTGCTTATTCAGGATGCAGCGAATTAGTTTTAAACAGCTTGTCGACCTCCTAGAAGTGCTTCCGGACCAGAAGATTAATTGCTGGCATCAGAATAAAACAAAATACCCCCCTTGCCCTGTCAAGATTCAGATCGCAGTGGCATCCGGACTGTTCAAGTTGATTGATTTTTGCTCTTTTATATGACTTCCTCATGTTGGATATTTTATCTGCTATTCTCTTGATTGTTATATGGGCATCCTTCTTAGATTCCTGCTCCTTTACCCTTTTATACCAATCGCTTTGTTTACCGCGCACCAACTCTCAATTTTCCAGCATCCAAACAACTAGCCTCTCAATCTCGTCATTTGACCAATTCAAGTTATTATTTTGCTGGCTCATAGGGGTAGTAGAGTGTGAAGTACCAGAGGGGGTAGTAGAGCATGGAGTAACAGCTTGTGAACTTGCTGTGATTGTAGCAGACGTTTGCTGGCTCATGATGGTACAAACTGGAGAGCTTTCATGAAGTGGTAGACACGTTCTTATGTATATGCATCCATGTGTTGCTGATTTAGGTAAAACACCGGTCAAAGAAACTATTCGCATATCCTTGTCGTTACCTAAAGTTACGCTAAGGTTATGGTGGTATGATAACGCGACGATTTGGCTACGTGATCCCATGATGGTTACGTTGCGTAACGAAAATCGGCTGTCTCACGTTACGAAACCAACCAATCAGAGCATTTGCTTATGTCATGTTACCTCACGTAACGGTTACGTGACGCAAAGCCGATAACCACTATAGTGGTTATCAGCTTTGCGTTACGTTCCGTTCCGTTATATGTAAGGTACTCTCTTGGTCATATGGTAGCATCTTACCTGCTCCAAGCTCTATACCCCTTCTCCCCTAGTATTATGAGATCCACAAGCTTATAAACATTCTTTAACTACTGTGAATTAGTGCTATATTCTCCTAGTCACCTTTTACTTACTTATCCTTATGTATATTCAGTGGCCAGTACTCCCTGTTGGGTAAAGTTTTTGTTTCCAGTAAACACCTACCGGATGTGTCGGGTGCATACAAGATTAGCGCCCGACACTGCATTTTAGCACCCGACAGCGTCGCCCGACAACCAAAAAGGGTCGCCTGACAACCAAAAAGTGTCACCTGACAAGCAGAAAGTGTCGCCCGACAAGGCAACTGCGTCGCCCGACGCCTGGCATTGCGGGCGACTGCCAAGCACGTCGGGTAAAATAAAGCCCCGTTTTCGGGTGAGTTACATTTCAGACTACGGCCAAGCCATGGAGGAGGCCGAAAATAATAGTCTGGGCACGAGAACAAGACTAGCGCTCCTTGGCCCATTGTCGAACTCTACTTAGCTCTGACGTGTTCTCGTGCCCAGACTCTCTTGGCACGCTTAAATATGTAATTCGCGAAAGGAAGACTCTGACGAAATAACTAACCGTTTATTTGTTGCCTGTGGCATATTCATATTATCCCTCGGGCGCGCGAAATCATCAAATTTCGTCCCACTCAAAAAGGATTAAAATTTCTTCTTGATGTATCTATGCACAATGCAAGAACATCTACTCCAATGGAAGCCTCGAATATTGGCTCCTCACAGACTCTGCTGAGGACCTATTGTCATTTGAGCTCCATAACCAAACACCTTTGGGGTGGAACGATTTCGCGCGCCCGAGGGATGTCAAACTTTCCTAAATGCAGATCCCGTTGACAATCTTGCTACCCTGCAGTGATTGGCTAGTGCTGGGGGCACTTACAAGACTGAATCGCTACATATCATAGGATAGAGCCCTACAGTGGGCTTTTATGATAAGCTCGGCCATGCATGGCCCTGCCAAGACAGATGTCAAAAACAACCAGTTTACGCATTGGGAGTTCCAAAAGTTGTATGCTATTGGCCTGGAACTGGATGCATGGTAAGGCTGTGTTGTACTGGCAGTGCCACAACCTCAACAAATAAGGTATAAGCCTCCACCTTACTTCGACTACTCCTGACAAAAAATCACTAATAAATATAGATGTAAGTAGCTATAGTAATAATGAAGAGTGTTTTGGCAGATAATACTGTAATAAGAGAGGCTAGGATAGAATCAATGTCAACAAAATTGTAACGAAAAAAGAAAACCAGGCATAACGAAAATTAAAATAATACCCCTCGAGACATCTATAACAAAAACATGCCCAACTAGTATTTGCCCTCAGCTTTCATTCATTTAAGCACTACAGGTACCTGTAACTCCTCCCTTCATCCTGTTAAAAGCTCCTGACAAATGAACAGTGCAATACATTCCGTCAAAAACTTCCCTGAGTATCAACAGCTCAACAGGAACCATTGCCAAACAACCTACGGCAAGAAATAACAACAATGACCCGGTGAAGTCTAACAAGAGTTAGCGTGCAGTTTCATCAATTGGATCAATCATCATTATCAAGGATGGTCTCCGCATTCAAGCCGGCCAGTGTGCTCGCTAGGCCTCCTTAGCGAGGGCAATCTGTCTTTGCCTATCATTCTCAAAGTTAATATTGCCTTTTGAATCAGTAAGCGTCATGACATCTACATGTTTAATCCTTGTTGTTCTAAAAGGCCTCGCAGTTCGCTCTTGTGTGAATCCATATTGACGAAATTGATTAACAATGCTAGGGTAGCCCTGATATAGCGGAGCATAGTCCATGTTTAAGACTGTGGCATCAACCTTAAGGCTACGGAGAACGCGCATAAGGACCATTTGTGGGTAAGGAGACTAGTGGAAGCCAAGCTGTTAAGCGTCCTACTGTATTCTGACAGGTAGCCGTGAGAAACTTACACGTCAAGGTTGAAGAACTCCGTATGCTCCAGTCTCGGATCTGTGTGGTAGACAGAGAGCTCTCCTGGGTATCCATGGAGCCTTGTGGATAGAGTTACTGGGATACAGTCTGTCACACAGATTAAATTACGTAGATTCTGATAAGTTTGGCAAGTAATTACTTTTCCATTATACTCATTCACATTGAGATCAGAGGGATCAACACAAATGGTATGCTTGACATAGGGTGCTAATATCTGTTTGCAATGTTGTTGGAATTTCTGTTCATAATGTAGCTTAAGTACAAATTACATAGCTGGCTCAAAAGCCCAGACCCACTGATAATTGAGAACAGTACTACGGTCACTACTTCATTTGATGTCAGTCCACTCCATTTTCCTCGCAAAGGTGTGAGCCAGCACTAGACTGAGGCGTTAATGAGGTTGCAGAGAGTTTAGTATTAGAGCACTGCGGAATGAGGACCGGCTTAATTTGTAGTTACTTTTTGAGATATTACCTGCTTGGATTTGGCAGAATAGAGAAGAAAATTGAACGAGAAAGTCAAGGAAGAGCCTACTTACGATGTATCTCTCATACTATAGCTGGAGGAGCCATCGTCATCATTGACAGTGGAAAATGGGAGTATGCCGAAGTCAACTGGAGTTGTCTGTGAGGACATGTTTTTTGCAATTGATCAGGGTATTGGTGAGTGTAATTTATTAGAAGTGGAAAGATAGGTGGAGAAGATGTGAATATAAGAAGATAGATGGTATATTGGATGAAGCTGTAGTTAGAGTAAGATAATCCTGAATGCTGATAGTGTTCTGGAGTGAGTGTAGAGGAAGATGAAACCTGTTATTCAAGCCCTGGAGAGTTCAATCAATGACCCGCCGTTCTGAGAAAACACCTTCAAGCAAGTGTTGGTGCAGAGCCGCGAGAGTGAGGGCCGTCCCACCGGAGACATTGCGCATCTCCTAGGTGCGAAGTCACCAATCTCTTGACTTGCATCGGGAACCTTACTATTCGCATCAAGCAACTACTGTTTTAAGGACATATTGATATCTATGAATCCATAGTACAACGAATGAGTAATGATCATTTTCCATGGGGACTTTAATAAACGTAAGTTGTGCAGAACTTGGTGAACAATCTGCACAATCGGCAGTTGCCTGATATGTTATGCCAGCAAAGATTGTTTCTCAATCCGATATTTTTCTCCAGGTGACCGCAGTAGTTGCGGATTAATGAAATGCCACAGGCCTAGAGATGTAATGCACTCTTCCCATCCTCTGTAAATTCTTCCTCAGTAGCTTCAATACGAGTCAGGAGAGTTAACTGGAGACGTCCCGTGACACTGGATTCAGTTTCTCTCCGCTAAGAGTACACTGAATGCGCAGATACACTCGCTTCACCTTGCTGACTGTGATTAGCGAACGGTAGTGATGTGATAATACTGCAAGTTCATGGTCCCCTATACTGCATTTCTGCTGTAACCCCGGAAATAGGAACATCAATGGAGAGGCAGACGCTGGGCGTTCGGCAACTGCTTCACTGGATGCAGCCTGGTCACCATACTCCCAGCTTAGACATTCTGGGTATTCATCTGGAAGTGAAGTGGAGAGGCAGGGTCCTCTCTTGCACACATGGTAGCCCAGATGACCTGTTATTTGGTTGTCGTTGCCAGCCGTGACCCTTATGCATCTGGGGTAGGTGTCAAGCTCATGCATGGCCATATTGCCATGAGATATGACGAAGTGATGTATCCGGCGGGGTCCATTCCATGCGGCAGATCGGCATGGCATAGGTGCCTGGAAGCTTCAGTGCTGCCCCCTGCTTGCTTTTGGCGAGCGTCAAAATATCTGGTAGACGAACGCACGCCAGAACAACAGCAGGGTAGTGCACGGCAGGTGGACTGGCGACTGCCCACACTGAGGGGCGGAGAATCAAACTCCACTCTCTTGTAGCTATAGCTGGCAGCGGGGATCGGTCACATTCAATCTGCTCCAACTTGAACTGCATGAATGTGGTGCTCCGGCACAAGCACATCTTGTGAGCCTCAAAACTCGCTGGTGCAGCTCTTGCGGTGATCTGTATTGCGAGCCTGAGCGACCGTAGCGGTTGGGCACCAGACTAGGAGCGTCCATGATCTCATCTTCAGCTCAGAAGGGCTCTTTGCACACATGAGCGATGTTTAGCCACTTGCATTGTGTCCGACTGACGCGAGTGGGCGGACTGCTGACCGCTGACCGGCAGATTAATGTTGATCCGCCCGCCGCCGAGTGTGGCTGCACATCCCTAAGCCTCCTCCCCCACCCAGCATGATCAATCCACACAAACGCGGCCGCTCCTGCTGCAGCATCGTCATCGTTGCCTTCCACGCAGCGGCTTACAGGCGCGGTTAGCTCAACGTCAATACGTTTGTCCAGTCAAGGGAATTCGAAATTGGGGTTTTTGAAGATGCCATTAACAGCTCCAACTTTGGATTCTCACTGTGTCCTCTCTGCTTAGAGTATACTAATGGAAAATAGACGAGCAAACAGCAAAAGGGCCTCTCAGAGTGCTTCCTGGTCCATGAGAAGAAGGACCACAAGTCACAATGTCGAAACAGTCCCTAAACTTCTCAGAAGTAGTAATGCTAAAGAGATGACTGATGACAACACCCCAACAGTTACCGCTCGTCGCCGAAAACTTACCCGGCGGATGCACCTTCGACGGAGACCGCAAAAAGGCTTTAAATGCGTTATCAGAAGGAGTAGAGACAGAAGCTGCCGCTGACAAGGCTGTGGTGGAAAATGTTCCCGATCTCCTCCAGTGCCACGAGTGTCAGACTTTCAAGAGTTGGAGGTCCTACTCACGTCTGGCACGCAAATCGCGCAAGCTTGGTCACTCGCTGGGGGTATGCAATTGCAGGGCTGCCTACTTGAGAAGGATATAGACAAAGTGCACAGAGCAAGCATGTTAAGGGGGGCTCTCGATAGGGTCAGTCATATTACGCTACGATACTGCTGAAAGGGGGTTTGCAGTTTGCTCAGTAGAAGTCTAGGTAATGAGAGCAAAGACATGGTCACCGGGAAAGACCTAGTGCGAAAGGGAATGAGAAGTTAGCAAGTTGGGTATATTATTAAAAAGTTGTATATCTGATCAAGTTAATTGCACTTGTTGTAATCCTCTGGCCAAGACCACCACCACTGAATCCCGCTAACAACGAGGAAAGATCAGATACAATGAATGATGGAAAATAAAAGGAAAAACACTCGTCATGTTCTCCTCAGTATTCATCATGTCTCATTCTTCCAGCTTTGGACGACAATTATATACCAATTATAATGGAGTACAAATCCGTCACATCTAACGGTTCTCACCTTCGCTCTAAATTTGTAGCATTGAGGTTACTGGCCCTGCTGCAAGAGATGTACTTGCGGCCTCCTTGAAGCCTAGAGTGGTCCCTATAGACCCTGAAAGTCCAGAGGATTTAGGGAAACCTGCGCCGCCTTACCAGCCCATCAGCCCTTCCCAAAGAGGCACTTCTTGCTTTTGATGCAATTGATCCATAACTTCGTTTTCCTCCAGATTATCACCGTTTCCCGAACGAGAGGAGGAGATTGGCAACAGGCCCTTTGCAACTATATCATCCTGGACTGTTGACCGGACGCAACTCATTGTCAAGGTTTTTTCACGAAAAGGTTGCCTCACTTCCACTCGTGCACAAAGCCCCAAAAACGAATAAATAAGAGGAAGGCTGAAGTCACGCCTGGAGAGCATCCTGTTGTTCTCCTACATATCCTTTTATCCCAATTATCCTCCTGGCTAACTATCATCCCTCTCGATTACCCTCAGCCAAGAAAGATAACTGGTCATTATTACTCCCTTGGAAATGGGTGTTGCCACTATAGTATTCCATTATTCATGCACCGGGAATCCGCTTCGGGGTCTGTCTAAACTAGATAGATTCGGTATGAAAGTGGCTGTGGCTCGTTGCTTGATGATTTCTCTGGCACCAAATCAGACCTCCAAGAGGAACACAAAGCAACATTATGAACACAAATAAGATGGACAAAGCAGAAACGGATTGCATGAGAGAGGCAGGGAGAGGCCTCTGGTATGATTGGGAATATCTCCAAAAAGAGATTGCAAAGGAAAGAGAGCCTCAGGTAGTTAAAACAACCTGTCATCGCCCCTGAGATGAAAGTAGGGGAGGCTACTTCTGTCTCATTATCCCCCTCTGTGCCATTTGAGGATCCAGATGGGACTTCTATCTATTTTTTTATATATATCCCATAACCCCGCTTGCAGCGATTCGCCATGGCAAGGCGGGGCTTCTATCCACCTTCTGGTCAAATCCCGTTGCCGTTACCCTCCTTAAATACAGCTATAAAGTCTTCCCTGCACTTGTGGATTTCTACTTCCCCATTCCATTCCTCAACATAATCATAGACAATCCCCTCTCCGCTCGTATCAGTGATATTGCCCAAGTTCACTGATTCTCTCAGGCCCTCGCTTTCCAATATTCCTCTGGAAATGCTGGATAAAGCCTTATTTTCTGTCAAAATAAACTACCTGCATCGTGGCAGCCCTAGCGAATGAGCGCGGGTATACCATATCCCACCCAAGTCTCATACTGGGTTCAATCTTCGCGGGCTTGTGCGCAAGCGGCAAGTTGAGCCCAGCTCCTCCAACAGCCATGAAGCACATGAAACTTTCTTAACAGTTTCAGTGAACTGCATGCAGACACACCGCCGGGCCTACCGAACTTCCAAGAAGAATATCGTCCTTGGTACGTCCAAGGGCTTATGCCCATAATTGCATAATATTGTGCCATACCCCGCTGTTCCACTCGAGCTGGACTTGCTTGGGTTTATGACGAGTGGGAATTGTAATTTGAAATAGGCTAAGGGAATTGGCGGTATTGCAAGTCTGGCGTTTGCTAAGGTTTGAAGAGTTATTTCACTGCAAAAATGAAAATGCAGAAGGAGCCAATAGTAGTAGGCTGTACGTGATGAGGGAGGCGGGAAGGCGGTAGGGAGATTGGCGCAGTAGGGAAATTATTTGAGGACAAGGGATTTGGGAAGGTAGGCCCGCACATTTTGTTATCCTTGAAACTCTGACTCGAGACTCTGTGCATTGATGTTAGTTGCTAATATCAGTGTGCGCCTGCATTTACAGTATATACCTTCTAGACTAAAAGGTACGTATGTTATATATAGTTGTTTATATATTTATTGAACTAAAAGCTCAGTATATATTTGACTATGTATATATTATTCACTTCGTCCATGCATGTGATACAGTTAATTTTTTTTTTTCTCTTTGTCATTCCTTGAAGTTGCGGATAAGCTTATGATGGTAAAATACATTATCCACATCCACCAAAAAAAAGGGCCAACTCACTACGGGAATCCCGTGTTCCACCGCTTCTTGGAGAATAACAACAGGTAGTGACAAGAGGTTAAGAAATGGCCAACAACTTGTCAACACAGTATCCTCCGCAAAGGAAGATATAAAAGGTAGAGATAAAAGAAAGGTAACTTGCGATAACCAAAATAAGCACCTTGATATTCGCCCAGCCTCGAATATCCACCCTTGGGAAGCCAGCACTCAATGCTCGTACCAAGCAGAGAATAAAAGGTACTACAGCAGATCATACAATTAAAGCAGAAGGAAATATCTTGAAAATGAAATAGAAAAACATAATGTCAATGTAGCCCAGTCATCATCTCATTCATCCATTGTAAAAGGCCCATAGGTCACTTCCTTCCTGTTTCCGCCATATTCCTGCTTGAATCGTGGTGTGCCACCTCCCCGTCCACCTCCCCGTCCACCTCCCCGTCCTCTGTAGCCTCCGCGGACTGCATACGATCTTTCCCCACCGCCGCCTTGATTATGGCGATAGTTTGCATTGGAGTCCTCGCTCCAGGCTTTGCTGCGACCTCCTGCACTGCTTACGGAATCTCTTCGAGGATTCTCCAAGTCTAGATCATCGAGGTCGTCGTCTCTCCGAAGCCGTTTCCTGCCGTAACTAGATTCTGTTGGAGTAGGCGGCTTGCTTGAATGCAGCACCGGGCTGTCATCCAAGTCTGGTAGGAAAGGACTAGGCGCATTGATGGGCCTGAATGAGGTTGAGGAACTATTGGGTCCCCTACTTGAGTTTAAATCATGCTGTTGGCGGGTTGTAGAGGGTTGACCACCCCCAGCATAATTTGTGTTTCTCAGCTTGGTATTCTGATCGTAGCTCCTGCCCTGCGGTGGGTTATACCGGGACATTGTAGCAACAGGGGCCATTGCTGACTGCGGCTGCGAAGGCTGCTGCCTTGACCCTTGCGCACCACGCTTCCTCTCTTTCTCTCTGAAGGCAAGCGGCGCTGTGGGCGGCTTAAACGTAGACTTTGAAGGTGCGTTATCACTCCCTTTCTTTCCACCAGAGCTATTGGTGGAGTTACGGCGCGAACTGCTTGATGGTGGCGGCGGCGGCGGCGGTGGTGGTGGTGGTGGAAGCGGGAGCTGTGCCCTTTTACCGCGGGGCACGGCTGTCCCATTCACCAGCTTGGGCTTCCTCTCCCTGCTCCCCCCAAATTCATCAACATTCCCCATGTCATGGTCATCATCCTCATTGCCATTCATCTCCTTATCTTGGTCATTTGGGACAACACCCTGACCACCTCTGTAAATCTCTAAGTTATCTATGTAAGAAACTAGAGCTCTGAAAGTGCTTGCGTTACTGCGAAGTTCCTGTCTCTCCTCTCTGAGCACCTCTCTCATACGTTTGATATCCCCAGCCAGCAGACCAGTAGAACGGTCTGGGTATCTATGGATCAACAATGCTACGCCCACAAACTCAATCGGCGCGAAGCGTGTCGAGTGTCGGTAGTTATTGTTCTCAAATATCTGACGATGCGCCATGAAAACATTGTTGAACGTATTAAAGACTCGACGGCTGCGTTCCTTAAACTCCTCGTCGAGAAGTTGCGTCTTTTCCAAGAACGGCGTCAGTGTAGACGCACCAGTGGAATACACAGGACTATCATCATCCGACAACAGAATCTTAAATGTAGACAGAATTGTCTGGAAAGCGCGTGCCCGTTTGTTGTCAATCTCTGTTGTGGATCTTTTAGCATGGCTCCCAGACCAATGGCCAATAAAAATTGTAGTGTTAAATAAAATATTGGAAAGAGGGTAACTGACTAGCCATCAGATCAGGATATCTTTGCTCCATCTCAATAGCAAATGCTTGCCAAGGCCCACTTCTAGCCTTAAGCTTTTCAGCAGGCCTGAGTTCAACACCCATCTGAACTCTAGAGAAGAGTTCCTCTTCTTGCTCAAGTTTGAGCTCATTGTACTCCACACACAACATATCCATGCTGCGGAATTCATCCTTTTCCCCCTCGCTTAAAATTCTTCGTTTCTGCTTTCCGTCTCCCTCGCAGAACCACCATTTTCGTTTCCTAGCATCAAGACATGGGATGCGACCTGCAACGAATTCACGGATAGAAGACAGACGTTGCTTCCCGTCAATGCAGATCCCTCGAATGGAAGTTAGTCTGGAGCTCAGCATAACTTGAGAGTAAACATCATATGGAAATGGGTTTACTCTGGTTCATCATCATCCCAGCTCCCTGTTCTGACAACATACTTTGGTATCTCTGTGCCCCCGAACTTGTTTCGACTTTTTTCACGTTGAAAATAAGCGGTGGGACATAATAACTTGACATGAGTGAATTAATGAGCCTGGTCATACGGTCGTTGGTCCAGACTACATTTCGCTGGTATGCCGGATCCAATATCAACCACGGCGTGTTCATCATGTCGACAAGCTCACCAATAGTTCGGCGTCGCCAGTGATATCTCCATCTGTGAATCAGTAAAACATCGGACGAAATCACAATCGGAGTGATATTATATGGATACTTACTGTTCCAATTTCTTTGGCGGACGATACACATGGGGGTCATCTTCGATTTGATTGAGTTCCTCTTCCTCTTCGTCATCGGAATCAATCTCGTCTTCATACTCATCATTTGTGCGACGGGCCATTATGATAGTTTGCAGTTAACAGCAACTCGCAAGGTTAGTTGTGTCTAGCGGGCTTGAAGTATTCCAAAGTCTTAGCTTCTTCAAGCAGCTGCAGTGATTCTGAGATCACAAGTGGTGAACTCAGGATTCTATTACCTTAATTGCTGAAGTATTGAATAATAAGATATATCTGTGTTGTAGTTCTAGCTAAAGAGAAATCTTGAAACAATTGTAGTAGTTGAAGAATGAAAAATAGAAAGTAAAATAATCAAGTAGAAATGTGAGCTTTAATTTATATTAAGAGAAGAAAGTATGTTTTAGATTTAACCCCTCTTTTTATTTACTTATCTCTACTAGTATGATTCATATATAAGTGAAAAAATTTTCACTTACTAAGTTTAAGTTACTAATGCCAAGAAATATCAATACTAATATATACTAATAATAAGAAATAAATATATTTTAAATCTATTAAAAATTATAGATTTCTCTTCTTTGTTTATAATTTATAAAAACTACTACTATATGACTCTAGTAAGTATAAATAATAAAATTTATATCAAGAATTTTTTTACATTTATATTACAGGTTGAACGGAACTCGTACGTAGTTTGTGATGGGGTTCGAGGAAGTAAAGTAACAAAGAGCGTCTCGAGTGACATGAAATGATATATTCCCACTGTCTCACAGATCACTTGTAATAAGAGTTGTATTGCTTATATTGTATTGATTAAATTGCAATAACATCTTCAATTACTGACACGATAAGACAAGTGGCATAGCAAAGAAATACAGAATCAACATATGCACAAGCTGTGAGAAATTTCCCTTAAATAGCAAGGCCATCCTCTCGAAAAGAAATGGCATTCGTATAATAACGATTAATATGTATTGAAGCAAGCCCTGTGTCGTTTCAGCTATAATGCAGTGATAAAATGCAGCGAAAAAAAAAAAAAAAAAAAAAATCCGTCCACTTAGAGGTCTTATATGTGTGCATCCAAACGCCCGGTAAAAAAAGGATACAGAGAATTGAAGACGCCATGTGTATTTGGGGCAGGAGAGGATGGTAAAGTAGTGTATGTCTACTTGAACGCCAGAATGGATGAAAGGAAAAGGGACCTTTTTTGGGATAGAACATTGCCGCAAGCAGCATACAACACTATACATTGGTGTCGTTCGTTTCCACATGTAGGAAGCTGGGGGATCAATGTCCTTTTAGGACTGCCGTAGGAATCCCGCATAAGATTGCTGCGAGAATGAATCCAACTTGCCCAGATTCTGTAAAGGATTATTAAGTCTTGGACCTTTCGCAGCACTGGTTCCTCGACCCAGAATTCCTGTGGCACGTAGTTAGCTGTCTGCCAATGTGGTGTCACAGGGTTAGCACATCTTTCAAAGATTTTGCTGAATATTCTTTTGCCGATATTTTTGATGCCAAGGCCTGGTGTGAGTTACTATGCTCTCTAAGAACATCCATAGATTTCCATTCATTCTTTCCGACCTTCAATTTCGCTTCTTACTACAACTCCCATGACCGCAGATGACGGTGATGAAATCCCTGCAAGATGGGGTCTATGAAGCGTAAAAATGGGAACAGGATTATGGGAAAAGTTCAGAACACTAACATATGCCATTCCATGCAGACAGTTACAGGGTAAGCCCCCAAAACCACGAACTTGCGGGGAACACTCTCCACCATTTGGTTTTTAAGTTTATCACCAGCCATGTTGCAAGAACCAGACCTAAAATCTTGCAGAATGTTCCGAGGCACCGGGCAAACAGATCTCTAATCAGGCTTCGGTTGCAAAGGCACCATTTAATGATACTCGGATGAGATTGAAGGCGTAATGTCCATCGACTGTATCTTTGACTTCGGCAAAAGCGGAAGAGTGTGCAATATATTCCAGAGTAGTCTGAAATTCCAGAGCTTGAGGAACCTCACTCACGAGTCACCATATTGAGATCACATGGAGCGCCAACATTAGGTAAAGAGCTGTAATGCTGGAAACCTCCTCGCGGATCGGTTGCGTTGATTCTGAGAGCATTAAGTTACTTCTCTCCATTTGGGAGGCGGGATACAAACAAATTTGTTCAGAGACGCCTTCAGTAAAATACACTTGGTGAGATTGACCAGAACCCCCTTCCGAGTCCGGGAATAATCTGAAGTGTTGAACTTGACGCCGAGCCGTTTGCCCTAACACTGCTTGCCTGACTTGGCGGCGGTACTTATCGCCCCAGGAGCTATGAATGCAGTATTTGGACCTCTAGGAAGCGATTCGGATTCCAAGTAGTAAATTCCAAAGTCTGTCCTTAAAAATTTATCGTCGCTAACGTCTATTCTTGGCGACTTGAGGGAGGTAGTAGAGCTATATACCCGTCGAGAAATATATAGATGACTCCCAAATTGGTGACGGGTCTGTTTTGTGTTGGGGCAGCAGCGCACTCAATCTTTTTTCATAGTCTTTCGATAAAAGGTGAAACTCAAGTTCTCAGCAGAATACTGAACGAAAAGTAGGTACTTCTCCATTGCTGTGCATGGCTTGAGACTAAAGTTTAGTATGAGATCTATCAAGTATCATGAATAAGTACTTACAGCGGAGGTGTGTCCAGCAATTATGTCTTCAAATGAAAGCTGTTCCTGTGACCGAGCTTTACTCGTTGTTCCTGTTTGCTCTCATTCCATATCATTTTAGGAATATGCCTATATTTTCGTATATTTACTGAAGAGTCGATCAACCAGAGTGGCAACGAGAACATTAAGTTTAGGAAAGATAAGAGACGGTGTGCTGCCAAGAAATAGAGAGGTTTAGCAACATCCCCGTAAGTTTTCCCCGATTGTATTAGTAATCTTAGCGGGAAACTCTGCAAATGAGAGGTTTAGCAACCACTCCCCGTATCCCCCCGTACCAACAATGCAACAAATCCAGCTGCCCTACCATGCACATGCACCTACAGCATTTTGCAGCTGTACAGACAGCAGTTGCAGCCTGTAGTACTCTCTTCCAAGAACTTTCTACACTCACAGTGGCTTATCTATAAGAAATTGGCAGAGAAAATGATTCGGACTTGCTGAAGCAGGTTCAGCTTGCAGAGCCCCGCTCTTCTAGTCTTTCTGAGCTTGGTATACCTATTTGAGAGCTGGTAGATGCTGAAGGGGTTGCTCTTGGATGTCTTGGAGGCATGGTGATTATGTGAATAATGGTTACGGGGAAAATGGTGCTGCTGGTGCCTGTGAAAGTGGATCAAGACGGAAATTTGTAGGGCAGTTTTTTCACGATAGGTATTAATCCTATACAAAGTGTGAAGGCAATCCGACTTGATTAAATGGTTGCGGGCATTGCTCAAAGATATGCAGTTTTCCCCGTAAATGAGGGGATTTTTCCAAAGTTCTCCGAGTTTCGTGTAAACAAAGCCACTGTTGTCACGGCAATGGTGTGGCGCAGCATTACGGGGAAAGTTACGGGGATGTTGCTAAACCTCTCTAATAGTAGCCGAAGAAAATATTAGTTTGGGCACGAGAACAAAGGAAACCCGTCTGCTAAGCCATGGCAGAGGCCGAAAATGATAAGTCTAGGCACGAGAACAGAAAGATAATGCAAAATTGTCAGAGAACAACAGAACAACAGTAGTTAGAATACTAGCATATATACCATTCTTCATGCAATTAGTATGATATTCACCCTGAAAGGGCTCTAGTCAATTTCTATTAGATGTGAGCTATTCCCCGCTTAGCAAATCCTTGGCATTATCTTAAAAACCTGGGGCACTGGATTTAACTGCAACCGATGCTCTATAGTAGGGGTTGTCACTGACTGCATTGCACCGGCAGAACTCAACCCTCATGATATCCTCACTCTGGACCTACTATTGGCAATTGGAATAGAAATAACAGAGTAATGCTGTTATTTTACAACAAAACTCCTATGTGGACATCAGCATTGCGAGGAAATGTGTACTTACAGGAGCTCTTTTTCAGCAAACCCGCGGTGTCCTTTGGAAGGTTCACTTTGCTCATAGTTCTGACATTTTGGGTAGGCTAATTGAGCGCTATAGCATAAAGGCATAGACAGTGATAGGTGATAGCAGTAGTAGCTTGAGACTCGGAATGCAATAGCTGCAATTGACAAGTTTGACATTGGTGGCCGCGGGATCCAACTATTTTTTTTTTTTTTTTTTTTTTTTTTTTTTTTTTTTTTTTTGCACAATGAGAATGTAGCAAACGAATCTTCAAGTTGCCGTTTTTTTTTTTGCACTGCATATCTGCCGGTACGTAGTCAAATTGTAGCAACCAAACACTTCCCCAACTCCAATTGCATCTCTTACGTCGCGTCCCTCCTTGGCCATTCATACAAGGTCTAGTCTAAATGATATGATACGACCTACTGCAACCAAACAGGGCCTTATCATACTGGGAATGGCTACCAGAAAGTATCATACCACTAACTGAGGCGCTTTTAGTGCCTTGGCCCCTTCGTTCATTGGCCTATTTGCTGGTAGTCTCCAGTACCAACGTAACGCCTGTTACCTGTACCAATGAAATTTGACTTGTAACGGGCTCAGTCAGTAGCCTACTTTGCTGCATACACCCGCATTATTTCGCAGCACCCGCGTATTCACATCCGCTTCACGTCAATACAAACACAAATAACACACACATATCCTATTCATATTTATGTCTTTGTCACACATCACTTTTCTTAAAAGCTGAATTGCAGTCTGAATCCGAATTAAAAATCATAAGTGTCATGATAGCTTTTACATCACTCCTAAGCACCTGTTGTATTACAGCTCATTGACGTTGAGAGAGCATGTTGCATGTAAAGTTGATATGTGTATGCAATGATGTGTAGGGGACATATTCGTGGTAATTCAGATTACATACCAATGAATTTCGCAAGGGTAAAAGGGATACCTCACGACACCTGCCTAGTTTGGCTGGCGTATTTTCTCTGGTACCTTCTGGTAACCATTCCCAGTTGTTCAGTGACAACCACAATATCATATGGGCATCAACGTACCTGCAATAGGGCCTGAAGACAGATTTCTAAACACACTCATTCATATTCACAATTCCCAATTATAACTAATAACTAGTTAGTCACTTGGAAGCATCTCGCAGTAGACCCTTTAGTACTAAGCATGGATGAAACGCAGATACTTTAGCTGCTAATTGTTGAGTTGGAAGTCGATGTGGCTGCTGTACTAGGCCGTTTCAAAAAGTATCTGGACGCCTGACTAATGCATATTATGCGCTATGCGGAACGCAGTATGTACTATCCCACTTCAGGATATCCAGTACTTGGCAGTACGCCCAGACTAGCAGTACGCCTGCCATCTATGATATAATGGCAAGATGTACTAATGCAGGTTGGGGAAATAACTATGCAGCATAATATTATAATGCAAGTAGATAATAATTGTGTGGATAGCTATCTGGAACTGGTACAAAAACAGTTATCAAACAGGTGTGAAATGACCGTCAAAAAGACCGTCAAAACAGCTACCGAAATGGCTGCCGAAATGGCTGCCGAAATGACTGCCAGAATGGCTGCCAAAATGGCTGCTGCAAAGGCGCTACTAATATTTTCGTCAAAATATCTTCTGAAATGACCGTTAAGATTGCTACCGAAATCGCTGAGAAAAACTGCTGCTGCATGACTGTCAAAATAGTTGTCGAGATGATTGCCAAAATAGCTATTCGCACGGGTATAAACGCTATCAAAATGGTTCCCAGAGTAGAATCCAAAACAGCAGCCATGACAGCAAGCCGCGAGTGTAGCTGTTGCCCAGCAGCAAAGTATCTGGATTTGGGTCTGGTTGGGGCGTTCTCTAGCTAGGTTCAACTAGGAGCTAGTCTAGAAGTATACTAGTGCATACCAAATACTGCATACTACATAGTATGCATTAGTAAGGCGTCCAGATACTTTTTGAAACGACCTAGTAGTGGGTCTTATCACAAGCTGGCACGAAAAAGTTGTAAATCTTCGACATGAGCTCTGTAACAGCGGCTCGCTGAAGCCTGGGGTCCGTGTAACCGTCTTGTTTAGCTACGCTACTTCAAATCAACACCAATAATTCGAGGTTTCACAGAAAAGAGGAGTATAATAGGGTGAAAGAACTTAATATTGAAAACGTTAGTATTTAGTCTTTGTGTAACGATTAACATTTAGCACATAAAGGGCAAAAATCTAAGATGCAAGAGTATTCTCCGCTTCCACTTGTTGCCATTACCCCTGACCCAATACGAGTGCCAGTGGCTGATCATTTACTCTATCTTGATGTACGGATAGAATATAAGATTGCTGGAAAACCAAGGCCAAAGCAACGCGTGGAAGGTGCAATCAGCTCTGAAATGATGCTAGTTGATTGTGCTGATGGATAGAAACTCGGAGTTGAAGCGAAGGGAGTAAAGGCGTTGTATTCCCAGCTCCGGAGTTTTGCCTCCCAGATATCCATTGTAAAAATAGTTGGCTATTACTTAATTTGGTTACCTTGTACGCGAGTGGGATATGGACGTTCACTTATTTAGGAAGCAAGCGATCACAATAATCTTAACCTGAATTTACAGTATGCAGTAAATATGTAGACTTGTCAC
This sequence comes from Kalaharituber pfeilii, assembly GCA_015179045.1. Classification (NCBI taxonomy): domain Eukaryota; kingdom Fungi; phylum Ascomycota; class Pezizomycetes; order Pezizales; family Pezizaceae; genus Kalaharituber; species Kalaharituber pfeilii. Next base: position 815,162 of record WHUZ01000006.1, on the reverse strand, counting down.
CAGATAATCACGCACAATCTAAGGTTGGATTTAACATGCTTGAAGGCTTTTAAGGCTGCTATTGGTACGTGGGAAACCCCCGTTGCGAGATTGATATCATGATCAAATTACCAATTACAGAATTCCCCATCCATGTCCCTGTTCAACTCTAACTTAACGAGGTTCGCTTTTATCTAAGTCGGTTCAGTCAGACAGGTCGGTATCACAAACAGGTCACAACTTTGCCAACACGGTTTCGGCAGAGGAATTCTAGAAGTAGTCTTTGTGTTAGCATGAATGTCAATGTAAATGGCACTTGCTGGCTTACATCAAATCGTCCTCTCTCATCCTTCCCAGCATATATAACGACGCCTTTATCCAGAGCAATTGCATATCTAGCAGTCTGTGTGCCATTATTCCACCCAATGGATTTGCTGAATGTAGCGCCGGGATCGCTCAAAAATAAAATCTCCTTGTTAAAAACTTTATTTGCCTTACCCCAAGCAGCCCTGTGTTTATCCCAGAATCCATAGTTATTCAACTGGCCATAGGCTTATTGCAGAATATGGGCCCATACATGACGAACGGAGAGTCATAGGCGATGACTGCAATTATGTCTACACCCTTGCTCTTGAAATCTTGGTACCTCTTGATAAACCCAGGAAGATGCACACCCTGACATCCGGGTGTGAAGGCGCCTGTAACACCATTAGACACACTACCGAGACAACGGGATATTGGCTCACCTGGAACAGCAAAAAGCACAACTTTCTTACCTGTCCATTCCTGGGAGGCATTGTATGTAGTGCTGATGCCACATTGAGTTAGTTCGCTATCCTCCCCCTCGTAGTGAACATATCTATGCAATCATTTAGTTTGATTTCTTGGTGCATATTCTGTAGAGGGGTCCAATACCCAAATTTGACGCTTTCTGGAAAATTGTCACCTGGTTTAAGTGGCATCGTGGACTGCTATGTTGGAGGACCTTCGAATCTTTACGGCAGAGACAGTTCAGTGTTCTCGTGCTCGGGGAATTCAGTACATGAAATCCCTGACTAAATACGTCGAATGCAGGAGCCTCGGGTAATAACATCAGCTGGAGCTAAAACTTTGGCATTGGTGCTTGTTTAGTCACGATTTATGGTAAAGGGGTTGCGCCACTCCTGTGGCGTATCAGCAGGGTCAACCCTAACAGTCACTCCTCCTCTTTCATCTAATGGAATGTGGCGAACCGTTAGAATCCTTCACTAAGAGTTACTGTCGCTTATATCCCGGAGTAGTACGACAACCTTCCGCACGGCATCGCTTCACTTGGAATATTGATACTGCGATACGCAGATTCTGCCTAATATACTCTGGTCATACCGTCTTTAAAAGACTGCAAATATGGGCAAAGTTCACGGATCGTTGGCTCGTGCTGGTAAAGTCAAGTCTCAGACCCCAAAGGTACGGATCACCGCAAATGCCGCCCAGCAGGCAATAATTCACACCGGGAGACGGCCAGGGCTAATATACGTTTGGTGGTGTATAGGTCGAAAAGCAGGAGAAGCCGAAGTCCCCTAAGGGCCGAGCGAAGAAGAGAATCCTGTAGGTTTCCTTACAATCATTAGAGGGGATGGATCGACTGACGGCGAATACAGCTACACTCGTCGTTTCATTAATGTCACTTTGACTGGCGGCAAGAGAAAGGTTCGTTTTGAGCATCATCACACATAAATATCTGTGGGTATTAATGGATTTGTAGATGAACCCCAACCCAACCACATAATTGATCTGTCACGAAATAAAATCTCGGAGCAGCAACCGTCATGATACGATAAGAAGTGAGAGTATGGGTGAACAGGGTGTTGTTGTATAGGCCGGTCTCTTAGGACGATATACTCAAAAGCTACCTCCTTCATGAATTTGGCAGACGGAAGGTCAGTTTTTGAGTACACAAATAGGCAAGGACTTGGGGTTGGTTGTTGGAAGGGATTCATACGAGGCTGGGAGTGTAACTACTTCGGCTACGGGCCTTTGCTTTCCCTAAGACAATCACATCTGGGCTGTTTGGCGTTATGTGGTTTACTTTGTTTATATTTCCTTTTTATCTTATTTCTTGTTCATTGTTAAAAAGCTCTATCAAATGGTTGAAGTGGCTTCATGAAATTGAAAAATTTGTAGTGCACCAATAACCGTTTGAATTTTTCGAAATGTGATCCCTGCTGTTTTGGCTATCGATACAAATAGAGCTGGCCTTAGACCTGGCATTTAGGAACTACATCTTTCAGCTCCATGCATCCAAAAGCAACCTTTTCGCCTGCAGGGTTTGACAAAGCTGTGGATCCCTCCAACGAACCTGCTGGTGAACGGGCAATACTCAACAGACAATCTATGTTTTCTGGTCTAGGACCTCGCAACCCTCTGCTTGTGAGGATGGCCGTATATCTCTTTCTTGCCTCGTCTATCATTTGCTTGATAGCTTCAGTCTTGTTTTTGTTTTCTCCCCAAGCATATCTAAGCCATCCTATACCACCGTTCAGCTTTTTTCAGAATCCGTCAGATACAAGCACAAGCCATAAATGGAATCTCTTATATCATCTTGGAGGGAATGGACCTTGGGTACAACGTGTAGATAATCTCGTCAAAGGTGGAATCGATGTTCCCAAAGGTTGCAAGGTGGACATGGTGCACATGGTATGGTAATATTTCCTTATGGAAGATGGAGCAGCAGCTGATTAAAACAGATGTCGCGACATGGTGAACGTTATCCTACTCAAAGTGCTGGTGAGCGTACGTGATCTTCACCCCTAACCCAGCCGCTGAGCTGATTAGGCTGGGCTAATGTGAAGGTGTAGGCATGATAACTCTCGTGAATCGAATTAAGTCAAGTCAACAGCAAAAGAAGGGCTCACTCGCATTTTTAAACAATTGGGACTATTTCTCGCATGGTAACTAGCAAAATTTTGAAACCACTCCGAGTTGTTATGTTAACAGGTTTGTTCAAAAGCGCCTCAACGACACTTCGAGCATCTTACAACTACGGGTCCATATGCTGGCTCGCTCGAGATTTTTGGTACCGGTGTCAAGCTTCGAACTCGATATCAGCATCTCTGGAATGACACTACAGCTTATCCGCCTCCTACGGTCTTTTGGGCCTCAGAGTGCGACCGAGTAGTCAATACCGCACGATATTTCGGTATGGGCTTCTTTGGACTTGGATATGAAAAATCGGGGATCGCAAAACTTGAAATTATTTCCGAGGCTGAAGACAGAGGAGGGGACACATTGACCCCAGGGTATGATATTACAATCTGTTGACCACTAGATCAGATTTTTCTCATGCTTTGTACTAGTGAAACCTGCAAAAGGTACAACGAGGATCCAGTTAATGGGCACGATCTGGGAGTAAAGAAACTCGAAGAATACAGATCAACATACCTAGGCAAGATCTCAAAACGACTTGAGAAGGAGAATCCAGGTTTCAACTTTACAGGTTGGTACCTATTTAAAGATGTTTGTAATAACGGACTAATCTCTTGATGATAGATTCTGAAATATACAGTATGCAAGAAATGTGTGGTTTTGAAACAACGGTCCGAGGAAGTAGCAAATGGTGTGACGTTTTCACTGAGGATGAGTGGCTGAAGTTTGAATATGCTCGCGATGTTATTCATTACTACAGGACCGGTCCTGGAAATCCGTACGCAAGGGCTATGGGCTGGTTATGGGTTAATGCAACAGCAAATCTCATACAGAAGGGACCTAACGCAGGAACAGTATTTTTCAGCTTGTGAGTTTACGTCGTTGTCAAGGGTATTCATATTTTTGATGCTTACCAACAGTTAATAGTGTACACGATGGAGATATTGTCCCCATGCTTGCATCACTAGGCCTGTTTGACGACAAGATTGACCTTCCCGTGGACCATATATACAAGAATCGTCGGTGGAAGACTTCACAAATTGTCCCTATGGGAGGTCGTATCGTTTTCGAACGCATGACTTGCGAAGCGATTTCAAAGCACAAAAAGTCCCAAGATGGCATCTTTGTCCGCTTTAACGTTAATGACGGGATCGTGGCATTGCCGGGATGTGATTCTGGGCCAGGTAATAGTTGTCCATTGGATCAGTTTATCGCACATGTTGCAGAGAGAGGGAGACTCGGTGGTGACTTTAGAGAAGTGTGTGGTCTCGATCCTGGGGCGCCTGATAGGCCAACCTTCTTAAAGCAGCCAGGGCGAGAGTGATTTAAGTATGGCAGGCACGTGAAGTCATAGCTATATACCCATCAATCCCACGATTTTGCATAGTTAATATAGCATATTGTCAAGATCACCACATTCCCTTATATCTTGTTATATATTATTATGTTTCTTTGTATTTTGCATGTATTTGGTTGCTCATCTTAGAGTTGAGTACACCCAATAAGGAGTACCAAGTACATGATCATTTGGTATCCCCTCAATACTGATTTTGTTATTGCTAGGCCCGCCCTGAGGAAGTGCAATCCATACCACGATATGGTTTTATTCAAGGGGTATGGTCTTATTCAAGTACACTTAATGTTCAGGAGCGAACACCATCATCTAGGATCTTATTCTTGAGTATGATCTTACTTTTGAATATGGTCTTATTCGTTACATACGTTACAACTGAAGGGTGCATTACGAAAATATGTACTGAACTGCCATCCCTTTATGCATTGACCGATGGGGGAATTTACCAATTCAGGAAGTGATGGAAATTGGCCCTTTGGGTGCCGAGAACTAACGCCTTTGTCCCTTACCATTTACTTGCATATGCACAATGTGTAGGTTCTAGAAGGGTATTATATATTCAGGAAGATGACGACTGAGCATACTCACTATTCTCACGGACGTGACGCCGATGTGGGACTTCCATGTGCAATACTTTCATGTTCAAAATCGCTAAACTGACATCGTCAGACACGTTGATGGGGTAATGTGCTCCTAGTTGATCCTAACACTCGCTGACGGGCCCGCTGCTGCCGTTCCTTTTCGTGCGGAGACCATTTTCTTTCTCTGTGCGACTCACTCCACGTCAAAATTTTAATATATCCATTGTGCTGGGCAGCTAAAACATCAATAGCATTCTCATTTGCCATTCCCGACTTTTAGAGCACTACATACAGGTGACTCTGGCTGTAATGAACCGCTTTTTAGTGAGAACCTGGCTATAGTGAAGGGATGGGCGGGATTCTTTGTATACAGGTGACCCTCAGGTGCCCTCGCTATAGTGAAAACTGGTTATAGTGAAGGAAATCGGTCAGGCTTGGCCTTCATTATAGCCGGGTTCACCTGTACTCGTACTTTCGTGGCGTTCGGTACAGGGTCCAAAGGGTGTGGCAGGGGCCTAGACTGAGCAGAGATCATATAATATCCCTGTGCGATTCCGAAACGCTAGGAAAATACGACTAGACTAGGATATCGACTAAATACCTACAAAAAGTACAACACTTAATGTCTCAAACCAGGATATTTTACCTGCACGTCCGTGCTCTGAGACAAGCCTCACATACGCAATACGCACAATCAGTCTAGTCGTTCCATATTGAAATTCTATTCATGGAGGCGACCGGGATAACGGTTTCTTGGACCACCGAAGGAAGAATTTCCCCAACAAGGATAATAGCTGATCTGTATCTCGATTTCTGTTGCTCAATCTGTTGCAATTGAATTGAGTGAAGTGGAGTGGGCTTGCAGGAAATTAATTTCGGTCGCCGGTGTGAATGTGGGAAAAAATTGCAGCCCTCAAGAGCTGTACAATGCGTTTGTGATATGTGTAACTACTTCACTGTATGCCTAGACAGGCTCCAAAAAAAGTGTACTATTTGTAACTCGCATGGAACTGCCTGTGGTTACTTGCGCATGGCAGAATTTGATATCGAGTAGAAGAAGGGAACGAAATAAGGACTAGATATACCTATATACAATTCGTATGGCAACTATGATTAAGTATAAAAGTATTAACCAAAGGAACCAATGTGCATAAAACTACAAGGGACAGGAAGCCGAGCGGGTATAATACGAATTAGGGAATGCCAGTGGCAGTGAATCGTGGTAACAGTGGATGGAATTCAACGTTTTTTATTAAAAAAAAAAAAAAAATTAATAAATAAATAAAAATATAAAAAAATTAAAAACCCAAAATACCAGTGGCAATCACCGAACGATATCTCGTCAGAAAAAAAGTGTCAATGCCGGTCACTAGACAGGCCGACACTTGCATATCCCGAAGCTGACGGTAGATGCCAAAATCACCTTGCGTAGCAAAAACAATGTTCATAGAACGCATCAATTCTCCAGAAGCATGACAAACTAGGGAGTTAATAGTCTGCGTACTCTTTTCTTCAGATGAAGGAAACTAATGGGAATTCTCTAGAGTTAAAGAAAAATGAATGTGATGGAACGAATGCCAAAAGGAGTGATTATACGACGAGGAATATGATAAGGCCTTAAGTAAGATCCGTCATGACACCATTATTTTGACCAAACCCAATGAAAAGAAATAATTTGTACGCATAACCCTATGCCCACACGCCTTTCTAAGTACCCAATGCTCTTTAACCCGCCAGCAGCTGTTGAAATTGAGATTTCCTGAAACCAATGAATAGTTTAATATTGAGGTTTGTGAGTTCAGGAAACTGGTCAACTATAGCGGGGTGATGGTTTGCACCATTTGCAAAACCACTCCTGCCCCACACCATGCAACATATAAACAATGATATGTCTATCACCGTCGGTTGATTTGGAGCCCACCTCTTAACGCTTTTCAGCTGAGAAAACCAGCCTATCTCTCCAGGCTACTTGAGCTGCTGTAGGCTGAATGCTCTGAGTCAAGGTGACCACTAATCCCGCTGCTACTGTCGCCACTAGCTGCGCTGGCGCTTGCACTACCCGTTATACTTCGATTTGTGTTACTTGGTGGACCTTTAGTCAGATTGGAGTGGCTTACAGGATCATAATTGGGGTGATCCACTGAACCTGGCACTGCTTGATCACCGGGGCTCGGGACAAATCTTGGTGGTGACTGCCGGATTGGGGGTTGACCAGGCTGGCCCCCCTTCCTCGAAATTCGGGAGAATAGCCATTCGTGGGGCCTGTGGGACCGTTAGGCCTCATATTTGGAGCGGGACCCACTTGTCGTGATACAGGCCCGTTTGGTGGATATGGTCCCCCACGTTGCCCCAGCCCAGAGAATGCAGGATCATCTCGTATGTCCCCTAGTCTCGTAACAGATAATGAGTTTGCACGAGAGGAATCATGGAGCATTTTCCTGTCCACCGCACCGTATCTATTTGACGAGTAGCCCATAAGGGGATTCTCAAGTATGTTATCGTGTAACCCGGGTATTTCACTGACTAGCCTTGCACTGGTGCGATTTCTCACTGTGGCAGGTCTTCCATTTATGAAAGGATGCCGCGCAGCACGGGTTGCCGGGATCGATCCTGGCTCCATATTCCTCATGTTTCCGGCACTAGGTACGCGCCGAGTCCGCCTAGATGTCACACTCATCATATCGATACTATCAGGATCCACTGGTGGCGGCAAAGGGCTATTATCGTAGTAAACATCATCCTCATCATCATCATCCTCGTAAATATGACTGTGTCTTCGTCCGTGCCCTCCACCTCCTCCACGGCCAGCTCCACCAGCCCGCCTCATCAATTCCTGTTCCTTCAGCTCCAATTCTCTCTGCCGTATAGCCAATTCTCGCTCCCGTAGCGCTATTTCTCCAGCAGGTGCTCGGTTGCGGCCATAATCCCCGCCGCCATTCGCACTTGGCTGCAATCCTCCACCATTCTCTGCAGATAGGGATCATCTATTTCTAGCATGTCCCCGTACATGGCAATATGCCCGAACTCTTCAAGGTCATTATCAAATGAGTTCCTCCGCGAGAGCCCATTTGATGGTGGCTTAGGGGAATATCCACCATTCATTCTTGCTGGATAGTTTGGTGGAGGTAAACCATTCATTTGAGGGGGCGGTGGTGGCCGTCTTCCAGGCATGCTCCCGGGGGTCCTTGAGGATTGGGAGCTGGCCTTCCCCTGATACTCACTTGATGGCGGGGTGGCATATGGCGCGATGGAGGTGGAGTTGCAGTGGAAGGAGGAGACGATCCCGGAGATTTCGCATGATTTGCCTGGTTCATATGGTGAAGAACACCATATAAAGTCTCGCAATGTGGCGCCTTAGCCCCAACCGTCTGAGCAATCTTAATTGGTGAACCCAGATACACCTCAATTTCTATCGGGCGTCGATTGATGAAGTCTTGATACATAGTACTGTTATGAGCTGATGGCTGTGTCATAGCTTCAATTGTTTTTGCTTTTATGTCCTCAGGAAATTTACATCCCTCTGCATTCGCAATGTTGATGAGCTCATCGAGTAGATCACTGACCAATTTCCGTATTCCTGGCTTTTCTAATATTGCCGCGTGATTAGGAGAATCTAGAAGTACACTTAGTGGGTGAAATGCAATTGGCCTACAGTCGAACACACATTAGATTCATTCAAGATTCTTCACTTATACCAATGACATACCCTAGCATCTTTTCCCATTGCTGCTGCCGAATATTGGGCGATACATGGCATTCAACATTTCCAGAGACAAGAGTCAACGCCAGAGCTTCTGCCATATCCATTTGAATGCTCGTAGCAACTTCCGAATTTTTTATAGTTGACCCTACCCATATATCGGAATTGCCGAAGTGCTCAAACTCGCTTGGTCCAACCTGGTTGATGTTCGCTCCAGAAACAAGTGAAAGTATTACATTACTGGGGTATCGTGTGTGCAGAAATGGTTCTATGCCGAGGGAATTGGATGTATTCACAAGAATGCAGGTATGATGTGGAGTAACCACAGACTCAATGACCGCTGCGATGTCATATACATCAGGGAGTGCTTTGACACAAAGCAAAACGTAGTCAAAACCCCCAGCGCAAGCTGCGTCTTCCGGAGTTCGAACAACTAAGCCCTTCTGTTAGAAATGACAAGCTGAATGAGTGAACGGAAGCCATCGAACGCACCTGAGCGAGGTTTGAATCTCTCGTTTCCAAGCTGTTTTGATCTTATCTCAATTAGCTAGCGGTTAACAAAGAAGGGCGGGGAGGGTAGCCAACTTGAATGAAATTCCATATTGACAAACAGCTTCGAATCCAGACTTCCATACTAACGTTACATCACAGGCATTGGTTGCCTGCAATCTCCAGGAAAGAAACGCCGAAACAGCGTTTCCGCCCACTATATTTAAAGTTAGGGCCGACAGTTGAGGTATAAGCTTGATGCTCACGTACCGGACAGAACCCGTAATCTGGGCGACGTAGATGGTGCCATACGTCAAAGTGATAAATCCTGAAGTGAGATTGTATCAAGTCGCTAGAAATGGGTTGTGACGATGGTGGTTCGGTGAATTCCACGCGAATGTGAATGGTGGAATTGATATACCAAAACGAATGTTGCTCTGAGATGTCCCAGCAAAGGAAATAAATATAAAAGAGCGAGTGAATTACAGTCAGAATTCGAAGAGCGAGAGTAGCCTAGCAAGCGGCGGTGGGAACTGTCAGTCAAACAGGGTTAAATGATTTCGAAACGAAACGGTATGAACAATACGCAGGCTGATGGTGAAATACCAACCAGCTCGACTGTTTAGAGGGGGGCCGGGCTCTAGTATCTTGTTGGGAACGAACGGATGGGAAAGGCACGAGGGAGGGGCAGCGACAGTAGAAGTGCGAGGGAGAAGAAGCGAGGGAGAGAGGATAAGAGAGCTGTAAGTACTTTTTTTCCTTCAAAACCGTACCCCAGTAGCTGAACAGGAAACGGGGAGGACAATTTTCAAGGTGCGAGGTGTAATAATAGTCTAGAGGGCTAGACCGAAATGCGGGTATTGAAGGTGGGATCGATGTTCGGTGGCGCGACGAGGGGCTACAACGACCCAGATTCAGAGATGCATCGCAGAGGTCCTGCAATACTCCACTGCAGTAGCGCAGGCAGGCATGGGAGGCAGGCAGGCAGGCAGGCAGGCAGGCGGGCAGGCGGGCAGGCGGGTGGGTGGAGAGCTGGCCGCGCAAGAGGAGAAAGGCACAACGTTTCTGCCGTGGGGCCCCTGTCTATCGCAGGCCGTTCTTGCTGTAAGCTGTGGGACAGGGAGCGCGATGCCGGAATGGACAAGAGCGGGAGCGGCAGCGGCAGCAGCAGCAGCAGGACCGATGGGCCCATGAATACTAGTAAGCAGTGCGGATACAGGCTGTGGCCAGCAGCCATGCCACTGGGCAGGCCTGCTCTGGAAGGAAAGCAAGCTTTGGGCGCGCCGGAGATCCATCGATGCATACTTACACGTCAAGAGGAAGCAAGCGAGCAGGCACGCATACCTACACGCTTGGTGTGATGCAGTTGCGCGCCCATGATGAGAGGATGAGAGGATACATGCTTTGGCGAAGCGAGGAGATGCAGCACGTAGTCACAGGCACAGGCACAGCGGCATGCGAAGCTCTCACAGCGACGCGGGCGAGGCGGGCGCCAAAACCAAGGGCGCCATCAAGGGAATAAGTCATAGTCATAAACAATATAATGTTAACCCGCAGCGTCCCACAGAAAGGCAAGGAGCGCTCTGGAATGGCAACATATGGATGGCACCCTCTAGCAAGAACCACTCGTGATCGAGGTTTAATGGACAATCCTTGGGTATAAACCATTGCGGTTAACATGGGCGCTACTAGTACAGTACACTGCTGATGCGAGAAGAGGGTGAAAAGGGATTGCTGAACAGACCCAACAGACGGCTCCAAGCCTCGACAGCAGGAGCGGATCGTGTTGTAATGTAAGGAGCTTCGCTGTATCCGCGCTGCAAACAGATGTCACTCAGACAAGCGCCGGTGGTCCTGGGCTTGGCATGAGCCACCAGCGTCGCCTCTCATCTGATAAATGGACGTGGTACTGAGAATTCGGGAGGTACTGTAAAGCCTTGCTACGCCGTGCTTTCGTAACTCGCCCACGCCAACATCCTCTGTGTATGTATGTATTCAAGGGCGCCCGCGATGATGGATACCGTGCATAGAGATCTCCGAGCTATTGTCCGAACCTTGAAAGAAGAGCCTTGCTATAGTCGCGCCCTGTGTGAATCCCACTCCGCCAATTCTGTCCTACAACCATCGGCTTTCGGACTTTGCTGATCCGCGGGATGTTAATGATAAAGCTAGTCTGGTTGTGATAATGCAAGGTGTTATTTTTACTGGATACATCTGATATGGTCGCAATATTGTTAGGTTAGCATGTCAGACAGAGCATGGTCACTAAGTACACCGGCCAGGATCATACCCAACTATCAGTTCAAATTTGCTAACATTCTTAGCAGCGACTGCCCTTATAGCTCCTGCCGGGGCCCATCCAAGACTTCAACTTGTAAAATTTACTCGCATGACATATATTATGCATTCAAGGCTTTAGGCGCAAATTCCAGAGGTGACAGGGACGGTTACGTCCTATCCCAAGTTAATGACATCAAGGTTGACATGTAGATGCAGCTATGTACCAGTCTGCACAGGGACAGGCCACAGGTCTCGCCATCGGTCACAAAGTGAGACTGTTGGTTAAGTCTTAGTGTGCAGGACTGCTGACTGCTTCTACTGATACAGTTGACTGTATACGTCATCCTTCGCCAAGACCTTCTATATAGCAGTCTGAGCCACCCTCCTTGCCCGAAGCAGTCTGGAATGCACAAGTTACACTTGAGAGTTAAGGATCTCAGCTCACACAGTCCTTCGTTTTTTCTTTAAAATTTTTTTTTTTTTAAACCAATGTACTGTAACGTGTGACCATCGTGCAGGTAGTTTTTTTTTTTTTTTTTTTTTTTTTTTTTTTTTTTTTTTCCCCATGTGCTCTGTTTATTCGAGGATTAGAAGGTTTAACTGATGATCAAGCTTTAAAGACCTGGCTACTGATCCACTGATGCCCATGTACATTAAGTACTGTAGATGCCGCGGGAGATCACGATATATGCGCCTCAATACACCCGATTTCTTCACTCACACTTCAGTCTAACTAATGAGCTGCCATATAACAATCGAGTTCACTTTATTTCTATACCAATCGCATGGATAAAATCAAGTGTAGGAGCCCATTCAATTCCAGTACATGTATTGTCTGTGTGAAGCAGCAGACAATAACGGTACAATTTTCATGCCTAGTCAGGTTATGGTCAATGTACCGGTACTCCACCAGTACTCTACTTGATCTTGCCGGAGTACGTATATGCGAGTGAATACTTTAACATTTTCACTCATCTAGGTGTTCTCGCCTCCAATTTAAGATTTATACTATCATATCTACCGGCAACTGACACTAGGCTCAGAAAGTCTATGATAAGTAAAGCAATTTTACCTCATATCTGTCGTGCCAGCAATCAATTGCCAGTCTAGAGTTGTTATACTGTTATACGGTACTTGTGCAGCAATGCCTAGGGTTTGTCACTTGTTAGGGGAGCTGCCAGGTGAGTTAGGTCTTCTATACCATTAGCACGAGTAGATAAAAAATTATGTTTACTTGTACAGTGACCAATATAAAATAGTCTCGTAAGAAGAATGAGACTGATCCGGAGAAAATACGTTATCAACTCCATTCGTCAATTGGGTTTCTGATTGGCTGGGAAGTGACACCGCCCCTTGCGCACGCTTATATGCAGTGTGAAGAGCAGGTTAACGTTCACCGGGTGCAGCAGTGTACCTAGTCGAGTTACCAATAGTAAGTTGTCTCCAGTATTCACAAAACAGCTATCCACACGTCAGCTATCCAACAGTAATAGGACGAAGGCTTGACGGTAGGAATTCGATTTGAAATCCGGTTTGACGGAAGGGAAAACGGAGTTGCGGAATGCATATATCCATTCCCCTTAGTTATTTAGTCTTGTATACAGCGTCAACTGCTGTTCTTTAAAATGGGTATGAGAACAGGTTACTCTTCCGACAATGAAATTTCCAAGTACCGAGTCAGGCTTCCCAAGAGTGACGTCTCATGTAACACGAGTTGAAGGAACCTGGGTCGTTCTTAAAGGTATGAGGATGAGCCTGTTGCGAGAAGCCTTTGAATTCAAGAAGCAAAAGTCCAGCGCTAGTTGGTCAACTGCGTCTTTGTTCTGAAGTTCCGGCAGTTTCGCAAGCAGTGCATCGACCTGTGCGCCGATGTTCTTGTTGGCAATTGCAGTAGACTGTTCATCACCGTCCCGATCGCCTTGCTCGGGCTGCGCCTCCTCAGACATGTCTTCTTTTTTGGCTGCCGTGTCAAGAGCAGCGCCGTTGGTAAGTTCACCGTCAGTCTTCTTCTTTTTACCATCTTCGAGAAGGACTGCAGGCACCTTCCCCTTGAGGTCGGCAAGATTCTCATAAAATCGCCTTTCTTCTTCGTCCTCCCAGATGCCTGCACCTTCTCCTTGTCCTCGCAGGTATTCGCCAGTTTTCACGAGGCCAATGCTTCCACTAGCTGTCGCATCGGTCCCCTCTTTCTTCCCAAGGTCAGGCATCTCGGAACCCAAAACCTCGCATAGCACTTGCGCATTCGACACGAGCTTCTCGTGAGCCTTTGTCTGCTTTTTAAAATTCGCCTGGCGGTCTTCCAGGATTTCTCCGACTTTCACGTAAGTCTCCGCGTTCCGGCGGTTCTGGTTACTGAGGGCGTTCTGGTCACGGACAATGTGCTTCTTAACATCCTCCAAATACCGGTTAAGGATGTTTTTGAAACGCTGTTGCATACCGTCGGAGATCAAGGACGGGTCATCGGTCGAATCCGCAATAACCGCAGACTCGTCTCCCGATCCGGCTTCAGGCGCATCCTTGGAAGAAGCCGCCGTCGTCGTGGCGCCATCAGCCTCCACTGTTTTACGGCCCTCGCCCGTAGCCCTTGAACCGAGAATATCCCAACTGTAACTTCTGGCGAACAAGACAGCGAGCGGTAGGTTCAGGTGCTCACGGTCGTACCCCAGCAGGTCTTTCAGGACCTCCAGCGGAAACGGCTCTGCCTCCTTATCCTGGTTTCCTTTTGTCCCTTGCAACGCCTTGTTCTTCGCGGACCCATCGGCGGATTTACCTGGCATACTCGCCGCACCATCCTTCCCTTTTGCATCCTCAGGCCTCTCCACATCTTCCAGACTTCGGAGAACGCCTACGAGCCACAGCTCCGTCACGACGCGGAGTAAAACTCTGTGTCTAGCCAGGCGTTCCTTTTCCTCGCGTTCGCGCATATCTTGACTCCAGGACTTTATCTGTGCCTTGTCGGGTGCGCTCATGCCACGGCCCAGAAGCCACCCGAGCTGCTTTGTAAATTCATCGGGGCCGAATCGTTGATGGAGCGCGCTGGCGACTTCCACTCCCGCTGCGATTTCTCCGCTAGTCTTGAGCTTGCATAGGCCTTCGTAGAACGCGGCAATGATCTCCGACAGATATTTGTGTAGCGACAAGGTGCGGATCTCTGTGAGGAAGGTTGACTGCGCGGAGGCGGTGATCCCGGTGCGGAGGCGTTTGATGAAGGCAGTATTCTTCTTAAGGGCAGAGTCCAATGACTTATTGACCTGGAAGACATCTATAAGAACGTTATCAGCGACTGGCTCATGTGATATCTCTAGTTCTTCCCAGGTAATAAATGTTCATGTATGTCAGACTGCATGCCCGGCGATAAAACAACGATGTCATTACCTGTCTGCCCATCCCAGACGCTTCCATTTAAACGGCGGAGCTCCCCTATAGAACAGGATACACTGTTAGATAAGTCTCACAACATAAAACAGACCAGGCAGACTTACGCCGGCGTGGACGGTCCATGATTTGCTCCCCGGTTCAGATTGTTGGGACAACTTTGCGGGGGCGCTCAGTTATGCTAAGTGTGGTTTATCAAAATTAATAGAAAATCAGCGGGATGGGTTAGACACCACATTTGGGTGAAAAAAAGCGCAGCTGACTACTTGACAGGCAGATAATAAATGTAGCTGTTGGCTGTTGTGGTGCTTTGTAGTGCGAGCAAAGTGGGCTGGTAAATCCGAGAGCAGTGGGAGCTTTGGCGGAGGGCCGACCACTGGGTGTCTGTCACTGCTCGCTCGGACTTTAAGCTTTCACCCATCGAACTACACCAACTTCCAACCATGGTTCTTAACACTCTCAAACTGATTACAGCGAGGGAAAAATATCTGATCATGACCGCTCCTCTAAGTGACAGCTATTGCGTGCGGCACAATGTTGGCAAACCACCTCTACCTTACTTTCCTGGCCAGCAGTTCCAAGTTCAATCTCACACCCCGCCTCCTCCAACAAACAGCCAGAAACGTGGCTATAACCAGGACACAAGCCGTGAACGACAAGAGATACATCCACTTGAACGCTGTCTCCTCCATCCTCCATTAGCCGGTGAAACTGGATCGCTTGTCTTGCATCTGAAAATTGTTGAGGCGATAAGGCTTGGGGATAATCACAGTGCGCAACTGGCCTTGGTTCACGTATCAAACCGCACGTCAGCTCTACCAAATCACTTGGTTGCCAAATTTTATGACCCACTCTACTTTGATCACCAACAAGACGACGGGGACCCTTTTCCCTGTGTTGATCATGATTATTCACATGAGGCTTCTGCATATGTTACTCTCAGAGAGTTGCAGGGCAGCATTATTCCGAAATATTACGGCTCCTACACGCTTGAACTGCCGGTTTATAGCGGAGATAAACAGCGGCGACGTAATGTCAGGTTGATCCTTATGGAACGGATCCGGGGTATAACGATGGACAAACTCGATGCGAAAGCTTTTTCGCAATCAGAACGGCAGAGCTTGCTGAAGGCGGTGGTCGATTCGGAGTCAGCAATTTATAATCACGGCATACACCACCGGGACACCTACCCACGGAATGTCGTTATTGTCAATCCTAAGAGTCCGTCAAGAGTGTCAATTATCGATTTTGGAAGATCTTGTGACAGGGAGATATTCGACCAATGCACAGCGGAAGTTCCAGTCCCGCCACTTCTCCGCTACCATGCCGCATGGGGCCGACATTCGGTTTTCGGGGCCTGGATCGACTGGGATTGGCAATCGTGGCTTGAGCACACCTACGGCGACACGAGGAAGGCCATAACTGATCGCGTGAAAGAAGTCTGGGAGCCTCCCGTTTGGTTACGCAACTTGTCCCGTGGTTCTTCTCTCGATAACATGCACATCATCGAAGGATAACAAGGGCTCGTATGCGGTATCTCGGCCTGCCATAAATTGCACACTACGAAACATTCCGGAAGCGGGCTATTCATTTATTCATGTCTAGCTAGATATCCCGCCCCAATAATCGTCTTGTCAGACGCAACCTCGATCTCCGTGCCCTCGGGGTCCATATCAATTCGCTGCGGGATCTTGATGACGTAGGGTTCTTCTGCACCTGCATAGTTTGCCAGGTCCTCCTGCGTGGTGACTGTAACGACTTCGCCGCCCGCACCACCGGTTGTTCCACCGTTCAGCGTCGCGAAGCCGCTGTCAGCAGCATCGTCGCAGGCGGCAGCGACAAGGCCGACGAGCGCGGGGAGAAGCGAGAAGGCAGACTTCATTTTGCGTGGTCTAGTACTTTAACAAAAAGGGTATGATAAAGATAGCTGCGTTGACGAGAATGTGCAATCGCAGCCTCAAGGCAATTCATCCTGCGACAACACGGGCAGTTTTATACCTAACGAAAAACAAGCGAGGAATAGAACAAAGTCCACCCGAGGCAAGCCTCACGGGCCGATGCGAAACGGAAAAGAACTTTCCATCCTGCACAGTATTGCCTCGGAGTTGCTCCATCTCGCGACATGCAACATGCGATGCGATGGCATGCCGTTCAAAAAATTCTCCGGAAGCCGCTTCCCCAGAGCTTCAACCCGAGAGGAAAGGCGGAAAGGGCATGACTCAGGAGATTGTTTTATCCACAAATTGGATTTCCGGGTTTCAGAGCCATTTTTATACTCGATAAATGCACGGTAAGGGGAAACGAATGCTTCAAGAAGCGGAAACGGGCCTATCTCCGGCACGATCCCTGGAGGGACCGTATAATATGGTCCTCATCGCTCTGTCGTCGTCAGACAACCCCAAGTTTTGGTGGAAAGAACTCGGACGCACCCCGGATTTACGGCCCCTGGCACTTCATCCCAATTTAGCCGGAAGGGCTCAATTCGGCTCTTGATGAAGAACTCGGGGTTTCAGGGACCGACTTGGTTTCCAGAAAATTCGTGGCGCCGATCAACCGAACATCAACGCTCCCTTTGTTTCTTCGGATCTGCAACATGCTGGATAAACAACGGAATAACTATGCTGTATGAAAATAGCAACGGAGCTTGTGTTCAGTTCCCCCCCCAGGGGAAAGAAAAAGAATCTCGCTACGTGGGAGCAACCAAAGGGTTATTTCCCCTTCGAAGCACTAATGCCTGAAAGTGCTATAAGCACAAGTTCGAGCTCAAAGCGCGAATAGCAAAGGAGAAGCACACAGTCGCTACACATAAAACAGAGAGGTCAACAGGGGATAGTAGGCTGGTATTCTCTAAACTGAATTAAGCTCGTGGCGTTCATGTCATTGGCAATGATAACTTTATTTGGCCAGTAGAATAAACCCCTTTAATAACTCGATCTCACTTTCTTAACTGTTGACTGCTCACTCTTCTGTATATAAGGGATCAATAATTTTCTGCTTAACGACCCTCAACTCCCCACGCGTTTCCGGATGGTACTCATCAAAGAAGGTTGCATGAGAAAAGTCAAAAATCAAAATATCCTCGATACTGTTACTTATCCCGAACCTCGTTCGTCGCTTTTAACAGCTCTAGGCTGGATATTCTGAGATTCAGCAGTTATTTCCTGTCGACAGCGCCGGTGCTTTCAGGCCGAAGTTTCGCGCCGAAATGTCCCCATGGTAGATGTCACGTTTTTGCAGCTGCACCGCATAATTATACACCACTTGCCTCTGGCGCGTAGTCTATCCGAGAACCCGCCAAAGTTACTAAACAGTAACTCCCGTATAATCACGCCAGTCTCCACGCCAGTAAAGCCAAGGCCAAGGAAGGCGCCGTAATATGGAAGACAAAAGAAGGGTCTTCCAGGCGTTTGTGAGTGTCGATCTCGTTACTGAGTGTAAAGTAGTGTAACTCTGTTGTGTCGGGGAACAGGTTTTCTTTGGCGGTATCATCGTAGAACCTTGCCGCAACGGCCCGTGTCACATCGTCGACGTTAAGGTCAGCTTCAAAAACAGTCCCTGAAGTTCCTTGTTGATGTGATTACAAGAAAAGTTTCACTTGAAATAACTCCACGACTACGCCTCCTAATTGAACGGGGAAAGAAGGAAAATAATCGGTGAGTAAAGAGCTTCAAAATGAATGTAGTTTTGATAGAATTGACCAAAGAGTGACTGAGTTAGGGGTCTTGATCTCTTTTTACTTGATGAGAAGATGAAGATAGAGAATAGCATGAAATTGCTTGACTCACTTAAAAAAATTGAAAAGATTAAAAAAATAGAGAAAATATGAGAATGTAGAGAAGTAAGCTGATATTTGAGAAAGATGTTTGACAAATGCAAAATCACAGATTTTGCAAAAAGAAGAGAATCAGCATGTAATAATTCTGTTAAGATATTGTTTCAGCTTTTCAGATATTTTGGTGATCCTTAAAGACTTTTTGTAGAGACCTTGTAAACTTTGTTACATTTCAAGAGAGTGATCAACGAGTGGCACCAATCATTGAGTGGTCAAATACGGTATGTTATAAGATAAATATCCCTCAAATAAATATCTCTCAAATAAAACTCTTCAATGGGGCTGTAAATGAGATGTGAGAAACTATAATAATATAATAATATTGTACTCTATGAGCCCTAATCTTTATGGAAATTCCCTCTCTTATGGGATCCTTGTGCTCCTACATTTTTGGTTATCATTTAATACAGTAACACTTCTGGCTCTCCACCATTCATCTTGCCCGCTGTCACCTCGCCTAATATCATCTCGTCCATTGTCATCTCGCCTGTTGTCTGCCTCGTCCGCTGTCCACCTTGTCCGCTATCTCTGTCGCCCACCTTCCCTACGAGTACACAATACACAACGTGCCATACAACATACCATAGTGCTGCCGATCCCTGGCAGGGTGGGGTGAAGGAAGAGGGGTGAAGGATGAGCTACTCGTATTGATGCTTTCGGTGAGATTCTCTAACTTATATAAATTGATTGGATAATAAAATGAAGGATCTCAAAGCTGGCATGCTCCTCGAATGTAAAATAAGCGATATACGGTAAAAATCCCTCGTCGCCAGGCGAGGGAATAAGCAAGGTGGGACTTTAAGATAAGGAAGCTCGTTACGAAGCAGGAACTACGAAGTACGAAGTGCTGACAAAGGGTATAAGAATTCTTGATCTCCCCAACTCTCATAAACAAGCAAGCACGACGCCATGTACTCGGGGTTGCCAGTAAGTCTGTGGAATTATGCAGCGCCAAGGTACTCACGTGGATTAACATGGTACTTCTGCTGCAGCTGTGATAGGTCAGTCAGTAAACAAGTTGAACGCGCGCGGTTGCAACAGAAAATAAACAGTAGATCATGAGAGCCCGGTATCGGTAGCTCTCTGTTTTCACGTCTGATTGCTCTCTATCAGCAGCTTCAGCTCAATAGGTAGGTTTGATAGCTTTTCTACTATATCTAACTTGTTAGCTAACTTAATGATTTTTCTATTAGTGTTGACAGTCCTCCGCTAGCACTAGTACTCCGCTGGGCACGAGAACAGTACTGTGGGAGAATTCCTTCTCTCAAAGCCGGAAATCTTAAGAAAGAACTGTACTTGTATGATGTAGGTTAGGAGAAAGGAGCAGAATCTCCGTCCTGCCCCTCCTTATATACAAGTATACAGTATACGACACATACCCCCCCCTCTTTCAGCAACAGCCTGATGGGGAGGCGACGCCTATTGATTTTCACTTGTGGTATGAGTTTTTTTTTTTTTTTTTTTATTTCTTCCTACAAGTTTCAAGTTTTTTGAGTTTTTCAAGTGCGTTCCATGGTTGCAATATTTTTTTTTTTGAGTCGTTTTACGAAATTTTTGCATTTTCTCATATATTAGTGTTGTCGTGTATATAGCATTTTATCATACTAAAAGTCTGTGGAAAAATTTTGCGGGTTTCCCATACAAAAATTTCCACAGACTTTTCGTCCTTTTTTACACCACTTTTCCTTGGCTCCATACCAGTACCGTAGGCCCCATAGCTACAGAAGTACCACGTGAATCCACGTGAGTATCTTGGCTCTGCATAATTCCACAGACTTTGCCGCTGTTGAAGATTATGCAATGCATATGAACCGAGACTATGAACCGAGACTATGAACCGAGATTATGGTATAAGGTTATTCCATGTGATGAGGAATCTAAGTTGTGGATACGTGTTGTGATGATGAGCAACCTTTATACTCGCACAATTTGCTAGCAGCTCATGTCTATAAATAGGTGGATGTTAGGAGCACATACTGTACGTTGAATACACAAGACATAAGAGTGAACAATACTATACGCATCCCTGTGCATCTTTTCCGCATATGTTGCTACAGGTTATGAGCCCGGATTAAGGCTTCAACACTTCAATACAGAACGCTGAACTACATCGCTGCACAACGTCACATTCTCACTGTAACATCACTAAACACCTCAATACAATACAATCAACATCACCTGCACACATTGCATTCTCACATCATTTAACATCACTCAACTTCGCTCAACCCACACGAAATCAGACTACCTTCGCATTACCATTTCGGTGCTTACAACTTTCACAATGTCAAACAACAACGCTGCATCTGCAACTGCCACACTAGCCGCTACCGACGTATATCGTGATAAGTATGGAATTGTAACAAAGCTCACGGAAATAAACTACCTACAATGGAAGAAAGAGATCACCGTGGTTCTAAAAGCCCACAATTTTCTAGATATTGCTTTACGTAAGGAAACATCTCCTACTACTGATACTACGCAATCGTCATCATCATCATCATCATCCTCCTCATCATCATCGTCAGAGAGTGATGATGATACAGCTCGAAAATCATCAACAGCCCGAAAATTAGCAGCAGCAAGGGATAAGCGTTATAGAATACGCACGTCAAAGGCAGCATCAATCATTTACGGCACATTGACGAATCGGATTAAGTCTCAACTTTCTGACATCGAGGATCCTGCAGCATTATGGGAGACCCTGGAGCGCCGATACAGTGCCCTATCAAATGAGGCCCGAGCTGTGCGCATTCATGATACATATCTTAAAGACAAAATGAAAGATACAGAGTCTGTAAATGACTACTTTGGCCGTCTAATGGGATATCAAACCGAGCTTGCACAAACCGACTATACTATTACCGACAATCAACTCATCAAGCACGCCTTAAAGCGGTTACCTTCAAAGTTTGATTTCTACAGGCGATACCTTTTAGAACGTCCTGCTGATACACGCACTCTTGACTACACTATCAACATGCTCCTAGAATTTGAATTGGATTTAGAAGGAGATGCTGTTCAACAATCGTCTGCTATGGTCTCTCGCAGCGACTCATACAATGAAAAAGGTGGTTATCTTGGCCGTGGATACCGAGGTAGATACCGAGGTGGATATTGTGGTGGATACCGTGACGGACGACGTGGAGGCTATAGAAGTCAAGGTCAAGAGAATGAAAATAACAATGACGAAGATACATCACAACTCTGCTGGTACTGTTTAAAGAGAGGTCATAAAATGAAGGATTGCTATATACGCAAAAGGTCAAAGGAATTACGAAATCGGTTCCAAAGATCGAAGTCAGAGGACTTTACCATCGAATCGAATTAAGCGAACGCCACCCTGGAACCACATGAGCAGTATACTTTCGACTTCCTCATACCTTCGCCACTGCTCCAGTCATTCCTACCACTTCGTCTGTCACTTCGCTTTCTACCGTTTCGTCTGCTACTATCTCACTTCCTGACGTTTCATCGCCTATCATCTCGTTTCTCTGTCATTGCTTTGTCTTCGTTATCGTCGTCTACTCACCTTGACATATGGGACTGTCATTTTGGGCACTTGAACTATAGGTATATATTGAACTGACATATAGATTCCAATGTGATAATGGGTGTGGGGAGTATGACTATGCACAGTTTAAGAGCATACTACAACAGAATTACATATCAATCCAAGAGATGGTGGTGAGTATGCTGAGTGACTCTGGACTCGCGTGATATGGAAGGTGCCGGAGCTACATCACCCAGAATTTTTGGCTGCAATGCCCATGTGCTCGTGCCAAAGAAAAGAATATAGCGCGTTTGGGAACCCCAAAGCCGCCAGGTGTTTGAAGCCAGTGACATTTGATGAAAACAATTCTGCATTCACTGATTGGGATTTGAGAAAAGCTGTTGAAAGACACGGCAATATTGTTGAAAGATCAGATACAGACACAGAAATGCGCAAGACTATTGATGCAATTAACACCGTCATTAAAAGACATGACGAAGAGAATACTATTATTGAGAGATATGACAAAGAGAATACTGACATTGAGAGACATGACAAAGAGAATACTGTCATTAAGAGACATGACAAAGATAATACCGTCATTGAGAGACATGACGAAGTGAATCCCATCATTGAAAGACATGGTGAAGAGAGTTCCGTCGTTGAAAGATACGGCGAAGTAGAAGTGCATATCATTGAAAGCAATGAGAGTCATCGCATACAAAATTGAACGAAGATGTTAAGAAACCCCTGCTAAAAACAGAGGGAGAGAGAATATAGAAACCCCTGCTAAAAACAGTGGGAACGAGAGGATTGAAACCCCTGTTGAAAACAGTGGGAGTGAGAATATACAGATCAATGAAACCCTGTTGAAAACAGCGGGAGTATACAGAACAAGGATACCTCTACTCAATCGATGTGTGAAGATACAGATTACTGAACCCCTGTTGAAAACAGCGGGAGTATACAGAACAAGGATACCTCTACTCAATCGATGTGTGAAGATACAGATTACTGAAACCCCTGTTGAAAACAACGGGAGTATACAGAACAAGGATACCTCTACTCAATCGATGTGTGAAGATACACGAATGGCTGACACTTCTGAATTCACGAACAATGCATATGAAGATACACGAATGACTGACACTTCTGAATTCACGAACAATGCATACAATATAGTACCCACAGCCAATGTTGCAGGACACATTGAGCAAGCAATCTCAAGATGCTATCCTAGCCCTTTGAGTTCATTCAAATTCCACTAGCACCGCAGTTCAAGTTGACGAACCTACAAGTTACTACGAAGCTATACAAAGTCATGAATGCTAGAAATGGAAAAGGCTATGGACGAAGAATATCAGTCACTGTTAAAGAATAAGACATGGGAACTCGTACTGCCGCCGAGCAAGGGGGGAGTAATAGGATGCAAGTGGGTCTACAGGAAGAAAATTAATGCCGACGACAGTACTCGTTACAAGGCTCGATTAGTTATCAAAGGATACGAGCAAATTGAAGGGGTCAATTATGAAGAGGTATTCATGGAGCAACCTGAAGGATACGAAGTTAATTCAGAATCAAGGTCAACGCTCGTTTGTCATCTCAGAAAGACGTTATATGGTTTTACATGCTCAACCGAGGACTCCAATCTTTACATCATGAGGACTGAATCAATCATTTTTCTACTATGGGTTGATGATATTCTCCTTTTCTCATCTATCAGCAAGAAAGCGAAAGTCATAGGAGTCAAGCATAAATTATCGACAAAGTACAACATGAAAGGACCTAGGACCTGCACGAGTAATTCATAGGACTTGAAATCGAGAGGGATCGACCCAATTGTACAAGTCAGCTTCATCAGACAAAATACATTTCGGCTAGTTATTAAGGGATCAGATGGATATTGTTACTACCTGAACTAGCTAAAGAGGTTTATATAGCACAGCCGGAAGGGTTTGAGGCAAGTGGGAGATATGGGAGCTGCAAGAACGAACCGAACTTTACATCTCCATCAAACCAGATACTTTACCTCAATAATAAAGACGTTCGGTATTCAAGTTACGTCAAAAGGCCTCTCGACGCCTCTCACTCCAAACTCTCTAGTGGGAAATCGATTTACGCATACTAGGAACTCGCCCAGATCACCTACACAGTACTAAGGCATTTCAGCTCAAACCCCACAGCAGAGCACGCCAGCACTACCGCAAAACGAGTTCATTGATACCTTCTACAGATGCTCAATTATGGGCTCATCTATGGCGTTTAACATCAGGATATGTGTCTACACTCACTGGTGCTGCAATCTCATGGAAATCGCGAAAACAACCCACCATGGCTCTATCATCTACTGAGGCAGAATATATAGCTACAACTGAAGCTTGCAAGGAAGCTATCTGGCTGCGCCGCATGATCAAACGAAACACATTGCCATCAGGCATCATTTCATCCGTGAAGTCATTGAACGCGAATCGGTTACACTCCGTCACATTCCTACCGAATCAATTTTCTTACAAAACCGCTGACGAAAGAAAAACACAAGAGGCATATGGCTGCAATGGGAGTTCGTACAATTTCCTGAGATATTTATTTTTTGATTTCTTATTTATTTCATGATATGATTTACTGAATTTTATGACTCAATCTCGTCTCTGATTTTTTCCGATTTTTGGTATTTTCTGGGAGTGGCACTCTTTCTCTCACACAGGTTTTCCCACTGGGTTTTTTCTGTGGCGGCATGCAAAAAGGCATCGAGAGTTTTAATGAGGCTACGAGGATTGTATATATATTGATTTTGTGATTGAAAGCATCTGTTTGAATGTGCGAGCATACGGTTGAGTGGGAGTGTTGAAGATTATGCAATGCATATGAACCGAGACTATGAACCGAGACTATGAACCGAGATTATGGTATAAGGTTATTCCATGTGATGAGGAATCTAAGTTGTGGATACGTGTTGTGATGATGAGCAACCTTTATACTCGCACAATTTGCTAGCAGCTCATGTCTATAAATAGGTGGATGTTAGGAGCACATACTGTACGTTGAATACACAAGACATAAGAGTGAACAATACTATACGCATCCCTGTGCATCTTTTCCGCATATGTTGCTACAGCCGCACCCCGAGTACTCAGGGGTAGGGGGGAAGTCTTCAAAAATGCGCATACAATGTGACAGGGATAGTTGTTATGATAGCGTCCACGTGTTTGTTATGTAATACAGTACTTGTTACTCTACTGGCATTTCCTACACGCTTCGCATAGCTACACGCTTTAATGTTTGTTTTCAACCAACTCGCACAACTCCATTTCCCAGTCACAGCCTCGAATCACCCGCTACTAAAGCCTCGTACAGTAGCGAAATGAAAATCCGAGCTTGGCATGCAAAGATTTCAGTCATGAAATTCACAATCAAGAAACGACTTGAGTTGAGTGCATCTGAATTATTGCTTTACATGATGAATGCACAAATGAGGTGGAAGAGCTTCAAAAGAGTGGTGTAAAATGATAAAAGAAAGGCTCCTGTCATTAGCTAGAAGTGTGCTGGACCAGCTTCACTGTTATGGTACTCCGTAGTCAATTGAATTATGCAATACCTTTTTAACTTGTATGCAGTGAAAAAATACATGTTTCGTATTTTTGTGTGTAAAATCCCATACACAAAAAGTCATACCTTCTTCACTTTTGATCCCCTGTCGAGTTGCATACATTATTTTGGTTTGCGAACTATTAGCCAGACTATTAGAGGGATTTTGCAACCCTGCAGGGTGGAATTCAAAAACCTGTTGCGACAGCAACGGACCTGAACGGGTTTAGATGCTGACATGGGTCCCCGGGGCTTTTGAATTCCACCCGCGTTAGCAGTGGAAAAGTATGTATCATAATAGAGGGATTTTGCAACCCTGTACATAACCCCAGCAGGACTTATTTCAAATCAACATGGGTAAGACGAAGTAACCCCAAACTGTACAAGAACGGTCCAGAACCCCAGCGCATGAAATTTAGAACTCCACGTGATGTAGGAACCTCACTTCATCGTCATCATCAAGTTCACTATGGATACCCAACTTGAACGCCAACGCAAACGCCAGATTGCACTTGGATTAGTCATAATGGGGTATTTTCAAGCAATACTCCTAAGTATGAAGTTTGAACTTGAACGGCGTCGCAATGTGTCTACTGTAACTTCTCGTTACCGGCCTCCAATACCATACGAGCAGTATTCATGGACACTATTATCAAGTGGTTGGAGTGATACTGAATGCATCGAATATCTCCGATTCACATGAGCTGAGATAGCAGAACTGATTATTGTACACTTGGGACTTGTTTGATCTTGTTTGATATGTTTGATAAAATTTTTTATATTACTAGCGTACTCACAGGGTTCCTCATGATAAACTTGCCCTCTTGTGGTTGTTTGTTGTCGTCTCTTCAGAATTAAGACCGCGCTAACAGAGTGGCCTTAATAAGGCCATTCTATTAGCGCGGTCTTAATTCTAGGCCAGGGGCCCATGTCGGTATCTAACCAATTCAGCTCCGTTGCTGTCGCAACAAGTCCACAGAATTAAGGCCGGCAGGGTTGCAAAATCCCTCTAATAACTGTTGACGCGGGTGGAATTCAGAATCGACTGCCGTGTACAACAAACAACCACAAGAGGGCAAGTCTCTCGGGAGGAACCAATGAGTACGCTTAGTAATATATTAAAAAAATACCAAGCATACTGGACAAGATCAAATACTGATAATTATTATATCTACAAGGCATAACTCAACCAGGTAAATTTATCAATGTTCGATATATTCAATATCTCCCTAACCACTTGATAGTAGTATTCATAAATGCTACTTATACTCTATCGGGGGTTTGTAATGAGAAGTAGCCATATTGTAATATTAACACTGTTCAAGTTCAAACTACACACCTAGGAGTATCACTTGGAAATACTCCAGTAGCATCAATCTTGAGAAGAGCAAACTGGCGTTGGTATTGCAATGGGTGAAGTTGATGGTCATGATAGTAAACTGAGGTTCATGTATCTTGTGGAGTTCTAAGCTGACATATGGTGGTGTTCATCAAGAAGGGACCCCTGTCGACCAAAATTATTGACTTCAACGAGAAATTATATTTCATTACCTGACCACATCTGATTAAAATTTAAAACCCGTAAATATGTACTATTTTGTCTGCTCTACAACCCTTCGGAGTCCAAATTAAAAAAAAAAATTGTGGCATTGAGAAATATGAGATCAAAAATTTTATAGTTTATATGGGGGGCACCTGACGAGTTACATGCCAAGACAGCCAAAAATTGCGGAATTAGTACTAGTGGAAAATGAAAAATTACTATATACAGAAATGATCTACCTACTTAACCACTCTATGAGGTGCCGCTGCTGAGCAAAACAATGGTCAACATCCCGGCAGCTGAGATTCGTAAATCTTGCTGAGTATGGTTATGCCGCCATACTGTCTGGTGAGACACCTGAACTCCACTCTGATATTTGAACTTAACAGGAGAGAAGTCCACATTGATTGTATTCTTCATCAGCTCATTATAAACTTCCACCATCATACTCAAGTTCTGAATATCCTGCTCATGTTGTTCCTCCTGCTTCTCCTCTGATTCCCACTCAGACTCATCCACTAAAGACTCTTCACTTTTGCTATACACAAGCGGTCTGGAAATATCCACCTCTACTGTAACTAGCTCGAGGGTATTTACTTCCACTGTATGCATAACCGCTCTCCTTTTCGCCTTGCTTGCAGCAGCTTGAGAAGCAAGCAAGCAAGCTCTTCTTTTCCTGCTCAGACAACCCATTTTGATTTTCAGTACTGCGGCTCCAATACTATCGTATCACTACATTAATGTTTATATTTTTTAGAGCTAGAAAATGCTATAGGTTAGGATATACTTACTCTCAGATACCTAACTCAAGTTATCCGCTGTCAAAAAGCAGTTTTGCTGTAGAGATACTCCGTATGCGGCGGCGCTGAATTGTCAAGAGAAATTGCAAAAGGGGGGTCAGAACGCTGGGGGCAAGGTATTTTGGTGTATTAGTCAGCGAGCAAGCCAGTGTTACACCTGGTCCCTTCTTGATGAACACCACCATAAACTAGCTTGTCTTGTGGTCTTGTACAGTTTGGGGATACTTCATTTTACTCATGTTGGTTTGAATTCCACCCTACAGGGTTACGTACAGGGTTGCAAAATCCCTCTAATAATAGATCAGTAAGTTGCGCACGACTACAATTAGGCCAGCCTCGCACTTCAGACTATCATAGCCTCGTACCAAACTTAAGTAGAATGTCTGGAGACAACATGATGTAACTCTTCACTTTGTCTGGTCGCAACCTCTACACCGTCTATATGGAGGGGGTATTGCAACCAGACTAGAGAGCTCTAAATGTATACATCAGATTCTAGCAATGGGCCTTGCACCGTCCGCATGGGCTAATTCAAATCTTCGATTCATCCTCAAGTGCATGCATGAACATACAACTGGCAATCACGTACAGTCAGACCTTGCTATAATGAATACATAAACTTCGGCCCTTTGTTTTCACTATAGCAAGGTTTTCAGTATAGAAAATTGTGGAAAATTAGTCATATAGTCTTGGCAGCTGAGTTCGTGAGCCTTGCTGAGCTCGGCTACTAATTAAGACTTACTAGTAATGGAAATAGCCACATTAAGAAATCAATTCGAATGGGACGGTGGTAGTAGTGATGATTAGAAATGGAAATAGAAATGTAAGGAGCAGTGATAGTGGGAGAAAAATATAAATCAAAAGTAAATCAATAGCATAGTGACCCGTAAAAGGACTTGGGGATTAGGGTTGCATGATACACTTGCCCCAATATTGCCGAATCCCCAAGACTTTTCACGGGTCACTGTAGATTGACTTCCGTGATCAGAGCTCTAACAGTCGAGATATCTACTAGCCAGCGGCGAGAATTATACCAGCAATATACCTGGAAGCAACAGACACTCACAACCTGGTTTAAACCAACCTCTAGTGCTTAGCGACATACCGTATTAACTCACATAAGAGCAAGAAAACAAACGCGCGCTAGTTCGGTCTTGGCAGGACTCAGGCGCCATTAATCACGCTAGCGCGCTGTTCGTGCAATCTTGGCATTACTAAGCACGGCTAATCTCCAGCTTCTCTACGAATCTCCGTGGTGTTGAGGTTAGCATCGCGGTAATTCGGGGATCATTACGTGCCCGTGCGTGATACACGCGCACTGGCGCTGAGAACTTTGCCAAGACCGAACTAGCGCGCGTTTGTTTTCTTGCTCTTATGTGAGTTAATACGGTAGTTGCTGTTTTCTGGGCTGCTCAAGAATCACTCGTGCGCAGGAGGCAAGGCAGTAGCAGGGGGGTTTCTATGGGTTTCATGAGCATCTTTTCATTATAGCAAGAACAATTTGTATGTAGATAAAAATAACTTCCTCTAGATTTTTTTTCATTACACTATTTGGTGTGATTTCATTATAGCAAGGTTAAATTGTATGGGGATGGAAATCCGAGAGCGTGGTGTGTTCATTATAGCAAGGTTTTCACTATAGCGAGGTTCATTATAGCAAGGTCTGACTGTAGTTGCCATTTTTTTGGACTCTAAGTTGGCAGCCTACCGCGAGAGGAATTACAGGTCAGGCAAACTACTCCTCGCTGGTTCGGAAAGTATTGGAACGCTGCATAACAAATTTGCACTTATTCCAAAAGGCACAAGATTTATGCAGCGTTCCAATACTTTCCGAAGCAGCGAGTATGTAACAGGCTTGCAACAATTGGATGGTGCAAGGGGGTTAGATAATGAAACTGGTTAGCTACCCAAGAAGGGAAGCGAAGGCGATCACCATGCGGCTTGATATTATGACTTATTAACCATAATTTCTAAGATTTACTACGTACAGTACTTGTAGTGATGGCACTACTAGTGATGGCACTACAGTACAGTCAGTCTTCACACTTGTCCACAAGGCAGGCTCGAGTTCTGGAAGTTTTAGTGCTGAACTGTTTTTACAGGAATCTTCAGTATATGGATACCAATATTCCATATGACCGCGGCGGTGGTCTGCAGTAGGTAATTGCTCCTCTTGGCATGAGACTGACCTTTCCCTGGTGTAAGAACTATAGAGCACCTTACATAAGCAAGGCATAGAAGAGCTTGCTGACTAACATAAGGGTTAGGGGTAATGTGAAGTTGCTGGCTTTATTCCATTGAGCCTTTCATCACCATTTCTTCCTCTCCCACACACTGTACCTTTCATCTCCTGATTGTTGCCACGTCCCACGTCTTTATAAGTATCCGTAAATACATCTCTCCATTACGTTCTACCGTTCCTTTTCTTCTTTTTCCCCAAAACACAAAATGTCTGGCGAGGATGACTTGATCGACTACTCCGACGAGGAGCTTGAGACAACAAAGGCCCCGACCTCTGCTGCCAATGGCGACGCGAGCGTTACGAAAAAAGATTTGGCTCCTTCAGGAGCAACTGCCGCAGACAAGAAGGGATCCTATGTCGGCATTCATTCGACCGGATTTCGAGATTTTCTTCTGAAACCAGAGCTGCTACGTGCTATCACCGACTGCGGGTTCGAGCATCCCTCCGAGGGTCAGTCTACTTCTTCTCCCATCATAGAACATCACGCTCCCTACTCTCTATGTCATTATCTCCGCTTGGTGGTCGTCCTCGTCGTCATCTTCGTCGTTCGTCCTCGCTCGTTCCCACCGACATTTTAAAGAGCAAAGCATTCTCCAAGAATGTAGCAAAAACACTCTACTATATCTTGATATACCTTTGCCTGCTGCTGCTTTGGCAGTCGTCGTGGGGCTTGCGAGGTCATATGCCTACGGACATCATCTGTGTGGTCAAGTACCTTGCCATACTGTTGATAGAGGGCTTTGGGTGAAGAGAGGGAAAGAAGAGACGCGAGGACGCCACAGCCTCTGAAACGCCTTTGCTTTGTTCATCACACGTTAATGTATTGGTGTATACCGAGATGGAGAATGCGCGGTTAACATAGCTTCTCGGGGCCCTCCTTACAGTTCAGCAAGTTTGCATTCCCCAATCCGTACTTGGTACAGATGTCCTCTGTCAGGCAAAGTCCGGTCTCGGAAAAACCGCTGTCTTCGTGCTTACTACTCTGCAACAAGTTGACCCTGTTGCTGGAGAGGTCTCTGTTCTTGTCATGTGCCACACACGAGAATTGGCATATCAAATCAAGAACGAATACGCTCGGTTCAGCAAGTACATGCCACAAGTCCGTACTGCAGTCTTTTACGGAGGAACGCCGATGCAAAAAGACATTGAGATTCTGAAAAACAAAGATCAGCACCCTCATATCATTGTAGCGACTCCTGGAAGGCTGAACGCATTGGTACGGGATAAGCATCTCAGATTAGGAAGCGTGAAAGTATTCGTTCTGGACGAGTGTGACAAGATGTTGGAGCAGATCGGTAGGATTCAGCTTCCCACAGTTATGTTGTCATCCTCTTGCTAATTAGATACCAGACATGCGAAGGGACGTCCAAGAAATCTTCCGCGCAACCCCTCAGCAGAAGCAAGTCATGATGTTCAGTGCAACACTCTCGCAAGAAATCCGACCAATCTGCAAAAAGTTCATGCAAAATCCGCTTGAGATCTATGTAGATGACGAGACCAAACTCACCCTCCATGGGCTTCAACAATACTACATCAAGCTGGATGAGCGAGAGAAGAACAGAAAGCTCAATGAACTTCTGGATCAATTGGAGTTCAATCAAGTTATCATTTTCGTCAAGAGTACCTTGAGGGCGAACGAGTTAAATCGACTCTTGACCGAATGTAACTTCCCGAGTATAGCAGTCCATAGTGGCGTATCTCAAGAAGAGCGGTAGGTTTCCTCCATTGGGCTCTGTAGTGCATAATTCATTGGCTTATGTGCTTTTCAGAATTGCTCGATATAAGCAGTTCAAGGAGTTCAACAAGCGAATTTGCGTAGCAACAGATGTTTTTGGTCGCGGTATCGATATTGAACGGATCAATCTTGCCATCAACTACGATCTTCCAGCAGACCCCGACTCTTACCTCCACAGAGTTGGTCGTGCTGGTCGTTTCGGTACCAAAGGCTTGAGTATCTCCTTCGTTTCATCAAAGGAGGATGCCGAAGTGTTGGACAAGATTATGGAGAGGTTTGAGGTTTCCCTTGATCCATTCCCAGAAGATGGAATTGACGCTTCAACGTAAGTTGTTTCATCCCCCCTCTCTTCTGGTGGCCCACTGACGTGATAATTAGTTACATGAACACATAAAGGTTATGTATGACTTGTGTTCTTTCGAGTGTTTGTGGTCATTGAAATGTAACTCCTACAAGATGGTACACTTTCTTTTGTTTTGCTTAGTTTATGGGCTGGTTATGAAGGGTATCAGGTTAGCTTAAGGATACTGTCAAAACAGAGTTCAATTGCGTTACATTCTGACTTTTACGTCCTTTTTACCTTTGTACTACGGTTTCTATTCTGTTTGCTGCTATCTCAATCAAAATATTACGGGTTAGAGATAATCGGCGGGCGCGTATCTTTGAGTCATAATTCTCAATGTATCTCAATGTACCTCACTATATCACAATGTATCGCATTTGTATCGCAATGTGCCCGTAATGTATCGCATGGTATATTAGCTACCGCAATGTGGGGTATCTTTTACTAGTGCATTGCGCTACCCTGTATGTTCGAACTCTATTTAAATAAACAGCCTCGAGTCAGACTTACTCTTAGGGGTTATGAATTGAGGGTAACGATTGTTCGCTATATTTTTGAAGCATTCCGAGCCACGTCTCTAATGTAGATATGGAAGCTACTCTTACTGTATGCTTGTGAATGTTTGGATAGTAATTTTTTGAGACATAACGATTGTATTCTTACCTGAAGCAATCTGATTTAATATCTTCCCCATATTGACCTTTCCACCTTACCACATCTAAAATTAGACACGCTTAAAGGTTACTTCTGACGAAACTGTTACGATGCACATATTCCTCCACCATAAAATACTATATGAAGAGCCACTTTCGTTTGTAAAAGGTATGAGTTCTCTATTTTATCAACATACATTGCCGTGCCTGACTGGTTGCCCGCATACCTTGTCCCTTAGATAGACCCTGAATCCCAACTACAAATGTACGAAATGAACATTGCATGATGCTCTAAATTTCTAGTGAAATATTATTGACTATTGGCCTTTTCAGCTGTTTTTGTTTGTAGCAATGGCTGTGTTGGCTGTACTTGCTTTTTGTGAGCATGAATGAAGATCAAAACCCAAGTAAATAAACGAGAGAAAGCGCACTCAGACTATCACTTTAGCAGTGATAAGTGTGTTGATGAGTATTGATG
Source organism: Kalaharituber pfeilii (assembly GCA_015179045.1). NCBI lineage: Eukaryota > Fungi > Ascomycota > Pezizomycetes > Pezizales > Pezizaceae > Kalaharituber > Kalaharituber pfeilii. The sequence goes on along the minus strand of WHUZ01000006.1, from coordinate 781,796 downwards.
ACCTTAAGAAAGTCGGGTCCGAGAGGCATGACGGATTTAAGTTTTGTAGTGCTGACTGATTGAAGCCTCCCTGTAGCATTCGATTAACAATTTGCAATGCTTCAAGGCACCAAATTACTAGAACACTCCTGGTGCATTTATCAGAAGTTGGGTGTTGCTTTCTGTTAAAAATGTAAAGTCTTATTTATATATTTTTACCCTTCATCCATGAAGCTATGTGTCTGCCGGTCCAGCATGGTCCGTGCATATATGCTGCCAACTCAAACTGTGCATAGGCTACAAAATATAAGAATGTAATTCGCGATTCACATTAGAATATTAGACAACTTGACTACTAGACAGGGTGATTCAATGATTGGTATAATTTTGAGCAGGCAAACTTCACTGTTTATTATTTGTAGGTTTCGCCTGTGCATGAGCTCGCCTCTCCATAATTGTCAATCTTGATGGTTTTCCATAGTTTGATGGTATAATGATCCTCGATGTCGAGCCTAAATGCTTTTGTGGGGAGAGATGATCACATGTGGCTCATATCACATTTTCTCATGCAATTGCTATAAACTGAATAAAGCCGTGATTACCGCAACCGGAAATACCGCAACGGGGCTAAGTGAGTCCAGTGCTGCTTTTCTATCTGTCGTTACCCTCTATATTCACGAAGGGGGGCTATGTACGGCGGGGAATCAAAACTAAGAAATAAATAAAAAATTTCTGGAGAATTGACGTTGAAAGAGGCCTGCAGACATCTCCTTTTTCCTTTTTTATTTTATTTTATTTTATTTTTTTTCCATTTTGCTAAGTGCTCTCTCACATATTATTGATGGTTTCGCTCGGTATTTCACAATTGCCTTCATCGCTCATCGCGTCCCCTCTATGAGTTTTATCCGTCTTCTCTTCGATGCTGGAATATGTTGGAGATCTTATTCTGGGATAATATATCATGAGCAGTGGATTCAATAAGGACGCCCCTGCAACATAATGGGATGCATTGGACTGAGATCTTCGACATCAATGCCTTAGGCTCGAAGGTCTTCCCTATAGTGTAAATGAACATGCATTTCTCGGGTATTAAGCGAACAACCGGGTATTGACGGTGCAGTAAGTGTGCACTAGGCTAGGTATTGGGTATTTTTGGATATTGGAAAATTGGACTTAACTTGTGCCTCCAAATGCTCAATTGAACCACACCAACTGCACGATTTTTCAAATCTCAGGATTTGATCTGACAGGCACAGGTATGTGAAAGTTGCGATACAGAATTGCCACCTTTGAAGTAAATATAGTGATTCTGAGGTTTTCATACGGTGACCCGTACCCATAAGTTTCTAATCCCCAAAACTTTCTACGAGTCACTGTGCGTATGGGTGGAGGTATGTACAGCGCACTGGCTCTATGTAGTGATGACAATCAACAGAGTGGCGATGATCGATCGACATAGTGGTGATGATGGTGGTGCCACCAATAATCTTATCCCCCCGTTCAACCCAAAGGAATTGGGTACCAATTGGTTAGATACTGAGAATAGATATCGTGCAGAGTGTCATTTGCAATAATATAAAACTGATTTTCCATGACACAGATTTTACCCAATTAATGCATAGTTATTCGCACCATAATGAATAGTGGACAAAGCCTGAACGTACAATCAGCCCAGCTGCTCCATGAACGGTGGATTTCTTGGATTGGAAAAATCAAACTCCTTTTGACATGGAGCAAAACCGCTTTATTGTTGCAACGACATCGAGTGAGCTCTAACTCTACGACTAAAAGTATCATTAGTTATGATACCCTCCACCGATACTCAGCAAGGCACTCACCCCTCTTATCCCATAGTATACGATGACGTGCCCAATACTAATCTAATGGAAGCCTCATAGAAGTGGAACGAGGCAAAGGAGGACTATAGTCATTCTCGAACCGACGACAGTTAAATTCCTCGCGACGATCAAAATTCCCCTCGGAGATCAATCCGCTATCTACATAAGGCACATTCGAGTTGTAGGCAGCATGTGTGCTTCTAGCGCCCTGCATTCCCTCATCCTCACAAGAAACTATTAAATCACCCCCATAGTACACCCTCCACCATTTTCCAGGCCTTGATGTTATTATATTGCTTGTGGGGCTTTAAAACCCTGGACTGCCGCGACAGTTGTTCAGGCTTCGAAGTATCGTTAATTAGGAAAGGGTTGGTGTGATGCACATGGAATCAGCAGGAGTATCAGGTCGCTTCGCCTCGGTACATCCGATGCCCATATGACAACGCCAACTGAGCCAGTTTACGCAAATTGGGATGGTAAAGACGATACCAGAAATACATGTATGCTAGCTAAATTAGGGTCCATTCGACCTCCACTGCATCATCCTAGGCCTCCGGAGGTGACCCTGGCCTTTCACCTCCATAACATGTTAGATGAACAACCATAAAGCTCTGTTAGTAATCTGGTTACACTGTGGGCATATTCAGTTTAATTAGAAGCGTAAGCTTATTGGCGACATCCCGGGATAGCGCTGCTTATTTCCCAATTCCTCCCTGGTTCGTCAAAAGTTGTGTACGGTCGATTGTAATTACGATGCGTTGCCTTCAACCACATGTCGGTTTCCTTCTCTCTGTGCGTCAATACCCTCTCCCGCCCATCACCTTCCATATACGAAGAATGACATCAATCTGACGGGAATGCACAGAAGATCATCGAGGGATTGAAGATCATAAGCGGTATCACTCGTTAACCTACATCACAAGGCAGAAGGTGACACATCAGATAGTGTGGCCTAGCAATACTCTTTGTTATGCTATATGTGGTGCCACGCACTATTCTAGATTACATACTCTCGAAATTCTCGCATAACTTATTTAATGTTTGTCATCAATTACTTAATGTAAACGTTCTTGCAGGGGGAACTCTATTCAGGCACTGCAGTGAAGATGTCAAAAGTGGAAGTGTGTCGCACGGTGTGTAGAAATTCGGGCGAAACACATAAGCCACGGTTTAATTTTCCGATGAACTCTCTACAAGTGCCTTTTTTCCCTCTCCGAAATTAATCGGTGGTAATTCATATAATAAATCACTTGTTATACATCTTGATTTGAAAAGGGTATTGGAAAGGCGAGACAAAGTTGAAGTCGCAAGCGTGTCGTACGGTTAAAAACTGCCGACTACAACGTGTGCATAGCGCCACAGCCGCAGACTAGGGTGTCGAAACAATTCAATCAAAGCCACATTGCTGGGCCAGGACAGGTAGGCCTTTAACCCAAGTGGTCGGGAACTATCATGACAAAAATGCGCTATTGCACAGCTATCATTGAACCGAGCCTCGAACAGAGAAGCATCCGCCAATGCACCTGGCAGTCCTCGAACAACTTCGTAGTTGAACGGGCATATAATGGATTCACGGCCTGGATCTTGAGTGCACCTTTAGTGTGGATGTTTCGCAGATCTTGAGCGACGCGGGGAAGACATGAGCAACCCAGCAGTAACTGATTTTCTACCAGTTGGAAATGTAGATCACTTGTCACCAAGTTGCTCACCCTTTCCCTGCCACTGTACAGTGATATGATAAGATGCTTTTCAAACCTGTTTGTGATTAATCAATGATGTGACTTTTCTACAGACTACCCTTACACCTTCCCGCCGTTCTCATTCTCACAGCCTTCTACTGTGGTGTGCGACCAGAGCCTCCAAACTGCAGGGAGACAAATGTCAGTAATCATGCAAGTAAAACTCCGACCGATCAAGCCAATAAACGAGACAGCGACAGTTAGGACGGAGAGATGAGTATAATCCAGGATGTGAGAAAACCATGGATGGAGATCGTGCAAAGCTGGTTGACGACGCTTTTTCTCGCTTGGTAAGTAAGATATGCAAAAGTATGTGATGTCGGGATGTGACAAGGAAGGGGAGGGACAAGGTCTAGGTGAGTTAGCTGCATCCTATCCTGAATGTTTTGCCACCAAAACCAGGGCTAGGCTACGATTAATTGTTACTGCTAGTGAGCAAGAACGGTGAGGACGAAACAGGGGGGTTCATTCCCTTTTGCTTCTTCCTCCACTCTAGGGTACAGCTAGATCATCCTTAGATATTGCCTTTAATTGGTCCACAAGAGCAAGAGGTAAGTTATCAAGCTGGCATTCACACCCTGAAAAAGTTTGCTATTGAATAACACTTCCAGTTACAGCAGCATGGCCAGTCCGAGCACACGCCCAATACAGGCGGCTATGCTAACTGGTTTCGCGCTCTGGGGGTGGCGTGTTTGTGGAATACAAGGTAACCTGAATGATCGCCTTGAGGATCAAGGTCAAGGAATCGTCAAACGTTACTAAGGGCAAATCAGAAAATAGCTTTGCTGCAGCGGCGCATCTCACAGGCCCTTCCCCAGATGCCATTACTCACACCAGTAATTCACATAATTCCCCCATTTTAAGCGCTGCGTTACGTTAACAGCCATCGCAGCTTAGTTTTTAGTTACTGAGACATACATTAACAATTGATTGATTGAAACAGGAATTTTACCTGATTCTGACTGATTGCGACTGATTGCCTGACTGATTGCCTGCCTGATTGACATAGTCTGTTTGCTAATCTCTCTGTGGCAACTCGCGAGAGGGGAGGGGTAAAGAATAGCTAGAAATCTGGTAATGTGATATATCGATCCGGCCTGGTCCCAGCTAGAATTTTCGAACCCCAGAAAGATCCCAGGGATAGTGAGCAAAAAATGCCGTGCACCAACGTGATATGGTATGTTTATGCTATGTAGTGCACACGGGTGAAAAGAGGACAGGTCAACTGCTTAGCATCCAGGAAAAAGCCATGGAAAGAGCCATGGAGAGGATCAAGTCAAATCAGAACTGGCGGCTTTCTGCCCGCCTCCAGATCTGCTCTCTCATCTTTACCTTTCTTCAAGTTTTTGACCGTTTTGTTTGATAAAATAGGTATTCGCTTGCTGTACCATATTTGCTTATAGTAGAATGCTGCTTTCGTAGTAAGGCGTTAACCCAAAGAACGCAGTCTCGAACCGCAAAGAGATGAAGTGAAGAGGGGAAATGTGAATCCACCCACTCATACCCAAGTCATTGCAACGCGGATGACAAGAAGCCGAAAACCAATATATGTATCATGGATATTTGAACTATTTTCGAAGTAGCCCAATTAATATCATTGTTTTCCCCCCACCCCCCCTCTGTATACCCTATTCCTTTGCAAAGAGTGAGTAGGCAAGTCCGGTTAAATACCAAAAAACGCGACTGGGAAATTCCTAATCATCTCATAATCATATTTGTGAAATGCACATGGACTCTTATAATAGCTTTTGCGGTCAGAAGCGGTGTCATTTAGAATAGCGTGGCTTGTAAGGTTTGCGGGTTGGAAGTATAGTTTCACATTGAATTACTTGATTTCTCCTGGGGCCCCACTCCACAATCCCAATCATTGTACTCGTACATTGGAACATGTGTGATAACCCATCGATTTAAGGATTACTCCTTCAGTCAGGGGTCCGACAATGAAGTTGTTGATGGAAGTTCACCCCATGATAACGTGGTTTACATGGTGAAGTAATGTCCGAGCTCCGGGTATAATCTAGCTGTGAAGCTAGGAACAATCTGGAACAGTTTGAAACGTTAACAGATAAGTGGATGCTTTAAAGTAAGTTGACTTCATGTATACTCGCACGAGGGCGCTGGTTATTGTATTTTTGTGTTCCACACCCAGGACCATCATTTTCCAGAAAATTTGTATACGAGCGCTCTGTAGCAACACGCATACTTCGAGACAATATCTATGTTGAATCCTATTGTAGCGCATGCATTGGTGTGAAGTGAATACCGCAACTAAATGCAGCGTCTGTTGACAGATATCTAGGTGGGATCTACATTAGAGTTAATTCGGGGCGCCCCTCGGGAAAACGCCTGTAGAGCATGCCGTTGCTAAGATTAAGTTCAAAGTTCGGAGACAAAATGACCACGTTTTTAGCTATTGCCTCACTCAGCTTTGACCTTGGCTGCGGGAAACCGCTATCAGAGTGCATTCTCCCATCGATGGTCGGATGCTTGACTGAGGTGACGTGCCGAGAAGCTCAATTCGGTAATTCTAACCATACAAGGGCTGGTCTGAAGATTCTGATAACGGCCACATGCATGGGCTAGGGAGTTAAGAAGGTTGTTCCATCGAATTTCCATATGGATGCTTCCCTTCATCTCAGATACAGCACCGTACACAAGATCACATACCCGTTTTTGGGTGACTTCAAATTGCAACAAGGCTGTTGATCAAATTGGTACTGTCACAAAAAAGAAAAGGAAAAAAAATAGTAGCTAATAGCATCAGTGGTTCGTTATTTCGTAATTGACAATTACGCCCCCGATCTCTCGAGGATCTTTCAGGGTTACAAACCTTAGATGATCGACTAGGATTCTACCTGAAACTGTAGTAAATTTATATGATATTTCATTGGCTTAATGTGTAGATTGACCACCCAATTAGGAATCCAACCCCGATGACCGGTGAATGGAAGAGACATGCGTAAGCCCAATTATCTGGAGAAGTGTTAAGGAAGATCATTACAAGCGACCCTTCGGCATGAAAAGCTGAATGCAGCGCCTCAAGCCTCAGTGTGGGGGGTAAGCCTGTCATGACGATGATTGGGAACCTAGCAGCTATCATCCGCAAACCCATTTCGCGGCAGCGTACCAGGCTGAAATAACCCCAGTAAGACAGCGAAACATTAAGATTAAGAAAATAAAAATGAACTAAGCAAGAGCAGTTGGAGGATCTCCATTACAGACCGCTGGAGAGCACCCTTGCCTTAACGGAATATCTTGATGACATCAAGATGCTGCAGCCTGCTGATGATCGTTCGGCACAACTTCACCTGCCGGTGTTCTTGTCCCATGGAAGAGCCTCGAGTGAGCTGGTTCCGTTTACCGCAGTTTTCCATCTCGCTTACATTGTGGGAAACTGGTATTTGTTGGGGGTGCAAACATTTATAACCATGACCAAACGCTAAACAATTGTTCTTTATACTCTAAGTAGCTGGCGGAATGTGTGCGTGCTGTGGAGAAATACCCATCGTCGTACAGTACTTTGGCATCAATTATTTTGGTTCCGACCACGTTGCCGTAAACTCTCTGGCGGGCCGTGTCCCTTCGTCGATCGCTGGTGAGCCATGGCCCGATGAGGAACAAAGGGTCGCAGGATGGTTGGATTCATGCAGGAAGAGATGTGTTGGTCGAATGAGGATCTGTATGAGCCATGCATTTGTGCTTAACAGGAATGTCCATCCAAGCATCAGTAATGCTCTAGTATCACTTGACCAGACAATCTAGCAGCCTCCTACCTTCCAGAAGAAAATTTGCGTTTTAGCAAGTGGAATGGAACAGTAAGGGTCTTTCACATATTAGGTCTAGGTTCCTTGCACCACTAAGATTGCGTACCCAACCACTGGGTCCAGTTCCGTCACAAATTCTTCAGGCGCACACCTAGCCTATTTGGCGTATTGGACAACGATCTGCGTCTAGCAACTGCCCTCCTATTGCTGAGGCCATTTTTAAAGTCGAATCCCTGTTCTTAGTTGACCCTAGTGAAATTGGAGGGGCGAAAAGGCAAAATATTATGAGTGAAACCCTTTGTAGGTATTGAAAGTGGAGTGGTAAGGCTAAGTAGATTCCCCTGCTGCTCATCACAATAACCACAGAGATGGTGGCATACTAAACATCTCAGCATTGTCATTACTCGGATCTGACATCGACGGTGTCTGATGAGCACTTTTTAGGCCAGCATAGTCAGCACCCACAGTTTATTGACTTTGGATGATTCTCAATAAATACCTTTCGCTTATTCCATATGTCTTGAAATATGCTTTTCTTTTTTCCTTTTTCTTTATTCCCTAATTGTCATTTCGTTGCTCTTTACTTCATATCTTTGTTGTCGTAGCCTTAGCATAGTCTCGTAACTAGATAGCCTTAGCAAATACTTTCCCTTACAGTCACATTTCTGGGCGGTGGTCTTTTTTTTGCAAATAGGCGACATTTTGTTGTGAGCGATGGAATCAAGCAGCATCAAGAATTTTGCATTGTCGCCTGCTGTCTGTTAGAAACTGCAAAAAGCGTCCCTCTGACGAAACAATGCAGTTTCCAGACTTAACTAAGAACAGTGCACCACTCATTAAGAGGTTTCAGAAACAGAAAAGTTCGCCGCATTATCGCACCTTTGCTCTCCATTGTAAATGTGGACCCCTGCTCCCACCTGGTCATTGAAAAAAACCTATTCGTCAAAAATTAGAACTTGTGCTGCCCAACCGAGCGGGTCGGGATTGACCCGCTTGACTGTTCTAGAGAAAGGTACCGGTATCTCAGATATCTACCGCCCCATTCCTGTGCAACCATTGATCTCCGTCATGGTCGCTAATTCGCTGCTGCTGTGACCAGTTATATTCCAGTACCACCGATACTGCAGATCCAGAGCAGAGCGGAGGGGAGGCCCTGCTCCCTGTTGTAATGCCTTTCAGTATGCAAGCAGTGTATATTAGTGATTGTACTAAATTTCGATCATCTCCATAAGGATAAGCTCGAGGGAGATGGCAGGGACTACAGACGAGTGGGTTACATGATTTCTGCTGAACGGCGGTTGGAAATCGTAGATGGGAGCGGCCGTTTGCCGGTCACGAGAGATGTAAAGTGTAGCTGTCAACGCTTCGCCGGTCTGCTGGCGAGCTCTCTCAAGCAGGTATGGGAGGGCGATCGTTGATGCTGAATCCCGTCATCATCTGGTGAGGAGGGTCGGTGCTGCCTTGTGGATCTGCAGAGGGGAGTTGGGTGGCAGCGGGCATTGAGGGGCGGGCAACGGGGAGGGGGGAGGGGAGGGAGGGGGGGGGAGGGAGGAAGGGGCGACGCGTGCTAGGCTGCGTCAGAGCAGGACGATCGTGGTGGGAGGGGATCCCGGTGCGCTTCGGTGCAGGTCGCGGTCAGCGGAGCGAGTGCTGAGAAGTACCGAGATCGAGCGATAGTGTGGGTTGTGCAGGCCAGCCCAGCTGCTGCGCGGCCGCGCCCTTGCGGAGGCGGCTGTTGCAAGTGCCAGATGTCTATAGAGTGCGAGGACTTGCTGTACTCCACTCGGTACGCGCTCTCTGCTCTGCTCTGCTCTGCTCTGCTGCGCACAAAGCCGCTGCTGCGCTGCTGCGCTGCTGGGCGGCCCATGCACGGGCTGCGGGCCAGCGAGCGCTCCAGCCGGCGCTCCAGCCAGCGCTCCCAGCCAGCGCCCCCAGCAGAGACAGTAGCGCCGTCCCATGTCCGCTGCGTGTGTCGCGGTGCTCTGCTGCGCTGCTGCCCCCGGGTGCGGGCTGCCCATGTCGCACTGCCTGCCTGCCTGCCTGGCCGTCATTTCGCTCTGTCACCCTGCTGCACGCCCCCGGCCCTGCCATCACCCCCGGCCCAAGCCTCCCGCCAGTCTCGTCCAGTCGTGCTGCGCTCTCGTGCAGCCGGGCTGGCCTCATGGCGTCTCCACTTGCTCCTCCTGCTCCTCCCTCTCAATCTTGCAGGCCCCAAACGGCCGATTTGCCCTCTGTGCAGCCCCCCCCCTGCTTCTGCTCTGCTCTGCTGCCACCTCCCCCGCCCTCCAAATACCCACTACGCCCGCGAGCTCAGTAAAGGCCAACGCGAGGCCCCCTAGGGTCATCGCTGCCCCCTTCCTATGCCACACCGGCCCCCGGCTCCTCCCCCCCCCCCCCCACCTCCCAAGAGCTCACAATCTGGCTAGGCCGTTAGGTCCTAGCCCGTTGGATCTCACCTTGTTCATCCCTTCCCTTAACCACCCCCAACCCCCAACCCCCAACCCCAGAGAACATCTTGTCGCAGGGCAGGGGTACTTCTAGACGCATCCTTTCCTGCCAAATTATCCGACGTTGTTAACTGATGACGGTTGACCACCCCCCCCCCTACTAAGGGCCCCTCACACATCGCCCTCTGTATTGCACGCCCGTTGCCTGGTTTTGGTGCCGCTGTTGCCAGAAACGCGCATAGACATAAATACCCCCACGAGTTCATTCTCTCCAACTAGTAAAGTTCCACATTTCCCACAATCACGGTCCATATAAAGTCCCGCCTTCTCCAAAGTTCTGGAGAAAGAAAGAAAGAAAGAAAGAAAAAAAGAAAGAAAGAAAGAAAAGAACAGAAGATAAAAAGCTCAAGAAGGATCAGATTCACCTATCATCAATAGTTGCCTCTTCATTTGCCTCAGAACACGACAGGCGTGGATTGAAATCACTCATTACTATACTGTTGCTTCAGCGAAGAGTAGACACTGCCTGTATATCGTCTTGCCACAATGAATCTACCAAGTATTATGGATTATGCACCCGCTCCCGAACCTCCTCTGCCTTACTTGTCACACTACAGCTCGGCGGACAAGTCTCAACGGTCAAGCATGAAATCTCAGGCGCCCTATTCCCACCAACCGCACTCTAGTTTTTCATCACATCCTGCACCAGCTCCTCCACCATCTCCCCAGTGGAGGACAACTCGAGATGCTCGCTGCCATCAATATCTACACTTCTCACATGTGCAGATGGTGCCAACGCCGGTGGTATGCTCAAATTAAATCCCATCCTGTGTTCACTGAGCCTATGCTAACAAAAGCTCTTAGATCGATCATTGTATTCCCCTCATCTTCAGCACCAGCACCCCACAACTCAGAAGCCCCAGCCGCGGGTCACTCTACCACCAACTCCACCAATGCGGCCAGACTCCGTATTTGATTCTCCATTATCATCTACGACCTCTTCACCTCAGTACTACTACTCGCAGACGAATCCAAATCGACAGTCTTATCCACCAGCTCAAAAGCCAGTCTCCTACACCTCGCCAACGGACTACTATCCACCATCGTCATATTACTCGTCTCAGTCATCCCAATCATCGACGTATGAACGCCAAATCCCGCATTCCACTCCTCCGATGATGGTTCCTGCCAGCATTGCTCCTCCGTCAGCGTCAAACCCGTGGCAGCACCATCATCACTCATCTCCGAACTCCCAGGCAGCGTTCCCTCAGTCGCAAGACCGCTACATCTGCCCAACATGCAACAAAGCCTTTTCAAGACCCAGCAGCCTGCGAATACATAGCCATAGCCATACTGGGGAGAAACCATTCAAGTGCCCACATCACGGCTGCGGCAAGGCATTCAGTGTCCGAAGCAATATGAAGAGACACGAGCGGGGTTGCCATCAATAAATTAGGCAGCATTGATACCCTTTTGTAATATTTATAGTGACTGGGAAAAAGTTTTTTGAGCATTTTTCACAGCAATGCGCATAGCGCCCCTACGCTGTATTTACAGTTCACCCGATTTTAGTCTTGCGGAAAGGTGTTTCGACACTCCTTACATACTGTCCATTCTCGATGGTCAAATGCGAGAATATATACTCTTAATATTTGGTTTTCCGGGAGTCTCAGATTTCCAGGCGGGAACTAATTCTTTTCTTTCCTCCTTACATTTTTTTTTTTTTTTTTTTTTTTTTTTTCTTGATTTTTATTTATTTATTTATTTTATTTTATTTTATTTTATTTTATTTTTTTTTTCCTACGTTAAAGCATGCATTTGCAACACGGGCGCTCGGGTCATGGGAAGACTTTCATCTATTTTTATTGGATTCTTTGGGCCTACTTTACGTCGGTTTGTCTTATTTCCTGGTTTGCGTCCTTTTCTCTTTTGTTTCGATTTAGGGCAGGCAAGGAAAGGCAAAGGAGATTTGGTAATGTCACCTCGTACAAAACAGTGAATTGTACTATAGATGTTATTGTCATAACATATATGTATACAGATTATCTTATGTAAATATAGTTGGGGGGCTGTATCATTGGAAATGGTTTCCTATCCTCCTAAAAATTTCCTGATTCATTTCAACTCCGCCAGTAAAATTCATACTGTATATGATATTCTGAAGTATCCCTGGAAGTGATTCTATTTATTTTAGGACTTCATTTCCTTTGCGAAAAGTGCCCTGAAGTACTATTGTGTTGTATATTGGTAAATAAAGTCGAGCATTTGCTTTCTTGGATGACCCCAGATACAAGTGTCCGCGCTGCAGCCACCAGATCGGATCTCAAAATCCAACGATCATTTCCTGCCTTTGTTAATTCCCACCGTCTTTGGTGAGTTGAATTTCGGGGGGGTGGGGAACGTGTGTCCAGGAATGGGTGATTACGAATGCTCCTATGCAATCGAGATAAGCCCTCTCCGCGTGGAGGGGGAGGAAAAGAAAGAATTTCTGGAAGCCTGTCACCTTTGCCCATGCGGTTAGCGCTCTCCAGTTCGGGACAGCCCAATCCAGGTCAATCAAATTACCGACTATCCCTGTCGGTGGATCCTCTCACCACCGGAGCCAAAGCTCAGGGGGAACGAGCATGGACTCTACAATGATAGTTTATTTTGATACTCGGAGGGTTGCAATGAGGGAAAGAATGCACTTACTTGCATGGATCTCTTTTTCGCTCGCAGCGAGCGTGCTCAGTAATCTAGTCCCATCTTGTTCGAGTTAGTTTCCTCTGCATTCCTGAATGAATTTTTCGAACGACCCAGCGGCTTGGAAGCGACTACCTACGAGCTACGTCCTGAATCGACCTAGAACGAATACAAGGACGAAACACCTAAGCCTAGTCCACACAAGGCCTGTATAACTGGGATCTTCGGTCCGGCTCGTAAGTGGCTTTTTCTTGGTGCTTGCCTATATCCACTGTTAAAACGTGAGGCGATTGGCAGGAGATAAACCAGGTCATCAACTTCAGAAATCAGGCAACTGGTTAGCGCTTGCCACATTAAATGTACTGGTAAATGCAATTGGACAATCTTACGCATCCCTCATAACAGGATTCAAACGCGAAAATATAAGACACTGCCATCTCATAATCCAGTACAGATCATGTGCTAAAGATCAGTGATCTGAAATCGTGTTTTGGGGAATTGCTAACTCGCAGAATCAAAGGCCGCTAAAATAATCATGGCTTGAAACAGTGGAGCGGCGATCTTATTGCGAGTGCTAACTCATCCATCGCATCAGTGCATGGAACGGAGAAACAGGAGCAAATGATACTAGTGAGTCGCGCAGGCCCATCCTATCCGACCCGGTAAGAGCCAGGGTTGATGCAGAAGCATACAAGGAGGGTGATCAGTCGTTTCGGCGACGGTTGATCATTCTTAATTGTGACTTGAGATGGTCAGATCGGCGAAATATCCGGTTACTTGAGAAATAGTCAGCAAAGGTTTTCAGTGACGGAAACTTGGCGATGGCAAAGTTGCGCCATGTTATGTTCCCTGTGCGTGAGGGTGGTTAGTCTTAATACTTAAGCAGTGTGGAGGTATAGGCTGACTTAGTGCTTTAGAATTTTTCGCCTCGTAAATCAACCAGGCAATGTACGAATAGAATTACTGTATCTCAAAAACATGAAGAGGCAATCGTTAGTCACTTTACCTCAAATCTGAGAAATTTGCATGGCCATTAGCAACGCTAGCATCTAGCCCAGCAGCTCGCATAAGGATTCCTAAACGTGCGCCTGATTGTGTGTGGGCAGCAGAGTTAAGTGCTAATCGTAGTGGAAGGATGCTCTCGCAGGCCTCCCGCGAGCCTGAATTCATGGGCCTGCCTGGGACTGCCTGTTCTGGGAATTACTGAGATTGGTTGGGGCCTGGTAAGCTGGGTTATCAGGGGACCATCTGCCGTAATATGCGGTAGTCAGCCACCTGGGACTCAAAGTCCCTGCATGATAGCGAGCCCCATTTGAATCCCGCAGTGTAATGGAGAGCGATTTTGGTTGGTACCGAAAGTCCCGAACTGCATCCTCTGACTGCTTTGTACAGCCTACGGATCTTCGTTAGCCCTGTCTTCCTAGAGTGGAATAGTGCAAAGAGGCTCCGACTGCTCAATTAGAGCAAAGTCTCCCTTTCCCCAACAGCAGAATAAGAGTATGATAGTGAAGTTAAGTGCTACAGGGTTCTATGAACCCTGTCTAGGGCCTGGCTGACGGGACAATTGACGGAACTGCTGCTCTACGACGTTTGCACGGTCCCATGACTGCATGCAGCATGCATACGCCCAATGTTCGATAGTGTGGAGAACGTCACCTTGATCTCACGTAGAATGATACCTCCTGCACAATGTAGCCAACCGAAATTCGAATCGGTCGTGCTGCCCTCGGAAAAGTAAAGAGGCAAGAAAACGAAAGCGCGAAAGGAAAAGGAAAGAAAAGGATGTGCCTCCCTCCCTGTCCTCTCTCTGACAAGCCCACATTTATCACCCCGCTCAAAATTATGTGTAACTCCCCTTAGTTCTGCATCTTGAATGTTTTCTTTTGTTTTCTTCTTTTTCTTTTTCGTTGTCTTTCTTCTCTCTCTCTTTCTCTCTCCTTGACCCGCCTTGGAGATGTTAAACTGCTGCAGTGAGAGAAAACGTACTGAAATAATCAGGGTATTCATAGGCGTTCAGGTATTGATAAATTCTGCTAAGCTAGTTGCCAGCGCAGAGATGCACCTATCGTCCGTTGCGTGCAGCAGCAGACAGCCATGCAGTCCTAATTAACGGAGATCGCGGGTATCATTGTAATTTTAGAGTACCCGTAGTCAGATGGTCATCGAACTTGAATGTACCCAATAGATAACCCTTGGGCTTGGACTGCAGGAAGGGAAAAAATTAAACGACGTTGGGGGGACAAGTATGACGATGAGGGCGCAATAGAGTTCTTGCTTCATAGATGAGCTCTGATAGATCCATAAGGATAATCGGTACATATGGATACGGGAACCCAGATTTTGCAACTATTGGTCTATCATGTATGCATATGTACGTGCGTGTGAATTTGATGTGTGTGCGAGTGTGCCGTAACTTCACCCTAAGGGCAATCTATGTACGTCATTGACTGGGGTATCTTGTTGGAACTGTCGATCCAGGGCCCAAGTCGCCACGACACAACCACTGGGGAATAGTTCAGTGTCAGAGGGAAGGGAAAAGAAGACAACCATAGTGCAAGAGGTAAATCAGCGTCATGATATGAACTAGGGCATCACCAACCAGGGGTGAAGGGCAGAATGGGAGGGGAAATGCCTTTGAATGCGAGTGTGGTGGCGCTGAGGTCTGAGAGGAAAAATCAGTGAAGAGGTGGTGGAAAAAGAGCTGACTACTTAGCTCTCAGTGAATGTAGATCAGAGCGCAAGCGAAGCAGCAGCCCTGAGTTAAATCATACCCACCTTTTCACATCGCGAGTATCGCTCGAATTTCGCATACTTCCGTATACCGTAAAGGGAGTCGCGTCTGATGGCTACCATGGCGCAGTAGGCCAGTCACGGCACAGTTCTCGAACGCTCTGCGACACATTTAGCTCGGTCTCTCGGCCAGTACAAATCCGAGAGTTTAAAGAAAACATATCTTGCGCCATGGCCAGCTCAGAACTCTGATTTCCAGTAACTATGGGCCCTAAAGCACATCCAGTATTTAAACCATAAATCTAATACATTCATGGAAGCACATGTTTTAACATAAACTTAGCGATACAGCAGCAGTATACCGAATACATTATATACTGGGGCCAACAATAAACAATTGGAAGATACATATATTTATTAGTGTCTCGTGCCCGTACAATGTTGTCTTTGGAAGAGGCTCAACATCGAGTTTCACGCTGTTGGCTTCACTGATTTCGCCGTGAAAAAGCGAGTTTCTGTGAAGTCTAACGGTCAAGCAACGTCGTAAGCAACGTGCCTACACATCACTGACATGATCCCCATCAGCAATAAAAACTTTCATCGTGTTCAACTTGAACTGTATGTTATGCAGCATGAAATACAGATGTCTCACTTGGACTTTTGATAAGCCCTTGTACTTACATATTGCACATGCTACTAGTGTTGTGTTACCGCCGCTGGGTTATGGCAGTAATGGCTAGTAGACCGCTCATATATTACATTTTACATCGTGCAGCTTATATTATGCAGGTCATGGCCAGGAAAAGGAATTCGGGAATTCACTACTCACGCAAGTGACGCAAAGCAACAGAGGGGGTCGCATTGCTCGTACCCTCGTACCCACACTTTCTGGTTAATAGTTTAATACAGCCAATGCTATAACTACTTACCTAAACTCCCATGAATGATGTAATGGATTGTTAGCCACATGCATGAACTAATCTCCCGACACCCTACCTCTCGGATTGAAGTATGGTGTCATTGAAATGTGGATTATACATGACAGTGTGAAAGTACTATTTGTTCAATGGACATTCTGCAATGAGTTAGCTATAGTGATATGATATTAATGTCGGAAATTTGACCATGAACGCGGGCCGCTAGAGCGTTGTGTGTACATGTGGACGCATATGACACATATCCCCAACCTCATTGTGTCTAAATCGCCAAGGAAACAAAGGCATGAAACAAAGGCGTGTTTCCAGCATACCGGCAATTTGATTGTGTAATTGTACGCGAACTGATGACCGTAATAAATTTACTCATTAGAAGACTTCGTTACCCTCATTCACCTGAGTACCCAGCTTTTCATCACATGACCCTAGCTCACATGGCGATGCCGATAGCTTATCAGAAACTCCCTCCACTGAGCCAGCCACCTTTGCCACCGTTAGCCAACCGCGACGCTGCAGTGACAATCCACACCATTTGCTGACCCGTCTAGACCCAAAGAAGCTATTTACTTACACTCCACTATCTTGAGATGTTCGTTGCTGCCTAAGGGCACCTTCGTTGCCGTCACCAATTGCAAAACATAGCCAGCCTAAACAGTAAAAGCTTAAGGATAGATAAAAATATCCAAGCGCCTGGTAACTCTAGTGCCCCCGTGTCTCACCCCCACGATTCCTGAAGCCAATTACTGTTTACCCCACATGTCATTACGTTTACATACATCTTCTTGGGGCGTACCCCGCTTAACCCCACCACAGCAGCCTGGTACCACCTACCTAACCTACTCTACATCTGATTTTTACGCGCGTGTCCAGCAGGCGTCCCATGTGCTACAGACAACCTCGTGCATGCGACAATCGACAGTTCTACATCCGAAACACATGACTAAGCCGCACATATCGACGCTGGATGATCCAATGTATACATACACACGCCGTCACCCCTACACATACATACACATATGCGCACATACACTATCCACTTCGATATCCGAAGAGCTACATCTTTGCATCCTGAAACATTTGCGCTTGGCCGTTTGCTTACATTGTTGTTGCATTACCGTCGCCGTCCTATACGTTGCCATCTGAACTTCATAGATCACCAGATACCTGTCATCCCAGCCCACTTTCGGCAGCCCAATACCGCATACACAACCGCTTGTAGCTACACGCCGGTCACTCGAAAAAGCCTACCCTCCCCCGCTCTCTTCCTCAAGACAAAGCAACAATGCCTCCACCTCCTTTCCAGCCCCACAACGCCCCTACCTCATCCACCTCCTCAGGTACCTACGGAAAACACCGATTGTCGACAGTTCCCTCCTCATTGAACTCAGCGGCATCCAACAAGCAACGCCAGCTCTCCCACCTGAACGCCCAGCTCTCCCAGCTCCACGCCCACCTGTCGGACCTGGACGAGCTTATGCAAATCACTGCCGTGCAGGCAGATCACATTAGGGCGCTAGGCGGGATCCACGGAGCCTTGTGAGTAGTAGTTTTCACTACTTTTTTTTTTTTTTATTACTCCATTCTGCATGCTTCAACTTTCTTTCTCTGGGAGGCTTTTTCACGTGTTAAAGTTTTCTTGTTTTTGCCCTGTTCTTGCAGATTTGCTGCAAGATTCATACATGAGCCAGCTAGACAGCTTGACATCAAATTTTGTCTTCCTTCTTCCTTCACCTCCCTGATGCTAGCTGGGGCCTGCATCGCCCTCATGAACGGAGGGGTGAGAAATCGCTCTCCCCTTGCCTCTGCCCTTGCCCGCTCTCTCTCTCTCTCAACACAGTTGCAAATCAGCCTCGGCGAAACCCGCCCACCGACCTTTACTCTACTGTAGATCATCTCTCCAATGATTAACCCCTGTCCCTATTCAACTGTCCTTCCTTCCCCACCCCTCACCCTCAAAACCGTAAATACCCTAGTAACCGATTCTCAATCTAACCCAGCTTACCCTACTCAAATCCCCGTCCCAACAATACCAAAACGTGGGATTTATTTTTCGTGTGAGCAGGGCTCTTATTAACTACAACTTTTTTTTCTCTCTAGGCTCATGTCAGCAACAAAGATACTGGGTGAGGGAGGTGCGGGGGCAGCAGCAGCGGCGGCGTCTGTAAATAATCCGGGGGAAGACGATGGACGTGGGGGTGATTGAAACTTTCTCTGTTTAGTTTGTTTCTAAGAAGACGAGATTTAGAAATGGAGGAGATAAATGGTTCGAGACTGGGCGTGTTTACTACTCTTGCATGAAAAAAGCGTATCTCACTTGACCCTGAACACTACGTAACCACATACATATACAGCAAACAAAAATAAGTAAAACCTTAAAAAGAACTCATCACCTCATGCTCATCGCTCCCACGATCTTATTAACTCAGCCAAAATTTTTTTTATCTTCTCGTACCTAGTACTCTCTACTCCTAACTCTCTACTCCTAACTCTCTACTCCTAACTCTCAGCAATCTGACCCTTCCCGGCTTTCCATGCGTGCACACATGGGGACCGATGCTGCGAACGAGGAATATGGGCCCTAGCATTACGAAGGTTGACAAGGACACCCCGTTGGAAGTAAATAAATTTAAAATCAATAATAAGAAAACAGAAGGAAAAAAAGACAAAAAGACAAAAAGACAAAAACAATAATGATGTCACTTTTAATTTCATGGTTATTTTTCCTTTTTCACATCTGATCGTGGCATCATAGCGGGGGAATATTAGTTGGCCGGAAGCAAGCTGAAGAAAAGGATATGATGGTACATAGAGTAGGGTAGAGTTACGGGGTGGTGGTGGTGGTGGTCGGTGGGTAAAGCGATGTTTCATGTAGTTGAGGCGCACAGGGTGGTGGACTTCGATTGTTTTATTTTTTTTCAGCTCGTAAATTGTAATGCAGAATTGAGTTGTGATCTCATCAGTGAGTGGCCATTCTGCGATTCCTACTTCACAAAGGGACGAACCTACAGTCTACAGGACACGAGCCTGCAGTGCACAGCCTCCCAGATCACTCGGCGGGGTTGCCGCCCCCCGCATGAGTGGGAAGCAAGCAAACAGTGCCACTGAACTTGCTCTACACAGCGTAGTAAGGGGCGATGGTCCAGAATCAAATCACAAGTGCCACGGCTGAATTGCATTCCATTTCAAACTGCATGCCCTCTTTTCTCCTCACTCTTGAACCTAAGAATCACGTACGTATACAATCTACATACACAAAGTATTGCATTCATCTGCTGGCTGAAACGACAAATAGTGAAATGAAAAGCCAAAAGGCCGTAAACTTCAGTATGCATATAGTAAATCAGACGAGATGCATTCAGGCCATCACATCGCAGTAAACAGAAAATATATCCATATAGTGTCCCAAGCACATGCGCGCCCATGAAAGTGCAAACCGCAGCCCAGCAATCAACAACCCAACCAGTGTACGTTTCTAAACACATCTGACGATGTGGAAACAGTCCCTCTCCCCCCTGTTCACATACCCCAACCAACTATCCCTGTCACACTGCCTTTGCTCACAACGAACTACCCACTCACTCGCATCCCTGAGAATGTCCTACTGTTTCTCTGTTCCCCCCACACTAGCGTCACAAAAAGCAAAACAAAAAGACGTAGCCAGACAAAAACCAGCCAAGAAGGTGTTGAAATTGCAATTTAAGGAAAAAAGAAAAAAGAGAAAAAAAGTTGAGAGAGAAAAGCAGATTGCTCTGATGAGAGTAAGGAAAAGGAACGAAAGAATGCCAGTGCCCAATGCAACAATGTCTGAAAACAGAGAGAGAAAAAGAAATCGAATAACACAAGTAAAGAAACAAATTGTAAAAGAAAAAAACCAAATAGTAGAATGATGCTGAACCAAGTAACCGAAGTCAAAGAAAGTCGAACTACGTATGCAGCAGATGTGTTGACTGTATCATCGTAACCGTGCCTGACCAACCAACTGCGAAAACGGAGAATCAGCGGAATTATATGAAAATATCTGGTAAAGGGAATTAGGCAGAAGTGAGAAGGCTGTATTAAGTGCGGGCATATGAAATGCATACTTTGTATGTAGCAGGTGCCCCCCCTAAAAAAAAAAAAAAAAAAAAAAAAAAAAAAAAAAAAATATATGTATAGGAGAATTAAAAGGATGAGAAATTTGCCCTGCCATCACGTTATTCTGGACACAAAGTGAGGCGATCATTGGCGGCTCAAAGCAACAACCAAGATAAAAAGTTGTAAAACGAGGCCAGTAGCCAAATCCACCGAAGCTCACTTAGATTTTTGTTAAGCCACTTCGTATTATGCCCAGATAGTGTTTCCAATCTGACAGTTGTAGGTATATTAACGCCCAAACTAGAGCCGTGAAGTAACGATAGTTAATCGAAAACAAACCTGAAAAGATAAAAGTAAAGAACCAGGTAATTAACCCCAGCAGCCATGTGGGAAGAGATGTCTGCAACTTCTATCAGCCGAACAAGGCAACAAATGAGAGAGACAAGCAGCCAATGTATATCTTGCACCGAAGTGTACCGACAAACCAAACCAAACCAAACCAAACTAAACTAAACTAAACCAAAAAAAAAAAACAAAAAAAAAAAAAAAAAAAACAATCTTGGTGTGCCTTCCAAAATGTTGAATTCAACAGACAAAGCAGAAAACTCGGACATGGACTAAATAATGGATAACCGGCAAATGGAAACCTCCATACAGGACTGAAACGAAATATGGAAGGTACAAAATCAGCAAATAATAATAAATAAATAAAAATAAATAAAAAAAAAAATTACAGTTGATGTACCAAAGCACCACTTCTGTCGTAGTAAGCCTGGTGGTTCCGAGAATCAAAGCATGAATCATGCAAACTCATCATATGGTAGCGTTACGAAAAACGTCGTGATTCGTTAAAGCGACATGGTCAGCCATTCCCATTCTTGTGGCCCAGCAGAGGTGCCGACAGCAGGTGCAATCGAAGTATGATGGGTTGTAGAGTGAACAATTGAATTTGTTGTTGTTGGAGTAGGAGCCAATGGTGCCTCCTTCCTACGACTACGTGTGGTCATCGCTGTAAATGCAGTGCCCGGCCCTGGATCATCCATCATTGTGTCTGTCCCACCTCCAACTTCTGGGTCATGCTGAGGAGGTACGTATGGCTGACTTTGCGATTTCGAAAGCCTCCGCTGCCTTTTGGGCTGAACAGAAACTTGTCGCTGAGCAACGCTAGGGATTAAATTTCCTTTTGGCGGTGCCGCCGCGATTGGTATTACACCACCTTTTGCCGCTACTGGCGCTGGTGCGCTGAGGAGTGGTACGCTGGCGGATGCAGAAGTTAAAGCTCCTCCGTTGACAATACCAGCTGGTGGAGATTCAGACCCCATTGCACTAGACGCTTTGGAGGACCCAGATGTAGGAGGAACAGGTGTCTGCTGAAGCGAATTTTTTCGTGTCCCCTTCTTTGCTGTCCTTGTAGATCCAGAGCCAACGGGTATTGAATTACCACTGCCTCGGTTCCTCTTCTTGATAACATCCGTCTTCAACGAAAGTGGACGAACAACACCATGGAGCTTCAGGAACAGACCGCAAGCATTACACAATGGATGACCCTCAGGATTACGTCTCCACAATGGTGTTGTTTGAGTGTAGCAGTTTGTACAAGTTGTGGGTGTATTATTAGCTGAGTTCAAGTTTTTAGAGCCATCTGGTGATGCAGGCCGTGATGGATCTGTAGAGCTGAAGCCGGATTCTGGGGGTGAGTTTGGGCTTGACTGAGCTCGATTATTTATCGCTTGCTGGGCTAGTAATTGCGCATTTGGGGTAGAGCTCGTCCGTGCCATTTTTTGTCTTCTGGCGGTGGATGTAGAAGGCCGCATATCGAGAACAGGAGCGCTGATGGAATGGGAGCGATTGTGATGATTCTCAGCACCCCAGTTCTGAGATGGTGCAGTCTCTGTCCCTCCAATGGTCACAGTCTTTCTTGCCGGTTGCTGGAAGCGTGAATTGTTGTTTCCCATCGGGAACCGTAGATTATTGGCATTATCCGTGGGCCCAGTACTTGTTTTTCTACCCCACTCACTGAACTGACTGTGAATAGATGCCATCTCAAAATTGTTGTCTTCCATTGGGGAAAAGTCTGGTTGAAGGTTCATGGCATTGTCCCCATCGTTTTCTTCATCTTCTAAATCTGATTCAATACCAAAACTAAACATACCCTCGTAGCGAGACCCGGTTTCACCCCTCATTACAGCAGCCGGACTCACATGTTGAAAAGAAAAGCCAGGAGATGGAAATCCACTATGAGTGGTTGACGATGCCTGGCTAAAAAGAGGATCGTTTTGACCAAACATAAACTGTTGAGAAGGGTGACTACCAGCCAAGTTCGCAGAAGAGCGGGAGCGAGAGCCATACGCAGGGACTCCACGACCTTGGTTGCGGATTTCGATAGGGATCGTTTCAAAAAAAGATCCGTCGCCTCCTGCAGATTCTGGGAGTGGATGTGGCGTTGAAGCGATAGAAGGATTAAGAGATGCTGGTGGAGAGTAAAAATCTTGGGAAGTCACTGAGGACGCCATGGGAGTATTATACAGCGAAAAGGGACCTGTAGGTACCAGCGGCGAGGCAATAGGGGAAAAGTGGAAATTTGTCTGGAAAGGACCAGCAGAACTAACATAATCATTATCTAGTGGCATCGTGTCATGAGGGAATCCCATATTTTGTTGACCGTCTGTCGTCAGAAAATGCGACGTATCTTGGTCAAGCGTGTAATCACCGATTTCGGAAATTGGATCAGGATCGTTGGGGATAGTGATGCTGGCTACTGGGGGAACGTGAGGAGAAAAATCCGCAGGTCGCTTTTTGGACTGCTTATTAAAGTTAATCGCTATAAAGGAGGAGCAACATAGATTGCAAAAAAAGATTCAAATAAAATAAAAACAAGCATACCCGACGTGCCTCAAGATCCATGCTGGTTTTCCTCACTCGTCGCTGGACGTAGTTGAATTCCCCATAGTGGGGGTCTTGTTTGATCGGCGCGGACATAAGGGGGTTTATGACAATATCATGCTCCCGAGATGCCTTGATTGGAATCGCACTGGCTGTAGCATGTGATGACGTTGGAGGGTGTTCAGAGTTAGGGGAATGGGAAATTCCACTGGAGAGTCCGCTAGGCGACCCGACCATGGAGGATGAAAATGACATATCGTCAATAAACATTGAGTCGGTGTCAGTAGTGTTAGTATTATTGTTAAGGTTATCGCTGTTATTGTTACTGCGCTCTGTGGCGAGACGGGCAGCAGCGGCAGATATCCCTCCAATACGCACTGTTCGCGGTGCTTGAGAATCGATTGTATTGGATTTCGAAGAGTTGGTTTGTCCAGTAGTGAAAGCTTGAGAGGATGCAGCGGATGCACTGCTATCTCTACGAGCGATGCTAAAGATAACGATAAGGAAACCATCAGTACGTCGAAGCAAGCACAGCAAGGACAACCATGCCCCGACATGTAGTATATAGCGCTGTGCCACCGAAACTGTCATAGGGACTTACCGAGCGTTGTGTTCTCGCTTTAATGCCATAGCCATCATTCTCCAAGTCAGATTTTCCATGCGCTCAGCATTGGGAAGACTTTGCTTTTGCTTGCTATACAGTCTCCATATCTGTGTCGCTAGCGGGTCCTTCTTCTGTAGTGTTTCCGGATCTTCCTCAACCAGTGACTTTGCCCACGGGTGTGATTCAAGGGAGCTGTTGAGAAGCTCGTTGCGAGCTCCAGCCGTCAATACTGGGTCATCCAGAGTGAATGATTTATTTGAGGAAATTGATTTGCTCAATGACGAAGAAAGAGCCTGGGATGATGAATTTAATGCTGACTGAGTTTGAACTGGAGAATGCGATCTCGAGGAGGGTTGTGCGATGCTGCTAACCCCCCCACGTCTTGTGAGTGCCTCAGTCATTAAAGGCGACAGAGTAGATGAGACGATCCCGGAATGTTACTACTGCTACTTCGCAGAATGGAGGGCGTTAGCGCGGAAAAGATGGTGTGATGCAGGTGTGGCACAAGAAAACCAAAAGCCCGAGTCTGCGTGTCGCGGGATGCGGGCAGGAACGGGGGCGGGGATGGTGGGGGGGTGGGGGAGGTGGGAGGGATTGCTTTCCCAGTGGGCAAGAGGTGGAGGGGGTTGAAGGGAGGGGGGAATTTGGTGAGACGTGGGCATGGCGGGTAGGCAAGTCAACAAAACCATAGGGCTCGAGGGGCATTCCCACCTGTGAGAGAATTTGTTTCTCTGGCGGCTTTGAGGGCAGCGCAGAAAGTAAGGACTTTTGCTGGCTATTGTTTCTGGGACGCTTGCGTGTAATCGCTGCTCTCGGTTGACCAAGCTTGGCTTTCTCACTTGCTGGGCTGAGAGCGGGTTGGGAGGGGGGTGGGGGGTGGGGGGTGCCCAGGCCTTGGGTGCAGGGTGCGTGAAAGTGTGTTGTATGTGTAGTGTGTGATTTACACTTGACGCTTGAGGGCAAACTGCTTATAGGTGCACGGTGCCGAAGGAGCAAAAAGAGGTCCAGAATTGTAGTTGAGCGTGTGGCTGCCTTCGACCAAGGGTGGGTAATTTCGAGATCTTCCAAAAGTCACGTTTGCTTCAGGGTTGACTCCTTGTCTTTTTATGCTTTTGTGAGTGTCAAGTCAATGCTCAGCGAGGGACTGCCGCGAACTATATTTCATTAGACATTTACTTGCTCAAACTCAGAGCATAAGCGAGCAGCCCCACTGACTGCCGAACGGTCGGCGCAGCCTGGGGGGGGGGGGGGGGGGAGGGGGGCAATAGGCAAGCAAGGACGATGCGGGGGTCACTTACAGCAATTCCGGGGAGAGCGTAATACACGTTATTACACACCCGTCAACGGATTGGGCTGGGGGCACGTCTGTGAAGAGCGTGTGTGAGCAGCGAGGGAGCGAGAGTGTGTGGGTGTTGGTGGGTGTGGATAAGAGCGGGCTGGTTATTGGGATCGGGGGGTGGGGATGCTATCGATAGGCCTTATGAGAAGGAGGAATGAGAATGGGGGGGGGGGGGGGGGGTGCGTGGCTAATGTTTCAATCGCAACGGGCGCAGTGCTCAGATGGCAGGCGATATGACGATTCTGGGTGCTGCTGCTGCTGCTGCCAGTTGTGGTGGTGATGGGGATGAAGATGAGGGAGATGGACGCAGGAGGATGGCGAGGAAGGGGAAGGGGAGGAAGGGGAGGAAGGGGAAAGGAATGACGATGACGGAATTGCAAGCGCCTGTACCTTTTTCTCTGGCTCGGGATTACAACCTGTTGCACGCCGATGTTTGTACTCGACGCTGGCGGTCGCTGCTGCTGCTCCTGCTCCTGCTGCTGCTGCTGCTGCTGCTGCTACTGCTGCTGCTGCCGTGCGCAGTGCTGGCATCCACCAGAGAGACCAGGCAAGAAACCTCCAAAACAGCTGTACTAGTACAGGGCACAGAACAATGCGCGCCGGGGAGGGTGGGGGGAGGGCCCTTTTCGCTAAATATACTAAGTCTACGCTGCTAGCACGCTGTGCTTGTGGCCGATGGGACCCACCCAGAGCAGTTAGCGTACTGGTTACAAAACCACCACCAGAGCAGGCCGCATGCTCGGGCGTCGCAGTCAAAAAGAACGCTTCGAACGCCATGCCATGCCATGCCATGCCATGCCATGCCCGGCCCTGCCCTGCCCTGCCCTGCCCTGCCCTGCCCTGCCCTGCTCTGCCAGCCCGCGCGGGGGAATGTCTCTCTCTCTGTGGCCCCCGCCTGCACGATGAAACCCCGGCTGCCCTACCGCTACTGCCGTGCTAAAATCGAAACGGCGCCCTTTTTTTTTTTTTTTTTCTGTGCACTTCTACTCACCCTGAATGTTCCGAAGGCCCGTATAGAGTACAGTACCAAGAGCGTAAAGGCGAGAGACGGAGTACAGGCCGGAGATGACTCTGTGGGCCTTTCTTCTGAGCTATCTGGCCACAATGAGGCAGAGAGGCGAGGGGGGAGGACGGGGGGGTTGAGCTGAAGAGGTTTGCTTGACAAAGGCAAATAATACAGGAACGTAGCGGCATTGGGATGCGCTGAGGTTTGGACGCCAGGCCTGGTTGCCGTCACTTTTCTGAGGGGAAGTAGGAGTGGAGGGCAAACAGTCCGCAGCCAGGCACATTCTCTGCTCTGCGACTCAGAAACGCTGTCTGGTCAGAGGGCGAGGGAGCGTAGTCTGGTTGCATGAGAAGCGTGAGGCCCGACATATGTAGGTTGAGTACGTAAAGCATTGGGCAGTGCCAGCCAGGCATCCGGAAATGTAAAGTATAATAAGTAGTACAGTACGTTAAGTGGAGTACTTGTACGTACATCCAATTAAAAATGTCAAGTACAATACTGTACGCACCACCACGCAACTGCACACGAGCCTGTCTGTCTCGCGATCACAAGCCAGAGTCCGCAACTAAAAGAAAATCAAAGTCGGCATTTTTTTTACCACCGAAAAATCGAAAAATTTATTTTTTCTTTTTTTCCCTTCAAGGTATGATACCTGTGCACGAGGTGAAGTACGCTTGGAACGAGAATATAGTGCACGTGATAAAAATCTTAAAAGAAAAGGGAAAAAAAAAAAAGAAAGAAAGAAAAAGAAAGAAAGAAAGAAGAGACAATAAAAATAACATAAATTGAAATAAAGAATGAGGAAGTGTCACGGGCGCAGGGTCTGAAACTATCCATACACGTTGCAGTAGACCTGCTAGGGGCGAGGTAAGTCAAGTACAAGTATGTAGGTATGTACTTCGGGGCGCTGGTTGCAATTGTGCACCTAACTCCCTGACTTTGGACTCATGGAGTGCCGATCGACAGGTGCTAAGCTCCAAGTCGTAGCAGAGAAGAAACAGAGCTCGAAGCTAGTAGTAGAAGCCGACACCCCATGATCTCAATATTAATACGCAGCTAGGAAAGAGCCAGTGTTTAGTTTATTTAGCTGCGCAAGTTGCAGCAGCTGAAGTAAACTACAGTTTAAAGTTATTATTGCATGCATATGTTGCGGCTTCGTGACCATACATAAGTATGTACATAAATCAGGGTATGGAGTGGGATTTACAGCTTCATGACGGTTTATACTTATTCATACAGGAACTTAGCGCTTCAACACTAGCCTACAATGCCCCATTCCGACGTTGACTGTAGACACTCCCACCCGTAGAGCATGTATCAGCCATATTGGCGACGGTTGGTCTGGCAACCAGACTAGGCGGGGTGCCAACGCCACTAAGCACAAAGTAGGGTGCTTGCCTGCCGAATATTGTGACAAAGTTGCTCGGGCAGAGACATAGAGCACATGCTGATCGTCGGCGCAGGCGAACTGGGCGGGCGGTGATGGAGCGCATTTTGCAGTGTGATACTCGGAGCAGGGCTAAAATACTGCGGCGAATCTTAATCTGTGCCCGAGCAGCTTTGAGGCAGGCACGGCCGGTGTACGGTAACATCCAATATTTCCCTACGTCTGAGAACTCGCTTGCCTTGCCGGGAGCGGGCGGCGCGCGTTCGTGCTCAGCAGGGTAGGGTTGGTAGGGGTATTAGGGATGTCCGGGGGTGGTGCGAACACAGTTTTTCTGGGTCCGCTGGGTCATGACGTGAACTCGGGACACTGGCGGCGGTGAGCGCCCACTCCCAAGCGACGCACGGAAGGATGGCTGCCTATGTGGATCGCGCGGGGCAGCGCGCAGAGCACCGAGGGCACCGCGACCGCGAGGCCAGTTCCCCAATCGTAGCTGACCCATATGAGTGAGCTGCATGCGCTGGTCCTGTACGGAATCGCGCCGGCACCGATGTACACATAACCTCTAGTACTCCAGCATATGAAGTAAAGTACTGTACTGTGTCGTTTCTGGAAGGCAGGCTGCCATTGATTGCACACCCACCGCCTGCCTCGTATTCAGAGAGCATGCTCCGCGTGGATGCATACATGGGCCTGGCGGGGCACGGGACTAATTACGCTCGCACGAGCTCAAGCACTGCAGAAGTATGTACCTCGCATTCAGGATGCACGAGTTGTCTCTTCAATCGTCTTCCTTCTGTTCCTCGCTTCTGCTTTTCAATGAGACACAATGCTCCTGAGGTGAAATAGGTTGCTAGGGAAATGAGAGGGAAACAATGCCATCATAAGCGTACCCAAATGCGCACTTAAGTAGCGCATTGTGTAGCATCATGCAGCTGCTTGAAATACAGTAGAGAAGTCAATTATGGTACCCCTCCACTGCTGTGGCAATAGCAAAGACGCTCGTCGACGCAGCGCTGTATCAGACTGGGCATCGACATCCCAAATGCAGTGGTCAATCATCCTTTGAACGAAGGAAGGACTGGGAGAACGGCAGGAATGGACTAAGCAAAAGCGATGCGGATACCCGAGCTTTTTCACCACACATGTAACCTTAACATAAAGGCCGAGACTGTACCATGCCCAGTTGCAAGCACCGAATATTTGACCTTTTAGCAGGAGATGACAATAACAAGACACTCTTTTCTCCAAGGTGGTAGAATGTAGAAGTTGTTTTTATCTGGCGTGAGGTATCCAAGGTATCTCGTAGGGCAAGCTTGTCATTGGCCCAGCTTCGTCACATCAAGCTAGGTAGCCTCAAATGACCCTGATCAGTCACGCATCCCTCCCTCCACCTAAAAAAATCCTCTGCCCAAAATATTATCGTCCGCTTTGCCCTAGCAAGTTCCAGGTCTCCGAATCTACATTTTAAGGAAGTATCAGGCCCCTCCCTAGAAATCTTCACTTCGTTCATGTACTCCCCTTCTGCTTTGGGGCCATAGAAATGTTAATGCAGTATAAAATATTATGCGTGCCTGAACATGCCAATTGGGTATATATTCGGTATAATAAGCAATCGAGCAGTTGCTGTATTGATTGGAGTAACTGGCCATGTAACCACCCGATATTCGCACCGTACAACTTGCATAATAACAATCGCATCTGATCAGATACCTAATTGAGGATCCTTCAATAATGTGTGCCTTACACATGTTGGCTAACTTGTGATGTATAGGTCAATCAATAAATAACGTTAGTTTGACTGGAAAATTTGTAGACATCATTTTAGCCAGTCCTTGTTTCCATCAGAGTTCGTTCAAGGTCGTGGGGGTCCACCGGTCGCGCTCAGCCATTGCTAGTACTGCACTGTAAACGGAAATGATGAGTGGGGGTATGATTAGTACTAGGTCTGGAAGGGGGAAATGTAGTCTTACCGCCTGATGGTCGAGAGAACGGAGGATGTGACCTCCAGATTCTCTCTCGTCAACATCATAGTAAATAAAAACTGTAACAAAAACATCTCCACGTCAGTTGGTAAGTTTTATGATCCGTCAGTGCATAAAAACTTGTACTAAGCCCGTCATCGAATGTATTTATCTACATCTATAGTTTTCTGCATAACTACCACAACTTAACAAGCGCTCGGTTGTGTATAAGCCAGAAGTCGAAGCTGAGTTAGAATAAAATAAGGGATGAAAGAACGGTTTCTATACACAAACCGTCAAACTTGGTGAGTGGTATCCTATTGTTTTTTTTTTTCTCTACATGCCCCTGTACGTACCACTATCCTGTCAAATAAGTACCTCTTTCACGAACCGCTTGCCGGTGGTTTAAGTGTTCGTATCGGTTCTTCGAAGGCAGTTCCAAGTGGTCCACCGACAGCGTTAACATCGGGCCCTCGATCCAGAAGAAGTGAGACGATTTTTGAGGTTGCTCTGTGTGCCATAAATTTTG
Source organism: Kalaharituber pfeilii (assembly GCA_015179045.1). Lineage (NCBI taxonomy): Eukaryota > Fungi > Ascomycota > Pezizomycetes > Pezizales > Pezizaceae > Kalaharituber > Kalaharituber pfeilii. The sequence continues at coordinate 751,899 of WHUZ01000006.1, read as the reverse complement.
CTGCCACTCGGCTGGATGAACTGTCACTAGGCTGTAGGGATTCTGCGTGATGGAGAAGTTTGAGGGTAACGCCATAGTGCGTGTTGACATGGTGGTGGTGGTGGTGGTGGTGGTGGTGGAAAAAAGGGATTGCATCGGTGAACGGTGCAATAGAGAGAAATCAATGCTTCGTAATCATAAAATTTGCCCTACAGGTACGAATAATGTGGCTCGCCCGCTAGATAAGGATTGCCGTCAATGGGTTTTCTTGAGGAGATGATGAGGGGCACATGAAAGAGTAGGCGGGTATACTCAGTCTTTATAGCTGCAAATCAAGCCAGATCGCAAGGAGCACCGCAAGATAATAAAAAAGTAGGCAGAGCACCTGCAAACATACCGCTTCTTTGTGTTTCTGTGGAATCGGCCAGATCTGAGCGTAAGCAAGATAGGGACAGAGTCAAGAAGTCTAATAGGAATGGCTGGTTGACCGCAATGCACAAACATGTGTATGTCGCAGAGATAACGGATTCACAACATGATATCGGTTACCAATAGTGAATCTGAGTTCACGTAACAAGATCGCCTTGGGAAATAGGAGGCGTTCTACAAATTCTAGCCTTATTGATGGGATACGGCTTACCTATCAATGCTTCAAAGATTACTGCGTAGGAATTCCGGAGCTGCAGGGGCTGTGATGCAGTTTTTTGGGCCCTTGTCAGAGGCCTGGGAACGTGCTCCAGGTAGAGTACATAAAATGCCAGGATCACAACGAGTCATGGATTTATAAAAGCTCACCCAATCCAATACCTAGTTACGAGACTAACTGTATGGTAGATACCACAAACTAGTCAATAGTTTAAACGGAATACTTGAATATCTTTGTATTCCATTATTGGGAAGCAATGCAGAAGAACTTGTGTGCGCCTGGTAAACGAGCCCGAAACCCCACATCTCTAGATAGTCAATCCAAGCACCTGTGAAAATGTCTAGCCCCAATCCATTGCCCCAATTCTCACCAAAAGCAACAAGATAACTTGATCCGAATGTAAACTTTCAAAGACGTACCCAATTGACAGTTTTGCTTCCAACTCTTGTTTAAGCTCCATCCCCAAAACCACTCTTCTCTGCCATTCTCACCATCCACCAAACCCATGCAGCCCTCAGAACGCCTTATCATACAGAAAAGTAGTAAAAATAAAAATAAAAATAAATAAAATAAAATGAAAAAATCCAGAAGCAACAGGAAAGATAAAAGAGCCCAGCTGTAGATGTTGCTTTTGGCATACTTAATAATGAGACGCCTGTCTCAGATCATCTTGCTTGCATGTCACTGATGCCATGAAAAAACTAATCCAAAGAAAACTGCCACAGGTAAGAATGTGAAAATTCGAGATTTGCCAGATCCGAGATAACAGAGAAAAAGCTGAAGACCAGAGAAAATAACTAAATATGCAAATAAGCCCATTACTGTTCCAGCTTATGTAAGACAAAAATTAGCGATTTTATCATGCATGTAGCAGTCACGAGTATTCTGTCACTCCGCTGCCATGTGAATTCCACACACAATGTAGCTAATTGTGGTTATGAGACGAACTTCGGGCTTTGAAGAGGCGATGGAAACATAGATGAAGTCTCGTCAGTTAACTCCTGATATTTCGCATCCGGAGGATAGTATCCGTCAAAAGTCTCAATTTTCATGACAGCGTTACTGTGAATATTCACTCCTGCAGAGGAAGCATTCACCCATGGAGCTAGGTATGATTGGTTTGACACGTCAGTGACAGAAGCAACAAGTGATGCTGTTGATGCACTTGCGCTAGTGCTATAGAGTTCCGAAACGCTTCTATTGTAGTCAACATCTGCTGAAAATTGAGGGTAAATGACCCCAGGAGCAAGCTCTTGATCAATTGAGTTAAGTCTGTGAGGCCATATTGAGTCATCCGGTGCATCTGGTGAGGTTGCGGGATGTAAAGATGGTATGCTACCTAGACTAACTTGCTGAGAATATACGGGATATTGACTAGGAGTCATTGGTGACGAAGTAAGGCGCCAGAAAGCAGAATCCAACCCTGTGTGGTCTGCTGGTCCTGAGGGCATCTCAGGAAGAGATCCCATCCGGCAGCTTGACATACGCGTAAAATTAGGACTCTCAATACTCGAGTTATGAATATAGTCATGATCCGTTTTAAAGCCTGGAATAAATGCAAGGCTAGGCCTTCGCGAGGTTGCCGTTGAATGTGATATCGATAATCTTCCACTAGTAGCACTTGAAATGCTATTGTGTCTCAGAGTATCATCAAGAATCCCTGAGTGGTAGTCAAACGTTGGAGTAACAGGGACTGATACAGCGTAAATGCTCGAAGCGTCTGAGCGAGGCAGTTTCCCAAGAGCAAGTCCAGGTGATGGAGAAGAAGCAGATGAGCTTGCCTCGTTCGTAGAAATATCAGGCTTTGAAAGAGATCTTGGACGCCTATCCGCTGATTCAACTGGGAAGAAATTGCATTCTTTCTTGAGGCGAATACAGTTGGAACAACGGCCTTGGTTGTCTTCTTTGGCGAGCAAGCATCGTATCTTACGTCGTCGGCAATGTCCTATTACAACCGCTTACTGTTAATTTTGAAAATGATTACAGGGTGACGAAGCATAATGTAGGGAAAGAAGAGGTCTACAAACCACAAGCAACAGATGTTCGATGATATCCTAGCTTATTTCTCCGTTTATCTGTAGTAAATCCTCCTCCCCAGAAGCAGCAGACAAGGACGCTGCCTGCTGAACGTTGGGTGTAGAGACTGAACGCTTGACGGTTCCGACAGTCATATTCATTCTTCTCGACACTCGGCTCCAAGTATGTCTCTCTCGAACAGAGGGATGGAAAGGGAGAATGGTATTCTTAGGTGACCTTAAATGGCGCTTCTCCCTGAAGAAAACAGAATGGCGAGAAGCAGACTGAGGTGATGTATAGTTAGAGTCTGGCTGGCCTAAGGGGGTAAGAGTTGGTGACATGTAGTGGCAATTGGAACTCAGGTTGGGGTTGATAGGTGCTGACGCCTCTAACCTTTGGATCTGGAGGGGCCCTTCCTTAGGCAATGGCGCAATTATGTGATACCGACCAAAGAGCTGCTTGGACAGTTTTTCAGGTGAGTTTTGTGGATAGGTGGCAGCAGGACGAACGCGTCCTTCTTGCATCTTATCCAAGAGATTTATCCCTTAGTGCAAAATATAGAATGTAGCCGCGGGAGTAGTACGCAAAGCCTAGACTTTGGGACAGCCTCTAGGTATCAGAGAAGAAGAAAATTAAAGTGAAAAAGTGGGGAATCAGTTGCAGGGGGAGGGGACGGGGGAGAAGAGCTGTGATGTGCAGCCGGGTGGGGGGGGGGGTGGCCAGTAGTGGTGGGGAGGGGGCAGAGGGGGGCCAGCACAATGGAGAGGATGAGCAGCGCTGCAGCGCTGGTGGTGGTGGTGGTGCTGGTGGTGCTGGTGGTAGTGGTGGTGGTGCTGCTGGGGGGGGTGGGGAGGGTGGGGGGGGGGGGGGGGGGGGGGAGGAAGTCTGGATTCTTGACAGCGAGAGCCAGCAGCCCAGGGAGGTGCCTTCGGTCAACGACTCTGGTGGCCTACAATCCGGTGGTAGCTAATTTTATTTCTTTCCCTTTTCTCCTTTGCTGTCAAGATCTTTGGAGCCTGTCGAGCTCGCGGCAGTGTGGCTGAAGAGATCGTGTTTCGACAGGACGAGGAGGACAGTCTGCTTTTTAGGGCTCCAATATCAGGCTCCCAGCGTGGTTTATATGAGCATCAGCGGGCGGCCATGAGAGGTATGCATATGGATTGTTATGATCACTTGACGTGCTACCACAGCATGCGTTTCGTTTGATCGGGAGTCAATGGGGATACCGGATTGAGAACAATTGTGCAAGGTGCAATGCCTGTCTCCAAGCAGAGCACCCTTCTGGGCCCGGATGTTTGTCTCCTGCGGTTGCAATTGCATTGCCCCTGCCTCGAGTTCCGATATTGTGTTGAGCAACACGCCGTAAAGCCCTCGCATACCCGGAGGGCCCTCAGCAGCTGGTCCTGCGACCGGCAGCTACATAAGGCGGAGCGTTGGGTAGCGATGCCCCAGCGGCGGGGCCTACTGCAGTCGTTACCTGTCCGCTACGGCCTCAGCCACACCGTGCCTGCCTGCCCGCTGCCCGCTGCCCGCTGCCCACTGCCCCTCGCGCGACGCAGGCAGAAAACCGACGACAGTCCGGCTGTTGGCACGGGCAGCACGAGCATCGTGGGACTAACATGGGCGTAAGGGTGGATACGTCCTCTGTTCCTCTGTTCACCTCGGTCATTAGGCTAGGGCTAGGGGCCAACGGCCATCGGCGCCGCTCCCATCTTCGCGGCCCGCCCTACTCATGATCGGTCCCTCAGCACATCCCAAGGAACGTTTCAGTTGGCCGCCTGCTCCGCTACATCATCTCCTGATCTGTTTTGATGCTGAGACTCTACTGTTTCGACAATTGCATCGGTCTAACATCGAAAACAGAGGAGGTGAGGGAGGAGGGAGGGAGGGAGGGAGGGAGAGAGGGAGGGGAAGGGAGGGGCGCATGAGGTCGAGGCTGCGGAGGGACAGGAGATGAAATAATATGTTTAGGTGAAAGTAACACCAAGACGCAGAGAAAAGACAATGTGGTTGGAAAAAATAAAGGCGAAGGGTTCGAGACTACGCAAAACACAGATAAGTCTGTTCTCGTTCCAGATAAGTAACGTCAACGTTAACAGGCATTCGATATGGTTGGCGGTGCCAACGTTGCTAGGCTACATGGGCGTCGGGCGCTGGGGCATCAGTGCACGCGCTGGGAGGTCGTCAATGGGCAACCGGGTACTTGCAAGAGGCCTAGGAGCGATGCGGCTAGCAAGAGGTACACGCTTGGGCGGTGGCTTCGGAGTGTCGCCTGGGCACAGCACCAGCTGCGTGGGCTGCTGCTGGGGCTGCTGCCAAGCGCCGCTCCTTGGGACACGGTCGCTCTTGGCATGCATTTGCTCCCAGATGGTTGGTAATTCTGGTCAGTGCCATGCCCTTAACTGTCTGACGGATTTTCATGTCTCGCCCACCAACCAAGCAACTTCTGACTGCCTCCTCGCTGCCAGAGAGGGGAAAAAAAAAAAAAAAAAAAAGAAAGAAAGAAAGAAAAAGGAAAAAAGGAACAAGAAAAGCAAAGAGAAGATTGGCAGCGAGTGCAAGACAATGTGTTGCTGGTACCTTCTCGACTGCCCTGCCCACCATGAATCTGCGCTAATTGGACTCTTGCTCGGGGGACGTGCGCTATTTACTCGCCCTCACTCCCTAGCCCCTCCATAGTAGTACCCTTATAGGAATCCCATAAATGCCTATGGGCTTGGATACCTAACAGTCTCCATCAAGTGGTGGGAGAATAATGTAGACATGAATAACAGTATGCCAACTGGATAGATGAAAAAAAAGGCTTTGAAACGTGATAATGAAAATGTTAACTCCATTCCAGCATGATGCAATGGTTCACAAATGGTTCACAACATCAATTGAGGCTGTTTTAGGTCATGACAAGCTGACAAGATGCGTACTACAAGAAATGGTTATGCTCAGTCGTAAGATTCTGATTAGGGCTGCGATGTGTTAAGAAAATGAAATAATTAAGAAAATAGACTTCGCCGGTCGAAGAGGACTCTTACCCTAAAATGGTATGTAATAAGAAGTTGAGGTGACACCGATTAGCAAAGTTGGTAAATATCACCAGGGCCGCGCTATGACCATCATCCTCTGTTTCAGTAAGAGACACTTCGTATTAACTGGAGAACATCGACCATGGTGGCTTCCTTTCCGAGCACTTCCTGTCTTGTAGCCAACATCTTCCACCGAGCCACGATTCGGGGTCACCTTCAAATTGGTCAAGTTGGACTGGGCTAATCCAACAACTACCAGACAAATAACGATGCAAATACATCTTATTACAGTACATGCCCTATTCTGCAGCCGGCTCTGAAACCCTCCCCACCTTTTGAATCTCGACTTTTATTGATGCTTAAGAAAAAAAAATTTTTCTTTTTTTTTTTTTTTTTTTTTTTTTTTTTTTTTTTTTTTTTTTTTTTGTTATATTAACCTTTGACATATCAACAATTTGTCCGATCATCATGAAGAGCCAGATGTATTGCCTTTCTCTCGTTGTGACACGAGTACAATCTAGTTTCACTGGTTGGGTTAGCTATCCAGAGCATTGGTACGTGGCTCGTGTTCCTTCCACGCAGGATCAGGGGGAGGGCAGTAAGTATAGCAACGGAGGATCTACTAAATAGCCTAAGATAGAACATCAACATGGCGTATTACCGCAGCACAAGAACCTTAAATGGTGGCAAAATTTTTATGTGAATATAGCTTTTGATAACCAACGTTATAATGTCAGTACTTAGAAAAGAAAACAGCGTCGCTGAATCAACACTACCAAGTTTCCAATAAGTCTATATATGCATTACCTACTCCTCAGAGTACTATAACTTGTGTGCCTCAGAGAATTGCAACCTTTAACCTCGTATAAATTGATTGTAGCAAATATACTAATATTTAATTTCCCATTAAGACAACCGGAGATTCATGAGCCCTCTAAATGTTATAGGAACTCTTGTAGTAAGCTACCACACCTTTCTTTTTCTCAGGAAATACAACTTTATGTAAGAGGCAACTTATAAACTTCATGCGGTTATTCTATGTTTGTGCAGGTTTCCATCCCATGTCGCACGCCCAGACAGACATACTTTGATTGATTTCTTCCTTCATATCCGAATGCTTGAACATAATCAATGAAATGAGTCTTTCTACAACACATTGAAGAGCATCTCGATAACCCTGGAGGGATAAGTATTAGAATCAGTAGTTAGCCTTCAACTCGCGTGGGACTAGGTAATAATTGAGATAGCCGAGATCGTCGGGACGCACTGCTTACTGCCGTACTATAGGCTCCTGAATGTACAAGGTACGGCATCCCAAAGGCTTCTACGGATATTCTGGACCTAATATCCCTTTGAGACCTTGGCCTTCAACGTATCCGGATTATAAGTACCTCGTATCGGTAGACAGGAATAAAAGCGAATAAAAGAAGAGAGGCAAGCACTGCACCACCTAAATGTGTTATTCACTAAAATGATTACTCGAGATTAGTATAAAAAATACTCCACACTTGATCTTTAGAAGTGATAAAGCAGAATTGACTGCAGCTTAGGATCTCAATAACAACCCTGATGCTCAGCTCTATGCTATCTCCTTCTCCCTCCCCTTCCCCCTTTTTTTTTAGAAAATTTAATTTTTGTTCTATCTTCTGATACGACCTGGAAATGCTTGGAGTCCTTTCTTGACTAGGATAGGCGACGAGGAGTGCTGTCCTATCGTTGGGGCTAGGATAAGCAATTATAGACTCACATGGGCAGTCATTTTTCAAATTTACCAAAAAAAGTAATTGATTATTAATTGATGTAACAAGCGAGTGACAAGATCGTATTCACTAGGATTTATTTCATGTACAATGTGGGCTAAATATTATGCAGGATCGATGAGAAAAACTCAGGTGGTTAGACGTCAGATTTCTTAACTTCTTTATCAACCTCCTTTTGACTAAAGCTGTTGATAGGGTCTTCAAAGTGCCTACTGCAATATTCCTAGCAGGTCACAGCCTGCGGGGAAGCTAGTTCCACATTCAGAGAGTGCAAAATAGCATTGGCAGCGGTGATCCACTATTTCGATCAAACCTAGCTTCACAGTCCATGCATGCCCAACGGAAGTTGGGGGATCAGCACTCCTGCCACCATAGAGTCCTTGATACCAAAAAGCTGCCACAAGATCTAATTTGGCAATTACATTGTAAGACATAGAAGCCTCCGCCAGGAGAGCATTGTTACTCAGTTAACTGTCAAGATAGGGGGAGCGGACTCTATTCCCGCGTACGCTAGTATCTGTGCTGCCCTACTTTCAAACATGCATACGATATGTATGTGAGTGAGTTTGATTTGATAAGGCATTATCCTTTTTTCTTGTTCAGTACGACCCTGGAACCTCTACCTGAGATCACCTGTCACCTCAGTACTACAATTAATTAGGACCGCAGCAATTCAGCATGGCAAGTGGTACGAGAACAGAGCTGCGACGTCTCCTGCAGTGAGGGGTACTAATGATTACTGTCTCCTGTTGCTCAATTGAGGTTTCGTCCGTATGTATCAAAATTATGCAAACTAGAATCACATCAGAGTATGGGACGCTGACCTTACTCTTCTGACTCAGCAGGTATTTAAGACCTGAGTAGTCGTGGCTAACAATTACTAGCACTGATTATGACAGTCATACATGAGAAGATTCTTCATCTTGATATTAACCTCATTTCAAGTCTTGAAGTTCAATGGCATTAGTTTTTAAATTCTGCATAGCTAGTTATAGTTCAAAAGTAGGTAAAATGTACAAATAGTGTTAGAAAGGACTAAGAAGAGTCAAGAAATAAGAAGGAAATAACGAGAGGACACTACTATCAAGTGCCTCAATAAATCTATGGACAGGCCATCTTTAGAACGTCTGCCAATTGACAACAGTTGCTTTCCATTGGAGTAGATGTAGGTGATGGCCAAGTACGACGACATCAGTGGAGACATGGGTATTGTCAACAAAGCAATAAAGCCACTAATAGTCACTCTGTTGTGTATGCATGCATGCATGGAAATGAATACTAAATTTGTACGAGCAAGGAATCTTCGTCATGCATGTAGGTCTTTGCAATTAACGTCAAAGTAGTGACACCGAGTCTTGTTATAGACGTACTCAAGATAGTATACTAGCCCAGCCTCGTAATCAACTCTCCTGCCCTCGCGGCAGCTGATGGATATATTGCTGCATACAATTGACAATATAAAATATTCGTATGGCAGGTGGCTTGCTTCTACATTTAACTTTCAACTACTTTGCGACGTCCTCAGCTGAACTAGGTTATACTAAGCTCTGTTATCACAATCGTGTAAAAACCGACGGCTTACTAAGAAAGACTGTATCTGCTCCAAAGTGGACTTCCGGAACTACATTCGTATTTAATATGATTTCCTGTGATATGTATTACGTCTTTGTTAAGTTCGTAGAGCGGGGAATTAGGCGGTGTTATTGCATCTTCACTTACTCCAAATACTTAGAAAAAGGTCTTGGGGCTACAGAATAGCTGGTACCTTACTTTCGGATCCTTCGTGCAGCTTACAGCGTTCTCCCAGCATAACCATGACTCGATGGTGCAGCTGCACCGCATGCTTGCATTGAATCTAGTGCACTCTTAAATACTATTCTGTCTTTCATCATGCACATCCTTTGCTAATATATATAGCAGGATGAGTCGGGGTTTTGATTGGATGCACTACTTCAAAAATATTACTTGATGTAACACGTGCTATGACTATGCAGGTGTGTTCATAGCTGATATGTACTGATACAACAGATACTCGAGCACAGGTCGTTAGCGGGGCCTGGAGTACTTCAACTTCGACTTCATCAGTGCCTGAGGTAACAATATATCGATGCGTATTTCCAGCCGGACAATTGCTCTATTAAAACTTAATCTACCGCTGGAGAGTTGTTGCTGTAGTGGGCAATGGGTGAGCAGAGTGTTAAGGAGGTGCCCACCTTCGTATCAGGACTACCAGTCGTTCCCTTGCACTCCAATACTCGAAGCCCCCACAAGCCCCCCGCTAGACCCCCGCGAAAACCCCTGCCCTTCCCTATCGATATATAAATGCAATCAGCCAATTTCGGCACCCATCCCAGGCAATACGCATCTCCGGGTACAATCCAGTCTGGATAGATTATTAGCTTTGATAACCGTGCACATAGCTGAGGGGCTTGAGTGCAATTCCTGTGGAGATTTCCTACATTGTCGTAATATCGCCCAGCTTTTCTAACTGGTGGGAAACAAATTCTAGTCAAATGCGGGCAGGGTTGCATGCCGATCGCCGAATTTCGCACATCTTGATTCCTTCCAAATTCACATTCCCGAAATTGTCATTCTGCTACATAGTTATCAAGTATCTCTTCTCCTACTATACTGGAACATTGGAGCATACCTCAACTGACTACTTAACACAGCATATTACGAATCTCTTATATAGTATACTCTTTAGTTGCGTCCATAGATTCATATCTTCGACGTGATCGCTATTTTGTACTGGTGTTTGCCAAACATCCCGCACAGTTTACCATCTACTACTAGTTCTTGATTATAGTCTAGCTGATTCATCAGGCTTTTACTCACGTCCTTCCCAGGATCCCGGTCATGAGAATGAGAGAACAAGGATCCTTTCACTAATCAAAGTATGCTTTATCAATGCGTTCCAATAATGAAGAGCTTACTCGAGGCCCGTGAATGATAGTACAAACATTATACCAAGAATTTATAACCTGGATAACGAAGCAAATTAACTATAACTGTTGGATATCAATACCTGCAATGTACTATATCTATTGAGTATATCTTCTCAACCTCAATTGGAATAACAAGAATAAAATTTTACCAATCTACACTCTTCTTTCCAGAATAATCCAGTACAATCTATTCAGCACTTAAATTGCAATATCTCAAGTCGCAATTGAAACCTCTTACTTATGTCTAAGAGGTCATATTGAATGACCACTTCAAGCCGCTTGCCAATTAAATCTCTCTTATTGAGTAACATTAAATCAAGCAAATTATGCTGTCTACGGCATAATCAAGGTCTTTCAAATGTATGACTCTACTCTACAGCATTATGCCATATATATTACACGCATATTAAGTGCTATAGATGCATTTTGCACACGGTGTTTTTACGTTCCATCTCATTCCTACTCAAGATTTGAAGTAGCTTTTCTTCAATCTTTCACAATTTGTTATTTGCATCTGATAGATCGAGATTGGCGCAATAGTTAGAAGCCATCAATAGGTCGAGGCATATATGCAGCTGGTGTCATAGATGCTGAACCCACTAATTACTCAATCGAGCAGACAATCGTCCAATCGATTTTTCAGGAATCACCTGAATCACAAGCAGACACCCGAAGGATCCATGATTTGGTATCCGCTGCCACTCTACGACTTGACTTGGTGAGAATACAGCGAGGGACAATTACTTCGCCGTAAGTACAAATATATAATACTCGGCATAGAGATATCGTTCTTTTAGTGGCTAATATAGACGAATTCTGCGCAGGCATGTATGGAGGCAGCTAATGATTATCAACAATCAGTCGACAGCTCCTGTGACTAGACTTCAATGGCTCTTGATCGACCCCGTGGCCTTCACATGGGGGGGGTATTTCAAGTGCTGCGGTCGATGCTGCGATCGTCTTTCTGATCGATCGTTGGGGCCATGGTGGTGCATTCGAGTCAAAATCACTAGGAAACGTACACAGGGACATGGTCTTACTGCAATGGACCTTAAGACTATAGGTACATAAGGTGAGCTAACAAATAGTAAGTGTACAGCTTCGTGGTGTTGGATTTAGGTGAGGGAAAGTTTACATGACACTCGTTGAGCATTCTTCAGCACGGTTACTTCAGCCCTTCTCGAGTTACTTTATGGTGGGTATATCGACTACTATATATAGAAAATACCCCTAGTACCAAATATTACATGAGGCCACGCCGCTGTGGATTACTGTTGTAGCTTTGCAACATATCGGCTATCATGAAGTGGCAACGAGTCAAGTTAACAATAAGCAGTTGCATGCTATGTAAGTTGCCACTACATGTGCTAGTCTTGGCACTTCATACCCCCGCCATATCAATATTCGTGTATCACTTGGTAGCGATCCTAAATGCAGGCGGCCAGGGAATAACTTGATAGCAAAATCGCAGTCCCCCAGAAAAAAAAAAAAAAAATCCTGATATATTATCAAAGGTGCCAATTCTGGAGAAATGTAAAAGTGGTGGCAAGGCTTTAGGGCTTGCTTTGGAAATCCTACTAGCAAAGTACTCTTTAAGGTGGGCTTAATTGCAGCATCCTTTTTTTACCACACCCATCATTAAGTATTTCGCTCCTCTTCTTTCATTATCCTCTTCTATGATCAGCGGCTCGTGATAATGGCTTGATAATAGCCTTTGGTTTGTTGACTTCGAACGTCGTTTGGGAATTTGGAATTCGACTGCTGATTTTCATTTGGGATTATTATCAATTACGTGTTACTTAAAACTCTCCATCTTCTAATCTTGATCTACCCGGCCGGATCCTTGTTTATGATTGTCGTACTGCTTTAGCATTTGACCGTTGTGCAAAGTCTGGTTGGCACCGTTGAGACTGTTTTGAAGGCATCAAGAGGTACCTATTCACAGTGAAAGACGGCGAGGGTATGCGCATGCTATCCGCTGTACGCACTCTGCCACTGGCAATTGCTACCGATGAATCCTATATCAGTTTGGTGAAGTGGTGTGGTTGTATATGCAGTCTACATGATATCTCTAGGTAGTGCGCGAGCCACATCCCATCAAACATTTTTATCTGCAGCGCACGAGCCTACAATTCCTCATATCTTTTCTTCTCTGAGCTAACGTTTGAAGTATCTGCGACGGGTCATTACATTGCATGCCAGCGTTGCAAATTGTCCAGCGTACATCAAGAGTGCGAGTTTATCATGTGCTTCCCTAACAGATAGTTCTTTGCATTCTAGATAGGGTAGTAGTCAATAGAGGCGTCATGCTTGGCATGAAGCAAATTGGTGTAAAGGGCTAGGAAATACATCGCAACTAGGGTCTCCGAAGTATTCTCTAGCACAAGCCAGGCTCGTGAGAGGTAACGATCGTCCTCACTGTAGAGTACAATGACGAGGCGGCCATGCTTAAGAACACGCTAGACATGTGAAAAGCGCGTGGCATGGGGGGAGGGTGAGGAGGTTGGATCTGTAAGCATGAGTTCGCTCTCTTGAAATCATAAAACGCTATGCCTTTTTTTTTTTTTTTTTTTTTTTTTTCTTTCCCCTTTCAATTTCAAAATTTTAATTTTTTAGGCCAACAAGGCGGGGAAGAAAATGAAAAGATAATGTTGTCGGGTGAAGGAAAACTCCGTTTCTCGAACGATATGGACAGATATCGGAGATAAAAGATTGCCTGAGATAGTGCAAAACTAGTTCGACATTGAGGCTGTTATGATTGGGCAGTTGCACGAGAGCAAGTGTGAGTTCTGTTGGCCCACAGCTCGAGTGGAGGCGGCGGACAATATTAGCTAGGGTACTCGAGCGCATTATACTGCTGATATTTGTGTGACGTACCCGGTGTTATAATTCTAGTCTTGTCATTGTACTGCAACGTAGGCATTCACTTTGTTCAGATCCCTTATGCTCGTGAATCCAAGTATCCAGCGTATGCTGTTCGTCCTAACTGTATCTGCATTTTCGCGTTGACAAAAAAAATCTGTTCATGGGCTCCAAGTGGGCAGTACTGCAATGCAAGGATAAACGAGCTGTTACCACCGCACCTTAATCTGCCCAAAGGCGATCTTCAAAATAGCCTTAATTGCCCTTGTCCATGTTCCTTGTCTACTCGACTATGTCCACGTCTGATGGTTCTCATCCCGGCGCCGGCACCGGTGCCGGAACATCCCCCTAACCTACTTGTTGCATCGCATTCCCCCGCCGCACAATCAATCGGATGTTGGTGTCAAAGAGAAGACCAATCGTAAAGGCAAGGATAGTGCTTGCACTTCACTCTACCCTGTTCAAAGCTTAGTTCGCCAAAGCAAAGATCTTGCAGATTTAGTGCTTTTCCGTCTCAAGTATAGCTTCCCATGTAAATCTTCCATAGCTTTAACCAAATCCGAGCTAAAAACAACCCCACTTGGGAGTTCGCTAGCTCCAGAGTAGTAACACATTCGCTGCGGCTGATGGGTGTCATATCGACGTCATAACGCTAGATCAGTATTCTCTGTAGTCGCCCTGTCGACAAATCCTATAGCTTGAAAGTCGTGCAATCCGGAGAGAGGCACTTCAAAACTGAAATTGATGATATGGAGAGGTCTGCTGAGCTTGGGGAGCGGCTAGCCCCTTGCGTGGTTGAGACAGGCGAAAATTTGGCCACTTTAGCGAGGGCATCCTAAGCGGCATATGTATAGAATCAGAATTAGGGCTTAAGCAATGTGCTAGAGCACGGATCTTGAGCTCGAGAAGCAAGCAAAGAGGTCCTTGGACCAATCGCCTCACAGCATCACAAGGTCAAGTAGTTGCCAGCAGTCCCCACTGGTAACAAATTTCCAGACTGTCTCAACTGCAACCACGAAGTGAGGGAGGAAGGGTAAGAGAGCGGCGTCTGTGCATTAATGGATAGGCCATAGATACCAACTGTATGCCGCATGCAAGTGGGGTAATGCAAGTGGGCATGGGCATGTCGCATGTGGTGCATGCAAAAGCAGAGCGAGGGCAATTGCAAGTCGAGAAGTGTCTGTGTCCAAGAAATGAGGGGGCACAGCAGGTTGAGCATATTGTAACTCGGGCCTACCCTGCACCGCTTGCGAGGACCAGGGAAATAGAGTATTATCATTGGGCCGGAAACTTTCGTCGAGGGCTCGAGCTTCTGGGGGGAGGGGAGAGGGGGAGGGGGGAGGGGGGAGGGGGATCGAGGATGGAGAGCAGAATGCCATTCATGTAAGGTCCTGGGGGTGCTGGCTAGGTGCTGTAGGAGAGAGCACTTGCACACTGAGCCACCCTCCTCAACTCTCGAGAAAAAGAAAGCTGTGGATGAGGGCAAGCAGAATGAGGAGCCTTGATGCGCGCAGGTAGGCAGCACCGTCATGCGGCCTCCTGTTGCAAATGCAAGGCTCGGGTTGGGAGGGTGCAAGGAATATGTATGTGATTGTGATACGCTGGACAGTGGCCGCCGTCTCCGGCTAGGGCCTGTCTTGCCTTACCAAGCGACACAAACACATTTACAGCTCAAATCGCATGGCCAGCCCCCTCCGCTCACCCTGGACGGGGCTTCCCAGTGCCGCGGCGCCGGCTGCGTGTACGACGCTTGCTGCTCGACACAGGCTCCCCAAGTGCCATGACCGAACCACATTTTACAGCTGAAGGTCAAGGTCAGCCTCTGCCTTCAATTAACTGTACGGGACTCCCCAACGCACCAACACACCAGCGCCCATTGTGTGTACGACACTCCCCACCCTAGGAGCCCGTGCTTGAATTGCAACAGAGGCTTCGTGACGACTGGGAGACGCATGGGTATCAGTATGAGCACAAGCACCGAACACCGAACATGGGTGCCTGCTATGAGAGTTGTACTCGAGTACTGATTCCAATCACGACCGGGAAATTGGAGCTGGCGCAACTACGCGGTGATTGACATGATCTGCAAGGGAAATGGCCCAAGAGCAGGATACGCCAGCATCTGGCTAGGCTAGGCCACAGCTGAGGCCTGGGCTAAACCTTGAGGCAGAATTTGTCGATATGGTCTGAACAAGGCAATCGGCCGGGTTTATACGCACGACTGAGAAGGTTGCTTTTGGTATTATTGCCCTAGACCCTCCCCAGTTCGGGTTTGCATGATGTTGACACATTATATTGAATCGAAGTGAGAATATAGGTACTAAGAAGTACTTAATGCAGCCACAAAGTGCAACACAGCAGATCAGGGCTGGCGGAACCTAACCTGGAACAGGCATGTCTGGCTTGCCCAGCCTCCCATGATCGGTGAAATACGTACTTATTTGTTAATTTTGCCGTCAAGTAGGATAGCAGCAGATTTTGTGCCGAATCAAATGATAGGCATGAAACAAACCAGTGCGTTTCGGCGGGGCTCGGTGCATGTGCTATTCCAGAAACCAGCCGCTACGCTCGTTGCAGCTTGCGGCCCAAGCCTTAGGCATGCTGCATCAATAAATAATGATTGATTCGACTAATCAATCCAACTGATCATGACTACATCCTTTGCAATTAAATTGGGCCAGGAAAATTTATTTGACATATGCATCAAGCGGATGCTAATATAGACTTGCGACCTACGATCTTATATCTCGACATCCAGCACTACAAACGTAATAGCTTCCAAGCTATAACTTGCTATAACACGCCTGATCGTCCCAGGAGTTCATCCCAATATAGGTCTCCCAGCTTCATGGCCGTTGCAGTACTTAGGCCCGCTTGCGGGTCACTAGAGTACAGGATAAACCTACCTTTCGTAGCATCCTTGGCATAATGTGACCACATTACCCTGATGCAAATTGTTAGCCGGCACGCTGCCGATACGTAACCGTTCCTTGGCTTTTACTAACCCTGCAAGTACAAACTTGTTCCTTTCTCAGACGTCACCCACCAACGCCGGCTTCGATATCACAGGTCACGCTCCCTCTACTCAACTTTGTCCCAATTCATCCCATTTCCAAGCCTCACCGGCTTAATTGGTGTTGCGTCGCTATGCCTTCGCCTTTCCTTTCCCAAGTAACAAACGGTGACGATGTAGTGACGAACCAGCTTTTTCCTGGCAACTCGCTCAAGCAAACTGGGCCCCACGTAAAGTTGAAGGGAGAGCCTGACCATGGCGGGGTGGCTCTATATAAACGCCCCAAGAGCGAGCACGCAATTTGATCTTCTCTCTAAATATCCATCTTCAAGTCATAAATCGAAGAATTCTGAGCCCAGCAAATTCCAATCGCACAACCAATACATTATATTCCGAGCTGCAAGCAATCATCATGTCTGACACTGGTTAGTGATACTCTTCGAACTTTTTGTAGCTGACATGTCCCTGTTCCTTTAGCACGTCCCAGCCGCAGGAACCCTATGCTTATAGTTTTTGGTACATGCGGTTTATGTTGTCTCCTGCTAGTGAGAACTTGCATTCGATATTTTTTGCAATATACTACCTTTTTTTTTGTTTTCTTTTGCTAATGTGTCAACCAATGGTATACAGGAAGAAAGCCTATGAGTGAACAGCTTGGCGACAAGATTAAGCCTGAATCCCAGAAGTCCACCACCGAAGCCATGCGTGATAAATCCTCTGGCATGATGGACCGTGCTGCCGGTGCAGTCCAGCCTGAGTCGCAGAAGAGTTCTACTCAGAAGATGGGTGATTCAACGCGAGGCAGCGAGGGCAAGGGCATGGTGGAAAGTGTGAAGGACACAATGCAGAGCGCTAAGGAGAATGTGGGATTGGGAGCAGATAAGAAGTAAATCAAATTTGGTAGTTTTTGTCTGCTTCTCTATTCGTTGTGGTGAATCTTAATGTAACAAGGAAATCACACTGCCGCGGTTGATGGTTGGATTTGAAATGTGTCGAAGTTCGAAATTTGTGCTTCCTAATTTTCCCTATGGAGCTATGTTCGAATAATGCATGTTGTCTAGTGAAATTGGTACGTTCATGCATCACAATGCTTAACCGTTGCCTGTCACCACCCGTTTTCTGTCAAATACACATATGTGTGTGTATGTGTGTGGCTCGCTTGCATGTTAGATTGCGGTATGTAGATCATGCGGATGCCCTTAGTGTAACCGCGGACATATTGCTTAGTGTGATACCCATTTAAAAATTATAAGTTAACTGTTGATTTAAAAATTATAAGTTAACTGTTGCACTGTCGTATCGTTTCAACATTCGCTTATGCATGTATTTTTACATGCCTGCTGCGCGATGCTGCAAAGCATTCAAAGCTCTACACGTAACGAAGCAGTCCAACAACCTAAAACAACTCATTTCCTTCGCTTTGCTGCACTAATTGCCGCCCAGTATGCTCGCTCCCTTTCTCCTTTGAGTATTTCGCCCTTTACCCACTTATGGTGATCGGCCCTACACTTTTTCCCTTTGGTGTCGTCTCCACTTTTCATGCGCCTTCTCCGCTTCTCTAGCGCACGTATCAACAGCTCAGCATCCTCGCTAGATTTCAAGCGGACATGAGCTGTTTCAAAACCGCATCTCGGCTTGTAGTCGACATATTCGAAAGTTAAGGCCTGCTGTGTTGTCTGACTGTTATCGCGATAACCGTCGTTGGCGGTGTTACGTAAATGCTTGACAAGGTATATTTGGACATTGCGGCTGAGGAAAGAAACAATACTTGCCTTTGTTGACTCGGGATGCAAGTTTTGGAGATAGACAATGAGACCTGGCGTGTACGGGGTGTTGGTCATCTCCGTTTGTTTTGATGATGCTAGTGCCGATGTCGTTTGCTTGTGCATCGAAATTGTCTCATAAGGTCCACGATGATCAGTGAGTTTCCGACAATAATCTTTCAGATTTTTGTATATTGCATCTCTCCGGCTCCATTCCCTCCTGCACAGATAACTTAGCAAATTCAACTGAAGTACGGATATCGAGTGCGCAAACTTTGTCATAATAATCCAATCTGTCGGCCAGTTTTTGAAAGCTTCAACATCCTTTTCTTTGTTATTCTCTGAAAGAATCACAAAAGCCCATGATCCATTTCCAATGTGCACCCATTCCACATTCACAGCTGGATTACTTTCCTTGAGTATTCTTGCTATTTTTCCAGGATTTGATGAGACTCCCAATATGTTTGGTTCCTGAAGGTGTTAAATTGCGTCCCTAAACCGAGCAGGTGAAAACATACAATGTATATAGTCGATGAGTCCCATGCATTCTTTGGTTTGGGTTTACTGGTGAGCTCCGGATCAGTACTGCGGATATGATAGCTATCAGAGCTAATCTGTGAAATTCAGTCTTATTGTGGTTCTGCTTGATGAACGATAAAACAGTAGTTTGCCTACCTGAAGAATTGTGGATTTGCGGATCTCAAGAGCCTTGAGTAGGGACTTCTGAGTAGGCTGTGGTTTTAACCGCTCGAATATTGGGTTTTCCAATAAACCAGACAAATGAATATCTGATTGGAACTTAATAAATATACCCATTAATCACCCCGATCCAAGGATACCCATACAGTCATCGTGGCCCTCAACGCTCCTCATCCTATGCTCAAGAAACTCCTTATTGACATGTTGCATAGAGTATCTGGAGAAAAGCTGCTCTAGTAACTTGACGACTTCGGTTGCATATGCTGGGTCAAATGACAGTGCAGGCTCAGGTGC
Source organism: Kalaharituber pfeilii (assembly GCA_015179045.1). Lineage (NCBI taxonomy): Eukaryota > Fungi > Ascomycota > Pezizomycetes > Pezizales > Pezizaceae > Kalaharituber > Kalaharituber pfeilii. Next base: position 732,899 of record WHUZ01000006.1, on the reverse strand, counting down.
TGCGGCCAGAGTCTCCGGAAGTGTGCGAGTTCGTTTCGCCGGCCTAGCATCAGAAGTAATTGGTATAATGATATCAAGTGGCCGTTTAGTAGTATCTAGGGCTGACGTACGAGTTGAAGCACTGGGCTTCCTGATGGCGAGTTGTCTAGGTATGAACATGGCGACTGATGAATGTGGGAGATCTGGTAGGGATGATGTAGGTTTGCATAATATCCAAGAGAGTGTGACGCGTTTGGGAACACGCCAAGACGTGTATACTAGTACGGACAGCATCAGCAGAGCCGCGCTCTCTTGGCACACAGCTGCTGACTAAGCTACCGTTGCCGCCTGGCCACTGCAGCTTTAGAAAAGGGAACACGAAAGAAAAGCTCACCTCGTCACTGCTGGATCTTGCGTCGATAACAACAACACGAAACGGCCCCTTCATATAACTGCGGGTTCTCGGCGGCAATCCATCTGCTTCTGTCCGGGTCCAGTAGCACACCGCAATATCAACGCGTGATTCAAACCCCCTTTCGAGGCACTGAAGTTGGTAACGGAGTTTCCTTGGTCCTGGAAGTTCTGACCACATTCGCTAGGAAGAGTGGACAGGCCAGCAGGTACACTTGAGGAGTAGCCGTATCTTCAAGAGAGAGTACCAGCACCAGGGGCACCCAGAAGTCGCGCCCGCAATGTCAACCTACAATACTACGTTTTTTGACCTGGCAAGCAGCTACGCACCCCCTCCGAGAAAAGATGAAGATGCCCAATGGGGCAATAGATGGCATACAAAGATGGGATTTCAGAAACCGAGTAATCTCGACCAGTCTATATCACACATAAAAGCCACAGAATACGCCCCGTTTACTCGAGAAGCAGAGCAGCCGAGCATCGCTAGTCTCTATATACAACAGGCATATGGGGGTCTAGGGCGGATGCACCAGGACCAACAAGATTACGGGATGGAAGATGCTGCACAGCAAGATGATATGGGAAGGAATATTACGTGAGTATTATATACTACAGCCAAAATCGAGAACTGTAATTTGCTGATTTCAGGGTGATATTTAGCTATAGAAGGTCCAGCAACTCACCTGATAGGGGCGGCGTGAGGCGGCCTGGGCCTGAATGGGGGAACACACATTTTGGAACCAAGTTAGTATTATCTGAGTCTAGGGGAATGAGATTCTTGGCTAATTTTCTAAGTAGACCTCGACGTCGTAGCATCGTGGAATCGGAAAGCAGGCCAGTATACGATGACAATGCGCCCCCGTTGCAATCATTCTACGATGAGCTCATCGCGGAAGAACGGCGACAGCAACAGCACAACGAAAATGCCCACCAAGTCAAAAGTCACCAGCAGATGAACGGGACAGCGAATGGGGGTACCAACGCTGCCAACCTCCGGCGACCACTCTTTGACAATCCCAAAGCTATCCGTGTATCCAACTACTCTGAGAGCCGTTGGCCAGAAGTTCTCAAAGCTATATCGCCATATGGTGTCATTCTTGAACGGTTTGAGGAATTGAGGAGGAGTCCATACTATGAACCAATACCAACTAAAGTCTTGGCAGAGAGCGAGGATGAGGTTGTACGGCAAGCACGGTTACTTTTTACTGGGGAGGGATGGACGAAGGTCACGTTTGCGAATCGCGATGCTGCAGATAGGTTGATTGCAATGAACCAGAAAATCTGTATCGGTGGACGGAACCTAGTTATTGAGGCCTGGAAGCCGGAGATACATGGGCGACCCAGTGGTCCTGGTATATACAACAATTTTAGAAGCAATATTGCTCTCAATGCCCCAGCTGGTCCATCAAGAAACTTGGGGGTTAGCACATCTACAGAGCTCTCGATACCAGGCGCACTTCCGCGGAAACGAACAGAGCCACCGTCGATCTTTGATCCTCTTGCTACACCAACGCCGGCGAATCATATTGGCGTTGCTCCACCTGAGCCACAAATGCCCCTTAGCACACCTGGTGGATCTAGGTTGTCACAGAAAATGAGAGGCGCAAAGGTGATTACACTCCAAGAGATGCAAGGGGGGATATTTAAGCAGAAGAAGAGCTTATGGTCTCGGTTGATGTCAAGCATATGGGGTGAGGTGGGTCTTCATGGGCCGGGAGAGACTGTTAAAGAGAGTGGATGGCTGGCGTGGTTTGTGGATAAGCTGTTTGGGAAACTGTGAGAATCGCGTGGATATAAGGGTGCAAACGGGATCGAGCACAGAAACAGGGGATTGTGGATGTAAGTTTGCTTGTTTGGTTTACTACAGAGGTAGAATTATTTTCTATTTCTTTGCTTTCTGCCTTCACTCTTCCCTCTATCCTCGTTATTATCATGCCTAATGTCTTCATCTTCCTAACTTCTTGTGTATATAAACGACATGAGTGAAGCATATATGAGTGAAGTTTGTGTGATACCTATTTTGTTGTATTCGCTCTTATCTTGCCTTAATGTTTTGTTGCCTTTCTACTTCTGAATTTGTATTATCACATTTTGAGCATTTGAGGGAAGGCACGAGCAGGGAAGGAAAGCGAGGGGAAGGAATAGTGAGGTGAGCAAGAGAGAAAGAGGAAGGAAACATCGTCATTAGTTGCTTGCTGACCTTGTGCATGCTTGGGGTTGCGATGGTTTGGTAATTTTTCATTTGATCACTTGTGCTTGTTCGTGGGAAGTCGCTTATTGATGATTAGCATATAGATTTTAAAAAAGTTTTGCATCGTAGTTGCCTCTCGCCTATGTTTTTTCACCTTAGATGTAAAGGTTTTCATGGCCCACTTTATCAATGCTTTGCCCCCTTGTGTAACGGCAGATAGGAAGCTTCCGTATCACAGGACCCGACGTCAGTCCATCCAGTCACACTACCTGCGGCCGCCTAATCTACTGTTATCGATTCTATAATTTTTTTCACCGCAGCGTCATCATCTCCCACCACTACCCTTCCGTTATTCCAATCCACCAACAACGGCCTCACTATGTCAACTCCTTCCAGTCTATTCCCCTCCTTTGCCGCCAGCTCCCCCGCGCCCTCTTCTGACTGTGAAACCTCGCGCAACACCTTCTTGGCCTGGGCATCACCGCCGAGGAACTCGACGATAGATTTGTATTGGGAAGGGGTAGGTAGTGCGGGAGCAGTGATGATGTCGAGTTCGTAGCGGATGGGTGTCGATGTCGTGGTTGTGTGGGTACCGGTGAGGGGTTGAGAGGATTTGAGGAGAGAAAGGATACGGGTGGAGGACTCGGAGTTGGGAGAATGGAAGAGGGTGAGGACGTCGGGGGTTTTGTTCTGTACAGTAGGTGAGGCGAGACGAGTAAGTCGGGGTCTGTGGAGAGCTGGGTGGAGGGGTTGTGAGAGAGCAAAGGAGGGTAGGTTGGAGGGAGCACATACGAAGCGGAAAATCTTAGGGAGCTGGAAAGCTCGAATAAGGGTTCGTTGCATTGCTCAGTCGTATACTAGTGGGGCTTTTTAGATAGTTTCTTCGGTTGACCAGTCCTTCCTAACGGTGTGTTGTAAAGGTGAAATGAACGGAGAGTTAGCCAGCGTTGCTTCTCGTTGATAAGGGATGAAAGAAAGAGAAAGGAAAAGGTTAGAGTACAATTTGCTGCATGCGATAAGTGATGCTTCACAGATTTGTTTATTGCTTCATCGTGCATGATGTACAGCTGGGATGAACCAAGTATATACCGCCATCAGATAGGTTTGCCAAGAATCTGGAGTTAGAAATTGAGGGTAATAAAACGATACACTGTGTGTGAATTAGCCTCATGCCAAGACCCTGCCTGAATTTCTCGAATGACACATGTGAAGTAGACAATATTGTCTGGAACCTTTTCGCAGTGGTATTATTCCAAGCGATTTACGTGATGCAATCAATCAACATGGCTTTCTCTACTACGAACAAGTACTCATTCATTGGGTGTTAGATACCAGAAATTTCCTTGAGAGTTGAGAGTTTGCAGGTAAGGGTGTCGTTCGGTGGAAGGTGAGTTCCATGTTTTCTTTCGTCATACGGAAAGGATGCAGAAGTTTATTTGGGGCTTGAGGTCTCAGGTTGTCCCATGGGAAAATCTGACTGTTTTGCAGCGTTCTGTTTTGCAGCATTCTTCTTTGTTATTGGTGTCAGGAAAGAAAGGTATTGGTATTGTTGGAAATTATGTCAGCCCATTGCTTAAGGCTTATGAGGATGATTAGCTTATGATGGTTATTCACTTATCTTTTTTGCTATTGTTACTTGTACTCATGCTTGTTTCGACTGTATTCCTGTTATATCTACATCGATTAATATATAAGGTGGTAAGCTGAGGTTTCCTTCTGCCAACCAAAAAAAAAAAATAAAAAATAAAAAATAAAAAAAAAATAAAAAAATTGTGGGATATAGAAACTCATATTGTTTTGTTTTCATTTGCCAATTTCATCTGGAAAGGTTCATTGTAGCATGCAGTGCAAAACGCCCATAACCAGGTGATCAAGCAAATATGGCTCATAAAAATTCATTACTTCGTTTTCTCAAGACCTCAATCTGATATGTAGCAGACAGATATAAGATGACCAGACAAGGAGATAAATAAGTAATGCTAAGTATGCAGATAAAGCTTCAATCCGACAAATTAGCTATCCTTGATGCCAAACGCTATGCCTTCCCAGTTCGGGGAGTGGGGGGTATTGAAAAATTTAATCAGACAAATGAAGAATGAAAAGAAAGCTCAGTACAATATATATATGTGGATAAAAAAAAAACAAAAAAACAAAAAAACAAAAAAAACAACTGAGACAACCTCTTCAACCTCTTTGCAGCTTACTCTCAAAGAAAGGCGTAATAGTACAAAAAGAAAACTAAGAGAGGAAGACATGAACAAAACGTGAAAGAAACAATAAAGCAACATTTGGATGATATACGCCCTCACCAACCTAGACAAGCAGAATCTCGACTCTGCACATCGTAAAAGCCATTTCATCAAAGTGAACATAAAAAAATAAATAAAAGGAAACAGGAAAAGGACAAAGCCGCCTCGTTGTCAAGACAAATTCCTAGTTCGCTTAATGAACGGGCTTGGTGCGTCGGGAGAGCCTCGGTCCCAGACAGGCGGCTCCTCAGGGTAGCCGGCCTGCGATTTTGGCTGCTCTTTCATTGCTTGTTTCATTTGCTCTTCTCTAGCCCTAGCTAATCCCACCACCCTCGAGAAATGATCCTGCATTGCACAGCTGTTCAGTGTGGCTGTTTTAACCATTGAAATATTCTCATGTGATTCGCTCGACCCTCTGCTATTCGGTCGAGAGCTAGGAGGAAACAAATTCACACCAGTTGTGGTTTGCGTTCGTCTGATACCCGCTTGCGAGCTCCTCTTTATTGGCGACCCAGTAGACTCTGTTGTTGCATATCTGTTCAAGACTGGTATATTCCCTTTCTTCAATGAATGCACAATTTCATATGCTGCCTCGTTGTCAATATCTTCCATGCTGGTGCTACCGTGCGGTGCTGAGTCTGAAACAATGCCACCAACTGGGCATTCTCTTTGAGATGGAACTTCTACATCAATCAAAATATCTTTATCTTCAGCAAGCTCATTAGGTAGCTTTTGGTGTAAGTCTAAAGCAGGTGGCCTTTCTTCAAAAATATGGTGCTTTTGGGGACTAAGGTCACGAAGTGGAGAAGCCATGTCAATATCAGCTGGTGAATCTGGCATAAGTTGCAGAAAACTGTTTCTGGAGGGTGAGTGGAATGACGAAATGGATGTTGGAGCTGAAGAGTATGATGAGGTTGATGAGTTTGTTGATGATAGGGACAATGTGTGTGCTGGAACCAAATTCAAATCTTTTATTCTTCTGTCAACTTCAGCCTCCAGGCGATGAGCGAGTTGTGCTTCTAATTGCTGATTGAGTTCAAACTCAAATCGAGCCTGAAGGTCCATCTGTACTTGTTCCATATGCTGTTGCACCTCTGCTTCGGCTTTAATCTTCCACTCGTTCCGGACTTCTGCGTTGATCTGATCTCGCAATGTGCGGCTCCTCTCCTCCAAATAGTGATTCATTTCCCTCTCCTTCACCATTAGAGCATGGTCGTTTGCCATAATTTCTCTCTCCTTCAGGGCCAAATTCCTTTCTCTTGCTATCAACTCCCTTTCCGCAGCAATGATATCCCTCTCCTTCGCTGCCAGCCGGTTTTCTAACATATTGAGTTGGTTTTCCCTCCTTTGTAAATCTCGCCTGAATATTACCGTATCCTGCTGCCTTCTGTAGCTGCGTACCATTGGGTGATGCAAGAGCTGTGCTGTCTCTGGACGTTCTTTGGCATCGCCTCGTAAACACTGCTCGATGACTGATCGGAGCTCAGCTGAGTAGTGATTGGGGATAGGCTCAAATCTACCTGACTTAATTGTGTTAACGAGCTGATTTAGTGACTTGGCTGTGAACGGCGGCTGTAGGGTGCATAGTTCGTAAATGATGCAGCCAAGCGACCAAATGTCCGTCTTGAGGTTGTAGGGTGTGTCCGAGAAGAGTTCAGGCGACATGTATAACGGCGTGCCAACGTAAGTCATCGCAAGCTGCTGTTCAGATGCCAGCATTTTTGAAAGCCCAAAATCACCCAATTTAACAGAATTGTTCTCATCCAAAAATACATTCTCCGGTTTCAAGTCGCGGTGTATTACTGTCTTGCCCCTCATATGTGGCGGCGGCGCTTTATTGTAAGTATTCGGAGGCTGTTCATCCAGATGCGGAGGGTCGATTCCGTAGTGACACCGATACAGCGCACAAACCAGCTGGGTAAATATTGACCAGATTAAATCCTCGGATAGAGCAGCCCTCTTCTCTCGCACATCTACAACAAGTCCAGCCAGGTCACCTCCACCACAATACTCCATGTAACTGTTGAGGACCTCGGTGGTTAGTTCAGATCCGCTTGCCCCTCGGACTATCGACACTTGAATACTGACATGAATAGCATTTTCTCCTTTTTTAAATGTTCGCGGTGGAAATATTCGACAATATTTGGATGCTTTACGGTTGACAATATGGAGAACTCCGCTGTAGAGTCGCGCAATTAGCATTATCCAACACTGCACTATATTCCAAAGGGCATCCGCACCCTGTAATTGGTCTCGCTCCTTTGCCTCCATTTTCGCATACGATATCTCCTTCCGAGCCATAATCTACACCAACCCATTTAGCCACGAACACAACATATCGATGAGGTTGATTCGACGTACGACTCCATCTGATCTCCGCCGGACCTTCCTGATGTTCCCAAACGACCCCTTTCCTATCGCAAACTTCAGTCTCGCAATTCACCCAGCGGCGGTAAGGAGATCCATACCAATTACCTCAAGGTCCTCATAGTCTGGGGATGACATTTTTGTGGATTTGTGGCGTCAATGCTTTATGATCGTTTCAACAGATTCTCAAGATGTGGAAAGATTGAATGGGGGCCCGATTCCACTTCCAGAAACAGTAAATGTAGCGGAAGTCGAGGTGCCAGGCTGTAAGAGTTTGCTAGTATCGAACGGAAAGACAGGCTGAGTACTGTTTAAAAAGGGAGGGAGGAATAAGAGACTGCTGGCCGTATAGGGGTGTTTATTATCTTGTACAGGCCGCGGCTGTGGAAAGGAAGAGAGTTGCAGGTACAGGTGGCCCTTGAATAAGCGTGTGAGTCTTTGGTGTGGGCAGCGTACTATTAAGTACCAAGCTGTAAAGTGCCGATTTGCCAGCAGGCATTGTTTTGATCTCCCAGAATTAGGCACTCTATTTAGCCCTTCTCTGTGCCAAGGGCGTTGCCACATAGCAACCAGCAGTCTGACGGCTTATGTAAGGGCGTGCTGCGAGATTGCCTGCATAGACGGCTTGCCTGCGCTTCAAAGTTATCTGCTTCTCGCCTGCAGGGCACAGCGCACCCCGCCGTATTGCATTGCGCGGGGACGACGAAGGAAAGACCCAATTGCATCACCCTCTCGACCCGAGCAGCCCCCCCCTTCTCGTCCGCAATGGCAGACGCTGCACCCTCCGTTCCATTCAAAGCGCAGATCATAACGCATTTGTTCGCTGAGCAGGAGCATGACCGGGGCTCCGCAATCCGCGCAATCAACCCAGTGGATGAGAGCGAAGCTTTTAAAGAGCTCTGTGAAGCTTGCCGAAGGTAGCCAAGTTCTTAACTCAGAGACTTTCTTTCCATCAAAGTGACGATGCTCATCTACCACGCCTACTTTTAGAGGAGACGTGAAGACTGTTCGGCACCTGATACAATTCGGCGGTGTCAATGTGAACGCTGTGGACAATTCTGACTATCCGCCACTAACGCTGGTAAGTCTGCCAATTTTTTTTCTTGTTGTACTGTTGCACTTTCCCCACTCCTCATATCTCATTACTGTTACCTATCTCAATGTTGGAGTTGAGGCAAGCTTGTGTGGGCATTATGACGTTGTCCAATTGCTTCTTGAATCAGGTGCACTCTGTGAACGGGATACGTTTCAAGGGGAAAGGTGGGAGCAACAAACTAAGCCGTGCGACTAGCCACGATAAGACAAATATCTAATCACTCGCTTGTAGATGCCTATATTCGGCCTTGAATGACAGAATTAGGAATCTACTTCTGCAATATGATGTACGTGATATCCTACAGTAATAGAATTGTAACACTCTTACAGTATCTATTAGTTTTCCAAATCTATCGATGAAAAACAGCCATTCGCATCACATCTCTCCTCCCTCCTAAACCTATCACCACTTGACACCTCTGATGTGACAGTCACAACGACGTACCACTCGCCCCCGCTGCCCAACAGTACTGAGACCCCAACATATACCAAAGAGTTCCATCTCCACAGGTTCTTGCTGTGCGCTCGGTCAAAGTACTTCCGTCGCAAGCTCCTGCCTCAGGAAGAAAGTAAGAAAAGTCCCAGAAGCCTTCGGCTTCCAAGCTCGATTGACTCCGCGGCCTTTGACTCGACCGTTAGGTTTTTGTATTTGGGAGAGATAACTGAGCTGTTCTCGTCTGAAGTCACGATTAACATTGAGCGTATTTCTGCACATCTGGATCTTCCATCACTATGGGACTTCGCGCTGGCATCTGGAGATCCCAAGCAGAGGCGTTTGAAACGTATGGATGAGGTGGATAAAGCTCAGGAAGACCTAGATGCATGGTTTAACGAATTCGTTGTCGGGAAGGTCGTCCGTCTTGATATAGAGGATGCACATAAATTCCATATGGAACAAGCCAATGATAGCTTTGCAGATGTTGTCCTTCGGGCTGACGAAGATGTTGACGACCGACCTGTCAATGCCAGCCCAGACTGGAAGCCACAGGCTGTGTTTTACCCAGTACACAAAGCAATGCTGAGATCCGAGTTTTTCACAACGATGTTTACTTCTTCATTCAAGGAAGGGCAAAAGCCCTCTTCGACGGACCCTTTGCAGATTATACCTATGGAGATAGCTCCCAATATTTTGGAACTGGTTTTGAAATTTTTATATTCAGATAAGGTTGCAGTTCCTTTAGAACACGCTTTGGACACTCTTTATGCTGCGGATCAACTTTTTATAGACAGGTTAAAAAACAAGGTGGCAATGATTATCAGTACCCAAGGGAATGCGGGTCTGCCTGGGGATAATATGAAGCACAGGGATAAGAAAGGAAACGGTGAAAAATTGGGGGGCTCAGAAGGCTACAATGTCTATGATGTAGTTAGGGCAGGATGGGCAACGAGGCAGCGTAGATTAGAGGAATTTGGCGCAAAGTAAGGCATGCTTAGCCCCTGTTGAACAGTCGCACAGCTGACGGGTCCTGGTAGGTATATTGCTGAGAGGTTGGAAGATTACCTCGAAGGTGAAGAATTTGCGGAATTGGTCTTGGAGGTACATAGCGACCAGTTGATCAGTACTTACATATATGGAAAAGACAACTGCTGACCATACGAGCAGAGTGCCGAGAGAATCAAATCTCGCCAAGAAATAGATACCATTGAACTCATCGACGATATTCGCTACTATCTCGATCAACGCTTCCGTATGCGCATGGACAACCTGGATGCCGAAGAGATGTACGACGAGGGCGCCCTGCCCCAACACCCGCCCAAGCCGGCACCGAAGGAAGGCCAGGCTGAAGCTCAGACCGAAGGTAGAAGGGAGGGGGAAGGGGACGCGCAAGGCAAGAAATCCCCAGAGGAGGAACCGGTCCGCCAGGGCCAAGTGTGGACTGAAGAGGAAATGCAAGCGGATTTCATGCGGGCCGAGGCAATAAAATTTGATGAGTTGTTGGGCAGGGTTGACTTGCTACTGGGTAAGTAGCCGAATTTCGATCTACCCGTGTGGCCATTTAATTTATGTTAGCTGAAATATCTGACTTCGCATGTCAGAGAAATTGAAGTTGGATGCTTGATCAAGTGCTTGGAACGGGACCGAACAGCACCGATTGCAGCTTACCTTATTCTCCCTTACATATTACATTGTTTTGAGGTAACGCCGTTGCAAAGCCTGTATTGAGAGTAGCATGCCACAGGGCGCTTTTAATACCGCTTGTGGCCTGATTTTGGATATTCATTCTTTTTTGTTTTAGAATAGTCTATAAAGCTTAAGGTATGATAGTCACGCATATCATTCAATGTTCATTGAGATTGGGATGGTGCTATTGTCTACGCAGGTGCATCACATTACGAGCTAGTCTTCTTACAAGCGAGGAAATCTTGCATATGAAGGTTGTCTGGTCTCATAAGGTTGTCTACTTCTCGTATTACCATCATCCTAACGTTTCTAGGGTAGCACTATTGCATTTATGCAAGAAATTCCCCATCGATGAGCGCATCACGATAGCTAGTTAGTGATTTGATGTTCAGTGTACTCGAGTACAATTGCCTTGTATTAGGAAATAGATGCACTACGATATTCACTGGCAGGCGTATTCCTATCGAAATGTATACTCCGGGAATAGGTCCTTACACTCGTATGCAGTAGCTGCTCTTACCTCACCTCCAATATGTATATAACACATGTTTGCCGCAGTTGCGCCTTTGCTGTGGGACTGTAGTTAGTGTGAAGATGACACCATGCGGCAAGGTATCAGGGACTTAACGTCTGTACACATATGCAGCCTTTAACGTAGAGTACTTGTTACATGTACTAGAAGTATATTGAAGTAGAACTATTTATGCAGCTAGGGGTACCAGCAGCTGCTTCCATCCGGTATTTGCATCAAGTACATCATACTTGCATTCACGCCCGGTCCCAGTGTCTAGAGTAGTGTAACCGTGCGGAGCCAATCTGTGATGGACCTGTGGACATACAAGTTTCATACGTGTGACTGAGTAGTAGTCCTTCCCCTGCTAGAAAGATGGATACTTGATTATTTGCTGGTGTGGGTAGATGAAGTGCCCAATGCAGCCTGGTGCTGATGTTGTTTGCCGATAACAAAGGATCGTGGGGTGTCGGGTGAGTCTCGCGCCTCTATGCACAGTTACTGAAATGGGCGTAGTGATTGGAGCGGCAGATAATTTGGCTAGTGACACAACGCAGCGTCTCAATGTTGGCATGAACTGATTCTTATACACGTAGGAAACTGTGAGACTGTTGGACATAGCGTAGCTGCAAAATCAAGTGTTTTGGTAATCGATGAAAATCTTCCATATATTACTGTTCGAGACTGTATATATTAGTTTATCGGATCATGCATGTAGTATATAGAAGGGCTGGTTTACGAGATTATTTAGTACATACCTCCACAGGATTATGGATATTTATACCAGTGTCCATCTTATAGCGACTTGTAATTTTCATGTAAGTTTGCCACAATCCTGGGCCACGGTCTCACTGACCGTACGGCATAATCAAGTACCAGTGTGGGTATATTGACATACATGCACTATCGGCTCAGCTAACGCGGTGGCTATGTTCCTATCAGTGCTCTTTAAGTTGGCATATTTTACGGAGCAGCAGCGTACCTTTTACCCTCAAGTGGTGGCCCCAGACCTCATCCATGCAACTAGACCGGATTTGGCTTGACTACCACATTCGGACGAGTCCGATGCCAAGATCCTCGAAAAGTAAACCCGTTATGCTTATACTAGCCGAAAAAAATAAGTATCCGGACAGAGACCGATGCATATTATGCGTTATGCAGTATTCGGTATAAGCTAGCATATTTTCGTATGCTTGGCTGTGGATGTCCATCCAAATTTCATGTAGTGCCTAAATTTTATTATGTCAGAAGTATCTGGACAGCTGACCTAATGAAATTCACCGGACAGCTGACAATGAATTTGGGTCTTTACATCATGAACATGATAGGCCTTAAGATTCCAAGATTACTCTTAGGGGTGGCTGGTCTGGAGCTTTTCCAAGACTATCCCGAGGGCTGTTCTATAAGCTGTTCCGGAGGCTATTTCCGAGGCTGTTCAATAGGCTGTTCAATAGGCTGTTCTAGAGGCCGTTCCGGAGATTGTCCTGGAGGCTGTTTCGAGGGCTATTCTTACTACTATTATATTTCAGGTATCAATCAATATTAATCTATATATGGGTATCATGCTACATAATTATTCCCACCATCAGTATTACTGGCGGCCCCTGGAAGGGCCTCTCGAACAGCCTCCGGAAAAACCTGTCGAACTGCATGTCAATAGCCTCTCAAACTGCCTCCCGGACTGCCTCCTGAACTTCCTCTGGAACAGCACTACAATAATAGTGAAAACAAAAACAGCAGTATACTACCTCCGGTGGTGATACTTTCATTTGCACTTCTCATGGCTTCAAGATTTCTAGCTAACTTATCATGCATGTGTGAAGCTCTTAGAACTGTATTGTCAATGATTTCAGCACACATTGATTTCAGTATTTTCATTATTTTCAAGATGGCCCTTATTGAAAGTGGCTTGCTCATGCTATTCAGTATATGCAAATACATTAATTCCACAATAGCAGCTCTTTTCCAGGAGGCTATTTCAGGGTCTACAAGAATATTAGTATCTTCCTTACTAAGTATGATAACTGAGTCTTTTTTGCTTGCCATCCTTGTAATATTAATTATGTATACACAGGCCTTGTACTTGTGCTTATGCTGCTGCATGATCAGGGATATAGAGGTACTTGGGGTACGGCATGTTTAAGTGGAAAACACCGATTTAGAGTGGATGAGGTTTAGAAAGCGTACTGACTGGGTTAAGAGCAGAGGAACCGGCTGGTGATACCCTGGCTAGAGACTGGTTCTACAGAGTGCCGGTGGATTATAACCTTGCTAGTAATGACGACGGTACTGAACGAGAGAAATTTTAGACTCTTGATGAAGGTTTGGTATTCTAGCAAATTTATGCACTAAGTCGGCGCTTTCCACTTAAACATGCCATACCAAGATATGAAGACACCAAAATTCATTATGCCAGCTGTCCAGATACTTCTGTCATAATAAAATTTAGATACTATCACGAAATTTGGACTGGTTCTCATGGTTATCTGTAGCAGAGTATACGAAAACATGCTAGTTTATACCGAATACTGCATAGCGCATAGTATGCATTGGTCCCCTGTCCAGATCCTTATTTTTTCGGCTAGTATACGGATACTGTGGGAATCTTGGCACATGAGATGCAACGGTGGGTGACGGCCTGGGGGGAGGAGACTACCCAAGAGGGAAGGGGGGATCAGGAGGTGACAGGTATATCTTGAGGGAGAGGAGGGGGCCTTCTCTGATCATCATCATCATCATCATCATCATCATCATCATCATCATCATCATCATCATCATCATCATCATCATCATCATCATCATCATCATCATCATCATCATCATCATCATCGTGGATGGTCACAGTATAACTAAGTTGTTAATCTGTTCAGTCTTACAGTTATTTCGTTGTCCTCTTAAGTTATAGTAAACCGGTCTTCGTCTTGCGCCCCATTCTTTAGTCCTTTTACCTTTGTGTGTTCTTGTTCCCCCTTCGTCAGAACTTTCGTCGTTGATCCCTCCCACAATACCGATAAATTGCTATTGTAGTGTCCAAATATCGGCATATACAAATTCACCATCGATCATGATACGCACAATACGCTAATATGGATACGCCTAAAAGGAAAGAGTAACAAATCGGTATTTCTTACAAAATATTTTGAAATATACGCTAAAGAATCTCAAAGAGAGAGAAGGAAAAAAACTGTCCGAGCGCTTACCTTTTGCAGATATTGATGAAGGTGCTGCCCATTACAGTATTTATTTACCATATCAATTCTTCGATAAATTAAATAATCCAAGATTGAGTTCAAGGTTGCGTTATAGGAGTGGGACACCGAGCGGTTATATGCATTTGGTATACACGTGTATACGTAAATTTAGATCACCCGGGAGCCATCGCCCCTGTTATTTCCACTGTAATCTCCGAAAGCAGATGTGGACATACAGTAGATTTAGATACTAGGTAGGTATAAGGCTTCTCTAGCGACAAGGAGAGGATGCGGAGAACGCAGGGATCCACCCTCTTGTTTACCTGGAGACCATAAGATGTATACCGGTCAGCGCTGACAACGATACTTGTCTGTTACCGAAAGTAGGCATTATAATCCATGGATAACGTGTCTATTAGGCTCAGGCACATTTCCACTGGCCAGAGTTTTAAACGGAGTAAGCGTTTGAGTATCCTGTCAATTAACTTTGACGGAGAAACGATAAAAGTCTAAAGTCAATCTTTAACATAACGTTGAGCATTCTTTCCTCATAGGCTTTGTTCCCTGTTTCTCTTATAATTATAACGCGCGGAGTTAAATCTGTGTGAATAGTGATGTAGACGTTGTAGCGCAAATCGTTTTAGTCTCGGCCTTAGATAATGATACACATACCTCTCCATGATGTGTGCAGTTATTGTAGGCAAGCATCGGTTAGTGAGATTGAGAGATTAAGAGAAGTGAGGAGAGATTGACTGAGAGAGGGAAGCTCAATGTTGAGTTGCGGAGTACAAGCGATCAATACCAACGGTGGGTGGGGTGTAGTTTGGCTTGGGGAAGGAGAGCTGCTTAGCTAAGGACGCTGATGGATCGAATTCTAGTTGTGGGTGGAGGGTACGCAGTTGCCAAATCGGGAAATATGAAGCTAAGTCTTGACCTACTGTATAGCAACCGGACTATCTATACTGCTTTCGTGCCCAGACCCCAGGTCATGGCGTTGGGCAGCCAAAATATCAACGAGACTTGAGTCTCGTACTATTCCCTTAACTTGATTGCTGAATTGAACATTTAATAGTCTGGTTGCAAACATTTAGTGTAAATACGAGTTTTCTATCAGTACTAGCGGTATTCAGATTAGACTGTCCTCATATAAAATGGAATCCGGCGGACAAACCAGTTATCCGGTCTGTAGTCTGAGTACCCTCTTGTGAAAATCGGATTTTTTGTCAAATCGGAAACTGGTTTTGGGTCCAAATATCCACCGGAATTTATGCACACCAGGTCCTGAATATTGCATCAAGGCCCGCAAAATGCATCATATATGTGCAGTTGTCGCAAAAATCTGACCGGATTTTTATTGCAAAAAGCGCGAAAATAAACCGGTTTAACTGGTTTATAACATGACCAGATAAAATTTGTATGGAGATGACCGGATTTTCCGGACTTGATAAAATTCTGAAATCCGGAAAATCTGGCCAGATTTTTCTAATCTGAATACCGTTAGTATAGTATGTAATTATTTTAAGTATTTACTGTTTTCAGCTTTTGATACAGAATACTACCTAAAGGTATGTATCTGGACATAGATTTGGCGACGCGATGCATCCAGATGTATCGTTTCTTCTTTTCTAGGACATACAGGTTCAATGAGTATACTCCCCTACGAGGGGGAGGGGCACGGGGTAGTGCAACAGACCACAGTATGAATCCTTCTTTTTTTCCTCTTGCTAAGTATTGCGGAGAGTACTTGGGTGATATCTCATGTCCTGGTGACCACATGATTCAGAAACCATAAGTACTGTACCAAGTACTCCACTTATATATTTCCTTGATGTACTCGAGTGTGTATTTACAACTGTTATGTTTGTCACATGAAGACATGTAATCCATTCGCAAACGCAGTTTAATTTCCAATCGAATTTTGATACTCAACTCACTGCATCCAGGTCCCTTAGACCTGGTTACGAGACTACCCTTAGACACGTTACATACTAGTACAGGCATTCAAAATTCCCGTTCCGCCCTTATCCAGATAACGAAGTGCACAATACTGATCACAACACCAAGGCATATCAGTCATGCGTACTATTCCTTCGCCACAAAAAACACATCCTGTCAAGCTAATCTCTCAGCGGCAACCACTCAATACATACATAGTACTGTGACCCCATCAACCACCCCCCCCTTCACGCCACCCCTCTCAAGTGGCATCGACCCCCCGAGTGGGTACGGCCTCACCTCGCTGCAGCGCGCCTCACAGTCGGGAGAGGGGTCATTGCTAGTCTATCTACTATTGTACTGGAATAATAGCCAAGAAAAAAGCACACCTCCATTGATAAAAAGATCATTTGGCTCCTCGCTACAATCACGTGTAAGGCACACCTTGATGGCAACAACGCCAGATCCCCCCTCACAATGTATCTACGCAGCCTGATCCCACTTTACCCTCGCTGCAGCGCGCCTCACGGTCGGGAGGCCGGTCACTACTAGTCTGTTCGAAACGGCAATTTAAGCGAGTGCCCTACGCCTGTGGTGATAAAATGACCCTAACTTCGTGCGGTAAATGGCCCGTTCGGAGTTCTCATTTCCAGACAGGATGTTATGGATGATATGCGGACACTCGAGTACAGGGCGAACATTGCAGCTGCAGGTGAGCCCAAAATCTTCATGGTAATATTCTAATTTGAGACTGTTCTCGCCCTGTTTCGGGTATATCTAAAGTAAGTACACCTGTTTACACGACTGCTTCCCAAGCCCTCGAGATTGGCAGCGTCGATCATAAAACGGTACGTCTCGGAATGGGGCTTTACCTATGCCTATATCTTAGTACAGATTCCCTATGTCTTAATTCTGTCCTCGATCGGGAGCAGGCGGGAAGGTCATGAGATGCTGTACTTAACTGAAACTAGACTATTCTGAATGCAGTTGAACATAACTCTAACTATCAAACTCCCTTCCCGTGGACTGGCTTAACACCCTACCATAGATACTCATCTGTCTTACATTCATAATCAGGGAACTGATTAAGACAGAGAACTACAGAACAATCAGACTCTTAGATTGCATATTGGCGTGAAGTGGCACCCTTTTGTATCACTTCCTCCCCTTTCGAAACGGCTCATATGCACGATGTCTATCGACAGCTCTGTCGGTTGCAACGTGTGTCTACGTCTAGATTGACAAGATTTGTTTGAGGAATGCAATTAAATCAAGGGGTTTGTTTAAACTTATCTCGCATATACAGTCCTTACATCAGCCATCATATCTGTTTAGTATGAGACTGTGCTCGCAATTTCTCTAGCACCACTCATATTCACAGGTACTGACAGTCAATTGTGTCATGGAGCTCGAGATGGAAAGGTGATGTTGGTTGATTACTGGGATTAGGAACTACTGTATGTTACTTCTGCATATGTGATGTGAGAAAACGGGCTAGCCATGAGGCTTTTTGCAGTTAGTCTGGTTTGTGTGGTCTGGTTACACGACCCCCGACCGTGTGATTTTTGCATTTCGTAATTCACATCGCTTAGTATCAGTCTGGGTCATACGTAATAAATTTGCACTGCAACCATCTATATGCGGTAGAGCTCTCGAATTTCCAGGCCGTGGCTGTACTTTTCAAGATTCCATAGAGTGATCGGGCCCAGCACTATATTTGCTTACCTTCGGATAATATACTCAGTATCGTAAAGCTAACATGTGGAATTTATCGTGAATGTGAATTTTGCGGCATATATGCCGTTTGCCTGGCTGGAACCATCAAGTTATTGCACGCTGCAAGAGCAGATCAATCTACTGTACATCAAAAGAAAATTGCTACTCTGGGTTGGCCAGTTCACCAAGGCTGGCAGCTGATTCGTTATCTGCAAAGGCTAGCATACAACGTGCAGTAGTTGCAATACTTTTGTTATTAACATGTACTCTATTAATCAATAGTATAATCTTGGGAGTCTGTGCTACCCTACAAAAGCGAACTCGCTTTTATGGTCGTCACATTACATCGATATATATTTATACCCATGTTCGCAGGACTAGACGGTCTTCTGTCCGCATAATTATCAAAAAGTGTATCTTCGCCATGAATTCTGTACTCTACCCATTCAGCTCGCGGAATTATTTATGTACATAAGTATGTACGTAGGTACTTGTATGCACATGTCACAAATTAACCTCGGGAGTCTATTTCTCATACGAAACTGAGGTGTATACTGCGCGCCCTCCCGTGAAATTGATAGTACTATACCTCAGCCATATCCCCATCAGACTCCACCACACACATCGCTGATGTCAACAACACACACCTGAGGTACAGTACACTTGACAGCTGTAGCAGCGCCGCACGCGTGCGTGCATGCGGTTTTTCCCAGGTACCGACGCTGAACTGTATGTGCTTGTGGGTAAAAGTAAACTTAAATTTAAGGGAGCTATGTTGCAACGAACGTACCTGTGACCTGTCACCAAACAAACCACAATTTAAGCTTCTTCTCAGCCTCTAATTGCAACTGGATCTACCTAACACACATTGTGATAATTTAAACGCCTATATTCTTATAAAATTTCTTGTCAAGGACTTGCCAATTGTTCAATGATCCAGCCATCAGAAATTTACATGAGAGCGTCACACTGACCAAGTACTGTGTGCTAATTTATCCCCAATACTCAGCAGGAAAGCGATCATAAACTCGCATGTTTCAAATGTCGTAGAAGATGCATGTATGTAACTATGCTTTAGTATATCTTCTTCAAACGTGTTACTAATCCTCTACCCTAAGCCGAGTCGTACTCTCATAAACCAACTGCCCATATTTCGAAAGAGGTAAAGTAAAAAATACCGATCAAGATGCAGCAAGTATTCCGAACGAAATCTAACAAACAGGGGAAGCCAGAGAGTAACTTAAAGTGCCGTAAGCCCAATTGTAAACCGAAGCAGAAATAACAATCCGTGCAAGAAAAGCAATGAGAAAACTCCGCCAAACCCATTCTAGTTCAGAACTGTCATCCCGGTATCTGAAGAACGTTTGCAAGACGGTTAGTCGTCACCGCATCAGAAGACTCATTGTTCAACCGAGAAAAAAAAAAAAAGAAAAAAAAAAAAAAAAGGAAATTCAACCATCGTCAAAAGTATAAGTACCATGAAAGGAGGAAGTTGTGAATAATGAAATATACTCTGCTTTATAATGCCTATGTTACTACAAATCCCAAAATATTTTCAAAAATCCAAATAACGCTAGAAGTACTCCTGAACATGCTAGCCCAAAACCGCGACAAAAAAAAGGAATACACGTATTTGTAATGAAAGTAGTCAAGTGTAATGAGATGTATATGAAAATAAGAACATAATTTTTTTTTTCCTCTTTTTATATACCAGTGTTCTGCTTAAGATCTTTCTCTAATGGAAATGCATTGGCCCAACCATTACCAGGATGAGCAAGTCGAAAGTCGGCAAGAAGACTCTCGATAGAACTGCTCTCACTTCGGTGAGGGCATGTCCTCTGAAGAACTGTGATGAGCGCTTGTTCAAGGATCATATATTTACGTTCCATCATCTCAAGCCTGTCTTCCAAGTCTTTCTGTCTTGCAGTTGATGCTTCTAGGGCCTTTGGAATGCTTGTGCCCATTGGATTAGCGAGAGACTGGATGGGTAACGGCATGCTTTGCGGTTCTCGGCCGCTAGGTTGATGACTCACGGGGCTAGGCGAATGCGGAGGAGTAGGAGCATCGTGGGTGTTAATATGTAGTTGATGTTTCGCATGGACAGTGGACGAGGCCTTAGTCCCGCTTGTTGAGTCATTCGCTGTTGCCTTTTGGCTCCCGTTTTCTGTTAACCCCACCATTGGTGAAACTGGACTGACAGTCGAGGGGCCTTGAAAAACCTTCTCCTTCCCTTCAGCATCAACATCAAGTAGTCGTAGTGCCTCTTGCAATTTTTTCTGTTGTATAGCTTTCATATCTCGTACTTTACGCGCTTTTACCCGCTCTCCTCTTTTGACCTTTTCAATGCTCTGTATTCCGTCTTCCTCAAGTGGCGAGGCCAGCATCGGCGACTGTGAACGCCGAGCACCCTGGTGCGGAATAACAGAACGTCCAGATAACGTGGAAATATCGTGCACTTCTGGCAAAGAAGGTAATCCTTTGTTAGGAGGAGGGCCTGGTCTGGTCAGTTTCCTTATTTTAATGCCTTCAACTGACGAGGCCTTCTCATCGACAGTATGCGCCTGTTTGGCGGATGGGCGAATTAACTGATCATGGTAATTCCTAGATAATGGCTCTTGTTGTACTTGCGAACTATAGTAAGATCCTAATTCTGTCGAACCCGAGCTTATGCGGTCAGTTTTATCAGCATCTCTATGTGGCGAATGTGGTGCCCGGTATGTTCGATCCTGGATTTGTGGAATTGGACCTTGAGTTTTCTCGAAGTCTGTTTGAAGTAACGGAAGCATGGGAGCCTTTTTCTGCGGCTTAGGCGAAGGTTCTGCATACGGGCATAGAAAATTCTGGTAAGCATCGGTAGCCGCAATTGATGGTTGAGGTTCTGGGGGACTCCAAGGAGGTGGTGATGCCAATGGGGTTGTCATAGAGGGATTACTTGAATTTTTTCTGTAGAAACTATCTTTTTTCGCAGCAACTTGGTCATAATACAAGTTAACCGCATCCAACGTCGGGATATTCGTATTTCCGTTGTCGGTAGTAGTCTCCAACATTTGCGCATTGCTCGAAGTCCCACAATTATGGTAATCAACCTGAATCTGCAAGTAGGGGTTCCCTTGTGAAGTTGTTTTCGAAACGACGTGAGGCAATCGGAGAGGTGAAGGCGATTGAATTCGAGGTTTTTCAGAGTGTTCTCGTGGTGTTGAGATTCTTAAGAAACGGCGTTTCTTTGGACCGTTCGAACCTGATAGGGAAAGCTCATCAGCAGAGCCTGATTGCCTTGCACCAAAGTCTTCAGGCTTTGAAGACTTTAAGAATTCTGCCAATTCCTGAGTTCCTGTCGTGACTCGCCCAGTGCTCATTTGCGTCAACGGATAGAATGTGTCTATCCAAGGATTATTATGTGTTCGTGAAAATTCCAAATCGCTTGGCCCTGGAAATATCCGATATTGCGGCGTAGCAGAGGCGGAAGAGCTGTGATAGTCTATGACAGGGTGCTTGATGTCCTCAATCATGATCGCCTGTGCTGGAGGAGGGGCGTCCACATAATGTGGAACGGGTTTTCTCGCCATTTTATACAATGGCATGTTAAGTGTCTGAGAGAGATATTAGATATCGATTTTGAGGGTACCATAAACTTTATCGGAATCTGAATAGATAGGTACCGTGGTCATAGCATCCAAGTTGGTATCTAAATGGTGGTCTTCACCGTGCGCAATATCACAGGTGTTCGAAAATCAACACACCAGTACACAGCAGCTAACGTCGTTGGATATGACCTAGGGGTAGTAGAGTTTTGCCCGATAGCATGCAGCTAGCCTTTTTGCGATTTTAGGGATCAGGCAGACGGCAGAAGCTGCTTCTGAATCAAAGGACTGATTAAGACACGGAGCGGATCAGCTTCACCGTCAATATGGCGATACAGACGCAATGGAGATAAGCTCGCAACATGCAGAAATGAGAGATGGAGAGAATTGTGCGCTATTGCAACTCGTAACTCGGAGGAACAAACCTTAAGGGCTATGCCCTTCCTGATGAGATATCCACTAAATGTAAGGCTGGTTCGGGACTGTGTGATCTCTAGTAAATCCAGGGCTTGGGGGGTTAAGTTTGCAGGATTCTGGAATTACTCTCTCTTCTAGTTATTGCCCAAGAAAATCTGAGGTATAGGTTTGAAACAAGGTCAAGAGAGGTAGTATTCAGATGCAGTTTCGGATTTCATTTATTGGTGTGACCAACAGATGCTCTACCACACACTTTCTCCGCTTACTCAGGTGGACAAAGGTGGAAACCCTTTTAGGATGATATACACTAGGCGGCGGTGACTCGAACGGAGACTGCCTAGAGCTTTTGAGGTTGTTTGGCTCTGTATGGGATAAGAATAGGACAGTGCATATTGGGGGGGGGGAGGGGGGGGCAGAGGGCGGCAGCTGCAAGGACAGAGATAAATACACAGTCAAGTGGCAAGTGGTTGAAGCCTTACAGGCTGCCTGCACTGCGACTGAATCTTCCGCTCGATTGCTCGGCACTGTCTAAGGCCTGGCTGAGGCAGCCGGCTCACCCGTCCGGCCCCCTGCGTTGTGAGCCGCTGGGCTTCCCGTTCATGGCCCATTGCAGCCGCTCGAAGCACCGCGCTCGCTGCCTGGACATGGGGTGGTCGGCAGGGTGGGGGCTGCACCCGCAGCTATCGCAGAATCGCAGAGAAAGCATTCCGTGGGAGGGCCAGGGCTGGCTACCTCGGTCATGTCAGCACGGACTGGCGCTGAATCCGGCAGCACGAAGCCTTTTATGGGCTAGGGGCTTCCGGTAGGGGTATCGAGTCTTTAGCGAACGTTTCGCCCCCCCCCCCCCCCCCCCCCCCCGCCCGCATGGACCAAGTGGACAGCAGGTGGAAATGCAGAATTATGCTACTAATTCTCCGCAGTGGCTGAGAATACCCTAGCTCCGAAGTAATCTTCAGCTGCTAGTAGGATCATCAAACTCATCTCGGTTCAAGCGAGTTTTTGCTTGGTCGGCTTTGATGAAAGCAGTGCGAAAAAGAAAAATTATGCAAGGGGAATAATTGTGCTTCGCACGCTCATTCTAACTTCGGTAATACCAGTTGCATACGGAGAAGGGACAGGCATTGCGTGATCCACAAGCGGCGACCCCAGATAATTCAATAGTCGCCGAAAATAACTGACCAATACCGCGGCCCGGCTGACAAAAGAGGCAATTCAGATATTTCTTATCAAGGTAAAGAACTATCCCAGAGTTCTCTCCTGTGGAAACAAGAGTACAGAAGCGCTAAACCGGGATATTTCAATGATGTGATATTGCAAGAATATAGAGATGCGTGACTCGTGCCCAATTTGAGATAGTACTTAATGTGGTTGTTACTGTGATTATGTGACACTGGGGAAGTCTCAGATTATACGATACGATAATAGTGTACTGATACTATCCAGCAACCCTCGCGGCTTCTCACATCCCCCCCGTGCGTTGGCGGAACATGTTTTCTCGCATAAATGTCAACTTCCGTATCATGACCAGTGCGATGGCCAGATGTGATTTGCATAATTGATGCCTCAGTTTTATTGATTGAGCTGGAATACCACTTGTAGAAACTCGAGAGGATACCGAAGTGTGCCAAAGGAACCAGATTCATTTAAAAATGAAGATAAAAGTGAAGAATAGAGCCATTTCATTCTCAGAGGTAGTCTCCACGTAAATCATAGGAGTCGGGTTTTGCTTACATGCCAACGCTACTGTCTGAGTGTTATGCTCAAAAGACTACCCGATACCAATACCTAATTTGCAAGATTGAAAAACTGTTTGGCAATGAATATTGTGAGCGGTTCATATAAAATCATGATTCTACGATCAACCGTAGTCAAAAGACGTGAGACAATATTTTTCGATTTATCAATTAGTGTGGGTGTATTATTGTAATAGTCGGTATTGAGGTCCCAGCAAATAACATAAACCAAACTATTCTGGGCAGTCAGGCATGCTGGACTACCACGTCTGCATGGAGGATGCATACAAGTGACATATATCCCCATGATATTTTTGAGGGCAACTCTAGCTCTGCAAGTGCCATCTGCAGACGCCTTTCGTATTCTGACAAAGCATCGAGATCAAAGTGCGATAGGGGTTATGCAACCAGACTAATCAAGTGGGTCTATTGTATGCCTTTAATTCCGATCACCACTTCGATACATTCCACCAAGCACGGCCGCCCATGGTAGATTAGGTTCACCTAAAGACCCCTTATCAAGGTAATGAAAAAGGTAGTCTTAATGCCCATAGATTCAAGAACACAAGTACAGTAACTGCCTTGTCCAGATAGAGTCGTCATCATAGGTTGATGCAATTGTCTCCGCATTGCTGCACGAAAACTTATCAATACCATAAGGCATTGAACCGAGTCGAGGACGACTCGGCATCGGAATCCCTGTAGGGTAGGAGAGGGAACGCTTCCATTACATCTGCAATAGGCTGGCTGGCAGCGCAACACATATTCTCCACACCGTCTATATTGAGGACAGCAAAGCTTGGTTGTTCCAAACCTCATGCACTGAAGCCCCCATTCTCAATACCACGATGTCGCGTTGTAGAGTCCCTATGTCAGGATGCCTCATAGCCTAACGCAGTTGCACCAATAGCACCTAGGTTGGAGGAAAGCAAGATAGCGTGAGCGAATAGACATCTCGGGAGGTCCAACTGGGTGATAAAACTTGACTGAGCGACCCTGAGGAAAAGGATCAGGAATCTTGAGACTAACAACTGAGACAGTGGTGTAATATATTGCAGTAATACCTCAGGCACCTCATAGTCCTCTTCAATACATGGCTGCCGCATGCCTTTGGCCTCGGTTTCTCGTGCCCATTGAGCCCCAGTTACCCTGATCATTGCTTGCAGAGCACTGTAGGTACCGCTTCGTGGCTTGAGCGAAAGTCTGCTTCTGCGCTTGGCATGGGATTAGTCAGTCATACGTGCGCGCAGGGTACACTAGCGCACACACCAGCACTAGCTTTGCGGCGAAAGATCAGCTAATAAAGCGATTGGGCACACTACACGTTCCACTCGATAACTTTTCGTCCTGATTGTTCGCGCGTCACATTCGCAGACCTCGTCACCGTCAGCTGCGCACATCAGCAGAACTACCCTCCGCGCCCCCGTCCAAAACACCGCGATAGTACACGAGCAGTCAGAAAGTCACATTGAAAGCGAAATCTGAGATAATTGCACCCACCCCTTACCTGGCTTCAGCAGAAGCAGGTGCCCGGACGTAGTCCGAGTTCACGATGGCCACAGAAGAGCAGCAAATGCTGGAGGCTCTTAAGTAAACCCCCATCTGTACCTCATTACTACATCCCTCGCGCACACATATGCGAACACATGTATCTGTAACAGATTACTATAATAGGAATTAACTCACATCATCAATCAAAATAGAGCCTTGGCCAGCATACCCGACGAGTTTCACTGGTTCTGCGATTTGACAGAGTTCGATGAGGGCGCGGAACCACAAGAGTGTGCTCTAGATACCAAACAGCGGATTGACAGGACCCAGACACTACTTAAGCTGTTTGCTATTGATTCTCATCCTACTCTACCGTGGTTGAAAAATCAACTCACAAAGCAGTTATCTCGATGTGCAGAATGTGTCAAGACGTTTCATGAGAAAAAACGGGAGATGTTTGTAGACATGCAACGGTATGAGTATTCTTAGTTTCAGAAGCAGGATTTTCCGCAACTTACCTCTTTACTCTAGGGAATATGATCTTACAGAGATTGAAAACTTCTTTGAGCTGTTGACAGATTGGGATGTTGGCCGGATACTCCCACAGCTGCTAAAGAGCGACCAACTGCTTCGGAATCTTCCGCCAAACAAACAACGTCTCAATAATCTGGATAAAGGCGCTCTTTATGCCATGTATGATGTCCTTTGTGATCCAACCTTACTCTACCATGAACCTTTAGCATCATATTTCAAGTTTACTTTTACCGCGGTCCAGCAAAAAAACAAACTCAAAGTTAATCATGAGTTGCCTGCTATGATTGTTTTTTTGTTTGATAAAGATCAGGGATTGCGAGATTGGGCGATTTGTACTTGTGAAAGAAGATTGCCTGCGATGGAGCCCACCAATTTTGAGAAGGAACTACTATCGTTTCTTACGAAACAAATAAGACGAGCGACTGAATACACCACAGAAGATGAGCTCTCTCGTTTCTTTGTAGGCGCACTACATATCATTCGAAATGCTAGCAGTGAACTTATCCTCAAATGTATTTGCGGTGCAAGCGAGGATCTGATCAAGTTTACCATCAATCATGTGGCAGATAAAGCTAAGTACCTGGAGTCGATTTTATTATTAATTGGAGAACTTATGCGGAAGCTTCGTTACGATTTTTGGGATGCGGCATCCCCTGTCAGTCCAACCACATTCGTCGACTGGGTATTTGCAAATCCACAAATTGAAGGGACCGTCTCACAGGACAATGTCCAGGGAGAGAACTTTAGCAAAACAATGCAGCATTATATGAACTGGATCGTACCATTCTCTGAGACTCTACGACCTTCAAACAGACCTCAAGCATCCTCAAATCTTCTATTTAATCTCTTGAATAAATTTCAAAATCCAAGGAATCAGCCACTTGCCACCGCTTTATGCCTGAAGATGGGCATAGTTGTTTTGCGGATGTCTCTTGATGATCTCACCAAAGAGGGAATTTCGGGCTCTGTCGACCATATCCTTTGCCGTACCGCTTTGAAATTGGTCGCTCAGCATATTTCACCGCTGCGAAGGGTTCTCACTGGAACTAATACAACTCCTAAAGAAGTGAGTGAGAATTTATTAGAGGCCAGTCGGGAAGCGAAGATTGTTCTTCAATGCGCTCTGATTCTGGACTGCAGGGTAGTATCTCAGGACTATCGATTACTATCCAAAGACAGACCTGTCCCCAGCGGCACGAATACAACATATTTCCGAGATTTATATGATACCGTGCTCGATCAATTCGTGCTTAACGATACGGAATTTGCGTGTGAGATATTAGGGAGTTTACAAGACCTCGTTGGATTAGAGAAGATCAGAATTCAGGAAGAGAAATCGCCAGCCCCTGAGACGAAGGTCAACGAATCTCCATTACGGACCGCGAAACTCGAATTCAATAAGACCCTGGGTTTGTTGAATGCGACGGTGGGAGAAATATTGAACAGGGTCAGTGAGTATGATCCGGGTAACCTGATTCAAATCCTTCGCCACTCCAAGGCTGGGAGATTTGTGATAGCAAGTCTCTTCTCGCCTGAACATGGGTATTATCTCCCTAGTGTAGACATCATCAAACAAGCATTCAACACTATCGGGAAGGTCGATGGCTTGACACTTATGTTGGCAAATCATTTCGACACCGCTATTGAGGCCTTTATGTGGGGTATTGAACAAGTTACGATGATGCGGACATTTGGACCAATGCCAAGTTTAGTGAAGACTTGCGTTTATTTAGTCCAGATTCTATGTGACTCTCCTGATGGATTGTTACTGCAGGAAGGGAAGTTTTCTACTGAGGCGGAGAAATCTATGCTGACTCGTTTTTGGACATGTCAATGGGAATTACTCGGAGCTATATTTGAGGAAACTATTCAGTTCGGAAAGACACAGGATCGCGGTGCTCTGGTCGAATTCACTCGGGATACAATGGAATATGCGGATTTGTTATTCTCTAGCTTCCCGGCATTTGAGCATGCAATAGCACCGTTAGTTCCTGAATCAGCTTTCGAGGCCAATTCTCAAAGAATTTCAAAAACAGGGATCATGTTATTACAATGTGGTAACAAGAGCATCCATAAAATAGCTATGTGGCTTAGGCTTCGGGATGAGCCACTCCTTCGGCTGTGTCATGGCTTGCTTTGCAAAATACTGAAGCAGCTTGAACAAGCAAATATTCCAGTTGAGCCTGAGGGAATCTCTAGATTAATGAAATTTGCATCCGGAGGAGGCCAAAACAAGTATCAAACCAACATGACTGAGCAGCAAAAAGCCGATTTGAGAGCTGCTTGTGGTGGGAAAGTCACGGTAGAAAAGCCATTCGTGCGAAAATCAGATATGAAGAAGCAAGTCACATTAGCACAGTGGGCTGCACCGATAGATGTTACCAAAGGCGCCAAAGAAATAGATGTTATTGAGATTCAGGATGATGATGATATTGCAGACGAAGAAATAGAGAAATCTGAAAAACCAGTCGTCCATGATAAACAAAAACCATTGCAAAAGCCGATGGCTGTTGTGGCGCCGCAGAAAGCGAAGCCTGTTACACCACGGCCCTCTGCAATGGACCAGTTCAAATTCAAGCATAAAGATTTGGCTTTGGAAAGGGCAAGGGCGGATGTTGCGGAGAGAATCAGATTGAGAAAGGAAAAGGAAGCTGCAATGCAATCAACAACTGTTGGTTCTGCCTTGCAGGGTATGAACATTAAGCCCAAGCAGCTCACAAAAACAGTACCGACGATAATCACGGGTGAAGAGACATCATCATCTGAAGAGGAGGCAGATGAAGACGATGATGGTACTGGCCTTTTTGCCCTTGCAACCAAGGCCAAAAAAACCACAGTTTTACTGGAAGGGCCACATCCTGGCTTCCGGCAGCCTGTAAACTTCACTGTCCAAAAGCAGATGCGCTCCGCTGCGGACCTGCGCGCTAGGCTGACACCTGATCTATCGCCTTTGTATCGTCGAATATTGAATTGGGATTTCTTCCATAATAGTGATTTCCCACCCGGCTCTAGTGCAAAGGATTATACCATGGTCAGCAATACATTTCGGAATGTGTCGGAATATAAAAGCACCTTTGAGCCTCTCCTGATGCTTGAATGCTGGAATCAATTTCGGAAAGCAAAAGAAGAAAACAATTTTACTGTTTTTACGATTGAGCTTGCGACTCGTATGAATGCTGATAACTTTGTAGAGCTACATATGACCATGGACCAGGCTGAATTTGCGTCGCAAAAGGTCTCAGTAGTGGAATCTGATGTGCTTCTACTCTCAGCAGCTACAAACCCTCTATCTGCCCCCACTGAACCAAATTGTCTCGCTCGAGTTGTAGGTATCACTAAGAAAAGAACTGTGGTGGAAATATCTTCACGCTGTCTCCCATCGTCGGTCATGCTTCCAGCGCTGAAAGTCAAAGCCAAATATCGTGCGGCCAAAATTTTATCGTGCGTATTCCTAAATTGGAATGCCTGGAAATAATCTACTAACGCACTCCATCTAGACTTACCCCACTAGAGAGAGAGTATGGTGCTCTTCTCAGTTTGATGTATTATGATCTTCTTGATGAGATCTTGAATGCTCGTCCAAGCCCTCTTGTACCTCCTTCTGAAGAACAAGTAAAACACATGAGATCTATATATCAAGTTAACGAGCCGCAAGCTCGGGCAATCTGCGCTGCTACTGATAATGAAGGATTTACTTTAATTCAAGGGTAAGATGCCTCTCTAAATTATTCGACAATCCGCTAACATCAGTAAAGTCCGCCAGGTTCAGGTAAATATAGATATTCCTAGCTTATTAATATTACCACTGATAGCTTTGGTAGGAAAAACCAAAACTGTAGTTGGGATTGTGGGGGCAATCCTCACCCCCCTCGGCGGTACCAATACTGGAGGATCTACACCAGCAGTATCTACTAAAATCACGAAAAAGCTACTTGTCTGTGCACCAAGTAATGCTGCCGTTGACGAACTGGTATTGCGGTTTAAAGAGGGCGTTCGTACTACGAAAGGAGAGCATATAAACCTCAATATAGTTCGACTAGGTCGTTCAGAGGCTATAAACGCGGCAGTCAAAGATGTCACTTTGGAAGAATTGGTTGATAGCAGATTATCTGGCCATGAAGCTAATAAGAAGGGATTGGGAGTCCCAGATGTCGATGCTGGTCAACTGCGCGAGGAGATGAATAAACTGCTAGCTGAAAGGGATGCAATAAGAGTCGCCAAGGACAATGCATTTGCAAATAAGGATGAAAACGGCCTGAAGCTTCACCAGGAGGAAAGGGCACTTACGGAAAAGATCAGGGTCAAAGGTAGGCAAATTGATGCTAAGCAAGACGCCTTAAATACCGATAGGCGTAATCAGGATATTCTGAGGAGGAAAATTCAACAGGAAATCATGGATCAAGCCCATATTCTTTGTGCCACTTTGAGTGGAGCTGGCCATGAAATGCTCAAAGGAATGAATGTGGAGTTCGATACTGTGATAATTGATGAAGCTGCACAATCGATAGAGCTGAGTGCTCTAATTCCCTTAAAATACGGATGTACGAAATGCATTCTTGTTGGAGATCCAAAGCAGTTGGTAAATTTTCTTTCTACCCATTCCTGCATTACGGTCACTGATTTGGAGAACAGCCCCCGACAGTCTTATCACGTGATGCCGCGAAATATATGTATGAACAATCTCTTTTCGTCAGAATGCAAATGAATCATCCACAAGACATACATCTGCTCAGTATACAATATCGTATGCATCCAGAGATTAGCAGATTCCCTAGTCAACAATTTTATGATTCAGAGCTACAGGATGGGCCCAACATGGAGAAACATCGCCAAAGGATATGGCATCATAGCAGCATATTTGGGCCTTACCGGTTCTTTGACATTCAAGGGCAAGAGTCAAACACAAGCGGGCACTCTCTTGTCAATTATCAGGAAGTCAATATTGCTATTAGCTTATATCGTCGCCTTATCACAGACTTCCGAGAACAGAATTTCGCGGGTTTAATAGGAATCATCACTCCTTATAAGCAACAACTCAGAGAACTCAAGAGACGATTTGAGTCTGAATTCGGTAGTAACATCCTTGAAAGCATTGACTTCAATACGACAGATGCTTTTCAGGGACGAGAAAGGGAAATTATTATCTTCTCATGCGTCCGAGCTTCTCCAAGTGGCGGGGTTGGCTTCTTAAGCGACATTAGGCGCATGAACGTTGGTCTAACCAGAGCAAAATCATCATTATTTATTCTTGGAAATGCTCAGTCTTTGCTTCGAAATGAATTCTGGGGAAAGCTTGTCCGTGATGCCAGGGCGAGGGGTGTGTATATTGATGGGCCGATTCAAGCACTCCTAAGCAGGCCTACACGAATATCTGATCCTTCCAAACAATCAACCATATTGCCTATGGCAATGGATATCGATTCAGTGCCGTCAGATGCAACAATAAAGCGTGAGGCCGCCGCAACACAACGTAACATAGAATATATACCAACCAAAGATCCTCGCATAAACCAGGAAACCGTAGCTCAAGACCAGCGGATAAAACAAGAAACTGCGGTTAAGGATCCACGTACCAATCAAGAGGCTAAAACTCAAGATCCTAGGAAACGCCCAAGCCCCGTTGATTCAAAACCAGGGTCACGAAAACAGCAGGCAACGGGTCAGGGTAACACACCAACCCCAACAGTCAGTCGTGGGAGCGCCAACCCTATTGGCACCAATAAGCAACCTGTAATCCCTCTAGGGAAGCCAGCACCAGCACCTATTGTTCCTCCTGCCAGCTTGTTACCTCCTACTTATGACTTCCCTGATGAAGACAATACTGATCAATTAAAAGCACCTCTCTGCTATAGATGTGGCAACCATGGGCACATGAAGGTTGTTTGCCCGAACCCACCAAATCCCAGCAAGGTTGAGCACATGAAAAGATATGGAAGAGGAGATCCTCATGACAGATCAATACCACCAATACAAAGTTCCTTGCTTGACGACAAGCGGCTACACAATAAGCGGAGACCATCAGATGATGCCTCAAACCCGTCCAAACGAAGGGAGATGGAAGGGCTGGTTCCTTCCACCAGAAATTATCCACCAACGACTGGATATCGCGATGGAATTCAACCAAGTTCAACCAATGCATATTCCAGAGCCTCCAATTCGCTGGGGGAAATTGGCCAACCCAACCCCAACTTACCGAAGGGCCCCTCTGCACCAGTGCCAGCTCCTTTGCCGGTAAGTCCATCGCCGTACTTTTGCTTCCATATACTAAAATTTTCTACAGAGGGCTCCTTTGAATAACCGGCCAGTAGCACCACCACGGCCGAAAAAGGCAGCGGACCCATTCATCAGAAGGAAAGAGAAAAAACCAAGGCCACCAGCTGGTGCACCGAACTCGAACGTAAGAAAACCATTTAACACATAATATGATGCGTAGCTAATTCTAATTTCATGATTTAGAATTGAAGATTGCAATTGGCTATCATTTCCGCCTGCCTGTGCTTAAAATCTCTTCTCGTCCTTCTACAGTCTTTTCTTCCCTTTCGACATCATTGGAATTTTTTAGAAAAAAAGGCAGGTACTCTTCGCTGTCGTTGCTTTTCTTCTGGTTGATCTTTTGCCCTGGGAAATTTCATATTGCACTTGGAACTTTGATTTGTCTTGTGTGTATTCGCACCTATAAAAGCTGCAAGTATAGGGCACGCTTAGCATTTTGGGAGAGAGTACATAGATCTATTCTCGTCTCCTTGGCTGCTTTCCTCTTTGGCTTTCGTTTGGGGGGTTTTGCTTTTTGATGACTTCTACAGTGGAGGAGCTACCAGCAAGGATGGTCAGAGGGTAGTGGAAGAGCGAACAGGTAGCGCAGTGGGGAGTGCAATGGCTGCGTTGGCCAGGCGCAGGAACTGCTTCCTAAGTTAAGTACTCCAATGTGGTGGGTAGTGTGGTGGGTTCTGACTGCACTGCCAGTCCCCGCCAGCGGTGCAGCGGAGCAGGACTTTTCCAGGCGACTTCTGTTCCTGATGCTCCGTTGGTGAAGACAAAGGTGGTTATGGCTGCCGTCGGCTCCCAACGCACCCGCGTGTGGTCTCTGTGACGCCTTCCGGCGCTGCAGGACGGCAAGCCGGGCAGCCGCACGCAAGGCCCGCTCACGTAATGCTGTACGGTATTGCTCTCCAACATGATTTAATGCTTCTTCAAGCAAGGGGCGTGCCAGGGAGCACCCAGGCAACGCACTGCGCGCATTTGAGCGGGTTTCTGGGCCAGGGTTGCGCCAAGGCGGCCCACCCCCACAGAGTCTGTGAGACACAACATGCACGATCGCGTACCTCCGTAATGTGTGCCAGCCACGCTCTGAGGCCCCACTACTTAATTTCCTTAAGTTGTGGGCAACCACAGAGTGGAGCGTGCTCTTGCACTGCGTCCCCAAGGCTATCGTCCTGCTCCTCTCTGATCCGCTTGCTCTCTCGTTCAAACAATTCTAGTCTTACACCCATTGCGCCTTCTCACCCATCACAAACCAGGTGCCTGTGCTCATTGTCCACACTCCCTTCACAATGTTCGCCAAGCCTGCCCTGATTGTCGCTCTATCGCTTTTGACTGCCGTTTCTGCCCACTTTGACATTACGTATCCTCCAGACAGGGGCGAGAACAACCTGAGCCAGGACGAAGCACCTTGTGGTGGCCTCAATACCCCATCATCGGAACGCACACTGTGGCCACTCACAGGTGGGAGGGTCCAATTCTCAGCTAGACATGACGAAGCGCACACTGAAGTGCGATTATCACTGAAGGAAAACCCTCAATCGGACGATGACTTTACGATTGTTCTCGTGCCGATTTTCAATCAGGTTGGTCTTGGGACATTCTGTTGGAATAAGCTCTCAATTTCAAATGGAACGGAGGGAATTGAGGATGGGGTGAAAGCGACAATTCAAGTCAAACAGGCTGGACACTCGAGCGGCTGGCTGTATAATGTAGGGGTCCATCCCCAACATTGGAATCTAAGTACTAATTTATGGATTTTTAGTGCGCGGATATCACTTTCACTAATGATCCTCCATTGCTGACCACTTCCTGCGCCAACGATTCCGGCATCACTGCTGAGCCAATTGAGGGTTCGGGCTCTGGAGCTGGAGCATTGCGCAGTGCGGTGGCTGGTGTCATTGGCAATGTGGGGCTCGTGAGCATCTTATGTGCGTTATTGTTATTCATGTAATCTGTTTCCTTTACGAATGCTTTACCATGGTTTGATGGGCGATTAATATTTTTGTACTTTTATATTTTCATTTTTCCGCAGATTCCGGATTAGTTGGAAAAATTTGTCTCTTTGCCTCTGTTTATGGTTCTTTGAAAACTTGGGACTTCTTGTATAGTTAGCTCTACTGTATCCTCTTTGGTACTGGCATAAACATGAATAAGACATAGCTGCTCCAATGAATTTGTAAAATTGAGGCAATGAAATCACTCTGACCCTAATTATAGTCGTGTGAGAAAGCTGCATGTTGCACGAAATTTATGCTGAATCTTATCAGATCCTCATCACATGAAGATACACTACCCCAAAGTCAACCCATGCCAAGGAACCTTACAACACCACACCTGTCACTCACGCAAGCAAAGCAACCAACCAAAGTCATCCCAGAGGACCTGAATCAACGACGCCTTGCAACCCAGCGGTATATTTACCAGAGTAGCGCCAAAGCGATAGCATAAAAAGCCCGAAGGATTGAAATCGATTGAGAGGAATTGAAAGGTCCGTTCAGAGGCTTTGAAAACTTGGTGAGAAAGATAAGGACTCAAAGTTTTCGGGAGTTTGCAACTCAAGGAGTGTCCTGTTGGTTGGTGATAGGTTTACCAAATATGAAGCTCGTTAGGTAAGAATTCTTTTTTCTGTAACTGTCTACATCCGGCGTTCCACATCTCCACCTCTTGGGGTCACCGGTTAGGCTGGGATGTTCATAGGCTACATACATCACGCGGGCAAAGGGGTATATGGAGGGAGGGGGAACGGGAGGAGCTGGGCGGGAGGGACATGAGAAGGCGGGTGTGCTCTCTAATGTATTCGAATACTGGACGTGACAATGGGGATTGCATGTGGGCATATACGATCGTTTACCTCATGGATTGTTCTATCCACTTGGACATTCAACCACTGGAAAGAAATGAAAGCCGAAACCTATTTGCTAACACCTTCCTTCTTCCCCACACAGATTTTTAATGAAATGCCAGAACGAGACGGTAACCGTCGAGTTAAAAAACGGTAACCCCTCCCTCTCCCCCTTCCCCTGTCCACCATCCATGCTAACCCTCTCCCCTTTCCCCTCCAATTCCTAGGCACAATCGTCCACGGCACTATCCTTTCCGTTGACGTCAAGATGAACACGTCCCTCCGCGCAGTCAAGATGACCGTCCGCAACCGCGACCCTACGCAACTCGACACCATCAACATCCGCGGGAGCACGATCAGGTACTTTATCTTGCCAGATAGCTTGCCGCTGGATACGCTGCTGGTGGACGATGCGCCGAAGCCGAAGAATAAGGCGAGGAAAGATAAGGAGGAAAGGGGGAGGGGGAGGGGAAGGGGGAGGGGCGGGAGAGGTGGAAGAGGTGGTGGAAGAGGTGGTGGAAGAGGTGGGAGGGGGTTCTAGGGGGTGGTTGTGGAAGTGGAGGTCATTGGTTCGCAGTGGAATCACGCCCACAAAATGGGATATACTCCTTATTTCATTTTTTGTCGTCAAATGGTGTGCCGTGCAGGCACGTTAATGCTTGCGTCCGCCTCCTCGGGATGTGACTGTTAAAGTGTACGTGTATTAGTGTGTCTTGTAGATCTGTCCTCTAATGCCATAATGTCATTGCCGGTGTCACTGTTGTTGCGACTTTTGTACATCGGCTGTCAGAGTGCCGAGTTTTTTTCAGAAAGGTCAAATGATGAAGGGGAAGATGGGAGACCCGTAACTCTACTACTTCACGTATACGGATTGCCCATGATACCTCCAGAGTTGTATTTCTGTCAGGGTGAGTGGTCGATGCTCATGCATGACGTCGTCTCTCCTCATAAGATCTCTAAATCAGTAGTATTGTATAGACCATGCCCTACTCTCTTTTCCTCACCCTGCCTTACGGTCCTTCACACCCTGCCTATGTCCCATAAATGGAAACCTCTCCAAATTCATACTTACATAACCATCAATATTGGGTCGGATTTGGCAAAATCTGACTTTTATCGGTTATTTATTTATTTATTAATTTTTTAATTAAAAAAAAAATAAAAATAAAAATCTGGTCAAAAATAAAAATCTACTCAAATATTGGGGTCAAATATTAAAAAGATCACCGGAAAAATCTGGATTAGATTTCTTTTTTTTGGAAATGCTGAATGTCGGCTAATACTGGGTAAACAATACAATGTGCATACCATACATAGTACATACATATGTACATACCCAGAGGTTTGTAGGGCTTTTTGAATAAAAGTATGCTCCTATGCATCCCTTTCTTTGTTTTTTAATTAAATATATTATTTACCTGTAAATGCTGTACCATGTCGTAGTATTCAGCAGGTACAATTTTTTTTCTTTTTTCTTTTTTTTTAAAAAGGGGAGGGGAGGGGGGGTTATATAGAATATGACACTCGATATATCTCATATTTATTTTTGATTTTGCTTTTCCAAGTAATCCGGCAAAGTGCCCATATTCTGTAGCCACAAGAAACTATGGTATGTAGTATACCCCGCAAAACTACCCAGACTAGTAATTCCCAAGATAACAAATGATATACAGCAGGGTATACACAGCCTTCTACACTACAAAACAAAGCACCCAAAGAGGTCCAAGATACCAAAGAAAAAGAATTAGAACTAGCAATCAGTGTTCTCAATGAGCATGAATCCTTCCAAATGCCAGCTCACCTACAAAGACACCAGCGAGGACAGCGCAAAAGTATCCTACATTGAAGGTCATGGCTGCCAACATGCTAAATTCAAAAAACAAAACAAGGTCAGCATGTACATTTTTACCCCAAACAGAGGAAGCAATTTTGTTCTTATCTATCTAGGGGAAGCACATACAGAAGATAGCCCACCCCCGTCGTCACTGTCTGCAACACTGCCCTTGGTAGTTCCGTACTAAACCTCCACGGCCTACTCCACGCACTCTTGCCCGTCATTCCATCCTCCCTACTCGTTGAGTTTATCTCTGTTGTCACCTCTGTCGACTCCCCTCTCTTCGTGCTCCCGTCTTTGGCGACAATTACCACACGGGACTTATCCCGCTTTCGCCATTTTGCATCCTGGACCGACTTGAGGGCGACGAGAAACCTGTGGATGATAGCGAGGACAATGAGGAAGACGATGATGCCGGCGTATTCACCGACTGATTTGGGTGTCCAGGCTTCCGAGAAAAGGTTGTCGGTGATGGAGTTGTGAAAGGCCATGTTCATCATGTGGTTTTTGGCAGAGCTGTGACTGCTGGAGGAGGAATCGTGGCTAGAGTGGTCCATGCTTACGGGGAGTAAGGTGACAGTGGTAGTGTCGGTATGGTCGTCACCGTGACGGGGCAGGAGGAAGCTGGCGATTGAGGGCATGATTTAGTGAATGTGATTTTAGTACAATAGGCAAAATAGAACGGTAGAGATGTTGCGAAGAAAAGGAAACGTTTATCGAATTAAAAGTCTGAGATGGGGCAAACCAATTCCCGGAACGGGTAATCCCTGACCAAAATTCGGGTTCTCTTTGCTACGCCTGCCGGGCAAAGGAAATATTGTCCTTAGACACAAAAGAGGCGTGGAAAAAAGAGAGTACTGGGAGTAAAAATTATAGAATATGTAAAACTTCAAATTGGAATAAATGATACTATGCAAGCAAGAAAAACGGGGCCAGCCGCACGATTGGGAATCAATAGACTTTGAGATATGATATAGTGTGCAAATTCACGGCCACTGGGACATAGATCCAGCGCCTGGACGCATATATATACAATCATATGACCTATCGCGGTTGTTCTGAAGAATTCTCAACACGAAACTGCACGCATAACAGAACCGACCCCAAGTGTATCATGTGGCGCGTATCTCGCAATTGCGATAACCAACGATATCAATATGGGATGCTTGTGTGCAACAACGGGGTAACAGTATTATCCCCAACAAGGGTATCTAGGGTGTGGGGATAGAGTTTGAAAACGATAAGTGAAGCAGAAATACGAAAAGTTACTAGGATGTTGGAAGTGTGTGGAGAACATACCTGACGTATTTTTCAACGTTGTCAGAGAGCTAGCCCGAAGTAGAATATTTTGCGAAGCTTATTTTGTTGCTAGGGGATGAAGTATTTACTTCCTCTTCTTTCTTTTTGTCTTTTTTTCCTTACTTTCTTTCTTTTTTTTTTTTTTTTTTTTTTTTTTTCTTTTCTGCTGGCTTGAAATTGGGACTCGATTTTAGAAGTCGAATTTGGTGCGGGTTACTGTGGAATTAATATAGCCGACCGGTCACGGATATTGAGGTAATATGCGCTAGTTGTGCTTTGTACACCTGCTAGTTCTCGGGTTGGAGCCTTTGGAAGCAAGGAAATCGATAAGAGAGTAAGGAGTAGTGAATTATTGGAAGCGAGACTCGTCTAGAAAGCAAGAGTTGGAGAGGAATTGGAGACTGGCATGGCCCGATAGGTAAACAAAGCAATTGCAAGAGCGCAGATGCAGCTTGGTAATTCACTGAACAGGGTTCTTTGGGATGTGCAGGAGGTTGTGAAGATGAATGTGGGGGGGGGGGGGCTGGAGAAAACCAGAATATATCTCGCGATCTGGATGCGAGCGAGGAGTCTAGATGTATCAAAATGGGCTAGCATGAGATTAGCAGCATACTGGAGAAAGATACTTGCCACCTTTCAAGTGTTTCTCGTGCCCTTTCACGACTTGAATTGCTCAGATAGTGCAATGTGAGATTGGGATACAAGAGAGCAGGAGGTACTTACTTCTGGACGACAAAGGGAAGTCAACTGGTAGTCACGTTGCATCGACCCTCCGACCGTAGTCAACTGGATGGGACGGGGGGGGGGGGGGGGGGGTTCCAGCCTTCTAATTAGGGAGAGCTGGGATGGGGGAGTACGGTAAGCGGTTGGACAAGCAATGAGTAGCAAAGCGAGTCGGGTCACAAGGGAATATCTGCCTCCCACGTAAAAAATTACTCTCTACGTAGCGAGACATCCCACGACACGATTGTTGCAGTAGTATGTGCGAAGTACTCCTTTGTTTCTTGTTCAGCTCAAACCTCAGGAGTTGCACGTCCAAGTAGCATGCAAGCTTGACATGTTGCCTGAAAGTGACCTGACATTGTAACACAATGACAAGCCTTCCAGTAAACACAAAACAGCACGAGCAAGCTGATATCAGCTGTAGCTCGTATGTACATACATCCGCTAAGTGAGCAAAGTGAGGTGGGCCTCACATAGGCCGCACATAGCTATGATATGATACTGAATTCACGGCGAAGCAATGCAGCAGCCATAGAATTTAGCATTGTACAGTGAGGGGCATCAACCTGAAAATCGCATGTTCCTTCCGTGCCAAGAGGGACTCGGCCTCAGCATATCATAGTGAGCGCGTTAATTGTAAGAAATAGTTTGAGCTCAGCTGGGGCCAGAGGAGAGGGGTGGGGATGGGGTGGGATGGAGTGGGATGGGGTGGGATGGGATGGGGGGTGATGCACTCGTAATTCTGGCTGCTCCCGTCGGGCTCGAGTGGCGAGCGGTTCGAGCTGGCGTCGCAGCTTACACGAGTGAGATTGAGGTGGTTTTGGGGGTGCCGCAGATGCCACAAGGGTGTCGCCAAGACTGGCACCAAGCAACGTCGACTTCCCTCTTTGGCCCCTCGCCGGCCCGCAGCGTCTTTCCTGTTTGGGCGGAAACATGCTCACTGGGTCTCGTCCGCTGTGTACTGGCGGACTACTGGCTGCTGGCTGCTGGCTGCTGGCTGCTGGCTGCTGACTGGCTGACGCTCTCTGGCGCTCTGGCTGCCGCCGCCGCTGCTGCTGGCGGGCGATGGGCCCGGCGGCGGCGCTCTGCCGATGTATGCCATGCCGGGCGCGGGCCCGCCGGTGCTGGTGCCCTCCCCCTCCGAGCACGCTCCCAGTCCCACGCCCTCCGCTGGACAATATCGTCATAAAGGCGGCAACAGAGCAATACTCCCCCCCCCCCCAATACCCCACTGCAGTGAATCCACTGCCACAAACACACCAACCAAGGCCCAATCCGGTTGCTCAATTCCTCCTCCAATCAACTGCACCGCGCCCGCTGTTCACCGCGGCCCCTCAAGCGGAGCCCACTGACTCTCTCGCCCTACTACCCCCCACTATCTCATCACCTCCTGCGGCATTGCCAGCTCCAACGCACAAGAAGAAACCATGTCCCACCACTCAAGCCATGGAGGCTCGAAAGTCCTGACGAACCCCGAGTTGGCTCAAGTATATTGGTTATTTGCTGGAGGCGCAATTGTGGTTGCAAGCCTTGTCAACGTTGCAGACAAGCTGTTGTACTGGCAAAGGTCCGTTCAGCATCTGAAGCTCGTCCGGCTTGTCAAAGCAGTATTTACTGACTACTTTTATTCAGATTGAGAGCAGCATCGAATTCTGACCCTACGCCCGCCAAACCAAAGAACATACTCCTCAAAACATGGGCCACCGTAACGGCCATCTCCCGCGAGATTTCCTGGGCAGCCCCGCCAACCCTACTCCCGAATTACCCCCAGCTCAACCTCCCACCCCTGGGGCGGATTTTGATCATTGCAGCCAATGTATGCCTGTTACTCGCCATTGCCTTTTGGGGGTTTGACCTCAATCATCGCAGGCTCTGGGAGGATATTGCAATTCGTGCTGCTTGGATCACAGTAACGCAAATTCCGTTAGTTTTCCTGATGGCGGGGAAGAGGAACATTGTGGGGTTTTTGACCGGATCCTCATATGAGAGGCTTAACTGGATTCATCGATGGGTTGCGAGGTGTCTTTTCACCACGGCTACAATACATATGTCGTATTTCTTCAAGGTTTGGGGCAAGTATAATTCCATTGATGATATGCTGAAAGAAGACATTATCTCTAAGAGGGGACTTGGAGCTTGGTGTATTTTGGCCTGGATTACCTTCTCGTCCTTTGCGCCCATTAGGAATATTGGATATGAATTTTTTGTGCTTCAACATATCGTCTCTTACGTTGCATTTATCACCATGGTTATGTTACACACACCAGTGCAGGCACACAATTTCCTATGGGTACCAATAGGGATTTACCTTGCGGACAGAACAATTCGGACGCTATACATAATCTATAACAACCTCTCCATATTCCACCCCAGCAAGCGGAATGCATCGCCAATGTCAAAGTCAATCTTCACCTGCAAAGCCACTTTTACTGCACTCCCTGACCACGCTACTTTAGTCACTATCCCGAATCCGCCATTCTCATGGTCGCCTGGACAGCATGTCTTCTTTTCATGCCACTCGCTGGTGCCGCTACAGTCACACCCTTTCACGATCGCATCACTGCCGTCTGACAAGTCGTTGAATTTTATCATCCGGGCTCATAGAGGTGGTACAAACCGTATCTTCCGCCACGCAAATAAGTCTCTCCCTCCACTTCCCGACAAAACGGTCATCATTGATGGACCCTATGGTCGAGTGCGTCCCCTCGAGCAATTCGATACTGTACTCCTGATTGCCGGTAGCACGGGTGCCACATTCACGATCCCTCTCCTGCGGGACCTAGTCTGCCTATGGCAACTGGAGATATCAGGAAGTGGAAAGGGACTGGTGACACGCAAAGTGAAGTTTGTTTGGGTGATCAAGAACCGGAATCAAATATGCTGGTTTGCAAAGGAGCTTAAGAACTGTTTTGAGGTGCTTGGTGGTGCGGGCGATAAGAAGGAGGAGGAGGGAAAATTAGTCATGGAGGCAAGCGTCTACATCACTTGTGACGAGATGCTGACGGTGGATCATAAGTTGTTGGAGTTGGAGAGCAGTAGTAGTAGCAGCAATGCTGAAGGGAGGAACAATCCTGAAATGTCAGGCAATAAGCCGACCAGCGATTCGGAGACAGACATTGATAATACCACGGAACAGACTGGGAAGTTGTGCGGCGGTGACCGCTGCTGCTGTATCGACACCGTCCTTGAAGATGACGCCATCTCCCCTGATATCAGCACCCCGCACGGCTGCAACTGCGGCATGCCTTTCCCACCTGTCCCCGCTGACCTAGCACCTCCCCCTGATTCCACGCCTACTCGGACCTCTGCAGCCCTCAACTCCGTCAAATCCAACCGTGGGAACCCCGCGCGTTCGTTGACCGTCCCTGTCATTAACAATAACTGGATGTCAGCTGCACCGCCGACGCTACAGCAATCTTTGGCGCTCCCGGAGAAAAC
Organism: Kalaharituber pfeilii; assembly: GCA_015179045.1. NCBI lineage: Eukaryota > Fungi > Ascomycota > Pezizomycetes > Pezizales > Pezizaceae > Kalaharituber > Kalaharituber pfeilii. The sequence continues at coordinate 690,979 of WHUZ01000006.1, read as the reverse complement.
GCATATTATGACGGGGCGGCCAGCAATTAGGGTGGTGATCAACAAGGAGTTGGAGCAGGCGAGGGGGAGACGGCAGTAGTGGTATGTGGGCCTAGGGGGCTTGTTAGGATGGTGCAGGAAAGTGTTGTGGGGTTGAGTGATGAGCGAGCGGTGCATAAGGGGACGGGGGCGCAGGGGTAAGTACTTTGATTCCTCTGCCGTTTTAAATTTGTCAGGATACTAATGATGTGGTGTTGGATTTTAGATCTACTTGCATACCGAAGCGTTCGGGTGGTGATTCACTGGAATTCAGCTTGCTGATGTGAGATGTAGCAACCTAACCTGTTGGATGGGTTTCCCTGCTTCTTTATGTTTTGTATTGTTTGTTTCAACTTTTTGTCAACAAGCGGAGTCTGGCGCCTAAGAAATTTCTTCCTTCTCCATTTCCTCTTCCTTTGGATTTTTCCCCTCCCATCTAGCATATTTTTTTCATATCTCCTTGCATGCTACCACTATCGATTCTATTTGGTTGGAACGGGATGCATGACTGAATGTGTGTGTGTGTGTGGAGGGAAGCACTTTCAAAGTCTTCTGTCAAGGGGAGGAAGTGGAGGGTATCTTAGCATGGTCTTCCGGTTGAGTGCTGGTTGGAAATAGCTTGTGTATGGCGGTACTATGTGTATATTAATGATACCCCATTTCTAAGTCTTCACTTATCTTCGTTTTCGGGGTTCTAGTTTCTCGGGTTGCTTTTGCTGAAGAGGAAGTCATTATTCTAAAACGTATATATACCTATTGGAGGGGGCTGTCGTTTTCCATAATAATTTATTCATCTGGATTACAAGCTTGTTTAATTTTTTGACAGAAAAAAAAACAGAGTACTGGACTTCATGTACTATTGAATCCCAGAAGAACAACAAATACAATCCTCAAAACAAAACGAAAAAAAAAAAAAAAAAAAAAAAAAAAAAAAAGCGATGATGCAAATGAATTAAAAAAAATGTAGATTAATGAAATAAAGAATCAAAAATAAAATAAAATAAAATAAAAGTTGTAAGTCATGAAATCCCAAACAATGCATGCCATGTACCAACTGACCGTATCTAGTCAGGCAACTCCTTGCTCTGTAAATGGACCGCAATACCTTAACCTACTCGCTTACCCTCAACAAAAACCCCTCCCCCCGCCCCCCCCCAAAGATTTACCTTGTAAATTCTTCAAAATAGGGTGGGGAATAATCTACTCACGGAGATTGACCATCAAGTATTTTTTTTTTTTGTCCTCTTACTGTCTCCACCTTATATTTTTATACTTCAAGTCGGTTAAACTGAAATGGAAGTCTAAGTTTTTTTACACATTCATTTATTTTTGCCCACTAAAATTTTTCGTCACCAATGCCTTACCCTGAAGGGAAAGTAGCAAATATCCTAAATCGTGTACAAACCATATTTAGGAAGCGGAACTTCACACACACATACTTAGGTCACGTATTACCAAGCTTTTGATATTTTGCTTGCGATCGCAAAAAAAAAAAAAAAAAAAATTAAATTAAATTAAATGAAAAATGAAAAATGAAAATGAAAATGAAAAAAAATTTTATTCCCAGAATTCTAAACTAAAAAAGAAAAAAAAGAAAAAAAAAAAAAAAAAAAAAAAAGTGTATTCCTCAATATACGCCCAAATCCTTCAAAGTAAAGACAAAAAGGAAAAAAGGAAAAGAAAAAGGCAAGCCCAAATGCAAAATAAAACACGAAAGGAACAAGATGGCAGTAAGGATAAGATGTTAATCTTTCAATAAACAGCACGCCAAAATAGCAAAGATAACAACCAAGAAAGCGACTTTGTTCCACCGCACAAAGCATAGCAAAAATTATTTCCTGACTAGAGATGTCCCCAGAAAAGATAAAGTAGCAAGCCATGAATGTAAGCCCAGCCCGAAATTTAGACTCAGATGCTCCCCATCCCCCTCTTCTCATCGATCCTGCGGTACCTCAGCTGCTCCTTCCTCCTCTTGATTACCATCGCAATGCACAACAGCAGCAAAAAGTCCAGTCCGACAATCCCAAAGGCTGAAGTAAAGACAATATTGATAAACCTCTCTGCAAAGTTCGCAAAGGGTCCTACACAGCCTTGCTTAGCTGCCGCCACGGAATCGCTTGTGCAAACGCTGTCGAGGACGAAAGGGGGCGAGGTTGAGTTTGTGTAGCCACAGCAGTTGAACTGTAAAAAGTAGATTTGTTTGGTTAGTGTATTGTTCAAATTCGATTGAGAGTAACCAGTAGGGACTGAGGAATAGGGGATAGAGAGTTTAATGACAAACCTCTTGTTGCAGCAGTGATTGGACTTCCTGGGTTTGTTTGCTCCAGACTTGGAGGAGGTTCGCGCGGGTGGTGAGAGTTTGGATCCATTCGTTGATGCCGAGGATGAGAGTTATAATTGAGCAGATGACGACGAACCATCCGTGCACTGTAATCCCACATCAGTTAGCCTTGTAGTGAGGGTAATAGGGAATAACTACCGATCTGCACATACATTTGAGCCAGCCACGAGAAGTAGGTATTATCAAGCCGGGAACAGCCATGAGTGCTGTAGCGAAGATGAGGGCCGCGTTGGCGATTAAAGCTGTATATCCCCAAGCAAGTTAGTCTTTTTTTCTCTTTCATCCAGATATACCTGCTAGAACATCTTGTGAATGTCCAAGAATATCTCGCATCCGCCCACAGGATTTCCGTCAACATACCCTCTAGCGGAAAGTGATCCAACAACAGCATCCATGCGACCGTTCCCGTTGTCGACACTGCCTTCCGTTGATTCAGCCACATGACTGTCACAACCATGATTAAGACGCCCGAAGCCACAAAGAGGAGCTCAGTCACCAAAAACGTGGTCATAACCCCATTAGGCATGTTTGCTGGATATAACTCTCGGCTTTGGTGTTGAGTTTAGTTTGAATAGTTTGATAGCGGTTTTATGAACTGAACCCTTGGCGCCCTGCGCCGATATCGATATGCAGTACTAAATGTTGGTGGAGTATTGAATGTTGAAAGTATAAATGAGTGCTTTCTTCGTTTTCCGAAACTATTAGTGGTCAATGGGGGGAGGGGAAATAAACAGAAATAGAGTTGCGCCAGCAACTCAGGGGAGTAAGAGAATGAATGATTCTGAGGATGTTCAAGGCCGAAAAGGAAGGAAAGAAACAAAGAAACGGAAACGAAATTACGATATTGCGGAATACAGAAAGGAGGGGAAGGAAGTTGAGAGCGGGCAGGTCTGGAAGACAGCCAGCAGCTTGGGCCCTGGATGGCCTTGAATGGCCTGATTAACAGCTGTCGCAGGATGGTGAGAGCAGCCAATCGTGCGCAAGGGCGGGCGCTTCTGACACGAGCGGGCGTTTGGCCCTAGCAGCGAACAAGCAACTCGAAGCCCCCTTCATCCCGGAGTCACCCCAGCAACCTGCTGCGTGCTGAGGCGACCACAGGGCTCGGCAGCAGCACCGCCCGGTTACCGCGCGGTGTGGCTGGGCTGGCGGCGACAGAGCTGAGGCGAGATGCAGTGAATCACGTGGTTGTGCGTGCTGCTATTTTTGGTTGAGGAATCTGTTCATTATTGAGTATCAACGCCAATTCATGTGGACGCAATCTCGTAAATTCCCCCGACTGCCAAAAATCAAAATACACATCCAGCGCATCCGCCCGCGGAATACCCTCACCTGCAGCGTCGCACGCAAGGAGCACATTAGTACTCAAAACTGATATTGCCCGAACGCGGGAGCCCGCGCGGGAACCCACCCGGGGCCAGCACCATGCAATAAATGATATGGACTGTGGCAAGGCGGGAATAAACAATGCATGTGCATGAGAGGAGACAATCACATTCATACCATTATCCAGTTGGTGTTCAGCGAATGAAGAATGCATGTGCACTACCTTCTCCGTACCATCCAAAACAATAAAGTATTACTAGTACTACTTCTTTCCCAAAATGTCGGGAAAATCTGTAAGTGGAGATCGCAACGCCGATCTCCGTTCTTGCTTTCGAGGGAAGGGTGAAGGTGCGGCGCTGGTTGTGTCTGACTGCCCAACATAACATTGCATATATAGATATTCATTACGGCATGCCTCATTTCGATTATCGCTGCTGTAAGACTTGAATCTCATAATTCATCTAAAAATTGTAGGAAATTGGCGTTGTACACTTGGCAATTCATACAACGAAAGATGAGCAATATTACGGTATATGAATTATTGCCTTCATTATCTTACCGAATGTTTTTAACTGCGCTTCCCATGCTATAATTCTACATTTATGTTCATGATTGGCAAGGATGCAGACTAGGGGGTGGGCTATTGGTATGGTGGAACGGCATTTGCCCTACTGCTCAGAGTTTAAAGCAGCTCCATCTTTCACAATGCCAGTTGATCGAGTTGAGTAAGTACTAGTGTATATGTATTTGTAGTTATATAGACAGTATAATATGTGTCCCAATTTCTATCCTCAGAGATGTGAAGACGGTTTTACTTAGGTACGGTGAACCACACAATCATTCGTGCAATTAGCTCTCCTAAGGCGCACAGCCGTGGGGGATACTGGAGCGGAGCAGACTTCAATTAGCGGAAAGTAACTTCTAATACCTAGAGGGCTATCACCACCAGCGAACTGAAGAGGTTAGTGGCCAGTCTTGTTTAAGATGCGGTTGAATAACAAATAGTCTGATTTTGAGGATGGGTATGATACTCTGGTTGAGACGAGAGGCGAGAACACCTAAACCTCACTGACTACCTGTTTGGGAGCGCACTCGCGTGTCTTGAGCTCTACCTTTGACTACCACTTCTACATGGCACGATTTTTTGATTTTCCTGAGGCTCTAGAAGTTGCACTGTCAAACCATCAAGGTTCCTTAACAAGACCAAGCGGGCATGGGAACGATTGGGACTTGCTGGAGTCACACGAGAAAAGGACGAGCTCTCTATCGGCAGTTCCTCGAGTGGATATTCAATGCCATGGCGAACGTGCAACATGCAACAGCCGGAGGCAGTAGGTGTTTAGCAGTCAGGTTCATAATGAGTGTTGCAGCCACGCATCTCATGCGCAAACTGGCCTCCCCCACACGCAGGGTCTGTTCGCAAGTTTTCGGAGATGCGAAGGCTTCACCATTCGATTCACAGATCACAGCGGCGTTCATCTGAACAAGTTCCCTGACTTTTTATTACCGTGTCATGGTCAAGAAAAGCGTATAAAATCCAGCTCTTTCCGTCCGTAATCCTGATTTTTGTCCCAATGATCTGCATCAGTACACTGCGAACAAAATAGAGACCTCAGATGGTGTTCTCATTCTCTGCCTGGTCACGTTCTACGTTAGCTGCACATTACGCTATGCCGCCATTTCCGGGGTGGGTCCAGTTGCTGGTTGGCATTAGGACCAACCAGACTAGCGTACAACCAGTTCACCCTGGACTGTTCTCAAAAATACACTGCGGTCTTGGCCTCGCTAGTGACATGCTCTGCTTTTCTCATCCACTAGCGTGCCAACAACCGCGTAGGTTTGCGTTCTTTCCAGCACCAGGAGCGTGGGGGGATGCGCCAAGACCGCCCTTTTTTTTTTTTCCGTGCTAGCTGGTATGGCAAGGCGTGTTCTCGCACCCCCAGCCTCGAGTCGTGCCCGGCAGGGAGGCCTATGTAGTGGATAAAGCGGTCGCAATTGCAGCAGTCGTGAGCTATGAAATGGATTTTTGGCAGTTCCAGGACACGCAGCTAGATGCAGCTGCTGGAGTACGACGAGCAGCGGGATTGAGATCCATCGCAAAAGATATTGCAGGATATCGGCCATCCTCGGCGCTAGCCCGCCTAGTTTTCACTTTACTCGAAGCCGTATAGGCCGGTTGCCGCAAGCCCAGCCCGCTTAGGCTCGAGGCTTGGTAGGTTGCGACCAACAGACTCGCTCTAGGCTGCAATCAGATTAAGCTAGGCTAGCCTCGGGAGATTGCTAATCGCACTTTTCTGGTGTCAAGGGATAAAAACTCTGGATTTGCATAAAAAGTATAAAAAGTATACACCGTTAGTGGCGATAAAGGCACTGTTGCGTGCTGGGGGGGGGGGGGGGGACAGCAGTGCTGATTTGTAGAGTGTATCATACTCGATGTAGCAGGCTGCCGGCGAGATCACAGGCCTGCTCAAGAACCTTTCGTCTGGCGTGCCCTGCCCTTATGCCCTTGCCCGCCGCTCTCCGGACGCTAGTGGGCGGCTAGCGCAGACAGCGGCGGGCTCGAGGCTGCAGAAGGTACTGCAGGACTGCCTGCTGACTGTACTGCGAGGCCGCCCCCCACAGCAGCGGCTTTCCCCTAATAACTAATAACTACCAGCACACACCCACCATCCGCATCCATCCAAGCCTGCCCTCGATCCCCGAGCAAGACACCAGAGCAAAGCTACACCCCTTTGCATCACGGCAGGGTGTCGCAACTTTGCCTCTCTCGTCCCAGTGAGTTTCCAAGCCCGCTCTCGCTGCCCCCCCGCCCTCCCTTCCCCTCTGCGCGCACGCAGCGTCGCCGCTGCCCACCATGCCCCCCCCCCGCCGCGCGCAGTGCTTGCCGCTGCAAGAAAAGGTGGTGTCTCGGCACCCGACCCTCGAGCGTAGAAAAAAGTGGGCGGCCGGCAGCAAGCCAATTCGCTCGGCGCCCCAACCACCCTGGCCCCGCCTCCCATCCTCCACCCCTCCACCCCCTCCCCCTCCTCCCCACCCCCCCCCCCCCTAAGCCAATCTCATCAAACAGCAACCCCCCTTCCCACACTCTTTTCTACCCTCCCTCCACTCCCCTCCCCTTATCCACATCCGTCTCGGAAAACCTTTTTCTATCCAACCTATTCCTATTTCCATGTTTCTCAACCCCAGACGTTCCCCAATTCATTAACAGCCAGGCACCTCTTTTCCCACTTCGATTTCCCCAGCAAGACAGCCGTACCTTAATCCAGTGGGTCTACCTTTACTGACCACTGCAACCCACCTAATCAGATCAGACCACAAAATTCAGGAAAATAAAAATAAAAAATTAAATAATAATAAAAAAAAAGTCTCGTCAATCACCCGCTGTCCACCGTTCACCGCTTAACCTGACTTGAACCCGAACTTTTCCTTCCTTTCCAAACAGAGAAATCACACCCAAAACGACTCTATATCCACATCCAGACAAACCATAACACAGCATCATCTTCTCAACAATGTCGGACCAGGACCCTCAACCTTCGCCAGGACAGGACAATTCCAGCAGCGCTACTGTCGCGCAGAATGTTGCAAATGGAGCGATGGGCAATGGTCAGCCAGGCGCCGGTCAGGACATTCGTGGAATAAAGCGACCGAGAACCACTGGGGAGGAGGATGACGATGACGATGATGGAAAGCCAAACCGTGAGCGCCGCAAGATTGAAATCAAGTTTATTCAAGATAAATCGCGGCGGCACATAACCTTCTCGAAGCGAAAGGCGGGCATCATGAAGAAGGTATGTCGCTACATCTCTTCCCAATCTGTGAAAATAGCCCACCATCTTCAAGACAGAGAGCTAGATTCAAATCATCGCTTGAGTTACAGAAAAATTAACGCGTATGACACAGGCTTACGAACTGTCGGTACTTACTGGCACTCAAGTTCTACTTCTCGTTGTGTCTGAAACGGGTCTTGTCTACACATTCACAACTCCAAAGCTGCAGCCTTTAGTCACAAAGTCGGAAGGAAAGAACTTGATTCAAGCATGCCTGAATGCCCCAGAACCTGGTCCACACTCTACAGAAAATGGCGGCGATGTTGAGCCACCGTAAGGACCCCTCCCCTATCTATCACCACCTCAACTGCTGTGTTACCGAGATCTGACAAATCGATACGCGTCATAGTGAATCGCCCGAAGAACCCACACATGCCCAGCTGCCTCCGCAACAGCAAGGACGGCCTGGTCCACCAATGTCACAGGGTTACATGACAGCAGAACAACATGCAGCATACCAGCAGTATCTAGCACAGGTTCAACAGCGAGGAGCATACTCCATGCCACACAACCAACAACCACCTCACCCTTCACACACATCATGAGCCTTATTTCCGGCATCTCTGTCAAGTTGGCGTGTTTTACTTGAGTATCGCAGTCAGGAGAAAAAATGGCCCACAATAGCACCGCTCATAGGTGTTTGTCATGTGAAATGTTTTGTTACTTGACCTTGGGTGGAATTCGGATGCTTGCCTGTTTTGTTACATTTCTTTCTAAATGTAATGTTCTTGTAGCCTTGCCTTTTGAATAATTCGTTATTTTACCCACTACAGTCTCCACCACTTCTACACCCTTGTATTTTTGTGGCCTCATTGCTTTTGTTTACCTTTTGGAGGATCGGTCTGCAAGTTATTCCTCGTCTATTTCTTACCCATGTTTTATTTACTTATTCTGGAGTTTCTGTTCACCCGGTTGCCGGTCAGAGCTTTACAGTTCTGGGCCTACTGGTTCTTGGGTGATTGTTTTTTTTTTTTTTTTTTTTTTTTTTTTTCCCTATTTTATGTTACTTTTTTCTTTTTTCCTTTTTCCTCCCTCCTTTATTCAGTCGTCTTCATGAGCTTCTTGTTCAACTAGTGTAGTGTAGCCATTGGCTTGGGTATGGATAGTTATGGAACAGTATGGTTTGGGACGGGGATTGATTGGTATCGGAATGGACGAATGAATTGGGCACGGGAATGAATGGGATGGAAGGAATTGGACAAGAAGGTTGCTTGGAGGGATTGGAGGGAGGGGCGCGAAAGCGAGTTTGGTACTTTAGGGAAGGATGTAAAAGAGGGTTGTGATGTGTCATTAATTCGGTATGCAAGATTACTTACTTTTATCATCACTACTTATGGTGAAAAACTATTTAATTTATGACCAGATTCATTCATCATCAGACGGTTCTCTGTTTATTACAGTTACCACTAACATCATCACAACGTGTGGGGCTGTGGGGGGGCACTGCGGGGGGTTTTGTGGCTCTGTCGATCATAATGTTAATATCATAGCTCCTTTATACCATCAGTTAATAATAATAATACTTCTCTTCCCAGTTCTATCATTTAGACAGCCGTGTCATCAATATTCTCTCCGCCTCATTTATGGCACAGACTTATGATGAACAGATATGTAAAAGGCACTCAGCAATTGCGATAATTGACCATCGCTTAACACTGGTATCCCCCCTCCATAACGCAAACTTGCATACGTAACGCCTGCTTGACTCTTGTGATCGTTCACTTGAATCTCACACTATGCGCGCGATTGATAAGGTAACCTCAGAAATACTATTGATATCAAATTGCTGTAGGTTAGTAGGCTCAATGTACGCAGTACTAGTTATATCTCATCCTTCGTGATCATGCCAGTCGTACCTCAGAACAAATGTCCACCTTTCCTTCAGCTACATGAACTACATATACATACTGGTAAATATTAAGTAATGATGTAGACCGGACACAGCTTCAAAGCTCAGAGAGGATGCGAAGGCAATACTTGTTTTTTTCTTCGTTTTTCTTTTTGTTTTTCCCTTTTTTCCCTCTCTTCCTTTTCCTTTTCCTTCCATATTCAGTTCCCTCCATGATCATGGTCAGTTTGTGCCTAGCGGCCAACCAGCAGTAGTACTACCATTTACTCAAGCAGCCCAAACCAACTTGCAGGGCCCATCCGTCAAAGAAAAAGCAGAGCGGGCTACCCAAACACAAATCCTCTCATCACATAATAATGAATGAAATAAAAAAGAGGGGAAAAAAGAGACTGAGACTGACGAATTGTTCCATCTGTTCACGTAGCCTTGGATTCCGGTCATATAGAATTTCACATATATTCATACACTACTACCGGTATCTTCTATTTACCGTGTTTTAAAAACTTGCTCCTAATTACCCATTACCCCCTGCGAACGCAGCAGAGAGGGAGGGGGAGAGAAAAGACAAAAGGAGATTCCAGCTTACGAATAGCTTCTGCTTGATGATTTGGGGTGGAGTATTGTACAGGGCGACGCGGAGACCCTGATCCCCCTGACCAGAGCCCTGGGTTGGAACGGCAGTCCCAGACCGGGCAGCACGGGAATTGCGCGAGGCGCCGAATGAGAGGGTCGCAACGGGAATGTGCTTATGTTCCGCTTCCTTGCAACGTTGAGCAACATGTACGCTTAAGCTTGGAGCCATTAGCCAAGTGTAAACCTCTGCTGTATCATACTGTCAATTCTGAGGCGTTTTCAGAGGCCCGCACAATTGGAGGCAAGAAGGACGGCGCGCTTATATGTCTGCGGTTTCTCCGCTGTTCGCTCTAGGGTCTTTCTACCTGGGCCCCTTCATCGCGAGTTTGCGGTAAAGTAGAGTACTTGAAGCGTACAACGTCAGCAAGCTTAACCGCATCAAGCAGTTCTCTACCCTTTCTTAGTTATGGACGACAACGATTACCCAGCTAGGCAGTCTGCTAGGTTACAGGTACTATATTAGGAAATTCCTTTTTTTAAGGTCCATCTTCTTAGGCAGACAGCATGCTGAGCTGGGCGCAAGGGGTATCGCTGGACGTGGTACCATGAGAGGACACCTGCTGGATTGTTGCGTTGCGCTGGTGTGAGGGTTTAGGTAAGTAAGGAATTCGAAATAAAGTGGACTAGGGAATTCAGAAGTAAGTGGAGGTGTAATGCTGTTGTTGGATGAGTGTGTATTCTTTGGTTTCGACGCCAAATCAAGAATAGTGGCATTCCGCTTCTGAGGCTTTTGCACCAAACTCAAACCCCAAGACAATAGGCGGGAGTGCCGAAGGGATACGATATTGCGTTTCATGACCATGGAAAAAAAAAAATTAGCGCGTTTACCCAAGTGGTGCTCATAAAGTAGGTTGGGCAAACTAGCATAGCATGATCATGACCCGCATTAATTGGATAGTTGTGTGGCGCTAGATAAAAAAGTTCTTGATGGAAGAGAGAAGAACTTGATCGACTGTGCTCCAGAGTCGATATCGAGTGGATAAAACAACGCAAAAAGCAGGATGGAAGAGGGGGGAGGGACGCTGTCGACGTTGTCTACGCTGTCTAGCGCCTTGGGAAGTGCTTTAGGGTGCATTCATATGAAGATATGATATAGCGTTGCCAGTGGTGTTTGATAGTCGTTATCTAATGTTATATCAAACTTGCACAATATCATGGCCGGATTCATCGATGGCAACCTATGTCAGCGGCCGTATGGCAACCCACTAGCGCTACTATGCAATCAGGACTGAACTCCAACAGCAGTGGAGCCAACTAGCCCTTAGCAGGCATCACAAAATACAGTAGCATATGCTTCCGCAGCTACAACGTTCGTTACTGTGCAAGATACTGTACGGACTCGATGCAAGATCCACTACCATCTAGTCTTGCGGTCTCGAGCTCATAGAATATCCGGATCATGCATGCATGGAGTATGCTGCAACCAATACATATTTCGACTATTATACTTAGCGCATCTTACCTGTCTACTCTACAATTGAGACTGCAAACTGCCTAGTCTCGGCAACTCCCAAGTGCAGCTCAGCAGGACCAATGCCCCGAACGGCATAGCAGCACAGGTAGTATGGGTACTTTGTGTGATCGATCTTGGGCCCCCCAGCCACACAGAGCCAGCACAGCACTAGACCGCTTTTTACTCTAGTCATACCACCAGAAGTCTCGTCCCTCATGCACAACCTCAGTACTTTAATCCACAACAATCCCATAGCAACTCCCCCAATCACCCTCCGATACCAGCAATCCCCGTCCCATCTCAAAAGTTTACGAGTTACTTACATTTCCCCTGCAGTAGCCGCTGCTCGACTCCCGGGTCGTCTAGCTTAGGCCGCCATTGAATCCTAGGCCCCTCTGGAACAAATAACGAGCTGACCGCGCAGCCATACATAATAAAGTGACATGATCAAGACTCACCAATCGCCCTTAGAGCACTCCCGTTGCCTCAGATACCATCGCTAGAGCCCAAGTTCAACGAAAACAAAGCCCTTAGCGCACTTGCCAACTCAAGTATGTGCACCCTTTTGTGTATCATGTACCAATTGCTTAACATGCTCCTAAGGCCTGGCCCGAGCCATGACCACGGCTCAAGTAGGCTAGGCTATGGCAAGGGAAAGCGAGCGGTCCGTTTGACGTGACAGCATGGCATTGCATATCAAAGGAACCCAGGTAGAAGACACAGGTGCACCTTACATGCAGTCCCCAATTTCCCCTGGAGGGAGCCCCAGCTGGCCATAGCCATGCCACGACAAATTCCAAGACCACGGGAATCTAGGCGGTAAAAATTACCCACCCTAATAACTCATGGCCTTCAGGAGTCACATTGCAAATCTACATGTGCGTTATTGACTTTGTATTGTATGTATGCACCCCTCGCTAGAACATTTCAAGTGAAGCAAGTCATGATCAAACTCGATCACCTTCTGTATTGTGCTGTACTGGACTGTACGTCGAGTACGTACTTCGCCAACAATGCACAATGCATGGTGCATGCTTGTTGAATGAACAGCTGGACTTGCATATGCATGTACTTATCCAACTGGCAGCATTTGTTCCGGGTGCCCCGTGCTCCACTTTTTACCTAGCCTTTACTTACTTAGTACTTACCCCATGAATTGTGTATCGAGATCTGGAACTACCACTTGTACCACCCATGTCACATCTGCAAAAATCCAATTCTTATTCCCCAACCACTAAGCCTAAACAGAAGTAAATTAGAGAATAGTAAATAATAGAACAGAAATTGAATCTTCCTTCTCGGTATAGAAGTTATTACAAAAGCATTGTATCTTCCTCAAACAGCCAACTAGAAAGCGAGAATAAAAGAGAAGGGGGAAAAAGGAAAAGGAAACAAGAGAAAAAAACGCGAATGTAAAAAAAAAAAAGAACTATATACCCGTCCGGTTTACAAAAGATACAGTTACACAGTAACATACTAGGACAATGCTTGTATCAAAGAGAGGGATAAAGGCTTCAAGGCAAAGGTAAAACAAAACAAAAAAATATGATTACTTGCTTGCTATGTATCGTATGCATGAATCACAACAATCCACCCACACACACTCCCGCTTCCATTTCACACTTTACGTGTTGTCACCCTCACCACTCCCATCCTCTCTATCATCCGCACTCCCACTACCCCCATCCCTCCCGCCCCTCCCCCACCACTTCCCCATCTGCCACCACCCGCCGAGTGCCTCTTGTAGCCCCAGTCTCTCTCTCGCACCAGTCCTTCTACCACTGCCCTGCCTCGAAAATGCCCTCGGCAGCAGCAAATTCAAATTCAGTGGCGAACTCGTCGACGTCCGTTGGGACCCAGTTACTGGTGTATGTAGCCCTGAAGTGTTCGGAGTTATTAACGATGGCGATCCGGGAGACGGAGAGGGCGGCGGAAGAAACATGTAGCTTGTGCGCTTGTTACCCAGTGGCTTCCTCCCACTGCCACTCCGGGACCGTCCCCTTAACAGCGCCGTGGTCTCGGTGGCGGTGCAGTTCTCGTTAGCAGGTTCCTCGTCTTGGGACCGCTGGCGATTATACGATGGGTATCTCAGACTCCTGGTTCTCTGGAGCGCTGCTCCTACACGCCGATCGTCTTCTAACTCGCCCCAGATCTCTTCAACCTCTGTCATTGCCCGTCGGCGGAAAGGGTGCGGTCGTGTAGGTCCTGCTGAAGAGGACAAGCTACTAGCCAACTTGCCGCTCCCCGTGCTTCGCAACAGAGATGTATTCTCCGTGACGTTCGCTTCGTCCTCCGACGTATTGCCATTTTCCTCAACGAAAAGATTCTCTTCTGTGATGCTCTCACCATTCGTACACGCAGATTCCTCGTCACTTTGCTCAATAAAGCCGATGCCCGGAGAAAGCACTGACTGCGCAGTTTGCTTGGCGCCACCAGGTGCTTCTTCACTGAGACGCCATGAGAGGGCTAAGACGCCGGAAAGAAGTATGGCAGTGCCAAGCGCAATCTATCATTCTCAGTATCAACTTTTCAAGCAGTGTAAAGGTATGGGAAATGGTGGGGTATTTACTAAACAAGCGTGTAAAACAGATAACCGAGATGCCTGTTTGTAATAGATCAATCCGTCTAGAGTAGGGCAATGTTAGCTTTATAAAGTACTGTACATACAGAAATGGGTAGTAAAACGTACCTAATATAGCGATGATATTATACACACAAAACACTAACGGGTATAAAACACTTGTTGAGCACAGTTTCAATCCCCGGTGTAGGTAGTACAGCTGCGTGAGAGCAAGTGTTATCAAGCCGAGCAAAATCATCCATGATTGCCATCTGATAAACTGGTTTACCCGATCCACAATTGTACGGACCAGTAGCTCGACCGCCGATTTGGCGAGTAGAAGGCAGTCCGCTGAGAGTATGCCACTAAGATAGTATAGTGTCAGCATGAACAACTGTGTGTATCCAGTTATAGGAAGCCTCTCAATGACCCCCACAGGCTCTTCATATACCTCACACAACCATACGCTACACCACGAATCATCCGCATCTTGGGGGTATGTTTCGATTTTAGCCACAAAATCGAGCTCAATTTCGTCGAGATGAGGATCCCAGATACCAACAGCGCCTGTATACCCACCCATGCCAGAAATGCATTACCAGAAAGTAAATCTAACAACTCGTCTAGCGAGTGAGCCGGCTCCTTCATCGCCCCGAACGCCGCAATCAGGGCCGCGCCGATACACACTAGGACCGTCCCAACAAGGGATAACCGTGTAAATGGTTCGGCAAGTATTAGGGTTGCGCATATCGAGTTGAAGACTAGTCCAGACTGTACCCGTCATGCAAATTAGAAGCGTAACAATCTTGCGCCCCAGATGTGTAAGCCCAGAGCGTGCAGATTCAATGAGTACTCACCGCTTGTAAAGGCGATAGAATAACCAATGGTAGAGTTGTTATCTGTACCGTGCTTCCTAATATGTTCGAGAGAATAAATAGGGACATCCCAATCTAACCAGACGCTCATCCATGTGTCAGCACGCTCAGTTTTTCTGTGCACCCCACAGCTTGCGTATCCACTGTCCCACCTTGAAAGACTAACCTGCCACATCCGCCGCCGGTGAGGCGGCCTCCTGTGTAAATGAGCCGGCCGGTCATCCTCCAAAAGGTGGCTCTTTCTCTGCAGTGTCAATCCTAAGCTCTGTACACTCGTGGAAACAATTCCCACAATCACCCCTATCGAGATTTGCACTGCAGGGGAGACATTGTCTAATCCCCCCATCTATCTATTGGCCGGCGGTGATTCGGTTGACAATGCAACTCCGCCGGTCCCCGCCCTGCAGAGCTCCGTTCCGACTCGGATGGGTTGAGTAGAATTCGAGTCCAGTCGAGTTGGATCCAACCCTCGGGTTTTTGTCGATCGGTGGCGATTATGATAGCTCCAATTCTTCGTTCACTTCCTTCTGCTGTTCTGCTGTCGTAGGTAAAAACAAAGGTCGTCTACGTAGTGCCGGGGGGCGTTGAAGTAGATTAAGGTGACACCAGACTGTTATGAGGCACTTCTCTGTCAAGATAGCGGATGTCTGCGTGTGCTTGGGGCGAGCTTGTTGAGGTGCTGGCGTGTCTCCCTAGGCAATGTCCGTGTCTCTGTTCCGCACGCAAGCTAACGCAGTGGTTGACGGTATGTTCAAAACTGCAGACTGAGAAACGGCGGCGGTATGCGGGCGTGCGGACGGTTGTTTATATTTTTACTTTCTTTTTTTGCTCTTGATCGATCTGGAAGCGCCGCATGCAGGGTCTCCACTGCCACAAGCTCATTCGACGTGCTGAATGCGAGATTAGATTGTGTTACGGGACGGCCCAGGCTTAGCTTCAGTGGATGGCGGACGAGCGGCGGGCAGGCGATGGAGCGGTGGGAGGAGCACGCCAAGCAATCGCAGAGAGAGCGCCTAACATGCAAGCTCACACATAAGCTAGATGGCGGTCGCGAGTCAAGTGAAGACCTACCGGCAGGCTGGAGGCTGGTTTATATATGCGCTGCGATCCAACGAAGCCTCAGCACATTGTCCCGCGGCCAGCAGCAGTGCACAGGACAGATGCGTGGAGGGCTGGAGTGTCGTTATAACAACATACAGTGCGGGAGTGGGGCCGGACAGGGCAATGGAGAGTGCGGAGCACCGTGGGGCACAGGATCAAGTCACAGGTAGTTGTTTATATACATCACACCTCAAGATCTCAAAATGTCAAGTTACTTGTATCCTTTTGGCAGTCAAGACCGTTATATGATATCGCCGTCGCGGCCTCCCGTATCACATGACCAAGAGGTAGCTCTAGCCATAGCGCTCACCACAAGCCACAAGCCACACCAGCGCCGCCAAGACCTGTACCGCAATTTCGTCATAGTGCCGAGTGCGTTGTTAGCATTACCCTGAGATCTGAGTTGTACCACAACTCTCAGCCTCTTCCAGGGCATTCTGGACTTTCGTCCACCTTTATCTTTTACGCTTTGTCAAGTACCTTTCTCGCCAAAGCTACTTCAGATTAGATTGGAATAAAAGACCTTAGATACCCTCCACCTCAATCGATCCCAACGCCTCCAGGCAAAATGGTTTGAATGATAATAAGGTATTCTGGCTCTTGTTTTCATCCCATGCTGCTCCTGATTTCCCTTTAACATTCGCATCCCTTCCTTTCTTTCAATTTTTTACCAACAATGGAACCCGATAGCCACCAATTCTCCAAGGTATCAACAGCTAGCAAACCCACCCCCCTCGTCGCAGGTATGCCCTCTTTACCTCTGCCGATGCATCTCTAAATCTCTGGCGCTAGCCCTTACACCGTCTTCAGGACTCTACATCTCCCAGCTCATCAGAATCCTCCTCGCCTTCTGAATCCGGAATAACTTTATCGGCTAACTTTGCTGCGCCCTGGTTTTCCTCGAGCAGTTAATGGTTGTTAAGGTGATATTAGTGGTGCCGAAGGCTCGAGTTGGGTGCGAGGTGGAGGGGTGACGGTAATGATGAACTGGGAGTCGATAAACAAATGCTCAAAGATGACGAGCTGCCATCATTTAGAACCTTGACTTCCAGGTGCTTCTGTGCCCCCTCCGAGGATGTAGTCGTAGCCGCGGGAGGTGAGTGGCTTGGATTCGGTGTTTCTGATTTGGCGTAGTCCAACAATTTCTAGTGATGGTTGACCACAAGCTTATGTCGGTTCTCCGTATGGTGAATACTTGGAGATTGTATAAGCTTATCCAGCAGTTCCGGACTTACAGGTGTATATATGTAATACTATCTGATAATGTTCAACAATGACAAGGTTAAAACGGGTGGGTATATGCAGGCAAGCTTCCAATGACTTACAAGTGCCAAGAAGAGTTGGCATCACGTGCATGAGGCGTAACTATTGCCAACATTAGGTGACTGGATTGTGCTCAAGTATACTACTCGTTACCAGCATTTAGAGATGCAAAATAGGGCCAGTTAGAGGTCGTGCAAGAGGTCATTTGACCTGGTGTGGGTAGCAGGATATCCTGTCTCTTGAGAGGACAGTTTTGTAGATGTCCACGGGCCTTCAACCAACTCACGCTATTGCATCTGGAAACGAGTACGTCCAAGACAGTCTCGAACCCTTCCAGGTGCCAATTATGCATATGCAGAGTAGTCGAGTACAAGATGCTTCAGGGCTCAGGATTGTTTTCTTCCTGTGCCAGGACTGTTTCTGTGCAAGGACGAAGCCATTCCCTACACCCCTCGTTTCGCGCGCTTCCAGAGAAACCCTGTGCATGTGCCTAGCGAAGCACAGTACAGTACCTGGCAGGTATATTCGATCCCCAAGAGATATTGCATGTTGCAATCCTTATGTTTGTGTAGGCAGCGTCAGCCATGCTACTTGTCAATGCAAAGAAGCGCTTTGCCAAGACTGAGGACAGATTCTTCTTTTACGGCATGCTAAGTCATTAAGGGGCTTAGAGTAGCATATAAGAAGCTTAACTTCAGACAACCTTATTAGCATGCATCATGTTTCGTACTTACTGATTCAAAAAGTATTCTAGCAGCTGAGAAATGCATGCGAAGGGCTTAGCAATTCCAATGCCAGGAAATACGTTTGAAACAACGAAGTACTTCCTTGTGGGTAATGAAACTTTATCTATTTTTGCTTATTTCGATGTTTACACTTGGTCGCTGACACTGATTACTATGACAGAACCATGTTTATAGAGTATGAACAAATGTCCTATAGGCTATAGTCACTTTGAAGGTACAACTACCATCACAATATTCATGTGATCGGATTAAAAGTAGTAAAAGCCGCATCACTGTGGAGTAGATCAGAAAAGACGGACCAAGATGGTACTTCAAATATGGTCCATAGCATCTCAAAAATCATGATGGGTTTCCAGATCTATTTTCCAACAGCATATCTCTTCCAGGGCTCTTTCGAAGTCAAGAGGTGGCCCAACCAGACTAAGAGGTGGCATACTATTAAGCATATATTATAATGAAGCTAGTGGAACAATTAGATTTCAGATCGTTACTTCCTTAGTACCAAAATTCGGTGGCAATCATATATGTAATTCCTGTTTAGGGTATGTCAGGTCATCAGGCCTTGTGAGCTTATGACCTCATATCCATACGGCCCCAGACTATATTAGTCTGATATTATCTCAATCGGCATACATGTAATGTCGCTCGTACCGGACATGAAACATCCCGGGTTCGGGTGCGGCTGCAGGTGCCAGCGGACGAGCCGCGACCCAAAAAGCCGTACCATAACATGCGCAAGATGTCTTTGTATCGCTAGAATCAGAATCAGAATGAAAAACCTCTTTTGGTAAAACTCAAGCCCGTGCTCAACCCCTCATTTAACAAGCATACGTAAGACCGCCGTTATTAACCGTTTAGATTGTCAGGCGCAGTCTCGATAGCTTCCTACACGTGGAAACGAGTTAGCATTCGTGTAAATCGACTAGAAAAGCAAAAATAAAATAAAATAATAGCGGTTGTGATGCTGGTCTCAATCAGGTAGCTGGTATGAGTCGTATGAATCATTTCTGTGCTTCGAAGTGCATGCTGGTGAACTATGTACCTTGTTGTAACGGGGTTTTTTTGTTACCGACCGGTAGCGGCATTGCCGGCAGTCTTCAGAAACTGGACAGGGGTGCATGTTTTTTTCAAATAGAGCACGGTATGTCGACTGTTGGGCCTCCCCCTAGAAAGAGGCAATGAAAAATCAACACAAATGCGCTGAGAGAGTATGGCCCAGAGTAATTGGCGTTTAGGTGAATAGCAGGTGCTCGCTGGTTCAAAGCATATCGAACCAGCGAGTATATAGGTCGGCTTCCTCCTTAAAGTTAGGCATTTGTGTTTTTGTTTCATTTGTTCTTCGCGCTATGGCAAAAAAGCTTGCGAAAAGCTTGCGTACAGTAGTATTGTACACTGGGCTCTCAGGCGGAGCGCCATAGCCAAATTCAGCCAGAGATACCCCACCTAGTAAATACAGTACTAAGTCCTGAATTATTAATCCGCACTATCCATAGCTCGCGGTTGAACATCATGAAGATATGTCTTTGGTACGGACCTAAGGAACGCGGGTTCCGTTCACCGCGAGACCAGCGATGTTTGGCGATTTAAAGATAGGAGCGGACAGGCCGTGCTGTGCAATGTCTTGCGGCTGTCGGCATTATCATGATCGCAACGTCTAGAGTAGAATCCCATGTTGAAGACGTCTGCACGGGGAAGCTACATCTGGCCAATGCCTGTACATAGGGGCAGACTTCTTGGTATCTGTCGCAATGTATCGTCTCGAGCGCGGTTAGGTCTCTAGATCTCGCCCTGGTCCCCCTCCGGCAGCCAGTGTGCGCCGAAGGATTTGCAGCGCAGGAGCGTCGTCCCATACTCTGCGCTACCTTCGCAAGGCATCCCGCAAGCCTCACAAGTCACCTATAATTACACCTGGTTGCAGCAGCAGCCGTAGTGAGCCCCGGGCCAACGAGTGCCTAAGCAGTCTGGTTGGCCAGGGCCCCGCGCCCAAAGTGCTTTCTGGTCCCTGACTGGGCGTGCTTCTCGTGCGGTCGCTTTCGTCGACGTGGGATTGTGGATAGACGGCTGAAGACCCAGTGGGCACTCACTAGAGCCGGGCTCGCGAGCATAATGTTTCCGGCTTCGGAGCATGGCTCTACCTGTGCCCCGTCCCTCCGTGGCACGCTGACTGCCTCCTCTCGTCACGACGACACCATCTTGTCCTCCCTCCGCAGTGCATTGGCTGTTCGGCGATAAGCTTACACACCCAACCCACACCCAGCGAGATTGAGGTTGTGCCGCGGGGAATTTATCGCCCTCCCCCCCATCCACCAGGCACTGCGGCTGTGCGCTTCTGGTGGAATCTGTGATTTTTGCAGCAGGGAATTGCAAACAACCAGAATACCCCTCCTGCTGGCCTCAATCCCTCTTCGTCTTCGCGTTAAAAGGGCCCTGAAACATTTGCCAATCCTGGACGCTAGTATCCTCCTGGGTTAACTGGGCATATTTCTCTCTTCCCTCCGGATCCCTTGTGTGCCCTTAACCACCGCGCGCAAGCAAGTCAGCTGGGGCCAAGCTCATCCCTGATCCAATTTTAGCGATACGCTGGTAACAGGTATTACTTTCCTTCCCCCATCGCCGTGCGTCGCTGCGAAACTCTCGACTAAGCACTTGTATTTTTCTCCTTCTGTCTGCGGTTCCAGAGCAGCCTCGTCATTCGCTCGTCTGTACCCTCATAATTTACGACACTGCCAAGAGCGACCATCATTCTTCCTCTTCCTTACCCCTTCTTGACTCCCTTAGCTACGACCTCATCTTTGTACCTTAGCAAAACGAACTGTCGAAACCTGTTCTCGGAACGCTCGAATCACGCTGCGATTTCCATTCTTTCTGATAAGACAGCATTGTTCTTCGATCCTACGTTTTTTTTCAGTCGTTCCGGTCTCCCCGAGAACTTCACCATTCCTTTTCAACCATCTTACACCTGACACTCACCACACTATTACAACACTGAGTCTGGATACTTGGTAGCAAGCTGGAAACTATTTTGGGGAGTCGTGCAACGGGAGCTTTTTGGGCTGGGAGATATTATGACGAGAGCCACGAAATCCAACCAGCGGACTGGTCGGCTTCGGTGGGCTACTCAAAGGGTGCCTGGACAAGAGGACGCTACGAAGAAAAGGCATTCGATAATGCGAGCATTTTCTAAGAGGCGAAATGGAGCGGAGAAGGCTACAGATAACGATGGACAAAAAGGAGGCCATGGAAGCGATCAATCCGACGATTCAGAAACGACGGAAGTCGATGAACTTCAGTCACAGCGGACTATTTTCGCCAACCAGCCGCTACCTTCATACGCCCTTGACGAGGATGGTTCCCCTGCTCAGTCGTTTTCAAGGAACAAGATAAGGACAGCTAAATATACACCATTGATATTCATACCTAAGAATCTATGGCTTCAATTTCACAATGTTGCCAATGTCTATTTCCTTTTCGTCACCATTCTTTCTGTGCGTCACTCCCTTCCGTTCATCTTCGCTGTTGCCTTCACATGACCGTTGCTGATAATCTCTAGATATTTCCTATATTTGGTGCTTCCAATCCCGCGCTGGGTTCTGTCCCTCTAATTGTCATTCTCTTGATTACAGCGATAAAGGACGCTATTGAAGATTACCGGAGAACAGTTCTAGACAATGAACTCAACAATACATTGGTACACCTCCTGATCGGCTGGGAAAATGGAAATGTAACAGATGATCATATTTCACTGTGGCGCAGGATTAAAAAGGCTACATCACGTGGTTTGAGGTACTTGGTAAAACAGTACAAAAAACAGAAGCAAAAGGATCGGAAGGGAAAAGGCCGCCAAGACGGAGAAAACGACTTGGAACGCACACAGACAAGGGCCTCCATATACACCATCAATAGTATTTCGGAATCCATACAAATGACCCCCGTTGGGTCGCCCAATTCCAACAAGCGCTTTTCATATGTGGATGGGGTGCCTACAGAGGTCTCCGATCGTCCGCGGCATTTGGAAGTCCCAGGTAGTGAACAACATGTGAAGCTGAAACCACCTTCTGCTTTCAGAGGTTCTGTCCTAGATCCACATCGCCAAACTCCTGGAACTGCTCGATTCAAGAAAGACTATTGGAAAAATGTTCGCGTTGGGGATTTTGTCAGGATATACAATGATGAAGAAATACCTGCAGATATCATTATTCTGTCAACTTCGGATGCTGATGGGGCCTGCTACGTGGAAACGAAAAACTTGGATGGGGAAACGAATCTCAAAGTTCGACACGCTTTACATTGTGGACGGGGGGTCCGTCATGCCCGGGACTGTGAGGCTGCTGTATTCAGCGTTCACAGCGAACTCCCTCATGCAAATCTCTATCGTTATAATGGCGTAGTCAAGTGGATAGAGAGGGACCCTAAGGCACCGGAGAAGGAGGGAACACCAATGGAAGAAGCGGTGACCATCAATAACCTTCTTCTGAGGGGATGCACCTTACGAAATACTGAATGGATCATAGGAGTCGTTGCGTTCACTGGAGATGAAACAAAGATTATGATGAATGCTGGTATTACTCCTTCAAAGCGGAGCAGAATCACAAGAGAACTGAACTGGAATGTGTGTTAACTCCCAAATCTACATACAATTAACTATTCTGACTTGGGAATAGGTTATTATCAACTTCATGATTCTCCTCGTGATGTGCCTGGTTTCTGGTATTATCCAAGGCCTCACTTGGGCTAAAGGAAACGAATCACTGAATTATTTCGAGTTCGGCTCAATTGCAGGCTCCCCTCCAATTGATGGGATTGTTACATTCTGGACAGCTCTGATCTTGTTCCAGAATTTGGTGCCTATTTCCCTTTACATCAGTATTGAAATCGTCAAGCTTGCCCAGGCATATTTCATATATAGTGATGTTCTGATGTACTACGATAAAATCGATTACCCGTGCACACCAAAATCATGGAACATTTCTGATGACCTGGGGCAGATCGAATACATTTTTTCGGATAAAACAGGAACTTTAACCCAGAATGTCATGGAATTCAAAAAGTGCACCATCAACGGTATTCCTTATGGAGAGGCATACACTGAAGCTCAAGCCGGTATGGATAAAAGAGCTGGGATTGATGTTGAAACAGAAGGGGCAAAGGCAAGAGCCCAGATCGCCAAAGATAGGGTGACTATGTTACGGGAGCTTCGAGAGATTAACGATAACCCGTATCTGGATGACGATATATTAACCTTTGTTGCGCCGGACTTCGTGGCCGACTTGCGGGGGGCTTCTGGTGAAGACCAGGCAAAGGCTAACTCAAACTTTATGTTAGCTTTAGCCCTGTGTCATACTGTGCTTCCTGAGAAGCTATCGGATGAGCCGCTACGAATTGAATTCAAATCCCAGTCTCCAGATGAAGCAGCCCTCGTGGCCACTGCTAGAGATTGCGGTTTCACTCTTCTTGAACGTACCAGCAGAGGCATCCGTTTAAGTATCCAGGGTAGGGAAGTCGAATTTGAAGTCCTCAACACTCTCGAGTTCAACTCATCAAGAAAGAGGATGAGTGCAGTTATTCGCATGCCTGATGGGAAAATAGTGCTTTTTTGTAAAGGGGCGGATAGCATAATTTACTCCAGACTTGCCCCAGGACAACAAGCCGAACTCAGGGCTCAAACAGCCGAGCACTTAGAAGTCTTTGCCAGAGAAGGGTTGAGGACCTTATGTATTGCGCAAAAAGAGCTTACTGAAGAGGAATATCGAGCTTGGAATCGTGAGCATGAGCATGCTGCATCTGCAGTCCATAATCGCGAAGAAAAGCTCGAAGTGGTTGCGGATGCCATGGAAAGGGATTTAATTCTGCTTGGTGGTACTGCAATTGAAGACCGTCTACAAGACGGCGTACCGGACACAATTGCCCTCCTTGCAGAAGCTGGTATAAAGCTCTGGGTATTGACTGGAGACAAAGTCGAGACCGCAATCAATATCGGCTTTTCATGTAACCTACTCAACAATTCGATGGACTTGATTCTGGTGAAGGTGGAGGACGATAGCTCAGATAATGCAGCAAAGCAGTTGGATGAATATCTCCAGATTTTTGGTCTAAATGGAACTCCAGAAGAGCTGGAACACGCGCGAAAGGATCATAACCCACCTACACCAACGCACGCCCTTGTTATTGATGGCGAGGCATTGAAATTGTTCTTGGAGGCAGAATTACGGATGAAGTTCTTGCTTTTGTGCAAGCAATGCAAGGCGGTTCTTTGTTGTCGAGTGAGCCCGAGTCAAAAAGCGGCTGTTGTTCAAATGGTCAAGAAAGGTCTAGATGTGATGACATTGTCTATTGGCGATGGTGAGTTTTCACTTTAATTGAGTGGTAAATGTTATTAATAGTTATATAGGTGCAAACGATGTTGCTATGATTCAAGAGGCAGATGTTGGTGTTGGTATTGCAGGAGAAGAGGGTAGAGCTGCTGTCATGTCTTCAGATTATGCCATCGGTCAATTCAGATTCCTCAGTAGACTAGTTCTTGTCCATGGGAGATGGTCTTACCGCAGATTGGCAGAGATGGTTGCTAATTTCTTTTACAAGGTGTGTATGCGTACAGGAGAACAAAACATTCAAGATTCTCTAACATAGGTTTAGAACATCGTATGGACAGTCGCCCTTTTCTGGTATCAGCTCTACAACAGTTTCGATGGATCTTACTTGTTCGAATACACGTGAGTATGAACTCTCTTCCAATCATAAACCTGATCTGACAATATTCCAGTTACATTCTGCTCTATAATCTTGCGTTCACATCGTTGCCAATTATCCTCATGGGTATTCTTGACCAGGATGTAAGTGATAAAGTCTCACTGGCAGTGCCACAGCTTTATCGGAGAGGTATCTTACGGCAAGAATGGACTCAAGTCAAATTCTGGTAAGTGAAGCTCACTCTTGAATTTGAATTATGACAAGTTCTATCACTGAACTTGATTAGGATCTACATGATCGATGGCGTTTATCAGTCCGTAATGTGTTTCTACATGACATATTTCCTGTTTGCAGATGGCGATCCTGCTACCCAAGATGGACTTGACTTGGCAGGGCGCGAGCAAATGGGCGTTTATGTAGCATGCTCGGCAATTGTGGTTGTCAACGCTTACATTATGATAAACCAATACCGCTGGGATTGGCTATTCGCACTCATCCTCGTTATCAGTATACTTCTCATCTGGATTTGGACTTTGATATTCTCGGCCTTCCGAAGCACCAATGATTTCCACACTACAGCTCTGCATGTATATGGAGCTTTGTCTTTTTGGGCAGGTACATTTTTGACTGTCGTCGTTTGCTTACTCCCTCGTTTTGCTTCAAAGGTGGTGCAAAAGCTATTCTTTCCTTTGGACGTCGATATCGTTCGAGAACAGGTACGGATGGGGAAATTTGACTACTTGGATGCGTCAAACAATGCTACAATCACACCATCCTCTCATACTTCCACTGAAGAGGAAGTGAAGCCACCGCAAGTACATGAATATCTCCAGGAGGATGAACGGCCAATATATCCTCCAAGTGTGGCGCCTACATCAACTACTGCAGGGAAGCGTGGAAGTGGTAATGGCAGTGATGGGACTGACGGAAGTGGTTATCAAGGAACAGGAACATTTACCCCTCACAGGTTCTCTATGGATAGGGGTAGAACATCCTTTGACAGGACTCGACCGTCAATGGACGGCCGTCCACGGCATAGCATCGATAGGGTACGGATGTCAATGGATCGAGCAAGACCGAGCTTCGAGCAGACAAATGATTTTACAACGGCAGCAATGTTGGCTCGTATTGAGTGCAGTCATACCTATCCCAAACGTATGAGTCAGATGAGTCAAGTACAGTATCATGAATAAATGAAGACGGTGCGATTTGAAAGGAAAACTTGGTTATTCGATATTTCTTCAAGCGGGCGTTTTGGTTGGGAGAACTGTTTTTTCTTTTTTTCCGTTTCTTTTCTTGATATTTCTTTTCGTGGGGCAAGGATTGGCAGTTCTGTCTTATTTTATCCTAATAGTCTCTCCTCCCTCACCTATGGGTGTTTCTCGGCATATTATACAAATTTCACTGTTGTTGATTTCGGATTCTTCATTTTCCTTGAATTTTCTTTTTGTTTTGTTCCTGATTAGGTATGAGTTGTTAGTCGTTTTCTTTTTTTTCCTTTTTTTTTTTTTATATATCATTTCTTTCCTTTCCTCAAAAAAAGGTATTCTGGGCATAAATGAGCATTGTCTTTTTCTTTTCTCCTGTTTCTATAAATCTGCTTTATCCGGGTCCGGTTGCTGAGCTGTTAAAAATCAATTACGCAGTATGTCCTACTGCTATTTAAGTCATTATTCTCCCCAAAATACCCTCTTTTCTCACCTATTGCAAGGTTATGAGTTGCTTGGTAACTGGTAACTGTTGCTCGTTGTCACCTTCTATTTCTAGTTCGTCTTTGTTGTAGTAATTCCACTCTTGTTCCATATTTTATGCTTTTTATTGTGTTTGTACGTATTTTTTCCTACTGTCTATTGCCCAGCGCTATTATTGGCAGCTTATCTACCGTCTAGCTATCTATATCCAAAGAGAGTGGAATAGATATATGTGCCTATTGACTAATGAAACAATTAGGGGACGGAACGGATGGGTTATATAGAGATCATCGATATCTCGACACTATTGGATGGGAAAGGGAGAGGGGTACGGTTTATGTGGGCCTATCTACATCACTACTTTCATATAGTTTCCTTATCTCTTGATTTCATTATTGATTTTTTTCTCTCGTACTCAATCCTTCGTCCTTTTTGTAGCTCCATCGTACTAGCTTGTTTCTGTTTCTTGTTTGTTCAGTAACAAGGACTCTTTTGTGCTTTGCAGTTATTGGCGGTTTCTTTATGCCCGTTTATTGCAGCTTTTTTAAGTGTTTTCCATTTTTGTCTATTTATATTGACACTATATAGACTGTTATTACTGAATCAAAGTCAAGTCACTCAAGCTAATCTGATTGCTCTAACCCTCTGATCAAGCACTGGTGGGCAAGTCCAACTGTTTTCTGTGTCAAGGCATGCATCAATATGTTTTTTACGACATTGGCTTCGCAATGCTTCAGCAAATAGACGGTACAAAAAAGACAGAATTGGCTCAATGGTCTAGTCGTATGATTCTCGCTTTGGGTTGACGAATGCGAGAGGTCTCGGGTTCAATTCCCGATTGAGCCCTTTTCTTTTTCTTCGCCTCTTTTGGCATCTTGCTGATTGAATCTCTTTTTAAAAATTGTATTTGATCAAGCATCTGGATCGAGCCAGATATGATATAGAAATTTTCTATGCAACTAACGTGTGTTCCCCAAGTTTGCTTCATCCCCGCCAATTCGAACCTGCTGCAACTGACGCCATTGGGGTAACTAAAACCCAAAATTTTGGTGCAAAACAACCATTAAATTCCAGTTCAGCTGGCTATTTTTCGCTGTTCCTCCAATATCTCCTGTTTCTGCCTCTCTAGCTCATCTCTGACTCGTTTCCGCTCAGCAGCGGCCTCCGCACGCTGTCTCTTCTGATCCTCAGCGGCCAACTGCCAAATTGGCTTGTCAGACTTGGAATATTTCTCGAGCTTATGCATGAACTCTGCGTGTGCAGCGATACGAGCTTCACGTTCGGCGAGGGCACGTTTTTGGAGTTCGGGATTGTAGCGCTGTAGGGGGTGAAGGGATTGAGTAGGTGAGTTAGTAGTCGTTATGTCAGGAGTGAAGGTGGAATCAAGAGCCGCAGGAGATACTTTGAAGAGCTCGTCAGGTTCCGGCATGACGTAGTAGGTTAAAGCAGGGCCGCCAATCAAGACGAGCCCACCACTGGATGGGGAGAGAGTAAAGGTGATGTTAGCTTGAGGGTTCCTTCATGTGTCGAGGAGTTGGGGTGGGGTGGACCGGGAAGATGGGAGGGATTGGAGGGGTAGTTGGTGGACAGGAGGGGGTAGCATGCTGGAGGTTGTGCATACCCAAGAGCCATTTTTAGTATGGTGGTTCTTTCAAAGCCCATGTTGATTGTGGTTTGTAGTCTATTACTGTTGGTGATGATTCTGAGATGTTTTAATTACGGATCGAGTCGTAGTGTTGGTTTGATGGCATCTGGCGGTTCGATTTGATGTCTCAAATGTTGATGTCACCTCATGCACTAAGGTGCTTATAGGTACTTAGCGCAGGTACACATTAGAGCACGAGTTGGGAGATTCATGGGAACGGCACGGCACCACAAGGTTATTGTGGCAGATATTTCGCATACAGGGATACGAGCGGAGATCAATCAAGTCTCCAGATTGATCCTTTACAACTATGGATATTCAAAAATGTAGAGTAGCATACATGCACCGTTGAGCCTCTGGAACGTGCTTGTTTCCGCCAAGACACAACTACTCAGCGGGTAACAGAGGACGTATCCCACTTCTAAAACTTATCCCCTCCATGCACCGACGAGACTGTGCAGAGATACCTAAGTACGATCACAAATCTCTGTCAGCAATAGAGTCTGGGCACGAGAACAGTCAGCAATCAGCGATGCAGACAACACCATAGTCTTTTGATATTCCGTACAATACTAGCTAGTAAAATATGTATTCGGACATAGCGCATAATGTGCATTAGTACCCCTGTCCGAATACATATTTTAATGGCTAGTATGGCACAACATCCTGCCCAAAAAACCTTGGCCTATAGCCTAATTTCAATTACATACATTATCCAGAGTTCAAATTCAGCAATGAATGAGGCTACGTTGATCCGCAACATTCCCATTGTTGGGCAAGCAAACTGTTATTCAGTTACTTCAAAGGATCGAGTCTAATGCCAATCATATGCATACCGAGTAGGTACTGTAAACCTATTTCATTTCTGAACCTCACTAACTAATATTCGTAACTAGAGTGCTACTAACAAAGTTCTTTAACCTGAGCCAGGGAACATGAGCCATTCATTTTCCGCCGGGGTAGCACTTGCATCCTTCCATTACCAGTCAACCGCAGAGTGCTAGCAAACGACCAGTAAGTTGGCCCGGTGATACTTTCTGCTTGGGGGGAGTTTGTTCAGATGAATAAAACGAGTTTCCTAAAAAAGACTACTATGATCGTCATATTCATTTTACTGTTGAAAAAAAAGAAGAACGGAGCGAAGGATATGGGAGTCCACTCCGGGGTAGCTTTCTCGAGTAGCCTTCTGGAGCGAAGCGAATGATCTACGCGCCTCGGAATATCATACAATGGACGAAATTCCCTATAGCATGAAATGTGTACGATGAAGCTAGCGTATTACTCGCAAAGGGATCGCGCAGAATGCTACAAGTATTGGTACGGTTACTAATGTACCTGATCGTTGCGAATATCTGAGCCTGGAACACACCAAGAGTATGGAGTATCATATAATAGGTCGTTTCACACCTGACTAATGCATATTATGCGGTATGCTTTATGCAGTATATACTAATTTGTTATTATTTTACGTCCCCGACGGTGCCTGGCTATTGCACTTTTTCCTACTTCTAGATATCCAGCACTTGGCAGCCCTTTGCATTCTCTGAACTTCCTTCTATGATATAATGGTAAAACGTATCAATGCAGGTTGAGGAAATAACTATGCAGCATAATGTAACTAGATAATAATTGTGTAGATAGCTGGTCTGGAACAGGTACAAAACAGTCGCCAAAACAGGTGTGAAGTGACCATCAAAACAGTTGCTGAAACGACTGTCAAAACAGCTTCCGAAATGACCGTCAAAAGGTTGCTGAAATGGCTCTCCAAATAGCTGTCGAGCTGACCATCAAAACAGCAGTCAAAACGGCTGTCGAGATGATTGCCAAAATAGCTGTTTGCACGGGTATAAAAGCTATCAAATGGTTCCCAAAATAGAACCCAAAACAGCAGCCATGACAGCAGCAGTGATTGTAGCCACGGCAGCAGCAAAGTATCTGGATTGGGGCTCTTTGGTAGCTCGTCTAGCTAGGTTCAACTAAATAGGAGCTTTCCTGCCACAGGCTAAGGCGAAGGATTAGTCTGGGCACGAGAATAGCTCGTAGCTTGTATCGGCTCACGAAATTCGAAATTATTTGCATACCAGACTCCAAAATATTTCCCCCGGCTTGATATATAAAGCAACATTTGAAGAGGCACAGATAGGAAAACAAGGAGTATTTCCGAAGCCTAAATGGTGGTTTCAATATATTGCACACGTTAAGTATGCAAGGAACACGGCTGAAAGATTCTCTTTCATGTTCCTTGCAGTCGATGCTTCCTCCACTTGGGATCGTCTAGTTGTGACGGCGGAAAAGACAGGGCAAGGGTTGCCGCCAGCGCAGACAATACATTGCTGTATGAGCTACATCACTTCGGCTTCGGTGCATGATCACAATCCGGAGCGCGCTGGGTGCAGTGGTATACCGGGGGCGGGGGGGGGGGGGTGAAGCTCTGGAAAGTATAGAAATACTGAGCAACTATATTGGGTCCAGCGTGAACCTGTAGCGAGGTATCGTCCAAGGATAATAAGATAAGAGATGAACATACCGTATTTTGCCAATAATCAAATGCAGAGCTACATTTCAAAGGGGCGGCGTCAGGGATGTTTGTGAGGCCATCAGGGTTATTTTATGAGATCAACAATTGCGTCTTTGTAGGGCTCCAATCCAGTTTGCCGGAGCGCAAATGATCGGCTGCTTCGATGCACAGTCTTGTCTTGAATAGCACATCATGGTCCAGTCTCGTAACCAACAATGGGTCCCCTGGCTGGATCACTTACATAGCATATTGGCTAGCGTTTGTCGCAGAGATGCAGCGCACAGCTCGTCCATGTGCCTGCCTATCGTATCCTATCGTATCCTGTCCTACCTGCTAGCACAGACAGCACTCGAGCGCGCCGGCGCTGCCGTGTCACCGCGCCTCTGCTGTTCCTACAGAGGCGAGCGGCGCTCGAGCTGTGCGCCCACACTGCGGGCTCTCGTAGCTACGCCCCTCATTCCCCGCTCTCGTGCGCCGTCTGCACGCAGGCAGCGCAGCTGCCGTGCAGTACGGTACGGCGCTTGCTGCGCTTGCTGCGCTTGCTATTGCTGTGCTTGCTATTGCTATTGCTGTGCTTGCTATTGCTGTGCTTGCTGGGCGGCCGCGCCGTGATGCGTCCGGATGGATGCCTCCGTGCGGCCGCGGATTGTGCCCTGCGCTGTACGAGAACGATCGTCGAGTGCTAGAGGAGAGCGGCGCTCGACGGGAGCATGCGTCCTGGGCATGGCTTGTAGCCCGCCCGCTGCATCATAGGACCCTGAAGCGTGAGCGCCGCTGGCCCCGCGGGCCCCGCGTATTGGCCCCCCGCCTCGCGGCCCACAGTCCCTGCCCACGCTGCTTCCCGCAGCCCTGCGTTGGCCCGCGCAAGCAAGCCGTGTCACCACCACCCAGCGCTCCGCTCCTGTCCCCCCCCTCCCGTTGAGAGCCAGCGACCCGAACTGCGCGCTGCCACTGCGTACCTGAACTCTGCCTCTCTACGTTTCGCGACGCTTCCCATGCGACTTTTGTTGTTGAATGCAGCGGCAATATCCTGACCGAGTATACCCCTACTTGCCGCCAATATTTAGATACCCTGTGAAATCGTTTCACTTCTTTTGCGCCTTTTTGTCTCCTAGTACGTGCTCTCCTTCGGCGCAGCCCACTGCACCCCCCCCGTGCAGGACTACCTCTGCAAGCGTCGGACCGCCCCAAACGCGGCCGCCCCCAAACTCAATCACCATTCGCCCTTCCTCGGCCCTGTGTTCAAAGAGAAAGCAACCCCCCCCCCCCCCTCCCCCAGCGTGAATTTCACCAGCAGCCGTCACAATGGCATACGCACAGCAGGGGCCATATCCGTCGCTCCAGCAGCAACCTTTTTATGGCGACCAATACTATGAGGAGCCCCAAATGCGGCAGCAGAATCATGGTCCTCCGCCAAATCATGGTCCTCCACCAGGTGCACAGCGCCCAATGAATCCGCGCCCACCCCCGGTTAGGAACTATGGAAATGGCCCCCCCCCACAGGCAATGGACGGCGGGCCTGGGCCTGGGCCTGGCCGCGGTGGCTATGACGGCGGTGGGGGAGGACGAGGAGGATATGGAGGACCCCCACCTAGTGAGACTCAAAGCTTCCCCACCACCTTCCCAAATTCGACTGTTCCCAGTCGCTGATGAAGCTTATACAGACGCCCAAACAACGGGAAACGGACGCCTTCCCCCACCACAGCAACAGCAGCAGTACATGCAAAACGGCTCGTATGATATGCATCCTGGTCCAAACCGATCCGGCTTAGAAGATGGGATGATGAATATGAACCTAAATGATGGAAGAAATTATGTAGGTCCATACCCACCACCGCAGCAACAGCAGCGTCCCCCTCCACCTAACGGGATGGGAAGACCACCACCACCACCACAACAACAACAACAACAACAGCAACAACAGCAGCAACAACAACAGCAACAGCAACAGCAACAGTTACAGCAACAACAAGATGGCAGGTATGGCGGGCCAATGGGAGGGCCTCCGCCACAGCAACGGCCCCCGCCCCAGAATGGAAACTATCCATCAATGAACGGGCCTCACCGGCAGCCTCCACAGAGGCAAGTGCCTGGACGTGGTTATGGACCTCCACTAAGCGGCCCACACCAAGGTGCACCACCTCAAGGATACCAGAGACAAGGTCCACCACCCCCAATACGAAATTATAATGGAGGTCCGCCTCAGGATGGATGGAATGGAGGGCAGCAGTATGGTAATGTAGGACCACCACTGCGGAGGGCTGTGTCAGGAAATGCACCCCCGCAGAGGAGCATGACAATGCCTGCTCGGAGCAACGATTATATGCCCCCTCCCCCGCCTATGCCCAACCAACAGCAACAGTCAAGAGTTATACCGCAGCATGATCCGAATAATTACTCTGGGCCTGGTGGATATGGGCAACAGCCACCACCCACAATGGAACACAATGTACAACCAGCAGGTTACAGTTTCCGAGGAGGATATAATATGCCGGAGCAGTATGAATATCAAGTAAATGATGTTCTTGATTCATATTATGACGGGTCTGATCAACAATACGGTGGACCTGCTGAATCTCAATACTACCAAGGTGGGCGCCGCGGATCTGAGGCACTTGCACAAGCTGGGCCGCCTAAAAATTATATTGAGGGGTTTGACCCAGCGTGGGAGGCCCCTCAGCCAAATTCAAACGCCTCTTTTGTTGCTCACGCTCATAGGAGCCGTAGTCACCCAAATCTCAAAGGCGGCTCTTTCCAGACCAATTTCAGGGATAGTAACCAGAGTGGATATTCTCAGAGTGACCAAATGGCTCCTGTGGAAATGCCTGGGGATATGCCACCCTTGCCTATTAGTCCTAGGCCTGGAACGTTTCCCACACAAGCAGAGCTACCACCAGTACTAAGAGTAAAGACTCCTGCTCCTGGGCAGCGCCAAGCACAGTCACCACCTCCTGGGCTGTCAAATGGGCCTCCAACCGGTCTACCCCAGGGCTACCCACCTAATGGTGCACAACAGTCTTTTCAACAAAATGGACCACCCCAACTTTATCCATTACGAATGCAGTCCGGTGACTCGCTGCCCCATCATCCCTCACCAGTGCAAAGCAATAGATCCTCAAATCCAGATGCACTACCAGAACATCCAGCGCCGACCAGGCCTGGCTTAATGCAAGATCAAGGGCCGCCACCGATGGGCCACCCACCCCCAGTTCGTCAATATACTCCTAGGGGAAGTATTGACAATAGGTTGCAGCAAATACCTCCTCCTAAGGGCCCTCTTACTCAATTGGAGCTAGAGAAGGCGATACAGATGGCAAAAGTTGCTCCCAATGATCAAGCCCTGCAGCTGGCTCTTGCAAAGAAGTACATCGAGGCCGCAGACGTCCTTGCTGACGAAGGAGGAAGGGCAGATGCTAAGACAATGAAAAAGAATAGAGAAAATTACATATTTGATGGGCATAAGATAATAAAGAAGTTGGCAAATGGGGTAATTCCAAATTCAGGAAATTGTATCTGCAAGATATTGAGCTGACTTTTTGTGGATAGTCACATCCTTACCCTGAAGCCATGTTTTTCTTGGCTCAGTGCCACGGTGATGGGGCTCTGGGATTACAAGTCGACCGAGAACGGGCGTTCAGCTTGTATCAATCTGCGGCCAAATTGAACCATGCACCATCAGCGTATAGAACAGCAGGTAAGCTTTTACTCGACAAGTGTTGATGTAGGCAAGTGGCTGATGAGCGTCAGTTTGTTGTGAAATTGGTGCTGGTACTAAGAAAGATCCTATAAAATCTGTTCAATGGTATAAGAAGGCTGCATCATTAGGTGATACTGGTGCGATGTATAAGCTTGGTAGGTCACCTGAGAAATAAGGTTTGGTGTGGGAAGGCTAACTCCTACACTAGGTATTATCCTGCTAAAGGGCTTGCTTGGTCAACCAAAGAGCACTCGAGATGCACTATCTTGGTTGAAACGGGCTGCGGATCAGGCTGATGCCGATAACCCACATGCGCTTCACGAATTGGTACATAGCTACTATTGCAATTCGTTAGGGATGATTGCTAACCTAGCCTAGGGCCTTCTTTACGAGCGCGCAGATGGCCGAGACCAATACATTATTCCGGACCACAATTATGCTCGGGAGCTATTTACCAAAGCAGCAGAATTAGGATATGCTCCATCGCAGTTTAGGCTTGGGCATGCCTATGAATTTGGTCTTATGGGCTGTCCAATTGACCCACGGAAGAGCATTGCATGGTATAGTCGTGCAGCAATGAAAGGAGAACCGGATAGTGAACTTGCGCTCAGCGGGTGGTATCTCACTGGAGCTGAGGGAGTACTAGAACAGAGTGATACAGAGGCATATCTTTGGGCCCGACGGGCTGCGGAGAAGGGATTAATGAAGGCAGAGTATGCGGTCGGGCACCTTACAGAATCTGGGTTTGGGGTTCCACCTAATTTGGAGGAAGCGAAGCGATGGTATTATAAGGCCGCAAGTAAGTATTTCTTCTTTCGCACTTCGAGGGACTGCGATTGCAGACAAGAGGGTGGGTTTGATGCTAACAATTAGGATAGGTCAGGGGTTCCCCAAAGCACAAGAAAGGTTAAGAGATTTGAAGAAGGGAGGTTCGGGGCAGCAGAAGTCTCGAGAGCGACTCTCGAGATCTAATGTCAAGAGCAACGATGACTGTTCCATTATGTGAGAGGGGAGGTATAGGAAAGGGAAGTCTTATGCGCGGTTAATGGGTGAAATGAATGAGGCGTGTAAATAAGTAATCATCTGGTGGGGGAAACGTGATAAAAAGCGGTAAATTAGTGGTGAAGGATTGTTTATTTTCTTTCTGACGGGCTGGATAGGGGTTATGGATGTAACAAAGTGTATTTGTAATTGTTTTCATTTGGTTTGTGTGTGTATATGTGCATGTTTATCTGCGTTTTGTTCTTCCATTTCTTTCTGAATCCCTTTCGTTCTTTGCATGGTCACAAGGCAGTCTCAACAACATTTTGTTGAGGGTTCCTTTTATTTTGTAACATTATTGTCCTATTCCTTTTTTTTTTTTTTTTTTTTTTTTTTTTTCTTGCCCTGCTGCGTTTTGCATTGATATCCCTTTCTTTCGTTGTTCTGGAACTTTTGGTGCATTTTTCTAATTTGAGTTAACTTGTGTTGATGACATTCGTTTTATATGTTGATTTGAATTCACGGGTGAATTGTTGTTTTTGTTCGCTTTGCTTTGTGGCACAATATTGAAGTCGGATGACCTAATGAGCTTGAGATCTACAGCTAGTTCCAGACGACTTGAGAATCAACTTTTTACGAAAGAAGAGCCAGGTTCGGGAAAGCCAAAAATTAGCAAATTCTTACTCATACACGTACATACGCAACATATAACCCGAGAACTGCTACTTCGAGAAAATCGGATCCTCAAAAAGGCAAACCAAACGTTACCCGCACCCCAAAGTTAAGGTAGTCCAGTGTCTGTTGGATTTCAAAGCAGAGGTTAGCTTGCGTTTGTAACGGCCGGCTGATGGTTGAGTAAGGTTTAGTTAAGCATTTGCAGTTGCAAGTTACAGTCGCGCATGAGATAATTCGAGCTAGCTAAGTAAAGTTACTCTAATTATCATATGAGAACTGCTTAGATTAAGTAGCTTCCTGCTTATATATATCTTTGGCAAGTGGGGGGATCTATAAAGCTTTGACGGAATATATAGATATTCAAACAAGATTCGTGACGGAAACTGAGGTAACAATACCGGCCTTTATCTCTTATCTCCAGTCTTCGGTTGAATCTCGAGCTTGAAGGCTTCTCCTACAATTGGACATCGGAACGATATCACACAAATTCAAAAGAGCTTGATTAGTTGACTTTTGAACTTACCTCTTCTTTTTCCCTTTTTCCCTTTTCATACCCGTCTGTGTAAGTAAGTACCACCTAGTACGGCAGTAGCTCTATTCGTCTGCATATCACCGACCGCGGCACTACCGAGTCCTACGGCGACCTCCGTCGCAAATCGCGACCCACGCCCGCCGGGTCGCATCTGCCGCATCACCAGCCCCCCCACCGCTGCAACCATCATCCTCAAATCCCCCTCCTCCACCGCCCATCTCCGCAATGGCCACAACCGCAAAGACTCCCATCTACTTCATCTCCCATGGCGGCCCCAACATCATGTACGACACACTGCATCCGGCCTTCTCGGCGCTCGGCCGCCTCGGAACGCAAATCACGGCTGCGCTTGCTGCAGTCCCGGGGGGCGCGAAGGGCGTCGTAGTGTTTAGTGCGCATTGGCAGGGAGGCAAGAATCGGGTGCTGGTTAATGTGGATGAGGGAGATGGACTGATTTATGATTTTTATGGGTTTCCGGATGTTAGTATTTTTCCCTGTTGTTGCCATACGATGGTGGATGTATGCATTCAGGAACATTAGGAGCTGACTTTATGGGAAATATAGCATTACTATAAGGAGAAGTACCCGCACAGCGGAAGCAGGGAGCTTGCAGAGAAGGTCCTAGGGCTACTGGAGAATGCCGGCATTAAAGCGGAAGGCGTGAAACGAGATATAGATCATGGCGTTTGGGCTGGGTTTAAGTGCAGTAAGTTACCCTGTACAAATTTACAACCTTGGGCTCAGGTGTCTGATATCCGGCGGTACAGTGTTCGACCCGGAAAAGAACCCGCTCAAGGCCCCCATCGTCCAGGTGTCCTTGTATGATAATGAAGACGCGGAGAAACATTACAACCTAGGAAAGGCTGTCGCAAGTTTGCGCGAGCAGGGTTACATGGTGGTCTGCTCTGGCATGGCGGTACGCCCCCTCCCCCAAAATCCCCTCCAATGCCATGACTCATAACATCTCGTTTCGCAGGTCCACAACCTCCGTGACCTCCGCTTCACCCTTGGCACTAAAAAGACTCTCGACTACGTCCACACCTTTGACGCCGCCCTGAAAGCTGCTGTCGCTGACACTAAGCCCGGCGAGGAGCGCAAGCACGCAATGGAGGAGCTGCTGAAGCGGCCGGATGCGAGAAAGGCGCACCCAGAGTTTGATCACTTGCTCCCAATATATGTTGCCGCGGGAGCCGGCGGAGAGGGTGTGGACGTTTCCGGAGATGTCGATGAGTTGGGCGCAGTATAGATTTGGGGAGGTGAATGCGGAGGTGTAGGAGTTTAGGTTTTTTTTTTGCAACTTTTTTCTTTCTTTATTTCATTCCATTGTGTTCGTTCTTCCAGGACTCTGGATGTGTATGTGTATTTAGTAGATATATTGGCATTTTGGAGGCAAAGGTTTTCGAAGGTATCATAGTTCATTTTTTGCCTTGTAAGAAATACCTGAACCAAATTAATATAAAAAATCCCAAAAAGTAATATTCTTCATGTCAAATCCGTTGTACAGTACAAATCCGAAACCGTGCAGGATATATCGTCTGGCAGCCACATAAATATGTACCTGGTCGCTTGCTGGCTTGCGTGCTTTGCCAATTCAAATTGTTGATCAAGCAGTTTTTATTATCGCAATATCCGCCATTATTGAGCAACCGCATCACCTTCCCTCGGCTTCAATAAAGACGATGGCTTTGCTAGTGCAGAGACTTTTTCTTCGATTTCCCTCTCTGATAGACCTATGTAGAAGAATTGCTTTATAAGCAATTCCGCTGCGCCGGCGGTGGAAAGGCGGGTAGAGAGGGGAAGAGAGAGGGGGGTGTTGGGACTCACCTGATAACGGCTCTGAGACCTCTTTACCTAGCTCTGCGGCGGGAATCAGTCTACTGAAATCGCAAGCGTTTGGCGGTGGGGAGGGCTGGCTCTGAGTCAATTATTGAGTGACAGGGTGAGACGCACCGTATCTTGCAAACACCTTGGGCTCGATCCCGAAGGCCTCGCGAATCATGATGGGGGTGTAGGGATTGTGCTTTTTCATGACGGGGTAGGACTTTGAGAGGAATGAGCTATGCAGTGGAAGGGATGTCAGTTGCGCGGATACTTGTCTGTTTTGGGCGGAATTGGCTGGCGGTGAGGGGAGGGAGGTAAATGCTACCGCAGTGTACCGCTCGTTTCGCTCGTTTGGCAGAGCAGGAAGCGAAGTTCCTTGAGGGATTTGGAGAAGGCGTAGCGGGATGACATGCTAAGGATCAATTGCGTTGGGGGAAGAGCAGTAGATGTGGGTTGAATTGGATGGGATGCTGGGGGGGAAGCGTGCAGTGCAAGAGGAATGAGAGATAAGATAAGATTAGATGCGCGTGAGATGGCGGGAGAAGAGATTGAGAAGATTAGATGATAACAGAAGTGACATCCCCGAGCGCTAGTGCGAGCTCCTTTATTAACGAGGGTTGCAGTACTTATGTCTAGCTAGTAAAATATGTATTCGGACATAGCGCATAATGTGCATTAGTACCCCTGTCCGAATACATATTTTACTGGCTAGTACCACATAGAACGGCGTACAGTATGCAGTTCGACGTATGCAGTTGGTTGCATACAGATAGCATACCTGGAGAGATTTGGAATATTCCCGCCTACCTGTCGGCACCTGCCCCCCCCAGTTGCGCACCGCACAGCTTTCATTCAGCCCCCCTCAACATCTGTTTCTGAAAAATTGTAGTCAGGGTCAAATTAAACTCGACCTTACTTTGACTCAAGCTTGTCGGCACTACCGCCAACCATCAACCATCTCCACTCATTACCACCCACCACCACAGCAGTTGACACAACACCCCAAATCAGGGAAGTGCTCTCGCCGACAGCAAACAGAGGAGGGATTCCGGTATATTAGGATTAAGGCTACTCGATAGGCAGCAATTATGGCCACACAGGCATCAGCACATGTCGCAAAGAAGGCGATCAACCCTGCGTTTAACCCTCGCACTGTACATTTCTGGGTGCGTTTCTTAATTCAAAATCGTCCCTAAAAATGGACTCTGACGGAGGAATTGATGTGTGTCTTATGGGTCGTCAGATTTATGGCTAACACCCTCCATTTTTCTGAACATTTTAGGCTCCAATTCTAAAGGTACCTATGATTCACCATCCCCAAGCGCACCGGATTGACCAAACTCAGCCGCCCCACCCCTCCCGGTTTCAACCACCAAACAAAAACTGACCTAACCTTCTCACCAGTGGGGCCTCGTCATCGCCGGTATCGGCGACTTCTACCGTCCCGTCGAGTCCCTCTCCGTCACGCAAAACTTGGCCCTCTTGGCCACCGGTTCCATCTGGACCCGCTGGTGCCTCATCATCAAGCCAAAGAACTATCCGTACGTGCACCACCACCCCTTCTGATTTGCGGTGAGAATATCAATATTCGTGAAAGCTTGGGAGAGCTAATGACCTGTCGTGACAACAGGCTAGCAGCCGTCAACTTCTTCCTTGCGGGCGTCGGCACCGTGCAAATGAGTAGGATCGCGTGGTATGCATTTTCTTACTTATGTATCCCCTTCCTTCATCTCCTTCCTTCTCACTTCTCTCTCCCCCTCCGCAATCCATCCCCGCTCACCCTGGCGCAGCATACAGCTAACAACAAGTCCCTTTAGGTACAACTGGAATTTAAAGAAACAGCAAGACGCCGCTGCTCGCGCCAGAAATCCCACTCCGACACCAGCGTGA
The DNA here is from genome assembly GCA_015179045.1 of Kalaharituber pfeilii. Taxonomy (NCBI): domain Eukaryota; kingdom Fungi; phylum Ascomycota; class Pezizomycetes; order Pezizales; family Pezizaceae; genus Kalaharituber; species Kalaharituber pfeilii. Next base: position 650,850 of record WHUZ01000006.1, on the reverse strand, counting down.
GGAAGACGGGGGATGATGGGGAGTGAGGAGGGAATGGAGACTGGGCAGCGGTGGGTAGGTGTGTGGTGAAGGGGAAGTGTCAGTTACTATAGAGGTTTCAATAATAAAAACTGCAAAAGAAGGTATTATTATATCCATACATATATATATGTGGTTCCTTTTGCTACATATCAACTTGCTTGATATCGGAGGTACATAGCTTAGGTGCCTCGTAATAGGATACAGGAGGAATTACTCAAAATTGTTGGCAAGTTTATTCTACTATACTGTAGCGGAATGTTATGAGTCCCATACAACCGTACATACCCGATATTTGAAAGACGACAGACAGCACTGAGACTGGAGACCAGTCTGGACAGACAGACGCTAGGTAACCTGACTCCCTGAGCAAGTATTTCTCTATCTGGAAACTGCCATTGACATTTCCAACAGCCAAACTAATCCCCAACTCCATTTCATCAACGACGTAAGCAAGTTAAGTTACATTCCTCCTATTCCTCTCATCTTCTTCATCGTCTCCATTCCTGCCTACAGGCCCCATCATCTCTTTTTCTCTGTGCCATTTCACCCATCCAAGATAGCCCATCAGGAGCACAGTCAAACTTGAGCAACCCACAAACTCCACAAACTTTAATCCCAACCAAGCCCAGACCCCAGTAAAGATAAAACTCCACAAAGGCAGTAACTATAACCAACAATGACCATGATAACCAGAAGCGAAAAGGAAAATACGACGAGAAAGCAGAAGCACATAATCGCAAGCACTTTGGCGAAAGAAAAGATAAATAAAAGGACATAAAGGATGCAAAGACACCAGAAACATACACACCCATACACCTGATGCTCGCCCGAGACATAATTGATTTGAAGTACAATGTCATTCATCCACAACCTCCGCAGAAAGCAAAACGAAAAAACCAAGCTCACGAAAAAAAAAAAAAAAATGTAACTTGCAGCAAAAAGTGTACAACAGGCAATATCCGCATCTTCCTTTCAGGGACGACGTAAAGTGAATGGTATACTGTATGCCTCAGAGGATGAGAAGTGGTATGGTGGTAGGGTATGTATAGTGAGATGCGTAGAATGAAGTATAGTATGCCAAATGAAATAAGAAGATGAGAGAGAGAAAGAGTGCCATTATAAGCCCACTCTAATAAAGATGACAATGCTAATAATGAAAACCCACAACGACCATAGCGTGATTATCAATTCAAACAAAGCAGCCTCCACTCAGTCATACTCGTCACAACTTTAGAGAGATCAGTACAGTCTACCCTGTAATTATCTTACCCTCGCGGAGACCAGCACAACCTACGTCTCCTGATCGCTGTCGACCGGTCGTATAGTAGCCACCTCAGTCTCCTCTGAATTTCTCCGCTCATAATACTTACCAGCTGTCGAATTTAGCTCCAAGGGGACAACATCCTCATCTCCGAAGTTCGGGCCTCCCCACCCTGCACTTGATGCAGATGGAGATATTGGTGGCGGTAGCAGTTTCTGCGTGATTTCTCCTTCTGGAGGCGGTGATAGTCCGTCGTCCACTTCCTGTCCGTTACCACCTTCGCCATCATCGACTCCGCCGTTAGTCGTGCTCCCTGTGTTTACCATGTCAATGGTGCTATTCGAGAAAGCTGCACTGAAAATGCTGCGCTCGTCTTCCTCATCGTCATACAGATTCCGTGCGGGCGGAGACAGTGCTCGGAATTTTCCGTTTCCATGTCCAACCTGGTGATACATCCCATCGCCTCTACCTGTCCCGTTTCCGGCTCCAGATCCGCCACCACCACCACCAGTAACAGCATCATGATTCACGCCTCCCATAACCGGGCTATGCGGACTCGGCAGTATACTATGCGCCGGGAGAATGCTGAACATTGTTCCATTGCCATTGACGGCGTCCTCACCGCCAGTCTCTGGAGCAAAGGGGTCCTGTGCACGAGCAATCAGGTCATCTAGTCCACCGCCAGCACCATCCCATCCCTTCTGAGCGACCTTCTCAAAGATCTCGACTTCAGCACGGACGACAAGAGCTGCGCACTCAAGAATACGGTTAGAGGTGTCAGCTGTGAGATTGTGTGCGATGCGGTAATGCTCGTATTTGAGCTTATCAAGCTCGTCGATAAAGTGTGTCAGGTCCGTGAGGGCAGTGCGGTAGGCGCTGAAATCTACGGGTATAAAGTCAGTCTAGGGAGGGATGCAAATGGGAAGGATGAGGGCTTACTCCGTCGCTTCTGCCTTGCAAGCTTCAAGTATTCTCCCTCCCGTTTGTGCAACTCCTTGCCCCGTCGGGATTCCTCTTTCCGGAATCGCTCTTCGTTCTCCGTAGTTTTCTCTTTGTACAAATCTATCTCGTGCAGCAGTGGAACTTCAAAGCCGCGGTATAGACTCTCACTTAAAATGTGCGTATTACTGGCTATGAGGTATTGCAGACCACCTGCATTTAGTATGCCATGCCCATTGGGTCCAGCGCCTTTACCTGTTTTGATTGGTCAGAAGCTGTGGTTGGCTACAATGGATCCGCACTAAGTATGTGGGGTGGAGGGAATAGAAGTGCGGGGATCGAAAAGAGCTTATAGGGTAAGAAAATCTAGAAGCGGAGAATTGATACATACATCGTGCACAAGCCTCGAGAGCTGCTCCGAATGTAGAGGCAGCTGAGGAAATAGCAGCAAGAGCTTTCCGGTAGCCTTTTGCCGCTGTTAGTAGATTCTCGTATGCGGCTATTGAGTGTGCGACGTCCGCACGAGAAAGGATGTCGGTCGGTATCGGCGACGATGAAGACGGTATTGGGATGTTTATTGTTGATGGAGGAACAGCGGTTGAAGTGTATGATGCCGTGGGGGATGGAGGCAACCCTGGGATGCCGCTACTCACGTCGGTCGTTGGGATGCGGTCATAGACATGTTCCTCTAGCTAGTTAATTGAAATCGGGAGCGTGGGGCGGGGGGGGGGGGGGGGGAGGGGTGTGTGGACGACGCGATTCTGTTGCAACGGTGATGGTACTGAAGCAACGAAGCGACAATGAATGAGATGACGAGTACAATCGAGAGCGAGGCAAAGATGAAAGATTGCGAGAATAAGAAATAGAGATGAAGAGTAGTATTGGAGGAAACGAGGGTAGGAGTAGTATGGAGAAGGGCACAAAAGCTTGTAGAGATAGGAGGGGGGGGGGCAGTGGTAGCGGGCCGCCTGTTTCGAAGTGCTCGGGACAGTCTTGGGTGGACCGGGGGGAGGGGCCTGCGGTTGTCACTTGGGGCGTGTGTGGGGGTGGGGCCGGGAGGAAGCCCAATCCTCACAACTTATCAGCCTTCCAGACTCGACTATCGCAAGCGTATGTATAGCATCTGCCCGTTGAACAGAGAGGGTAGCCTCCAAGCAACAGCAGCCCTCGAGAGCCTTCCCACACAAGCGGAGGATTCAAGAAGCTGGACGACAGATTCGATCAAAGGATGTTACATTAACGGAGGATTCGTGGGGCTCGTACCTTTCTTTGTGTCTCTTGAGGTGTGTTGTATCGTGTAGCTATGCGTGCGATCAGAACTGGCCGATTCACAAGCAGAGTGGTGCGTCGTGTGCCATGCCACCAGTGCGTTGACCGTATAAAAATAGAGGGCGAGAGACGCTTGGTCCTGGAGAGATGCAGAGATGCAGAGAGATACTGGCCACTGAGGAGGGTTGATGCAGCATTTGCAAGCAGCTCAGGAATGGCCCGGGCAAGCTCAGGTGGGCCAGAGGGATGAATACACCGCCGTCGAGGGGGGGCTTATCACAAGCCGGGACTGTGTTCATCATCGTCCTGCCGGGCTATCCTGTAAGAGGCGTAGATCACTCGGAAAGGGTGCTGTCGACTACGTTACTGTACTGCGCATGTGAGATATGCACACGCACATCCGGTTGTGCAGGGTGCAGTCGGGCCAGACGGCCTCGGGGTATACGCATGTACCCTCCGCCCCCGATCCGGCCGCGGATGTACACCTGCGATACATACGGATCACTGCCAGTGCTCACCACCCACACACGTAGCCTGATATGAGGCCGGTGTGGAGCAGTCGATCTGGCCAACACGACAGAGGGACGCCTCCATCTCACTCATGATACGAGCCCCAAGCCCTTGCCGGCCTTGGTGTAGCATATGCCAGTCGGCTACCACGTCGGGATGTGTTACATAGCGGGCAGTATTCCCAGACTACCCATTTACGTTATGTCTTCGCTGTTAGCTGAGTCGCATAACCCCCCACATTTCTGGTTCTGCAGAGAGATACACAGCACCATAAAGCCCCAACATCCCTTCCGCGAATTCGATTCGGCACCAATATAGTAGTCTACATCAGTGCAGAGACTAAGTTCACACATAAGCGCGAGCCATTGCAGAATTACCATCATAGTTTGGTTTGCCATCATAAAAAATAAAGGACGAAATGAACAACTCATACTACCGCTAGCAATGCAATCATTCTGTGAGAAAAAGAAATATGTAACTGCAATAGGGAAAGGAAAAGGAGGAAGGAGGGGGAAAGTCTTGTTTTCATTTACAGAAAATGCACCAGCAATGCGCCACCATTATGGTTTACATATATACACAAATATTGCCCATCAGAAGAGAGAGAATTGTTGAAAATGCCAGAAAAAATGTTCATGAGCACTGCCCATGACAGCTATGTCGCCACATGATATCTTGATACCACATGATTGGATAGACCACCCTCAATTTTTGATTGCACCATTGAACTCTTCTACCGACATGTCAAACCTTGCCGCTGCATCTTCTGGAGTCAAACACGCTACCAAAGTCCCTGAGCCCAACGTTTGCGGGACTGCATAGCAATTTGCATTCTGGGTACATTTGTGCGCGGATTGGTAAGTCCCTTTTTCACATTGTATGATTTCGCGACCTGCAGTGCCCTGGCACGCCAACAGGACATCCGGATCACATCTCTCCCCTGTTTCCGTTTTGGCAAAATTTTTGTTCAACTTGATAGCACGTTTGATGTTATCAGCGAGTAGGTCTGGGTCCACCGTTTTTGTCGGTAGCGGAAAGCCTGTAGTAGTCGTAGGCTTGTCGTTACCAAGGTCTGTAGATATGGGACTGGTCCCAACGGATTTAGAAGACACAGAGGTCGACTTTGCTGGAACCGTCGTTGGTGGAGGAGCAGTGGGCTGTTCAGTTACTTGCGGAACTGTCTCTGTGGGAGTTGTCGTCTCGCCTTTTTCAGGTAGAGAAGTGCTTGTTGGCTCTGTGTCCGCTGGTACCGTTTTCGTCCTCGTTCTCGTGTTAATTGTATCTCTAGTGGTAACTCTTGTGACTATCCCAGGCTCATCCTCAGCTGGAGTAGAAACTGGCTTTTCAGAGAGGGTCGTTGTGACTGAAGAGGTGCTAAGCTCTGGTTGCACTGTCGTAGGTGGCGAAGGATCTCCCAAATCGACCTCAAGCGTGAGAGTTTTCGTGAAGACCATGACAGTTGTAATCAGTTGCTTTCTCTCTTGTAACTCACCCACCTCTCTGCGCAAATGGTGGCTTAGTGGGCCAGCGGATACACAGCTAGCCATGAAGGCAGCACATGCATACGGGAGGATAGCTGTGAGAAGCATCGATTTCGAAGAATGATCACGAGAAGAAAAGAATGTAGTGCTTGATTTCGTAGAGTCAAGATGATGAGGTATAGACAAAACTCAAAAGAACCACAGAAGAGGCCTTTGATAGCGGGGTGTTGTTACAAGGAAAGTAAGAAGACTTCAAGCCTTTCTGGTCCCAGACCAATGATGAAAACGAGAGAACAAAAAAGGATTATCGTCATGAAAACATCACCTGCAATAATCCGGCATGCTGCGTCGATGGAGGTTGAATGGGCAAGGTGGGGCATTCATGATATAAGTTCAGGTACAATGAAAAGGTTGTAGTCTAAAGTTGCAGCCATTGAGCGGTAGCAAAGCTGTGCCGTTGCAGATTGAGGATTGATCGGTCGTTTTGCGTAATTGTGTTGGTGGAATGAGCAGCAGCCTGACGTGCAGAGATTGAATGTAAATAGTACAGAAACTGCAGATCACTTTTTTTTGGGTTGTGCCCTGGCTCCTGGAATGCTGGAATCCAATGGCATCCATTGAAGCAGCTGTCTTAAGGGGTTCTGCAGATCTAAAGTGTGGCGCTAGTGTTTCAATGTCTATGAAAAGCCTAGCCACGCTGCCACGAACACTACTGTGGCTTGCACATGCCTAAAATGGTAGTTGCGTCTGAGAGGACCTGAGTACAAGTAAACTTAGCTCCCAAGCTGGTCCTCAGCTTTTGCCATCAACTCACCTCTACAGGGCCGTCAACTCCAATCAGACTGCAGGCTATTTTTCCTCATGTCTGTCAAGTGTTAGCTGGATTGCGAGGGGTAAAGGAGGTTTCAAGTGATTGGAGCAAGGAGGGCTCTCAAGTACCGGTAAGTACGTATCGATCTGTAGAGACCGTCTCAAATGCTTTGACAGAAGTTTGAACAATCTCAATGCTTCCGCCCGGTCGCAGTGCACTTACCATCACAAGCTTGCTTAAACAGTATACAGATATTAGTTGGATATCGTAAGTTCTGTGTCAACGATTCTGGGGGAATACCCCACTCTACTATATAATGCTCTGTAACGGGCATTTATCTCAGATATCAACCAACGGCTGGACAAAACACATTCCTATTGACAATGATTTTCAGCAAAGAAACGTATAATCTAAAACGAACGTACCTGATCTGACAGGAAGTGGCTCTGGTCACAGGAGGTATGTATGCGAATCGTTCCATATATCTGAATATTGATTGATAATATGTCTGACAATGGGCAATGCGGGCTAAGAGAAAGTTTCTGTCCTCGAGTTCACAAGGCGTGCCGCAAAGGGTTTACATAGCCTCAAGAATAGAGTCCAAGGCTATGTGTCGTAACTATCCTGATCATGGGCTGAAGACTTTGAGGCGGATAGAGGAATTGTAGCCGTTTCTCTGCACCCAGGCTGATAGTGACAGCCATATATCCTTTCCACGAATGATTGGGCCTTCTTGGTTCGGTTATGCCAATATCCACCCAAACTTAACACCAAGATTGTGGTTGATGGGTTGAGGGCTCTTACCATCAGATTGCGCTTTGTACTTCCCTCAACAGTTATTGTAGAGAATGGAAGCAGCTATTACTATCCAGTGATGAGAAAAGAGACGCCCTCATCATATGCACAAGACGAGGAATTCGCCGATAAGCCGTGTAGATATACAGAGAATGTATTGAAAGAGAAGAGGTATTAATATAAACTAGTGAAAGTGCAGAGTGAAAATTTAATTCCATAGGATAAGAATACCTAGTGTAGCCGCAGCTTTAGTTATACCTCTTATTTTGTATTTTGCTAAAGTCATATCTTAATGTTAATCAATATCAGCCGACGCCGCAACATCTGTCAGTGCCGTAGTGCCGTCACTATCTTTTGTAATGTCTCTTGTTTTCTCCTATAGAATGATTATCAATATATACGTTTACTAACTTTCTACCATAGCCATCTTTGCCAGGAAGATGATGAGCTCATCATCCTCGCAGGGGGCCTTGAAGTAGCATACCTCGCATTCCCATCATAGCAACAAGCCTACTGCCACTCTAGATACTTGGCACCAGCGTAAGTCTTGGCAACCCACGTGACATGCCATGTCTTTTGAGGAACAGTCACGGCAAATTGTGTGTGCGTGGGGCAGGTGTGGGGCAGCCTGCGAAGTTTCAAAAAACACAAAATTAATAGGGCCCAGAGCGAAAAAGGAGTATTCACCACCAAAGCAATCATTAAGTCTCCATCCCTATAAGGTAAGTGGACTGATTCCGGTTTCATTTATCGCTGGTGTATTTACAGTATCCTTTTTTGCTCGTTATCGCTGTGAAGAGTGGTGTGTGGATATGTTGTGGACTTTGCGGAGAGGAAACCTCCCAGTAGTTTCATTCCTATCTTCCCCTCTCGGCCAAGATCACGTTTTGCGTCCCACCTCAAATATACACACAATACAGAGTTTATACCAAAGTTGTTCTTCCCTCCTGCCCTCCCTCTCTAGACTCGCCTCCTGCCTGTTTATTTTGAGAAAATAACATCAAGGGCTAATCGTTCTTATCCAATTACGTCACAGTCCATCGTACCTACTCATAAACCACCATGGCCGACCCCAGAATTGAGGACGTCACTGAGGAGGAGAACAAGAAGGCCCTGGTCGAGGAGCACGAATCCGAGGATGAATCTGGAAATGAGGTTGAGGCTGGTGAACTTCCATCCGGTTCTGCAGTCACCATCCACTCCCGCAATGAAAAGAAGGCTAGGAAGCAGATTGCCAAATTGGGATTGAAGCATGTCCCAGGCATCACCAGGGTTACCTTAAGGCGGCCAAAGAACGTATGTGAAATTGCATCTAATACATTCTGATACTAACCAGATGCTAACATGTACCGTTTACGGCCTTTCAGATCCTGTTCGTCATTAGCAACCCAGATGTCTACAGGTCCCCCTCCAGCAACACCTGGATTATCTTTGGCGAGGCCAAGATCGAGGACCATAACTCTGCTCAGGCTTCCGCTGCTCAGCAGCTCGCTGCCGCTGAGAGTGCCTCCCAGATTGGGGCCGACTTTGCTGCGGCCGCTGCCGCCAACAAGGACAAGGCCGCTCAGAAAGAGGAAGAGGAAGATGATGGTGAAGAGATTGATGAGAGTGGACTGGAACAGAAAGACATTGAGTTGGTCATGGCCCAGGCGAATGTATCAAGGAAAAAAGCCGTAAAGTCAGTATCCCATTTTCCTTACCCTACTTACAACAAGCACCCATGATATTTAACATCTATTCTTCCCAACAGAGCCTTGAAAGAAAACGACAACGACATAGTGAACTCAATTATGGCACTAAGTGTTTAACTTGGAATTCCCTTTTAAAACTGCGGGTATTTGGCCAAATTTATTCTGATTGTGGATCATACTTTTGTTTTCCCCTTCCTTGGTACTTCTTTGGGATGGTTTCTGCTGGGAGTCTCATTAAAAAGCGATAACTACTCAAGACAACATGCTGGACTGCTTTTTTAATTAGTAGCACTTACGAGTTTTGACGCTGTAACATGCTAATGGTGAACGGCGCCCGTTTCGTAACTGTTGTAATCTGGGATGGCACATATACTGGGCACAGCTAGTCTTGGCATCACATCCGTTTTGAATATTGATTCTGAAGAGAAAATGAATTCTACTGCTTCCAAGAAAGAAACCAATTCCAAAATTATAGACTCAGGACCGAATTGTAAAATGAAATGAAAAAAAAAAAAAAAAAACAGATTATAGCCCAGTGTATCGTATACATGAGCCCACCAGCACCCCTATCAGGTTGACGAGAGATACCAGACATCACTGAAGAAAGGTTATGAAGATTCATTAACGGTGACTTTCTTGACTGCTTCATCATAGGGGCCCTTGTAACACAAACTTTTCCTTCTGACCAGACGCCTTTTGCCTTTTCCGCATCAGAACAAAAGAACACGGGAACCAGAGGAGTACCGCAGCATAAATAAGGAAAACAGGAGGATAAAAAGGAAAACATGCGTACGATAAAGAAACTGATAGTGAGAGACATAGGGAGAAAAACGGAAAAATGGAGAGATTGTGGATAACGAGTGGCAATTTAGATGTTATCAATATCGACCTCTCCGTCCTCCTCGCCTTCGACACCGAACTCGACCCATTCGTCGTTGCCCTCGTGGCCCTAGAGGATATGGCGTTAGTGAAATGTTCATGAAAGCAATGTATAGGTATAACAAAGAGGCAAATGAGGACATACGAAGGTGTCTGTCTCGTTAATCTTCGCACTCTCTGGTAGTTCACCGTATGCCTTGAGATTTCGGGCCTCGTCGGCAGTATACTTCAAGATAACGTCCCCTTTCTCATCTTGGTAGTCTCGTAGGGAAAGAAGGATGATATCCCCCTGGTTGATCCAGACCTGTTGAGTGAAGCACGCACGTTAGCACAAAATTGTCCGCAGAGATGATATATGGAGCTGATGGAGCAGTACCTTCTTCCTCAACTTGCCGCGGATGTGTGCTAACCTCTTCTCGCCATCGAAGCACATAGCTTCTAATCGCCCGTTTCCTAGCATCTTGACGACTTGTGCATATTCTGCCAATTCGAATGTTCTCGTTAGTATGAACAATGAATGAATATTGCGCATCGCCACCACACATTCCGCAAGACAAAGTATTGAACTCCATACCTTGACCGTCTTCCTTGAACGTCAACTCGCGCTTTTCATTGTCGTTCTCGTTCTTCCCCCTTCTTCGGTTTTTACCACCCTGTATGATCCTGTTAGTTTCAATTCAATATCGATAAGAGCGTACCCAGCGAGGGCGGGGGTGGGGGCGGGGCAAATTAATTATCTGGGTAGGATATTTGCGCGGAAAATGAGCAGAAAAACATACTTTTCCCTTATTCTTAGGCATGTTTGCTGTTTATTCGAAAGAGAACGGCTTTTTCAAAGTATCTGGTTGCTGTGGAAAGAAAGCGTTGGAATATAAGCTGAGGCACTGGATGGGAACGTAAAGTCCCTGGCGGTGTATTTAAAGGCGATGAAATGTAGGTATGAGTGGTGACTTAGTGGTGGCTAACCTTACTTCTATGGGGGCTTGGCGGATGTCTGCAATACCCTTGCTTACAACATATTCGAACAAAGCGATCTTATTGGCCGCCTCAGGATTCCGAAGCTTATATACAGTAATAAACCTTTATAATATTGTGGCAAAGAAAAATATCTCGTGGGGGTCGATAAGCTGTTACCCTCAATTATCTCAGCTGGATACACTCTTCAACCGGCCGTAGTAATATTCCTACACCTTTCTGGCACATGTAGCCTCCTCCATGCGCCTGTCAGCGCAGACCGACCTCGATGCCCTCATTCTCAGCATCCCTGCCCTGCGCATCCTGAGCTCTATCAAAATTTAGTCCGCTATTTTGTCAGCCAGGTCCTTGCCCTCTTCCACCTCATCAATAATCCATTCCATCCCATCCAGAATTAAACACATGGCTGAGGTCAAGCGGCATTCATGCTCATCATCAATACCATGAAAAAGGCTTTATCACACAGGCGTGTGTGCGAGTCAACATTGGGCAGCGAATCAGAGGACTCACGCTGGAAAAATTGCATGAGCAAGGGAGAGGGAGATACGGCTCTGTCATCTGGCCAAAGACGTCAAAGGGCGTTGGAATTCCACAGGATGGATGCCTCTTTCCCGGGATATCCCTTGAAGGGCTATCTTGCGTTTTTTACATATGAGGAGTGTTACAACACCAATTGAGCTGCTGAGTAAACAGATTAAGCAGGGAGTCGAAAGGTTTTTGATAAAAGCACGAGGAAGCCAGAATTTTTGCCCCGGAGCTGCAATTGCGTAAGCTGCAATGGCAAGAAGAATGACAAAACACAAGCGCGGGAAGGAAAAACAATGTTTCTGTTCAAGAAAGAGGAGGTGGAGGAGGTGGAGGAGGTTATGGTCATGGCCAGATACCAGACACAGCGAGTTACAAGTCGGATAGAGGTGTGATAGCAGTGATAGAGGATGGAGTCGGGATGTCCGTTTTAGTAACCAGCAGTAGCCCTCTGTATTCAACTGAATAACTTGTATTACCCTGGCTCGAAAGGTCACGAGATCAGGCTCGAGACAGTATTATCAACAAGCTCAAATATAACGACTAACAGCATAACCAGTATCTAGTTCAACGCAAGGCATTATTATTTTTTGGTCATATGAATTTATTGACTTGTGCAACAGCGTTCTTATGACGATTCTGTGAATAAATACAATTGCATGTTTTCAATTTATAAAAACGTTCAATCGTGCTTGTGAGGTTTCTCAATGAAATTCCATTCATCCCCCTATCGCTACCCTGTCGATTCTGTTCCTACCACTTGAGCGTCTATTGAGCTCGATCATTCTCCTTATTTAGAGCCTCGGTTTTCGCCTTAATCTCTTCTTTTGATGGTTTCCCTTCGAATACAGACATATTTCGAGGCAACACTGGCCCGGGAGCAGCCTGAAAGTGTTCTGGGCGAGCTTTAGAATGTTGCGTCCGGTCACCAGAGCCCGAGGACGACGAGCCCCTGTCAAAGACACCGGCTTCGATGGTTTCCTTGGAGGGTACCACGGGGGTGTTGATGTTTTGCTTATCAGACATGGTATTTATGTGAAAGTTGTCACAGTTAGACTTTTTGGAGGCTAAATGTGGATGACGGAGGAGCAGTAAGAACGGTCAAATAGAAGGGACTGATCGAGCGACTTGCAGGTGGTGCGGTGATTTGACGGGGCCGATGCTGTGGTATTCGTAATGCGAGTGCGACTGTATGCGTTTGAGATGAGGCTATGGGGGGTGAATTTGGAATGAAGGTTGACTGCTTGGATACTTTAGGTAGGAACTGTTGTAAGGTACGGTATCATAGGGGCGGTGGCATGTACCCTTAGGCTCAGAAACCGCTGCATGCCCGCAGTGATCAGCGATGTTACTCGCACCAGCACCGGTCTCCGTTACATGGGTGCCCCGAAGACGACTCGGAACGAGGAAACGAGGGGTGGGGGTTGGGGGCGGGGGGGGTTGAGGCATTCACTTTTGTGGCGTTCATAATGGGTCTCTTTCTATCATCCCTTACATTCCACAAATTTTGGAGCAAATTTTCTGCTTCGACAACATAATGCAATCTGAACTATTGTATCACAGGTTTTCGCAAAACCCGTTGAGGGAAGCGCCCTCCTCTATGCTCCGCACTGATGACGTATGCATACTTTGGACGGGAAGCGCGGACAGGGCATGCTTGGCGTTTGCTTGGCGTTTGCTTGGCGCTTACTTGCTGCTAGCGGAGTATTGCGGCGCAGGCAGACAGGCGCTGGAGGAGCGGGCTGTTCTGGAAGCTATCACTGCAGATTGGCAGAGCAGGCGGCGACTCTGCATAGGTATTATTAGTACTCGTGCGTTGCGACGCAAGCACCCGCCTGGCGTACAGTATGATACTTGGACACTGCGCTGCTGCACTCGCGCCTTTCCCCACGGCCCAGGAACACCGGCCGATCCGCCGAAGCATCGACACCGACACCGGCCACGGCCGCCTGGCACTCGCACGCTCTGCTGCAAGCTCAGTTCTGCTACAAGCACAGCGCGGCAGGCACCAACGCGGCTCGCAGCAGCACCTACACCACCCTGCCCCACCCTGCCCCATTCCAACCCCCGTCTCGACCTCGAGGCGCACACTGCATAGCACGCCTAGCACGCGATGATGAGCGGGTGAACGAGTACGACAATTCGCCGTTTGACTAACTGAGCTGCATAGTTCTTGGCACTCCATCTTGTTCTATTTTCACAAAGCTTTCGTCCCTACATTCCTAGTAAACCCCCCCCCCCCAAATCTCATGTCCCATCGCATCATCAATCGCCATCGCCAACAGCTCAAGTGAGTATTCTACTAGCTGTGCTTTGCTCCTGCTGCCTTCCCATTCCCCCCCCCCCCCCCCCCCCCTTGCCTGCACAGTCTCAAATGCTTACTATCAGTACTGGACTATACTTTCAGACCAAATTCTAGTTCTTATTCTCCTATCCACCACTTACTGCGCGGTGCTTCCATTTCGGTGTTCACCGTTAAAGACCAGCCTTTGGCACTGTGTATCCTTTCATTATCAGAAAATAATCACAAAACACCTAGATCAACTCTGGAAAGGTACTGGCACTCTCCGAATCTTGTGCGACAGCTCCTTTTCCCTTTCTTTTTTTATTTTACAACAGCGGTCCGCACATTGTTGCCCGCCATCCGACGCTACCACTCTGTACATCCATTATCACCAATAGACAAGGCAAGCACAGCACAAGCTTGATTACACAATCGCCAGGATGCCGTCCATTCTCAGCAAAGATGAGAAGCAAATTGTGAAACGGGCGGTTCCAAATTCCTCGAACAACATAATAACCGTGGCGGTTGGGCGACTCTACATTGCATACCCGAATAGGAAGAAATGGCAGTTCACTGGAATATCCGGTGCTATTGTATTTACGGAAGATCTCGTAGGAAACACTTTTTTCTTCAAAATTGTTGATGTAGTGGTAGGTTGCCGTATTATTCTATATCGGAGATCATGTGCTATTAACAAAACTCTGGGAATTTGTAGGGACAGAAAGGTGTGCTGTGGGACCAGGAACTTTATGAGGGGTTCAAGTATAGCCATGATCGTACTTTCTTTCATACTTTTGAAATGGAGCAATGCATGGCAGGGTTTTCGTTTACCGATGAGAAGGAGGCAGCTCAATTCCATAAACGAGTAGAGCAACGGGAGAAGTATGCAAAGAGCAAAGGAACACGGGCCCCACCAACAGTTGCTGCGAGGAGCGTTTCTGGTAGTCATGGGAAAGTTGCAAGGGAGAATGTGCCCATTGTACGTTCGGTACGTTTTCCATTTGAAGGCAACGCTTTGCCCTTATGTCCTTGAATACGTGCTGATCACTTTACTTCAAGCCAACTGTCAATATTAAGGATGAGGATGACGATGAGGGCTTTGCACAGCTCCTGGAGACCCTAAGAACCATTGAGAAAATCCCAGAGGACTTGATTCAAGAAAACAGGCCTTTCCTGCTAGAACAGTACAAGAAAGATAAGAAAAAAGAGCAGACACAAGGAAAACAGACCAATGGTACCGTTAATACAACAGCTTCGAGCAGACCTGCAGAACTTCCTGCTTCACCGAAGTCCTCAGTTGTAGATCGGAAAACAAAGGCGCCTCCTCCACCTCCACCTCCACCACCTCCAGGGAGAATGCTAGGATCACTTAGCCCACAGCCCACCGGAGGTTCTACAGTTTCAAAACGAGCCCCCCCACCACCACCGCCTTCCCGGCGATCCCACCCAGCTACTTCTACACCGACTCCTCCGTCACCAGTTCCTCCTCCTTCAAGACTATCACCAGCACCTCCCTCGCCACCAAGGAACGCCTCTCCTGCTGCACCCCCACCTGCATCCCCCCCACCCCCACCTCTGCCTCCTGTTTTCAAAGTTCCTCCACCGCTGCCCAATGCGGGAGCACTCGCAAGTACTACTCCACCACCTCCTCCTCGCCCAACGCCTGCCCCACCTGCTCCACCTCCCCCACCTGCGAGCAGTGTACCTCCACTTCCTGCAAAAGTACCATTAGATGGAAGCAAACCTGTTTTTGGAGTGCCCCCAGCATTTGTTCCCCCACCACCTCCTGTTCCCCCACCAGCTCCTGTTAGCAGAGCTCTTCCTGCACCAGCAAGAGGCCCTCCTCCACCGTCGTTGCCGTCAAGAGTGCCGCAAATCTTAACAAGAGGTAATTTTTGAGAAAAGTGTACTAATATTGAGGCAATGGACTGACCATATTCAAATAATTTAGATGTTCCAGCGCCGCCCCCCCCTCCCCCACCACCAATTCCGCAGCCTTCAAGTCATCCCCTGCCTCCGCCGGCTCCTCCGCCACTGCCCAATTTCACTCCGAGTGCGCCGCCTCCCCAACCACCGCCCATGCCAGCTGTATCCGCCCCTTCAGCCCCCCCACCTCCCCTACCACCTCCGCCGTCTTCATCAATACCTGGGTTCTCAGGCCCACCCGCTCCCCCTCCACCGCCTCCGCCATCAATGACCGGATTCGCAGGCGCCCCTCCTCCTCCCGCGCCTCCACCACCCCCATCAATGGCTGGATTCTCAGGGAGTCCCCCACCCCCAGCTCCTCCGCCCCCAGCAATGACCGGGTTTTCAAGCTGTGCTCCACCCCCTCCACCCCCTCCACCACCGTCAATGACTGGATTTTCATCTGGTGCACTTCCATCACCAGGACCGCCTCCACACCCTGGTGGAGACTCGCCTGCGAAACTAGCACTTCCACCACCGCAGGCTGGCAGAGACGACCTGTTAGCTGCCATTAGAGGGACTGCTGGAAAGCAAATGTTAAGGAAAGTTACCCCTAATAGTGGACCTCCTAAGGCAGCTACCCCATTGAAATTGGAGAGCAGTAGTACTGCCAGTTCAACAGTCAAAGGAGGGAGTCTTGCCAGCGCATTGCAAATGGAACTGCAAAAGAGAAAAGAAGCTACAAGAGGAAAAGAGAGCGGTAAGATTTATTTCTCTTCCTCTCTTTCGTAGGTACCCTTTTTTGGCTAATCCTGAATCTTGCAATTAGATGATGAGGATGACGACGATGATGAGTGGAACTGAAGCACGTGATTTGATGTGGCACGCGATAAACCTTATGATACAGGCATGCTGCCAAGTTGTGAATTAAGAACAGTTTCATGAGACTAGATACTTCGGGCTTATACCGGGATCGTTCTGTAGGCTTAAAATTCGAACTGCAGTTCTTTTCCTCATCACGCAATTGAAGAAATTTATTGATATTTTCTTCTATTTTCATGTTTCCAATTCCCCGGAAAAAAAGGTCATATAGAGTGCTTATGTTGAATTAAATTATGGGGTGCTGTTTACTTGCTGTGGTCTCGGTATACTGTCCTTTTTTAGCAGTCACGTCATGTGTGGGATGCATTTGTGTGCGTTGTGTGAAACCTTCGTTTGCCGTGAGTGCGGAAAGTCTTGGCATTTCACTAGCCCCTCGTACGGCATCGTTGAGGAGGGGCACAAGATTCACCGCTATCCTACCTGAAAGAAACACCACTCTCGACTATTCATCTAGAACCCGTTCAACCTCATCATTGCCTTCCAGCTGAGCCTAAGGTAGGATGGGACTTCCCGCATGCTAAGCCCAAGCGACAGCTCAACACAATTTTACCCGCCATGTCCATGTCATGCATCATTACCTTTTCAACTTCCATCTCGTGACGAACAATTGCAGTTAACATGAGCAATAAACCTGTTAGGTCTTCATTTGTTCTCCCAGACAACATCAGTAATTATGGATCGTGCCAAGCTTGAGAAACTTCAACAATCTGTTCGTATTGGTACGTTACCTGCCCATCGAGGAAGTAATTGAATGAGACATTGTCTAATTTCACTGTTGTGTAGGGTATGTTCTTTCGTTACATAATATCCCCCACTGTTCCCGAATCCCCAGTCTCGGTTACCGATCGCCCTCGGCAGCCTCTCCTCCACTCATTCGCCTCCTTTCTGAAAAGAATCATAAATGTAGACTGTGTATGCACTACGCTTACATCACTGTTCGGCCTGGCTGCATGTCTGCGATGTTCGGAAATTTTCTTAGGACCCTTACTGATCTGAAGTGTTGCGACTTGACAGTGGGAAGGGAACCCCAAGAAGGAAGGTCAAGAAGGTGCACAAGTCATCAGGAACCGATGACAAGAAACTTCAAACTTCTCTCAAGAAATTGAACGTCCAGCCCATTCAGGCAATCGAGGAGGTCAACATGTTCAAGGAGGACGGCAATGTTATTCACTTTGCTGCCCCTAAGGGTAATACCCCCACTTCACCCTATGGCCAGGATATACTCTTCGTTTCGCGATTGCTGATATGTTGCTTGATAGTCCATGCTTCCGTCGCAGCCAACACCTTTGCCATCTACGGGAACGGCGAAGAGAAGGAACTGACAGAGCTTGTGCCCGGAATCCTAAGCCAGCTCGGCCCAGATTCGTTAGCAAGCTTGAGGAAACTTGCTGAAAGCTACCAGAGCATGCAGAAGAAGGACGAAGATGAGAAGAAGGAGGATGTCGAAGATGATGATGATATCCCAGAACTCGTAGGTGGGGAAAACTTTGAAAGCACAGTTGAATAAACTACCAAAATGCTATAAGTTGAATGAAATGGGATTTCTGGGTGATAACCGGATCTCACTCTTTCCTTGGTTCAGCTAGTGTGGCATTGATGTTCAGAGGGAAAAAAAAGCATATTTCAACATCATCTGTCGCATGGCCTTAGTCTCGGCATGGCCTCAATGTTTTTTTTGTATCTGTTTTATCTCCCGGTTGCGTTTCCTTTGCTTTATGTTTTTTACTTTATCTATCTCCTTTTAAGTGTTTTTTCTTTTTCTTTTCTTTTCTTTTTTCTTTTCTTTTTGTTTTGTTTTTCTTTTCTTTTTATCTTTCTGAGCTTTTGGAGGGAGAAGGAGGCAGGTCAAGTTGAAGTTGATTAGCATGCACACAATCTTGACGACATCTACCAAAAAAGAAAAAGAAGAAACAGCTTTCAGATTTTGAGGCTGTCGACCAAATTTCATGACGATGAAACTGTCTTCGATAATACGAGACATAAGAAATTTTGTCAACAGGCAATTTTAGAAGGGCCAGGCCATATTACTTGGAAGAAGAGGCTTTGTCGCAAATAAAACGGACGACTATTACTGCATCTACTATAATTCATAAATCTTCGGCCGCTCCCATATGCAGAGAATCCTGATGCAAAATGACGGCATATATCGTGTTGGGCACCATGCCTTAGGATCTAGCCAGAACCGCACAGTAACTTTGACGGAGCCGGGCAAATCACAATTGCGATAGTGCCAGTAATCTGAAGCAAGAGGGATACCTACGTCCCGGCAGCCTTTCTTGAGGATGTTACCAGCAGTTGTGTGGGCCATAGTGGTGATTCTGTGCAGTGTGTTCATGAATCCTTATACTGTGAAAATGACTATTAGGTGATGAAGTATTGTTTTCACGAAGCTATCCCCATATATTTACCACCCAGCTGCCATCCCTTTGCTCAATGCAGAACCCAGTTGATAACTAATACATACTTCCCTCAGGTCGTACAGACGCCAACCTAGACATTCCTCAAGCAGAAAGCAGAATTCTGGACCGGATTGTAATAGGGCCAATGTGTCCAGTGAGAACGACATTACCATCTAATAAGGGCCATCGAAAATGGAGATAGTCACATATCATCTATCCAACTCAATTGGTCGCATACCAATATCTGTTGCCGCAATTGACCAGACAGGAGACACAAGAGTGCCTTTACCAGTGTTATTCTACTGAATTTTAGCACAGCCAAGGGTACAATACCTGATTAGCAAACATCGAAATACCTTTGCTTATTCTAGTGTCTCTGGGAATTAACATCTCGTCACTCAATTTGATGCTCCATACATATACTAGCCGAAAATAAGTATCCGGACAGGGAATCAATGCATATTATGCGCTACTGTCGCTTACCTATTGGTGTTGGAAGACCTCCTCCTACAACTTCCACATGCAATATCTTCGGCATCAGGCATGCTAGCAAAATAAGGAAAATTGCAGAATATACAGCAGGTGCACCTGAATTTTTTGATAGGCTACGCTATATATATACCTTTTTTAATGCAATGATATGCAGAGGAAGTATAGCATTCTACCCCCTTCTTGCATAGCAAAGGATAACATACACTAAATACTATATGACTATCCTCAGCTATAGCTCTTCGCACTCTCAAGTGACTATAGAAGAAGGTAGCTCACTTAAGTGATGATAGGATAAGGTTGCTATAAGTTACCAAAATACCTGAAAGTGCTAGAGGTGCCAAAACTACCAATATGTTCTACTGTACACAAAATATACCTCACTGTAATCAGTATATCACTCTGTAAGCAGTATTTCTATACTTTCAATATAACCAATAGTGTTTTACATAGTAACTATATACTAAAGTAGTGGAGTATATGATGAACTAATCCTTTTACTACTATATTCTTCCAGCAAGTACAAATTTAAATTAATTGCTACTACCTCAATACCAGAGTACCATTACTCTCTATAGACCATATTCTGAGTACTTTGCATACTCTCAATGTCCTGATATCTTGGTATTTTAAGCATCCCGAGTATCTCTATTATTCTCAATAATATAGGAATTATAAGTATTCTGTAACGGATCTGGTAAACGCAGAGTTATCATACCGCCCGCCAGGTCAAAAAGACTCTTGACTAGCGATGCTCGCTAGTCCTCATATAGCACTCATTTATGCGACTGCAACGCCTTTGCTGTCGCATATCGCCTGCGTCGCATATGCGCGTGTACATTCCCGCGTACGGTTGCGGTGACCCCGTAACAATAGTCACTTCAGATTGTGAAGAGCTATAGTTGAGAATAGTCATATAGTATTTAGTGTTTGATATTCTTTGCTACACAAGAAGAGGGTAGAATGCTATACTTCCTCTGCATATCTTTGAATTAAAAAAAGGTATATATATAGTGTGGCTATCAAATATCCCCCAAATATTCAGGCGCACCTACTGTATAATCTGCAATTTACGTCATGTTGCTCAGTCTCGAGCCAGACTGCATGTTGCTAGCATGCCTAATGCCGAAGATATTGCATATGGAAATTGTATGAGGAAGAGATCGGTCACTAATAGGTAAGTGACAGTATGCATTATTCAGTATAAACTAGCATATTTTCGTATCCTTAGCTGTGAATATCCATGAGACCAGTCCAAATTTTGTGATAGTGTCAAAATTCTATTATGCTAGAGTATCCGGACAGCTGACATGAATTTGGCGTCTTTAATACTGTACTTTGTACCCCTATACCCCTGATCATGCAGCAGCATAAATACAAGTAAAAGGCCTCTATAAACCAGGATGGCAAGCAAAAAAAGGTAAGTAAAGACTCAGTTATTAAACTTAGTAAGAAAGATACTAGTATTCTCATAGGTCCTGAAATAACCCCCCAGAAAAGAGCAGCTATTGTGGAATTAAGGTATTCGCATATACCAAATAGCATGAGCAAGCTACTATCAATAATGGCCATCTCAAAAATAATGAAAATACCAAAGTTGGCATATGCTGAAACCATTGACAATGCAGTTCTAAGAGCTTCATACATGCGTCCTAAGTGAGCTACAAACCTTGAGGCCGTAAGAAGTGCAAATGAAAGTATCACCACCAGAGGTCTGGTACTGCTGTTTTTGTTTTCACTACTATTGTAGTGCTGTTCCAGAGGAGGCAGCTCGAGAGACTATTGACATGCTGTTCGAGAGGCCGTTTCGGAGGCTGTTCGAGAGGCCGTTCCGGAGGCTGTTCGAGAGGCCGTTCCGGAGGCTGTTCGAGAGGCCGTTCCGGAGTCTGTTCGAGAGGCCGTTCCAGAGTCTGCCAGTTATGCTGATGGTGGGAATAATTATGTAGCAAGATACTCATATGTATATATACCAAAAATATAATAGTAGTGAGAATAGCCCTAGAAACAGCCTCCGGGGCAACCTCTGCGACGGCCTCCGAAACAGTCTCCAGAACAGCCTATTGGACAGCCTCGAGAATAGCTTCTTATAGAACAGCTCTCAGGAAAAGCCTTAGAAAAGCTCCAGACCAGCTGCCCTAAGAGTAGTCTTGAAATCTTGAGACCTATCATGTTGGTGATGTAAAGATCCAAATTCATTATGTCAGCTGTCCGGATACTTCTGACATAATAAAATTTAGACACATCACGAAATTTGGAATGGTCTCATGGCTAAATTATCCCGAATACTGCATAGCACATAATAATATGCATTAGTCTCCTGTCCAGATACTTATTTTTTCGGCTACTACAGGGCACTACATTCCTTGAATGGTGAAGTGGCTCTGGGGCCGTGGAACTTTTTGGCGCGTGTGACTCAGGTTGGGCTACAAGTCAAAGCCAGGATTGGACAAGACATGCTGGCATAACGCAGTAGCTCACTGGAACTCCCGTCATCCTGCTTACTGGAGCAGAACTCAAATGCCTCCTTACAAGTTGGTTCCTCCTGCCCTCTCTGCGGAGGTCGGAGATACCGCGGGCTACCAAGCGGCGATCAGAATAACAAGCGCATGAATTGCACTCCATACTCGAGTACGTACATGTACAGCAAGTACTCAAAGCGCCTCACTCCGCGTAGGGATAGTACTGTAGACTTCTGCTCATCATTGGTGCAATAGGAGCAAAAATAAATAGTGCTTTCAGGGTCCGGCGCCTTTTCTAGTTGATGTTGAATTTTTCTAGGTAGTTTAATCAATTGGAACAGATCGTTCCAGCAAGCATTGCGGCAAACTAAAAACTCTCAGCCGCTAAACTAAGAAGCAGGTGTAGAATTACACCGTTACAGAGATTGTCAATGGGACTGGGCCTCAGGGCCTGATTAATTGCTGTCGAGCGTAGCACACTCTTATATCGGTACATATACTCGCTGCATAATTAGTCAACCGTTATTTTTTGGACCAGCAGTAGAGTACATCTGAAGCTTTTGTTTCAATCGAAATGCAAGGGCAATATGAGGTGGGACAAAGTAGAGCATGGTCATTTCTTAATAACTCGAAGCTTAGGTGTTCAAATTTACTGGATCGCCGTGGTATTTTACCTGTGAAAACAACTATGGGCAATATCTGGGATTTAAATGCCGTGCTGAGCTTTTGATGCGTGCCTGCGTTGGGGCGGGTTCATCTGGTTGGCAGGCGGGTTACTTGTGAGTAGTTGATTGGCAACCCTCCCTTGTCCCAGCATATGCTACCCTTGTGTCGTGTGCGACAGTGTCGCGTGTGCTTAATTACACGATACTAGTAATTCCCTAGCTGATCACTATGTACCCTTCCCCAGGTTTCTTATCCCTAAATTACCACATGCTCTGTGGCGAAGGATACAACGAAATGGTTACTGTTACGAGCGCACAAGTCAGAATGGCATCCTACCTAATGTCACTGCCCATCCCTCACCAAGTATCAAACTCGAATATGAGGTTTTTGAAAGCCTCCTGCATCAGTTGATACTCAGATATTACAAGAACAGTGGTGCAGTGAGTGCATATCAGTCCAGAACCGTTCAATCAAATTGCACCTGCCCTGTATTGTCCATGCAACGCATCGACGGATAGTAACTATAAAATCAAAAGCAAGATAGTGAGCTCGATCGTTTTATTTCTCGATCTCACTGGGTTCTTCAATGACACCAGCTTGCTCTTTTACCGTTAGATTGTCATCCATTGGGCTAGGGGAATTGCGATTGGTTATGGGGAGGATTGTAAGGCATGTACCAATGAGAGCCGCGCATCAGTGACGGGCAGTGCTGGACGGGTATAGTGAGGCGAACATAACATGAGTTACCTCTTGACTCCGTGAACTTAAAGCAGACATGCAGGGCACCCTCAAGCAAGCTGGGCAAGCAGGTTGCGTATCTAGAGCGCTCCTTTACTCAGCGAAACGCTGCGTAAGCTAAGACTGGAACTTAGTACCTGGCGATACCTAGCGAGCTTGTTGCGCACGACTGGATAATGGGGGAGATAGGTAACCTGGTACCAAGATCTATGGCTCGATTGGATATCTAGCAGACAACTTTTTTGCGATCTTTCGATCTGGTTCATTGCCGAGGGATTGAGATTGAGGTTTATCTGACCGTCTTATTGGTACACCAAGCAAGCGACATTACACCTCTAGGCATTGGCACGTGAGAAGCCAAGGACAAGGAACAAGTGGGGACGAAAATATGGGGTATGTATGATAGGAGAGTACGAGTACAGAGTTCAAGTGCGCTTTAACCCTCTGTGGTATTATTCGTCGACTTGGGGACAAATGGTAGGTATTGCCATGCTGAAGTATACTCGTACTCGTTCTCGCACTCTGCTGTTCCAGAAGCCCCGCGTGTCAATGCGGGCAAGATGTCCCTAGCGCTACAGTATGCTAGCGGGACCCTTTCTCAGCAGTTTTGTTACTAATGTGTTACAGTAGTCTGGCTTGGCAAATGTGCCATCAAAGGAGCCGTGTCCAAACATCCAACACTGCATGCGCAGGAGCACACCTGTTATTACAGAACAGCAGGCATGAGAGGCCAAAGAGCTGCGTATGATAAACAACCTGCAGGCTCCTAGACACGCATTGTCTGACAGCCCCAAACTTTTGTGGAGAGGGCCCGCGCTATTCCATTCAGGCGGGTAAGGTCACGGGAGGAATTTCCCTATGGAAACATATTTTTGATTTGATTTTAAACATGCCGGCCCTCCTTTTGATCCGTCTCGCCCCTAACCCACAATAAAATTTGAAAAAGCAAAAATAGTTAGATTAGGAAAAAAAAAAAAAAAAAAAAAAAAAAAAAAAGCAAAAAGCTTAGTTAAATGGTTATTTGCTTGGGATATCTGACGACCATCGTAAAGATTAGTCTTGGCACCTTCTGGAAGGGGTGCTAAGCAGATATCACCAGCTGCATAAATGGTTTATCGGAGTAGAAATGGAACATGATTACTTATATCGGTGCCACTGTAGTGATTGTTGAAACGCAAATACAGAAATGTACTCTTTTGATGACAGATTTGTGGAGTCGTCAATAGTTGGGCATCAGGGTAATGAAGTATTTGGGGGACTGAAGATTGGTCTCGATTACCTTTGTTATTGAAGATCCTGTTGACACAAAGAGGGATTCTATCACGCTAGCACTTTCAGTTTTTGGCAGCTTCACGGTGGATCCGGATGGCTGCAGAAACGTTTCACGCAAGTATTATGTTTCAGGGCGCGAATACTACGTCACTGCCTGTTTGCATGCCAGCAGGACCAAACTGTACTCTCTTCGCAACGCAACGAAGGAACAAGGACCCGATGCGGCGAGCAGATCTAATCAGATTCGGAGTCCTGAAATGCATGCCTCATGCAAGTAAGAGGTGGCATTTCTGCTTACTGCGAATAAAGCAGTTCTAAGAAAAGGGGAGGGGAGAGGGGTGGAGGGGAAGCCGTGCCCAGCCCAGCCCTCCCGTCCCATGTGCGTTCGAGTGCTGCATGTCCTGGCAACCTTCCTGCCCACCCTGTGCCCTGCATCCTGTGCTGTCTTGTCAGGCTGTGTTATGTAGGGCAAACGGGGCAGTATATAGGGATCGCAACTGGCCCAAGACTCAGGAGCGCTCCCCAGTCCCGCCAGCGCCTGACAGACCATCATTCCCGCTGCACCACTAGCTGACCTTGACGCTTCTGGCGCATTGTTGACGTCGCGCCTGTGACGCTCTCTTGTTCCTGCTTGTTCCGTGCGAGTACCACCCGTTCACACTCTGGCACTTCGCCCTGTGCCGCCCTTGCGTGAGCGCCAGGCCGACTGGCTTCCAGTGACACGCTATAGGCCCGTGGCCGCAATTAGACTCGCCTTTCCACACTAACGGCTTCGTCGACGGTGGCCCACCGCGCCCTCCTCCCACTAACCAGCAGCAGCAGCAGCACCAGCAGCAGCATCCCCTCCCCCTCCCCTCCCCTCCCCTCCCCTCCCCTCACTGCTGCCAACCCAAGTAGCTTGCTGAGCCGCCCCCCTCGTGGCCCATTCATCTCTCTTTCACCATCCCGCGGCAGGCCCTGCACGCCCGCTTTGCTGTCCGCACCCAGAAGGCTGCTCCGTCTCCAATCTCGCCACCGATCCGTTGGCCTCATATCTACCCATACTGCGTTCCCGCCCTCTCAAATTTTCTTCAACATATCCTCCAGTCCTGTTCATCGCACTCTCCCATCTCATTGCATTGGCGACTAAAAGCTCAATTTCTTGTCTGCCCCCTACGGCCTCCCTTCACAGGTCCTTCCCCCAAATCATAGTCACGTGAACATTCGGAGAAAGAGGGAAAAAAAAAAAAAAAAAAAAATAAAAAGAAAAATAAAAAAATAAAAAAATAAAAAAAAGAAAAAGAAAAAGAAAAAAAAGAGAGAAGAAAGGCCTGAGAGTTCGACGAGTTCAAACCTGACATTGGAAGGCGTACCACCAGCAGACAAACTCTTTCACCAATTTCGAACTACCCCCGACCCCGTGTCTGCCTCTCGAGTTTGGGCCTCGTCTGACCAGACCAGTCGAGGTAATTAAATAGCCTACTCGACTACCAGAACAGTTTCCAAAATGAAGCTACTTTGATTGCGTGGTTTCCCATCGCGGGAAGCAGTGGATTCTCCCTCCCCAATTTCCGTCAGTCTGGCCTCAGATTCATACAACTAGAATACTCCGCCTGATAATATAAGAGCTTGGATACCTCATCTGGTCATTTATTTTTCCAGATATTCAACCTCATACAGTCAAATAGGCTCGTTGCTCTGCACTCCGTTGCCTCCATTTTTTTGAATCGAGCTAGACACTATCCCGCCTCCCACATCCCACATCGGAGTACTACATTTCAGCTCTTCTACTGATTCCTTCTGTGGATATTTCCTATGCGGGAAGAGTACATTCACGTGGGCACTCTCGGGAGCAGGCAGGAGGTTTCCGCCGACCCAATGTCCTCTAAACAACCCAATAAAGTCAATAGGATGGCTTATGGCACGGGTGCACCATATTTGGCAATTGACCTGTCAATGGAATCTTCCCCTACAGGTACATCGTCGGTTTCGCGATCTCCTTCAGGGGAGGCCCCACAGGTACCTCTTGAAATTGAGCATTACCGTCACCATCACCATCATCACTCTATCCGTCATAATACTCATAGGCACATGCATCATGGAATGAGGGCAGAGACACTAGTCACAAGAAACTCAATTCCGGACATTTCTCTCACTGCTATAACCGGTGAACCTCCTACAACAGAGGGTGCATCTTCATTAGCGACCGATTCCCTTGCAGGAACATCTCCCCCTGACAATGTACGAGGGAGGTCAAGAATTGTCAGACGTGTGACGCGAAGTAGTAGCTCAGAGAGCACATGTAGTAGCAGAACTGGAGAGCAAGATCTTGCATTGATTAATTCGGTGGCCGAGCTTGTAACGAAGTATAAAGAGACAGGGGAATATAAAGAGCTCGCAAGAATTGCAAGGGAGGAAGGGATCCCTGCCTCCTTGCGGAGGGTATGTTTATTATCCTATACTTTGCAATAATGTAACTGACAAGCTTAGATTGTCTGGCCAATCCTTCTTGAAAATCACCCATTTGTTGTCGAAAAATCTCTTGCCAAAGAATATCGCCATAGCACGGAATCATATACACCTAGACACATTCCTATCAATCGCATTAAGACTGAATGTGGTCGTTATCACAGACGTAAATCTCATACCCCTAGCACCCGGAACAGCTCACCTCCATCCTCAACCTCTCCAGCTGCCATAAATAACACATCTCCTGTTACCTCTTTGCCCTCGGATCCATCAAAAATAGACCCCTCGTTGGATCAAGGTAGCCTCGATTTAGCTGTGGAAAATGCTATAGTATCATTCCTGGAGAAACATGATGGGGTTTCATACTCTCGTGGAATGGTCTATGTTTGTTTCGCACTCGCCGAGTGGATATACATTCCGCCAAGCGCTTTGGCAGCAGCAGCCAGTGAAGGGGTAGCTGTTGAAGATCCGGAGTCTCAAGCCAAGCTCCTTGCAAAATGCTTCGAGCAGATGATGTGTATCATGTTGTGGGCCCCGCCCATGCAGGCACCGGCAGGGCGTATGGAAGGCGTTACAGAGCAGAAAATATCGACCTTCTTGACGGAATGCCGACAGTTAGTACCTGAGCTGTGTGTGATTTTGGATGACGAGGAAGCCCTTGGATTTGAAGAAGAGTGGGTTCAATCGTGGGTTCAATGGTGGTGCGCGAAAGAAATTGGTAAAAATACCCGAGGAAGATTGTGGGACTGGCATCTTGGATACGAAAAGCCACCACAGAAACAGGACGGTTCAGGGCCGGTTCCAGATGATGGTTTCGAGGAGGCATTCACCCCGTCGGATTGGCACATTTTGGTGTGTGTGGCACTTTTGAAATGTTTGCATGATCACGTGGACGATTTGGAGCAGAGCGAAATCAGATCGTTGCTGTCAAATATTCCTGATAGGAAGTTGGGATCGATGAGTAAGATCATTGAGGTAGGTTCCATGCTTTACATGAGGTTTATTGAGACAGGGCTAATATGGTACCATAGGTTGCCAAAAACTTCCGAAAGCAATTAAAAGAGATCAGGGAGCAAGAAGACGAAGAGTATTCTGGAAGAGCCAGTGAATCTAACTCCACGGCGTAAACTTTTGCTTGAGGAACAGCTGCCCTACGGAAATGTCTGTGCTTGACGCATTGCGGATGGAAATTTACCTCCCCGGTACATTGTAAAGCATTAGCTAGGCCCAGCTTGAAGTCCCACAACAACTTGAACTTCCGCTTGAATCAGATAAGCTTGTGGGATCACATTTGGGAAAAAAGTAGCCCCTTACAAGAAATTGGCAATAAGAAGTCATCAATATGACCATGACGGAGGGGGAATTGAGGTACACAAGTTCAACATATCGGAAATTGCATCAAGGACTCGAACAGCATACCCTATTCATGGCGGATTGGCCTGCAGCGCCAACTGTCCGGTGCTCTTTTCTCCACTTTCCCTTCACTAAAGTTTCGTCTCTCCCCAGCATATATATATATATATCCAACCTAGTTCAAACGGGAGGGCAATGTCAATGTTAATTAAAGCTAATTATGGTTCCTTGCGGCCATGGCGAAAAAGTTTGGGGCACGGCGTTACGATTGCGTTGCTTTTTTCTCTTTCTCCTTTTGCATGAGTATCTGTTTTCGCATCCTCTAAGTCTTCATATGCTTTAGTGGTTGCTGGTGGAACTTTCCAACTGTTTGGAGTCTTGGAGGATGCAAAACCGCGCAAAAGGCAGGAAGAAACACGTGCCTCTCCTTTTTATTAACCCTTTGTTGTAATTGTTATGGGAGGCTCTTTTTTGCTTCTGTTACACGTTACTTCCACCATCCGTGTGCTTCGTTTACCTACTTAATTGTGCCACACGCGATGAATTGCTTCTGCTAAGGAATATAATGTCATTCTCCTTCCTCTCGCAAGCCACTTTTCTTTCATCTACATGTTTTATTTATATAGCTTGTTCAGATTCAGTCATTTTATATAGCCGAAGACTGTGAATCAGTACTGTATGAGGGCTACTTAGGGTAGCTCGAGTTAGTAAACTTATGTTAATTCTTCCATGTCATGTCTTTCTTCTGTAATTGCTGAAGCTACGTCCATTCATTGAATGGAGAGGAAGGCAATGAGGAAATGTATCTATAGGAAGAGGAAAAATCTGTCCCACTTGATAGAAGCCCGTTACACAAAGTGCAAACTCACTACATCCCAAATCTTTCATGTCAAATATAAGGTAAACTGTTAGACAATGATATTGAGCACATCATCGTCAGCTGTACTATTGGCATTTAAGCTTCCTTCAGGTGCGTGCTGCTTCTCCTTATTTTGACGCTCTTTCTTCCTCCCACTCTTCCACCTTAAAAAAGTGATGGCATAGCGTTCCCACCTGCCTCTTTTTCTGCCCCTAACCTCCCTTCACAAAGTTAATTGGAAACATCTGAATATAGGCTAACTTTCGTAGCGTGAATGTCCGACTGTCAGGCTGCTTGCCGTAGTCTCCGCTGCAGGCCATGATGGTGCGAACTCATGGGGTTGTAAGGTGGTTCGGGCTGGACAAAGAGGCAGCAGCCGTGGAGATATGTGGCTCCATCGGGAGGATGCTAGTGGGGGGAAGAGACCGGGAGAGGAGGTGTAGGCCCAGAAGTGGACTTGGAAGAGTGGAAGGGTTTTTCTGGCGCTGATCTAGTTTAAGGGAGGTTTCAGCAGACGTAGGCTGAAAAGGTGAGAGAAAGCTCACCCTGCTGCTAAAGCAAAAAATCTCCGCATTCCACGCATTGAGATCCTTATAAGTTATTGAGAATCCATACTACAAAGCTGACAGTAGACTCTAGTAGTCGCTGTGATTTAGTACACCAAAGTTCTATTATAATATCGCCATTCTGGGCCAGCATTTATCCAATAATGACTCGATAACGAACACTGTAGCCTGATTATCTTCGTCGTGCCTTCCCTCAACATAGCTGACAGGGAGGTGATGAATGCTACATCAACAAGGATAGTTTCCTCTATTGTCAAGTCCATTCTTAGCTCAATTATGCTCCGAACTTGTTTGAATATGATTATTTTGCCCGCCCTGATACTGTAATTGATGGCATTTCAGTCCGCTGGTGAAGATAGAATATGGGCACATACCAAGCGGGAACAATAAAGCACCAGCTGGGGGAGGAGGAATGTCGTCATACCGATTCCAGAGACTTCAGATTCCTTTACCCTTACAATATCACAAGAATTGGGGATCTTTACTGTTCTACATTTATCAACAAGAGGTATATTTAGGACGTTAATTATATCTGGGTAAAAGTTACCGGCAAAACACCTGTTCGTGCTTACTATGCATTCACGTAACCACGGCTGCTATCCAGTATCCAAGCAGAATCCCACGAATCTTGAACCCAGACAGCTGCAGAAGCCATGCTAATTATCTTTGACAGTTGGTAAAATCGACGCTGGCACTGCAGCTCTCCCGGAGAATTAGGGGGCTAGTGAGCCAGCATTCTCATACCCATTCGCAGGCATGCCGCAGAAAGTGGGGATACTAAGACAAAGCTACTACATGTTGTTCGAGCTATGCATAAATAGAAACGACATACTTGAGCTAATACTTACGGCCACTCTCTCTCTTCAGATAGAAATCGCCAGCATTCTCTTCCCTCCCGGCACGGCCTCTGGCTCCATTGTCGACATTCAAGCCTCTCGGGGGCACAATCGCAGAGTACAACTCAATTATTGCATTCGTACACCTACAGGAGGAAACCTACACATTTAGTATACGTATCTGCTCGTCGTTAAAGACACAGACACGTATTAGGAATGCTACCCAGACCTCTGTGGTGCTGGAATGGAGTCCATTGATCTCGCTAAAGCGACGCTGCGATCGCTGCCCTTCTATCGGAATGGCTCAAAATCTGGGTCGATACCCACAATCTGACGCTCACAATGACGAAGATATCTGGCTTTGCAGTGAATACAGAGTACACGTTTCAGTTGACATTAATGACAGGTGCGGGGACATAGCAGCGATAAGACACGGTGAGAACGCAAATTTCTCTGGAGTCAGTCCCAGTGTGGTGCCGCAAGAAGGTAATGAGTAGCTAGAGACATCATGCTTGCAGAGGATTGGCGCAAGGCCTCTCTAGAATTTGTGAAAATCGATGCAACTCATTTTGTTTTGGCGGAGGGAAGGGACCAGGCGGGGGAGTATGCAGTGAAAATTGAACATCCCAGTCGTAACTTTGAAGTGGTTGAGGCTTGTGAAAGTGAAGGAGGGATTGTAGGGGTGAGGACATATTATCACTTAGGGGTTGATAAGATCAATGTTGTAGATATGATAGAGCTGGAACCACAGGTCAGCAGCGACTACAATGACACACATAGGCAACCGCCTAAAAATTCGTTAGCTGCCGTAGCAACGGCTGCAAATATACCTGAACGACTCTGGATCTGAGACAGCAACCGGCGACAATCGAGAAGAGCTATCATACAGCCAAGCGTGAAGGAAAGAGCGAGCGGGTGATGAGGGCACGAAATCAGAATTACAGCAAGCAAACCAAGTGCAATACACAGCATGAAGATACTAAAGCGGAAAACAGGTTACCAAAGAGAAGGGTTATGAGGATAAGCTACTGGTCTCCCAGCCCTGCATAAGCAGAGGGTGAATCTGGAGATATCGGTGAAGTAGTCTTCGACTTGGAAGATGAAATCATCTAGGTTTTTTCTTGGTGCTCCTGCATCAGATCAGACAAAGGAAAAGTCCAAAGAGGGATTCGAGACCCGTACCTATTTGGTGGAGTATTTGATGTTGGACGTTTCATGTCAATAGGATAATGGGGGCGAAGACGCTTCTTGTAGAGAATCAAAAGCAAGAAGGCATATTTAACCCAAATAATTTATCAGATTTTTGCTTATTGTCCGTGTAAAGTGTTTTTGAATATACCATAGTTAGCAGTCTGTCGAATTCCCAGAGCTATGTGTCTACTTCTGAGAAGGCATTTGTCTTCCTCGCCTGCCGTGTTTGCCAGATACCCGAAATGCATGTCTGAGATGTATGCATATACTTTCAGTTGGCAGGGCTGCTGTAGGATACAATAATAGTAGCTAAGTACAGTTATCTAGCTACAGGTGACCCCGGCTATAGTGAAACTCCTTATAGTGAAATCCTGGCTATAGTGAAGGAATGGGTGAGATCGTTTGTGCACGCAGCTAAAGGGTCCTGGCTATAGTGAAAAGAAGCGCTATCGTGAAAGTGAAGGACTTTTCAGGACTACTTAATTCAGCAACAGGTAAAGTCTACTTGCTATAGTGAAATATCGGGGGCATGGCCTCAGTACTGCCTTATGTAATATGCTTAGCAGAGTGGTGATTTAATTCAAGATATCTCAAGACAAAAAAGAGAGAAAAACCTTTTAGTGTATCTAAATGCCTCAATATCATAAGATCATGCCATTGGCTTGCCATCTAAATTTGCACTTGAGATCTGAATATGGCATTTGGCCCCTGCCTACTTGGAGTCAGCACGTGACCCCTCGCTATAGTGAAAACTTGCTTGGATTCTTGGCCTTCGTTATAAGCCAGCGTTGCCAGTAGTTTCATGCAGGGGGTTCAGGGAAGCCTCGAACGTCTTAACAGATCATGCCAATCGTTGGCCATCCCATTCTCCAGCTTAGGGTATGGATATGTGATCGGTCAATTGATCCAGATGAATCAAATAAGCCATCAATGTGAGCAGTGCTACACTACCCTGGGTAAGTACCTGATCTCGGTCATGGTGGTAACAAGGCGGGGCTTAACAGATTCAGGATTTCTTATTTGCCCAACTCCCCAAGCAACTAATGTAACTCCCCATTAATATTCGAAGTTTGTGGAACATGTAGAGCAAAGTCTCGATGGATAATAAACGACATAAAGTTACAGGGGGAGGACATGAACACTTTGTGAGTAGCCATACGATTGCCGGCGCTGAGGCACAAAGGAGAGCTTAGCAAATCCCTGGTCTATAAAACTTTGTTTCTGGACCTTTGCTGGTTTCTGTCAAGCTAGGCCGACAGTCACAGCAAGCGTCGTTCGAAACGGCCCATTGAGCTTAAGTTTAGAAAAAAATCGTGCATATTTTAGCACACACATATGCCAATGTTGCCTATTTAAGTTTGCT
The DNA here is from genome assembly GCA_015179045.1 of Kalaharituber pfeilii. Classification (NCBI taxonomy): domain Eukaryota; kingdom Fungi; phylum Ascomycota; class Pezizomycetes; order Pezizales; family Pezizaceae; genus Kalaharituber; species Kalaharituber pfeilii. Next base: position 617,983 of record WHUZ01000006.1, on the reverse strand, counting down.
TCTATGGCGCACCGCAGCGGCGCAGGAGCCGAGTCGATCAATTACTTAGACATGTGAGTTGGAGGTAAAAGGCTATGATCGTGGTCATTCGCAGCTTCATTCCATGGTATGGTACGATTTGTGTTCGAAATGCAGGTAATCTATGGTACAATCTTCATATTTATCAGTAATATAGACATGCTCTCGTGCCAACCTTCTATAGACGCCGGATTATGAGTTATCACATAAGATACCTAGAGTACAAGGATGCATAGGCGAAACCTACTCATTCATGCTTTCACTAATCAAATTGCGAAACTGGGCAATGCAGACAAGGTCGGAAGTTTTCTTAGAACCTACTGACGATAATGCGGCGTTGAACCTGCACACAGTGTGGGTAGCTGGGATCTGTGGCGGCCAACCAAAACCGTATCGACCCAAACCAAGCGGTGGCCAAAGATCACACCCCAAGCCCAATTCACACTCGCGCCACCCCAACTTCCGCAGGCCCTCCTACAGTCTCTCCAGCGCCCCCAATTTGCACAGCCCACGAGAAAAGAAAAAAGCAGAAGCAAAGAAGTTGATATGCTAGCGCACCGGGAAGCCCGGTGACGTCATCCGGGCGCCCCCGTCCCTCCCCGCCATCATTCCCGCCCCTCACGTAGAGTACCAGTACAATCCTTAGCCCCATGGGTTGGGTTTTACTCTAAATGGCTAGTAGAGAAACCCCGAGCATCCAAATAGTTAAGAACAAGTAATACTGTAAGTAAATAAATAAATAACAATCAATCAATCAATCAATCAATCAATAAATAAATAAATAAATAAATAAATAAATAAATAAATAAATAAATAAATAAATAAATAAATGAATGATATAGGGTTAGGTTAGATTCCAGCTCTCTAGCCCTAAGAATAGCTATTGCTCTTTTGATACTTATCTGCTTCATACTCAGATTGTTGCTGGGAGAGGGGCGGGTCCCTAAGTTAGTTCCGTATTTGCAGATCTACATGATTGTTTGTGCGCATTCACTTGGCCCAGCGATCCGGTGACTCCAGTTTTAGTTCCTGGCCCCCATTCTTCCTAGTGCAAGCTACATGCTCTTTGTTATTCAAAGTTGGAGTACCAGTGATCTCGTATCCACCCTTGAGTAGTAACATAACCAGACTACAGCAGGCGGCAGATAGAGTAGCGGGCTATTGGAGAACAGAAAATTTGGGCAATGCACGTTAGGGTGGGAGAGAGGGTGTTGATGAGCTCAGGGCAGTTCCAGAAGTACATAAGTGACCTTGTTTCCATAGTGGAGCTCTTTCTTTCCTTCTTTCCTTGCTCTGCTCTCCTCTCCTCTCCATCGACACTAACAGCTTACTACACTCGTCGCCAATATTTCCCTGTTATCTTTGTTGCATTGGCATCGTTTTTTATTTTGCAATATTGACCCTATGTTATTCTAGTATATTCTACCTTTCTCGAACTGCCCTACAGTATGTCCCAAGTCGATCTGGTATTTCTATCTATACGTTATCACACTCTTCCATCAAGAACGAAAAGGTGTGCTAAAGTGTTACAACCAACAAATGACCAAGAAAACTGCAGCTACGCGGGCTGTCCCACTCTTTCATATCCCTGTTCTACAACTGGTTGTGCAAGAAATTACAAGCAAAATCGAACTCCGTTTGGCTATTGTAGCAGTACAACCAAATTACGAAAGACTAGACACACAGGAAGACGCATAGGAAGATGCACAAGAAGAACGCAAGTGCCTAGGATGGAAGCTTGATATAGTAGGACAATTTGGATTTCCGGCATGACAGCCTGCAAGATGATCATACGTCTGCACGTTGCATGTAGTTCGAGAAGAAAATATGGACGTAGTCAACGTTCAAAATTAAGGGTTAAGTAATAACTTATTGAGAATGAGGGCGCCTGAGTGATGCATGAACGCTTTTGCCGGAAAAAAAAAAAAAAAAAAAAAAAAAAAAAGGTGATGTAGATTGATATAGCTGAATATACTGAAAGCTGCCAGCGCGGGTACTGGATAGGATGAGTAGGATAAAAAGATATAAAATGAAAGGAAACAAAATTCTTTGATATTATTAATAGTCAGATAAGTTCAAGTAAAAGAGAGAAAAAATAGTGGCAAGTATAAACAATGTTGGAAGTCAATGAAGACGTTTTCTACAGAATTCCACCCATAGGTAACCAAATATGAAAGAAAAAACAAGGGTGGAGTTCGCGGTATCGACAAGATGCTGTACTGGATAACATACTGAGCGAGTCGCAATCAAGTAAGCAGCGTCAGGTATGAATAAAACCAAGAAGAAAAGGTAGATAAAAACAACAAAAACGACAAAAAACACATTTGTGATTGATGCACCCTATTTCATAACCTTAACTCCAAACCAAATCTTGCCTCCAAGTATTGCGGAGAAGCAATTTATAGAATTTTCTGAAAAATATACCCAAAATGCGTAGATGAACGAAAGACCGCGCGCTTTTCATTTAAACAACAGCTGCAAGGTATGTAGCTCCAAGGTAATCTGTCATACAGAATCAGTAAGAGGCCCAAATGGGCTTGTAATCAGAAGAGATGAACATACTAAGGAAAGCAGCCCTGTTCTTTCTAGCATCTCCATCTGGATCAGGCTCAATGTCGTACGCCTTGCAGAGTTCAAGAACAGCTTGATCTAAGTTTTAAGCTATCAGCACCAGAAATTTCGTGAATAAGGATTGTCTTCACCTGTCATTGCCCTTAACCAGAAGCCATTCGATGGAAGAACCTGAGGAACCTTGCCTTCATGAGTGAGCACATGGTGGAGAGGCTCGAACATTGACTGAATTGCACCGTTGGCTGAAGTCAAAAATATGTCAGCGAAAGTTCAAACTCTGGTAATAGAGTAATGGAAAACCTACTTCTCTTCCAGTCGCCTTCGCCAACACATCCCCCGTTCACCATCATCACCTTGCCCTCTGGTATCACTTGACCTGTTCGGGTATATCTCACTGGGGGTGGAGCTGGTGGAGCTGGGGGAGCGGCCTCACCATTTGGATTTGGCTGTCCAAAGACCAACTCGTCGCTCGCCGGATCCACACTATCGCCTGTTTGGACGAGCGACTGAGTAGTGGAGTTTTGGGTAGAGGTTGATGCTTCCATGTCGACGTCGGGTGAGTGATAATAATTCCAGTAGTGTTTTTGCTTGACTGTTGTCGGAGCTGGAGAAATTTTTGGGCCAATTTTTCCAGCAGAAACAGATGCTACACTTGAGACAGACGATGCTCGGGATGGATGACGTCCAGTGTTATTAGTGTTGTTAGATGCTATTGGCACTGGGTTATTAACGGTTGGAGTGGCAGGGTCTCGAAGGGTGGCTGCTGACGAAGTTGAGGATACGGAGTCAGGAGTAAGCTGAGTGGAGATTGAATATGCGTGGCTTGAAGAACGTGGCAGGGTGGGGGAAGTGGGGGAGGAGGGAACCCCAGAAGACATCTGGGACATGGTCGTCGCGGGTGTGATATACGTAGGGATAAGCGTTGGGGTCGCTACACGCGAGCTTGGGGGTGAAGTGGAGCGGAGGAGATCGTAGTCGAGGTTTCGCATGTAAGTGGAGTGGGGGAAGGAACCGGAGATGGAACACAGGATTTTTGGTGCCGAGCGTAGGGTGGAGGCTATGCTGAAAATCGTGTTGTGCTGGGATTGGCGGACCGGCGAGAACAAAAGGGCATAAATAGGTGAAAGAATCAATTAAGGGAATCAGGGAAGATCCGGAGGGGGGGGGGGGGGGCAGAATTCAAAAAGTTGTGACCGAGAAAGGTGCAGGTGTCCCTTCTTGCTTTTTCCCGCTTTTTACGCTTCCTCTCTCTATAAAAAAATTTGTGTTGGGATCTGGTACCTTTCTTCTGCCTTGCAACGGAAAAATGTAGTAGTGAACAGCTTAGGGAGAGTAGGGGAAAATGACGTTAGAGCGAAGACTAGATAGACAATCCCCTTCTATAAAGTGCTGATGGCCTGTCAGTGTGGGTGAATGGGCGTGTTTGTGGGTATAGCAGCGTGTTTTGGATTGCAGCGGGCAGCTGAGAAGGTGTCTCGTGCCAGTAAACTTGTGGGTGGAAAACAAGACAGTGCTCCGCAGCCTGGGCCTTTTAGACACCTGGACAAGTTACTGAGGGACTTGACGGCAAATCTCGTCAGAAAGCGGGGAGAGGGGGTGAGGACGGGGGGGGCACGAGAGACAAAATGGAGGGCCCCACGCCAATCCTTGAAGAATGAGTAAGAGCTGGTGATTGAGAAAATCTGAGGGATTGCAAGAGGAATACCTTGCACCGTGTATGCAAGAGGAGATAAGAGGGTGCACAGGACTATGGGGCGTGGTGAGAATGGAGGGGAGGGGTTGTCAAGCGCAGGCAACCAATTTTGCCTATGTGTAAGCAAGCAGTGCGCCCTAGCACCGCTGGTAAGGTAAAGCTCAGCTGTCAAGGAAGCTGAAACGGTGAAGCGAGGACTCAGGATGCAAGTGATTAGGGCGAGAGTACTTCAGAATATGGCGGGGCAACAACTAAATAGCGGTGGGCAAGGCTTAACCTTTAGGGTCTGAGGAACCGCACCAGAAGCGAACAAAAGCCCCCAAAGACTGTCGATCGGAGGGGAAGGGGCGGGGCAATTAGGTGTTATGTAGTTTGGACAGCATGGCGCACCAGTGAGAGCTTAAGTGGACACCCACAGCGCCATGGAACTACGCAGCGCCAGCGGTTTGCTAAGTTGGTGTAGAATGAACGAATGTATGGAAAAGTTGGGGTCAAATATTCTATCATAGCTGTAGAAGGCCTTCGTACGGTTAAGCTGCAGAGGTCGCAAAGGAGCAGCAGACTTGGTTCTGGCAGGGGCGGACTCGAGCAGAAGGCTACATTAGAATTGCAGAGTTGAGGGCAGTCTCGAAAGGCACAAGACTGGACAGCGCCGGCCGAGAGCGCGGTGCCTTGATGCCGCTGGACACAGCAAAGCACCTTCCTGGGCAATCTCGCAGCACAACGAGAAGCGCACGTTACATACCAGCACTCGTCAACAGGCAGAACGACTAGCACCTCGTAAAAGCGTAACTGGCAGCGACACGTCTCTCCCCAAATGCTCTGAGGCTGGGACAGTCGGCATTAGTGGGGCATGCCCAGCACCAAGGTAGCAGCCTCTCATTACATGCCTGGGCGCTTCGAGACTGGAAAAGTTATGGAACGAAGCATGGAAGCCGCCACGGTGCTAGGAGGCAATATGCGCTGGGCTTGCATGCAGCGCCAAACCCGTAGTCTGCTGAGTGAGTGGGAAGAAAAAGTGACCGCCTGTAGTTTTTGTGGGTATGTGTGTGTCAACTTGCAGTGAGATAGGACGGAGTATGACAATTATGATAGATCGGTATACACCAGACTGGGATTTGCTACGGCAGTCGACGACCACTCATTGTCCGGTAGGACTTGCCAGTCAAGATCCTGCCCCCACCACACTATTCCTCACATCCTCTTTCTCGCAATCCATTGGCAAGTTCTATGACGCTGGTAATTGACAAACATGCAGACTAAGGACCGTTGGTAGGTGCCGGCGCTATCTGCCCAAGATTAGACAAGCGTCATAAGGACCAGCTGCTAGAAGTCATTGCGGATGATCTGTGGCGCATTAGAATGGGCTCAGCCTTTCCAGAGTGTCCTGCTGTCTGAAGATATCACAAGTTAGTCCTTTTATTTGGTAATTGGTGTCTGAAAGACAACAGTTGAACCAAGTTTGACTGGAGTCACGTGGTGTTAGATGCAGTCGCAAAGTGGTTCGGCCAAATATAGAGCACCGTCCGATTTGAAGGCACGGGACTGAAGAAAACAGCACAATTCCCAGCTTTGTGGGAGAAAGTGCTGTGTTTTAGTCGCAGACCATCTGAAAATAACGTCATCATGCACAAATGTAAAAAATGCTCGTGCGTTCCAACGGACTACGTGCGTCCTTCCTTTCAGGCGGGCGTTCGGAAGTATCCGAGGGGAACACGTGTGGGATGCAGGTGCATCGAGCATGTAGGTTTCCTTGATTGGTTACCACCAAGGGAAAAAAAGTTCAGCTTGATGTCTCCATAGGACAAACCACACTTGCAAATCGTCACCATGCGGGAATATGAAATGCAAAATTCATATTGAGAAGTATATTGTAGTTTATTTGTTAAAGTTTACTAGTGAAACCCAGTATAGGAAATGCCTATTAAGTGCGGTTTCCAGCTCCTTAATACACCTTGAAACCTAGGCGGAGGAGAGACATCAACCTAGATTGAGGATAAGGATATGAAGTGTACTGTGGCCAGTATAAATATGCTGGTTGAACTACTATTGATTAATGAAGGTTTTCTTTCCACCAACATAACATTAGTTTATCTAATAGAAATAAATTAGCATAGCTCCAATAAGTCATGAGATAAGAAACAAGAATTCTTCCATGTCCTCAGTGATCTTGGTGTAGAAAAGTAGCGTAATCATAAAGATCATTACAATAGTAGTGCATTGTTTTTCGTCATGGGACCTTGGAGGAGGAGTAGAAAAGAGTAATCTTGGGTAACTCACACATAAGAAAAGAGCCGAATGTAGGGCCTTAGTAGAAATATTCTTGTGGATAATCAAAATTGTATTGTCATTTCCCAACTGCCACATTGAGTCCAACAAAATATCATTTGCGAGGCACAGAATCCCACTTCTAATCCAAGATGACTAGCGCAACGCGGGCAGTATGGTTAGCTCATATAATATCAGAGTTCGTCATGTTCCCCTAAGATAAACATTAGCAATTTCTTTCTTCAGGTACTAAGGTTTATTGAGTTCGACTGAGAGAAAGATGAGAGATCTCAGAATATGTAAGAATATTATCATGAAGAATTCCTCCGCATGTGAGAACAGGCGTGATCTCGCGAGAGAAATCCTCAGTCGCAAATTATTTCATCATTATAATATAGCACAAGGAGGGAGATGCAGGCTTATAAGGCATACCATAAAAGTGTAGAGGCTGCGAATCGACTGTATATTCTCATGATAGTTTCGAGGTGTTCTTAGGCATGTTGTTATTGTTGCGCCTCCTGATATAGATTCGTAAAGTTGAGTGTGCAAATACAACTTGCTGGGTTGTGGTAAGGTTACTGTGATTATGGCGTCGGCTGTTGCAAGCAAGGATTTCAGGGTTTCCCTAGCCTTGCCCTAACGGTCACACAATTCGAACATTCGTGTGATGCCAAGACGCGATACCACACATTTTGGTGGAGCTTGGTGGGATTCTATCATCGGAAACGTGAGGAAACTATCAAACCGACAACACAGCGACAGCCAAACAACGACGTCTTTCAGCCCTTAACGACTAACTAGTCACTTGCAATGAGTTCCGAAGTCAAAACAATAAACTGGCGGTACGCTTTTCCTCCAATTTGATGCAAGATATTCGAGGCGTAGGAAATGCTTGAACTGTCAATAATCGGGCAACTGTTGGGGGATTGTGGAGGCTTCGGCTAATGCGAATGCTGGGAGAGCAGACTTGTCCAGGTTGGACGCGTGGTGCTCCTTAAGGATGGTCCTCAGGCTGGGAAACTTGCTGCGGTGGTTGAGATTGTCGACCATAAACGAGTACGTTATATATTTCTAAAGCTTCATAGCTGCTACAGTATTATATGCTAATTGAATTTTCTTGCATCACAGGTTCTCATCGATGGACCAAAGACTGGAGTTCCCCGCCAAGCAATTTCTTTGTCCCACGTCACTTTGACCCCAATCGTCGTTCCCGACATTCCTCGTGCCGCCCGCTCCGGAGTTGTTGGAAAGTATTGGGAAAATGATGACGTAGACTCAAAATGGGCCGCTTCCGCATGGGCTAAGAAGATTGCCTCGAGGGAAAAGCGACGAGAGTTGACCGATTTTGATCGATTCAAGGTCTTAGTGCTGAAGAAGCAAAGGAGATACGAAGTCAGAAGAGCTCATGCAACGATCAGGAAGGCTGCAGCATAAATGTGAGGATGGGTGCTAATAAAATATCAGAGTTATTTGTCATAGTTTTGTCACCTCTTTTTTTCCTCCTTGTTTTATCTACATTTCTCTAGGGCTCTGGGGCAGGAAAACATTGGCCTCTTGCTGTTCGCTGGAATTCATCTATTTGGGCCCGGATCGGTAGGGAGTTCTGTTGTACCATTGTTTTTCACGAATAAATCAAAATTGGGCAAAATGGATAAGTTCCTGGGGTTCTCAGCGACTGCATGACGGCAGAAGGAAGGAGCCAGGCCATTCAGGCCTCATATATGGATCTTTCAGCATTATTTCCTTTTCTGCACTTGGGCTGGGTTGGGCGTCTGTTTGAAAATATCTTGATTCAAAATCCTTTTTTATATCTCCAAGATTTCGTCATGGTCGTGGTATATCGCTCTGCTTAATCTCACTCTAGGTTTCAATGCCAGAGGATTAGACTACAGTACCAGTGGTCATATTTTAAGTCGAATAGGCCTTTCTGTGTTCGCATCATCGAGTTTTCTATCGTATTTTTGTAGAAACAATCTTTTGACCAAGTGCACAAGAGATGGAATCAAACCAGATAAATTGTTTATCTACCTTCACATTTCTTTGGTAGGCAGCTCCACCCCTTGATGGATCTTGTCGCTGTAAATCGGATGATGATATACGGTGTGGATGTCTCTGTTCCTCATAATGTCAGGGTAACAACGTTTTTCAGAAACCAACTGCTCAGCATGATGAAACTTGTGCCACCATCAACGCCTGGTAATTGCACGATTTTCTGTTTTTTGCCTATAATTCCGTCTAATATATAAATGTACTATATTTCTGTGCTTAGCAGACTGTTATATGATACTTCTGGTATTGGATATTCTAAGCGCATCGCCACCCGAAAGAGTAACATTAAATGAAGCAAGGTCTGTGGTGATGAGTACCAGGTTACTGTTAAATCCTCATACCAAATGAACTTGAAAACTGGGTAATTTTGCTAGTGTAGAATTGGCATAGAATGGTACCTAAGCTTAGACATGATATCAGATATTTCTACCATAGTGCTCCTGCGGAGGGCGTGAGAAGCGGGATGAAGGGGAATAAACTCATCAGTTTCTAGTAGTATTTGGCTAGTCTCATGTCCATACTCGTTGAGCTTATTGTCTGTGATGGCGAAGGAAAAATATATCTAGTAAGTAGTGGCGTTTTGGATCTAGGGGGAATTGCAAATGGGGCTGTATCAGTCCCAAACCGCGCCGTATGACCTGTTACAAAAGGATGCGCAAGTGCGCTATCACACATAGACCGGGTAAACTGGTTTGTCCGCCGGATTCCATTTTATATGAGGACAGTCTAATCTGAACACCGCTATTATAGCACAACGTGTTATAAGTTTTGTATTGCTTGAACAACAAGTGGACGTCTTGAGTAACCAATACTTGGTATACTGGTCTATATCTTCGATCTACATACTTGTAGCCTTATATTCAAGTATCAGGCTAGCTTATTTGCAGCAAATAGGTACTTGCTGCCTCGCTGCGCAATCTTTCGCAGAAGAATGACTGGTGACAGGACCAATTTGGCACGACTTCCGAGCGAAGCAACAAAAAACAGTTAGCAATACCCGAATAGGCAGCCAACTATTCTTGGATACCTGTAAGGACAGAGCCCAGAGGACGAAGCCTAAGCCTAGAGGACAAAGCCTAGTGAGAGAGAGTAAAGTAAATTGATGATGACCTCTCACTCAAGTCTACGCTGGGACTTTAAATACTTGTGGCTCGCATACTGGAAGCATCGCCATGCAGCCCCATGCGCTTATGTCGCCATGCGGCCATGACAGTACCAGAAACTTACCAAGTGCGCGAATGAGGAGTGGCTGGCAATGTAGCTTAAATAAGCCTCCGACTTTAGACATTTCCTTTTTAGGTTTTATGCTTTCATGCTTGAGTAGTCTGCACTGGTTGCGCGATACTTGTTATGTCAAGAATGCAATGCCAAACGGAGGACAGTATCCTCTTCTCTGCTGTTGAACTAGCCGGTAAGGCTTGCTGCCCGCACCTCGAGTCTCGCGAACTCTGTTCATGTCATGTGTGCATGTACACGTCGACGATATCAAGGAAGAAACGGACGCGGACAGCAACACCACGCGGCAACCACTCCAGGCCGGCCTAAGCGGCCGTATTAGAAGGCAAGCACACAAATATAAGTTCAGCAATGCCCTAATTACACTCTGGTTAATATTGTGTGCGTTTGCATTTGCTCTGCTTTCAGACAGTTCGGAGGACTAACCTATGGAGCACCAGGTCCAGCTACCGTCACCAGACCCAACAAGCTCAGTAGATTTCCTGAGCTCAGACCCATCGGCAACTGGTATTACAAGGCTTGAAGGAACAGATCTGAAAATCATACAAAAGTTTGTCAGTTCCAATCACAATGTTATTAGGGTAGATTTCTCACCATAAACTTGGGATGTGAATGGAAGGAATGTGGGGTTTAAACTGAGCCTGAATGATTTACAGTTTGCTGGCCGGTGGATATATTCCAATACCTTCGCTGCTATGGAGCCAACATTCCCTAGTTTATATATTGTTACCCGTAAGACAGTATTGTAGATCCGTACTGAAATTCGCATTAGCTTGCTACCTAGAAATACAACATAACTCTACGGAATTCCCAATGGTCCTTGCGATTGGAGACGGACTCCCTATATACTTGCTGTATAATACCTCCTTTGATGAACGGCACCCAGTATATCAGCCATTGTTGATCGATAAATTGCAATCGAATCTCGCACATTTATCTATCGAAGAAGATATCGCCATGGTTGGAAAGTGACAAGAATCATATTTCCTCATCATACTGATACTTAATCTAGAATTGTCATATTTGGCCTCTACATAGACGAAGACGCTTCTATTAAGCCATGGAATGGACAGCCGAAAGGCGTGTATGATGATACTAGGTCAGATGCCAGCCCGAGTCAAGGTGCAAGAATGATAGTAGAATTCATCACAGACTCCATAGATGGTGAATTCGGTATCGGGCTCGGGGTAAAAAGTACTTATGGTGAGGTAAAGGAATATGGGGCATTAGCTATTGCGCGGCCCGTGCTTCACTGGAGTTGGAAAGTAGGAGAGAGGATCAGAGCTGATTGTAGGGTTATAGGAGTAGATGGTGGGGTATCTTCACTCTGCTATTTGCATACTGCTGATTCATCTTCTCCAGGGATGTGCCTTGTACCGCCTTGTATTGGTATCAAACACTCGAAATGGAGCTTACGGGACGTGCTCTTCAGAAGGTCAGCCACTTCGCAAGAATCTCGCCCATTTTGAGTCCTGAATGACAGTTGGAAATAGTGGGCCTCCATCTTCGAGATTTACAGAATGCCCATGGGGCTTCTACAACGTGACTAGGCCAGATGCTATTGTGAGTTCTAGCTAGGAATACTTCAGTGAGAGCTCTAGATAAAAAAACATACCACTAATGAGTTGATAGGTAACAAACATTGGAAATAGTGGTGCTCTATCCTTACCAATTATACAACAATCACTTGCTGGCATAAATGGAACATATGCCATCAAGTTGTTTAAAGAGAAATTCGAAGACGCCTTCTTTTTTTTTAATATCATTGCTCGCATATCGCTCGAAGACGCCTATGTGGATCTTGTTAGATCCATCAGGCAAGCGCGTATCCAGTTCAGTTCCATTCACAGCCTGGGCTAGGAAGTTATAACGAATGGGAAGAGAGCATCAAGATTGTTATGCCCATGTACCTCATTCATCCGTTCAATAGCAGGCGCACTAGCAGAGTCAATACGGAGAGTAGCTGTTCGACTGCTGAAAAGCGAGGGACAGGAATATCATGTGCAGAAGGACAGATCTACGAAGTTGACACTAATGCATGGATGAGTTTAGAACAAGGTGACCTCGAACCTTGGAGTTATTTGTCTACACAAGATCACATCTTGAACGCCAGCCATTCTAGTCCTTTACAGCTATTTAGGCTTATGCCTGAGGGGCATGAGAAAGTGGAGACATACCTGCGGCCGAGGCTATGTCGTTACCTTGCTGACTTTGTGGGAGTCTAGTCGGAGTGGAAGGACCCAGAAAAGAAACGCTGGGGCGCAAAGAGGAGCTCAAGGCGAAAGAGGATTATGGGATCCTTTGTTTGGTAAGGTAAGTGTCTTTACTATGTACAGTAAATGTAGTTATAATAGTGCTAGATTTTTGTCAACCCTGTTGATATGAAACGATGAGGTATGCATGCCCTCTGAGCACTCAACAGCGTTAGCAAATTGGCCAACACGCGCAATTTCTTTCTGGGTAAAATAGTGCTGACTCACTGAACGTGCAGGAGCCTGGTTTTGTGTCCTGTGGCCCCTGATTCATGTTACACAAGCCGTTTAGAGTAGCGAAAACCTTATGCAACCGGACGCCGCTCGCCCGCTAAATACGAAAGCGAGAGCGAGAAAACCAGCCGGCTAAGCCTCTTGCCTGCCACCCTCTCAGCTGCTGTGGACGTTAATGCAGACAAGGTGCAGTGTTTCCCATTCTCTTAGGATAGGGGCCGCAGCAAGAGTAAGAGGTGCGGGATGGCGATTCACTTTCCTATCTTCGTCCCCATCTTCCTCTCTCTGATCTTTTCTTTGCAGTCGTCCCTGTAATATCCATTCATTTACATTTTCACACAGTCACTCTTTTCTCAGGATACAGCGGGGTCGTGTCGTTCTTTTTGGAAGCCCTTGTTTGACTTTCATTTACATCCGGCCTGTAGAACTGAGTCTGCTCTACCTGAAATTGTATGCTCTTTACCTAACTAGAATGTTGTCCACTCCCTTAAATTTGCGCCTGTTCGTGCTTGCAATTCTCCTTGGTGGTGTATCTTGCGTTTCATCCCAGACAGTGTGGATAGAGTTCAACCCTGTTTCGTCAGCTCTTAACTCTACAGATGATTTCCTTCTCCCGCTCACAATCGGCTCGACCAAACAAAATATAAACATTCTGCCGTCGTTAACGCAGTCAACCACATTCATTATCGGGCCGCAAGCTTGTACGCCGAAGGGAGCTAAGGGACCAACGGACGACTGCGTGTTATACCGTGGGGGTGTTTTCGATACAATGAAGTCCTCGAGTTTTGTCGTTGGAAAGGAAGAGTACAATTATAGGAACTCGAAGTACGTAGCATACTCCGATGGAACCCTTGGGAAGGATCGCATCGTTTTCCAGGGTGAATATGGGGAGTGGGAGCTCAAGGATTTTGAGTTTTCTGTCGTTATCTCGAGCAATATGACTAGTGGGCTGCTGGGACTTGGGAGGGACTCGGCCTTCTTGCAGAAATTGGTCGATGAGAAAAAGATTGGAAGCAGATCATTTGGGCTGCATCTCGGTATCGACATCTGGAACCATCCCTGGCCCGTCCTTAACCCTTCGTTTGATGAGTCGGGGAACAAGCCTACCACGGACGAAGATTTCAATTCCGGAGTTGGAAAGAGGAAGGAAAGTGATGAAGAGGAGTTACCTGTGCGTGAGAGCCACAAGTTTCCCGGGTCGTTGACATTGGGCGGGTATGACAAATCAAAAATCTCCAACACATCCAAACCATTGATTGCACCAATATCGCAAGATGGCACTCTCCAACTCTCCTTGACTAGCATGGTTGTGCATAACATTCTTCCAGACAGTCCCTATGAGCTCCTTCCGCAACCCTATACTGCCATCATTGACACTGAGACCCCGCACATGTACTTTCCTCAAACTGTTGCCAGAGGTATAGGCGAATTTATGGGGGCTGTGTATGGCGAGCCGGGGATTGATTTCTTCTATACGTATTTAGCCGACAGGGAAAGAAGGATTGGAAATGTCACAATGACATTCAAGTCCTTGGATGGGAAGGGTGACGAGATTGAGATTGTGGTGCCGCCAACAGTGTGGTATCAGCCGGTTGGTTATATGAGGAATTATCAGCTGACAGGGGATAATGAGTATAATTTTTACGCACCGATGAAGGAGTATAGGGGGGAAGAGCCTATTGTGTTAGGTAGATCGTGAGTTTTATCTTCCAGTGCATGATATCAGATTTTGGGTTTCCTAACAGCCACTTCTGTAGATTCCTGAAGGCAGCCTATCTCTTTGTGAATCATGATACCAACTATTTCCAGATCTCCCAGGTAGCCTACGTTAATTCAACGAAGGAAATCGTTCCTATTTCAGCAAGCGAGGATCCCTCCCCTGATGACAAAGGCTCAGTTAGAGATGTAGATGATTCAGAGGACAATGACGGGTCTTCAGATGGAGGATCAACGTTCGAGAAGGAACTGCCCATGCCAATTCCAGCACTCGCTGGTGCATCACTAGGCGGCATTTTGTTTCTTGTGGCCTTGTTTATCTTTTGGAGGAAATGGAAGAGAAGGAATGCAGAGAAGCATCAGCAGCTTGACGAAAGGCCTGGAAGCGCAGACAGCCATATTCCTATTGGGGGGAGGATGGAATTAGACGCGAACGATGTTGCCATGGTGAAGATGAGCCGCCCGAGCACAGCAATTTCGATGCCTGCAGAGAAGGACTCCACTACTCTTGCTGAATTGCCTCCAGCTGCAGGAAAGCAGATAGCTCCGGCGCAAGGGTATCATGAGCTCGGAGTCAAGCATGACTATTATGAGATGCCAGCAGCCGCAGCGACGGGCGCAGTTCTGACGCCAAAACAAGCACAAATGATAGTGCCCTCTCCAGCTGCTGTGTATCCACCCCCACCTCCGAACCCGAGTGCGTTACCGGGTTATACGCATCAACCGTTTCCGGGGCATTCTCCGGCATCACATCCCGCCGGGTGCGCACCGCCTCCGCTACCATGCTCGCCGTTGCAAATGCCAATGCCGGCTGCATATGGGGCATCACCCCCACCCCAACCACCACCGGGTTCCCCATACCAGTGTATTCCGCAGCAGAACCAAGGGCAGGCGTGCCAGGGATATCCGAGTAGCCAAAACCCAGCCGCTGTGATCTACGAGATGGCGTGAATGGTACGAAGTATGTAAGTGTGTTTTGCGCGGTTTAGTTTGTGAAGGCGGGGAGAGGGAAAGTTGAGTTTATATTTCGGCGACGGCGTGGCTGGCTCGGGCCGTGCGCGTTTTATTTATTTAGTTGGGGATATAATGAACATCGCATATAGCATTGGGGTAGATGGTGCAGGATATTTAGCTGCCATGCGGTGGACTTGTTTGAATAGAGCCAACAAGGTTATTGTGTAGGGCACTGTACTGAGTGCCATATTGAGAAAGCTTATGCCTCGGGGCGTGGGGGGGGGGGGGGGGGGGGGGGGGGGGGGTTGCATTGCAATCCCTGGCGGCGGATCATGTTATGCTTGTCATGACCATCACGCCATCCATCTGTGGTCGCATGTCTTGCGTGCGCCAAGACACGTCAGCAGGCTGGGTTGCGGCGGGCGGTGACGTCATCTCGGCCTGACGGCAGCTGGCGGAGCTCTTTATGTAACGGCCCGCTGCTGCTGCTGCCGCCGCCGCCGCCGACCCGCGCCCCAACCAGTCACCCGGCACAAAGAAGAAGGCAAACCAGCAAACATCACATTCCACGGCGCGAGAGCGTACAGAGGGCGGACGGCCATGCAACAGCAAAAGGCCCCCCAATGGCCAACACTCCAGCCTCGCCGGCGTCGCCCGCATCGCCCGCACCGCACGCAGCAGGCGTGGGCGGCAGGGCAGACAGCACAATCATCCTACACTACCAGACCTTTCCGACGAAGCCGCCGTCCGGCAAGGGCCGTCCGCTGCCTTTTTTCGCCCAGAGCCCGCCGTCCTATCATGGGTCGCCCGCAAGAGCGTACAATTCCCCGTCACTGTCCTCGGCGGACGCGGCGGACGAGCCCGTCGAAGGGAGTAGAAGGAGTCCGGCGCCTGCACGCCAGCTGGTGGTGCTGGCGCTCATCAGCTTGGCGGAGCAGACGGCGCTGAACTCGATAAGCCCGTATCTGCCAGACATGACGAGGGCGTTTCCAAGCGTGGAGGGCTCAAAGGTGGGATTGTATGTGGGGGTCATTGCAAGCTGCTTCGCAGGGGCGCAGGTAGCTAGTATGTACTCAACATGTCTTTTTTGTACTCATCATGCGCTTTTAACAGCTTGGACTGACGGGCGTCGGTTGCACGTGCTTCTAGCAAACTTCCTCTGGGGGCGACTGAGCGATAGGATTGGCAGAAAGCCAGTAATACTATGGGGCACATTCTGGACCGCAGTTGGATTTATGCTATTCGGATTCGTCAAAACGCTGTGGCAAGCCGCCGTCGTGCAAGCATTCATTGGTATCATGAATGGAAACCAAGGTACGGTGTTCCCAACCTTACCGTTCGCCAAGTTCACATCCGGCCTCCTGTCGGCTAAATACATAAAACAGGCGTTGTCGCCACGGTGCTCGGCGAAATCACAGACAAATCTAATCAATCCTCCTCCTTCGCCTACCTTCCCGTCGTCTACGGTCTCGGCTCCATCCTCGGTCCCATTATGGGTGGCCTGCTGGCTAGTAACTCGGGAAGCGGCATGAGATACCCGTACCTTCTTCCAAATATCATCAGCACAGTTTTACTACTCCTCGGCTTCACCATCTCCATGCTCTGGCTGGAAGAGTCGTTAGAACAAGCACAGGAGCTTCCACCCCTTGGGAAACGAATCCAGAGCCTATTCTCGTGGCTATGGCAATTCGCAGCTGGTTCCGTCAGCCCTTCTTACCTACGACGCCTCCGCAATGGCAAGCACCACCCCCGCCGCTGCCATCACAATCACCACCACCACCAGCATGAACAACCTGGCCCCTCCTCCAGAACTACCTTCCACCGCTCAGTCTCCTCTATCTCCATTAATGGCTCCGCCACCATTGACCCTCCACCGACTCTCTTCCCCCGTTCCCCCCCCTCTCCCCCGACGACTACGGCACCAGCATTACCTACACTCAAACCATCCTGACTACCTCTGTCCTCCTCTTGCTCGCTTCCTTTTTCATCTTCAACCTCTCAAACATTATATTCTCCTCGCTCTACCCCATCTTCGTCTCCACTCCTCCTCCCACCGGGCGCGGATTGTCACCACACGAAATCGGAATCACACTAAGCTTTGCCGGGCTCGCAGCTATCTTAATCCAAATTTGCGCTAACATTGGCGACGACGTGCAGAGTCGGTGGGGAAATAAGTGGTGTTATAGAGCAGGAATGCTCGGGATGGCATTATCGTTCTTTGCGATGCCGGTTGCCAGTGCAGGATCGGATACCGCGCACCGGACTGGGACGAACAAGTGGCTTCTGTACGGGCCCATTACACTTGTTCTCCTGCTCAAGAGCGTCGCGAACGTGGTAGGTTTGACGTGCGCAATGATTATGTTTACGAACGCGAGCCCCGAGAAGAAGATTTTGGGGAGAATCAACGGGCTCGCGCAGACACTGAGTGCGGCTGGAAGGGCTGTGGGGCCTTTTTTGAGCGGCGGGCTGTGGAGTTTGGTGGAGGAGAAGCTTGGGGGCGGAAGTAGGGCGGGGTGGTTGGCGTGGGGTGTGTTTGGGAGTGTGGCGGTACTGGGGGTGGGGCTAGCAGCTGGGATTAGGGGGGGAAAGGTGGAAGGGGCGGGGGATGAGGAAGAGGAAGAAGAGAGTAATGGGACTAGTAGTGTGAGTAGGAGGAGCAGTCAGGCCATTGCGGATGATGATGATGATGAGGAGGAGCAGGAGCAGGAGGAGGAGGAAGAGGAGCAAGAACAGAATATACGAGAGAGTTGGTGTAAACCGGTGGAGAGCGAAAGAGGGGAGAGGGTGAGGTTGTTGTCAGATGGAAGGGAGAGGTAGATGCTTCTTGTAAGAGTTCATCTATGTATTCAGCATGTTTCTCCGTTTGTTATTTCTTTTTCTCTTTTTTTTTTTCTTTTTTTTTTTTTTTGGCATACTACCTGTTTCCGTTTCTCCTTTCCGTTCCCTGGGGTTAGTCTGGTCCTCGGTCTCCGAGATCATTTTGCTATCGCATACTTAATTATCTCATGCCACGTTTTTCATGCTACTTGCTTGCCTACGTAGTACTTTTTTCTTTTCCCTTTTTCCCCTCTAATTTCTTTACTTGGATATAGACTGAACATAACATTTTTTTTATAAATGTTGGGCTTTACCATACAGTAGGGTGATATTCTACTCGCTGGAGTCTCTGCTCTGCACCAAGGTGGCAACCAAGTTTCGGTGTTACAGATTGTCCAGAATTGCCAGACGGGGTAGTTTTATTAACTTAACACGGTACTTCTTGCCAAATGGGAAACACCGCTTTTCCCCGTGATGTTTCTCCCTTGTTCTTGTGGAACCAAAGGGGCTCTTCATCACGAAAGGATACTGTTCAGCTGTACACAGAGCCTGGAAGCTGTTGGCAGGACGCTAAGGACTTTTGGTTCAACACAACGCAGTGACTTGTCTGACTCTGTCAAAACTACATAGTCTGGCATATGATAATACACTGTTGGTAAAGGTCATTGGTGAGAACTCGGTATTCTGCATTTGGAAGAGATGGCAAATTAATACTCGATGGGTTCAAATATGCTTTCTGGTCACCTCTGAAGATGGGCTGAATTTCATCATCAACGGTAAAGGTGCTGGTAGACATGTCAACTGGGATGTATGGGGTAGACAGAGGCTTTATTGCTTTTGCCAGAAATGGTGAGTGTCTTGATATGCTTTCGTTGCAGGGGAATTTGAAAATGAGATATGCATTCTTGGTGGTTGAACTGAGGCCGTTTGAGATGAATTGTTGATGAACAGAAATTTGTTAAGTTCAATATAGCCCATTAGATGAAGGGCACTTGTATGAAGCTAACAAGCGATTGAGGAGAATAAGAATAGACAGGCTGTAGGGCCTTCCATGAGGTGCAGTGAATTTTGGCTAAAGTCAACTGATGGAAGTGTATATGTAGATGAAGTGAATATAATGAGAGAAGGAATGTCTGACATTTCATATCTGCTTCCTCTGAGTGGGAATTGAAGGTTTGGATGCGTATGTATGGGTATATTTACGTGGTACCGTATTCCGGCACTTTCAATCTCGCGTGTCTCCCGTGGCATAATTAGTCGGGGTTTAGTTTTCAGCGTGCATCCTTGTATCTGTTTTTTTATTTTATTTATTTTTTTTTTTTTCCCGTTGCTGTTCAATTTTGATTGCGTCGAACCCGTGGGAACCTAACCTGAACACTTCCTAATCAGGTAATCGGGGGTTAAGCAGGACTAACATAATAGGTTAGTTTAGTACGGACCAGAGGATATCAAGACCTTGGTCTAGAGGAGAGGCCTAGGGGGGGAATTGGCTACTGCTTGATGTCTCCCTCCCTCCCTCGGATATCTTGCAGCTGCCTTACTTTTGAATGGCTCTGCCATGCTAGAGCTCATCATACAATTAGTCTCGCGACCCTAGAGCGCCTCGCCGATCATACGGGTAGGTGAGCAAGTGCAAGTGCCGCACGAGACTACATGTGCCGGGTGCCGCTCTCCGTGCTTGCACCCATCCCCGAGACCCGACCCCAGTCCCGTGACTAATCCCCATCAATGAGCCCCCCACCGATGATTATGTCATGCACGCCGGAGGCCAAGAGTAGACTCACAAAAACGATACGATTCCTCCAGTAGTTAAACATGCCCATCTCCAAATATATATCCTGTTGAGCATTTCTAGTCTTTATGATAGCTTACATAAAAGTCAGCGTAACTCCGCCCTATAAAACGCACTCCACAAAAGCCCGCAAACTTGGGAAGGCCAGTCCCGGCCTTATATCTTGGCCGAGGCACCAGAACATTAATACCTGTGTATGTTCCGTTTTTCTTTCCCCACCGCGAATGCGAGACAGCACTCCGATCTGGGAAGAATTGGGTAGGTTAGGTGCTTTCGGATAGCTATGGTACGTTCCATGGCAGGGGTATGTTTCGGACTTCTAAACCTATATTATCCGCCCCACTCGGCCGCAGCCCCATTATTGTCGCAACGCAACCAGAATAAATCTGCGAACCACCTTGCTATACTGGACCTTGTTGTACCGGAAACCTTGCTATACCGGATGCTCTCAGGTTGCTACATCCCGCTCCCATACAAAACTCTCTTGCTATACCGGGCGCACTAAGAATAGCGGACCGGACCAGGCACTTACCCCCCTGTCTCCATACAACTAATATTTGCTATACCGGATACACTAACACTGATACGTCCAATCTTGGCTATCCCACATTGCATTCACCTTCAGATGCTTACTAAACTTAACATTACATAATAACATTAGGCTGTCGTTGTTCCCAATTACACTATTTTTGCTGCCCATCCCTATTCTGTTCTGCCAAGCATTTTATTCTATAACGGAACCTTGCTATACCGGACGAAAAAGGCCAGATTTTACAGATCCGGTATAGCAAGGGAAAACTGTATCTGGAGACGAATTCGTGCTCCCTGGGGTATACATGCGAGCGTGGAGGCTGCGCCACTTCAACAATTGCAAGAATGATGTGGAAGTACAGTCTCAGACCTCTTCAGAAAGCCCTAGGAAGAATCACGTAGCTACTGCTGAATGGGCCCACCTCCCAAGTGGGGCAGGCTTCTAGATGGCATAGAGCGCTATACGTAGAAGGTACAGCTGCCTGCTTTCCAGAGGATATGATACTTCAAGTCCGGCCATGCTACGGGCCGGGCCGCCGCTACTGGGCCCATTTTTTCAAACTCATAGCAAGCAAATGCTGGTCTGCATTACGTTGCAAATTAGCTATTGCCCTAAGGAGACGAGACAAAATGATAATTGATCAGTACGTTTCGCTATGCCTCGAGTTGCTATGTAGCCTCCAAGTCTCCAAGTGCACCCTCAGATCCTGATGCTAGCACTATGTTTAAGGTTCCATTTGAGGGATTTTGCAACCCTGCCGGCCTTAATTCTGTGGACTTGTTGCGACAGCAACGGAGCTGAATTGGTTAGATACCGACATGGGTCCCTGGCCTAGAATTAAGACTGCGCTAACAGAGTGGCCTTATTAAGACCACTCTGTTAGCGCGGTCTTAATGAGACCACAACAAACAACCACAAGAGGGCAAGTTTATCATGAGGAACCCTGTGAGTACGCTAGTAATATAAAAAAATTTATCAAACATATCAAACAAGATCAAACAAGTCCCAAGTGTACAATCAGTTCTGCTATCTCAGCTGGTGTGAATCGGAGATATTCGAGCAATATCACTCCAACCACTTGATAATAGTGTCTATGAATACTGCTCATATGGTATCGGAGGCCGGTAACGAGGAGTTACAGTAGACACATTGCGACGCCGTTCAAGTTCAAACTTCATACTCAGGAGTATTGCTTGAAAATACCCCATTATGACTAATCCAAGAGCAATCTGGCGTTCAAGTTGGCGTTCAAGTTGGGTATCCATAGTGAACTTGATGATGATGACGATGAAGTGAGGTTCCTACGTCACGTGGAGTTCTAAGTTTCATGCGCTGGGGTTCTGGACCGTTCTTGTACAGTTTGGGGTTACTTCGTCTTACCCTTGTTGATTTGAAATAAGTCCTGCTAGGGTTATGTACAGGGTTGCAAAATCCTAGTCTCGTAACCAGGCAAAATCCCTCTATTCACAAGAAACCTTATATATTGTGGTACTGAGTTACGAGAGAATGCCCGCTCGCTACGCTCGCAATGGGGGCAGAGCGTGCGGCGGGAGCTGAGGCAGAGCTTGCGACACTCGCGACCGGGATTAGGGGCTTTGGTGCTGTCACGGAGTAGTAAATATACTTTTTCAGCCGCTTGCACACATACAGTCTAACCTTGCTATACCGGACAAAAAGTGCCAGATTTTTACTCGTCCGGTATAGCAAGGTTAGACTGTACTTACTGAGAGACCCCACTCGCTTCGCTCGGGGGTCTATACAACTGCTGGGGAGGGTGACGCACCTAGGGAAGTGACGCGCCTAGGGGGTGACGTGCCTAAAGGGGTGATGCGCCCTGGGAGGTGACATCAAGAGGAGAAAAACTGATAGAGGTGTACAAACACCGAAGGATAGCACTGTATTATCAAGACCCGCACCTTTAAAATTGATCTCTACCCTTAGATGTCACATTCCTATCTGGAAACTCACATCCTTCCGCTGCAGTCATATTTACAACAACTATATCTGTCAACTTTATCTAATCAACTTCTCTAACTAAAATCTCACCACTACGCTCACTATCTCTTCTAAACTTCCACTTTCCAGTTGCCCACCCATTAACTACAACTTGCTGAATCACTTGCTGAATTGCCCGCTGAACTGGCCTGCTGAATTGCTTGTTGAATTGGCTGCTGAATCTCCTGAAATTCTGAATCCCCTGCTGAATCCCCCACTAAAGTACCTGCTGAATCCCCCGCTAAAGTGCCTGCTGAATCTCCCACTAAAGTGCTTGCTGAATCCCCTACCGAATCACTTGCCGAATCGCTTGTAGGACTACA
Organism: Kalaharituber pfeilii; assembly: GCA_015179045.1. Taxonomy (NCBI): domain Eukaryota; kingdom Fungi; phylum Ascomycota; class Pezizomycetes; order Pezizales; family Pezizaceae; genus Kalaharituber; species Kalaharituber pfeilii. The sequence continues at coordinate 595,533 of WHUZ01000006.1, read as the reverse complement.
TGCTGAACTTGTTGTTGAACTTTCTAACTCATCTGCCAAGCTGCTAGTTAGCTCACATAATGAATTGCTTGCTGAACCCTTCACTGGTTTTTTTTTTTTTTTTTATTTCATTACTCGCGTGCCGCCTAATAGGCTATGGCGAGATCTTATATAGACTAAAATTCCTTACAAACTGATAAAGAAAAACAAAGAAGAAATAGGAATTAAAAGAAACCTGAAGAATTCAGTCCTGCCCTGCCCATTCCAGTATTTCCGCGATATTGACTCCCTTTCCCGGCTGCGTCAAGCACTCCGCCCCTTCTTTTGTCTTTCGCTTCCATGCCTGGCAATCCCTTGCTATGTGTGTCAAGTTCTCCAGGGCCTTTCCGCACCATCGGCACTCCGGTGAATCCGCCTTGCCTATGCCGTATCTCCATTCTTTGAGTCCCTTGTTTCCGAGGATGCCTGCTAAAACGGAGATCTTCTTGCGGTTATCTATCTGTTGTAGCGGTCGATATGTCAGTTGTAGGCGATTTCTTTCTTTGGCTCTGAGGGTTTTGGCTTCTTGGCGGATCCCCGCCTCTGTGGCTATCTCTTCTTCGCATTGTAGGGCGGTGCCTACCTTCGCCGCCCTGTCTGCCTTCTCGTTGCCTCTTACTCCCTTGTGTGCCTTTACCCATAGCACCGCTAGGTCGTGGTCCCCTCTGGCTATCCTCTTCTCCCACTGTTCCCTAACCTCCTGGGAGGTACCTTCCACGTTTGGGTCCCCGTTGGCTATTTTCTGAAGTCTCGATATTGCCGTACGGGAGTCGGTGACTTCATCACGACATCGTATAGTGCATTCTCACTTACCTATTATGCTATCCACCATAGCATTCAAGTTTCTCAAGTAGCAAGTTTATTAAAGTACAACCCGATAACCTATAATTTTTTCAGTATTAATATAGTAGTGCCAATGGAATAAAAGTGACTCTTACCTTTGCATTGTCAAATTGCGGAGTTGTAAAGGGGTGAAGGTGAGGAGGGAGTTTTAAGATAGATTTATTCTTAATTCAGCAGAATATCATAGAAGTCAAGCTATCTTTATTTTGATTAGTTTGATGGGACAACTTACTCAAGTTGACAGAGATTTGCACAGTTTTATTAAAAGTGCTGATCAGAAGCGACTTGTAGAGGTCATAGCTACAAAGTATAGAAATCTATTGGCCCGATAAGAGAGGAGGCCCAAGTTATTCTCGAAAACTTTTATCTCAGTACTATATAGATATCTTTATTTTGATTAGTTTGATGGGACAACTTACTCAAGTTGACAGAGATTTGCACAGTTTTATTAAAAGTGCTGATCAGAAGCGACTTGTAGAGGTCATAGCTACAAAGTATAGAAATCTATTGGCCCGATAAGAGAGGAGGCCCAAGTTATTCTCGAAAACTTTTATCTCAGTACTATATAGAAGATAGACTTGTGCGATTGTACTCGCCTACTACGAGACTGATGAGACTGTATAAGTCCATATTATATTGACTGCTAGGACTAACTACATCATCTAATAGTTATGCTATTGTTATTCTATGGTAGTACTTTATAGCTCGCTGCTCGAGTATGCTTTAGCTATGTCTACTCTACCAGCGGCTGCATAAATTCATGATAGTGCATTGACCTTCTTTTCAAGTACTGTAATAAATAACTTCGAGAATGTTCTAGTAGATACAAGGACATTGAATAGATGTGCGCTGTTTCCGTGCCTGAGATATGGTGCTGTTGGTCAAGAAGGGACCCCCCACCAACCAAAATCACGGACTTAAACTTGAAGTATAATTTCATTACACAACCACACCTGATTGAAAATTAAACTCCGTAATTATGTACTATTCTGTCTGCTCTACAACTCTTCGATGTCTGAATTAAAAAATATTTAGTGAGTACTGAGAAATTTAAGATTGAAAATTTTGAACTTTGTATGAGGAGCCTCCTGAATTTTACATGCCAAGAATGCCAACATTGTAGAATTAGTACTAGTGTAAAACAGAAAATTGCTATATATAGAAATGATCTACTGAATTTTTCGATGACTTTTATATACACGTTCTGTAAACTCTTTTGTACCATATCCACAACCCTCTTGATAGGCCTCCATAGTGCGTAGACATTTATGAAAAAAGCGATTAATAGTAATATCAGAAACAGAACTAAGACTCCGGGGAATAGTTAGTCGTAAAGCATCAATACTATACTCACAATTATTGCGAGCATGACGCTTCGCTGCCGCCCAAAAATATTCAATAAACTTCAGTTCACAATGAAAACGCGGATAAAATAAAACCAAATGTTCATGAGCTTCTATTTCCTCTTGTAAACGACCCTTTTGTTCCAAAAAATCACGTTCCATTCCTAAACACCGACGTGCACAGCAATCACGAACACCTGATAGACACTTCTTATCAGGACAATCTAAGCGCATGCCATGTCTCCAAAGTCCACGCTCTTTAAGTACCTCCCGAATTCCTTTTGGTTGGTTTCGCCATTCTGGATTTGGATGATCAGGAGGAAAATTCATTGGTTGTGGGCGTTGTTTGCTATGAATAAATCCATCCCGTAGTCGTGGTTGTTTACCTCCAGGGTTCAAATTCATCCGAGATACTACCAAAGCATCTTCTGCAAAAGCCGCATGATTTGAAGCATTATCAAATAGGAATACTGCTTGCTTGCCTGGGTATGCTGCTTCGAATAATGGAATTGCCTTAGTGATTGTATGCTCAACCATTTTATCTCCATTCCAGTAGTTGTCTTTTCCATACTCAAGATATTCAGTAGCAAATTTACCATCATGCTGTAAACGACCTGCCGGTGTCATGAACTCTGAGACCATAATTCCTTTTCCCCGTGACTTTTGTCGTAAGGGTTGTGCATTGCCTTGGATCCATAACCGCCGTCGTCCATCATTTGCATTAAAGGTTGACTCGTCATGTGTAACAAGAATCTTTGGCTTTTCACCTAATGGTAAGATTGGTTCTTGTTGAATAATCTTCTCAGAATTATTTTCATTAGAACCTGAAGTAATAGTGAATTTGATCGAGGTACGTAATAGTTCAAAAAAGCGAGGTAAGAAAACTTCTTGACGGTATCGCACAACATCTTCTCGCTCATGCCCATCAATATAGGCACCCTTTTTGACATCTCGCCATCGAAATCCTAACTTTCGCAACCACTGCCGTGCTGTAGACACTTTAATAGACCGAGATTTGGCAGTAGTATTTGATGAAAGTATATTCTCAAGCTCTATTCCATCATCTTCTTCTTCGCCAACAAGCTTGAGATATTCAGTAACTGCCATTGCTAAGCTATGAGCAGTAAGACTTTCACCCACACTAGCAATATGTTTTCGAACTGCCAGCTGAACTCCTTCATCATCTAACCAACTAAATCGAGAAGTTCGTAAGTCTTGAAACCCCTCCGGAATTTGTCGACTAATAAGCCAATTCCGTTCCCACTGCCTCAAATGCTTTGCCATTTTTGTTCCTCGATTGAAAGAATGAGCTGTCATTAATGATAATGAGGTGCGAGTTTCCTGAGGGCGACGAAGCTGAAGTTGAAGAAAATGCAATACTGCTAAGTGTCGTTGGTAGTTTTGCCCTGCTGGTATCATCTCTTTTTTTATTTTGAACTTTCGCCGTAATTCTTGAATTCCAGTTAAAAGTGTCTCCACTCGCATTTCCATTGTAGACTTAGATTCCAGTATAACCTCATCTGCTGCTGCCGATTCCGAGCTATTCACTGGAGGAAAGTAAGCTGTTAATGGGCGACAGCCAATTGCGGAGTGCTGTAAATCTTGTTGAGCTTTCTTATGCAGCCATAATGTTTGGCAAGAGACTTGTGCACCACGTTGATATTTGAACTGGTGGTAGAGAAGTCTACATCTATTATATTCCTCATCAACTCCGTATGAACATCTACTTTTATGCTCAAGTCTTGAATATCCTGCTCATCATCTTGTTCCTCCTCTTCTTGATCCCATTCAGACTCATCTACCAAAGACTGTTCACTTTCACTATATACAATGGGGGTATCCGCCTCTGCAACAGGAGTATCCACCTCCGCAATAGGGGTATCCGCTTCCATTGTGATAGCTCTCTTCTTCGTTTGCCTCATAGCAGCTGCAGCTACTGAAGCAAGTAGACAAGCTCTTCTTTTCTTGCTGGGACGAGCCATCGTATGACTGACACTGGCTGAGCGTTTGAAGAACTATCATAGCGTTGTCAATTATTTTTTCATATTGAAAGGAACACTGAAGCAGAATAGACTCACTCTTAGAAGCGTCACTCTAGTTGTCCGATGTCAAAAAGCTGTTTTCGTTGTCGCAACGGAATCTGCTCAGATTGATTGTTCGTTGGCATCAGGGGAGGTCAATCCAGGAGGATGGTCAACCCAAGGGGCCGGTCAAACCGAGGGGCAAAGGTAATTTGGACGTATTAGTCAGCAAGCCAGCGAATTTTACAACTGGTCCCTTCTTGACCAACAGCACCATATATGCACTGGCCATTAGTCTACTTGAGGTCAGGAATTTGATAGTATACAGACCCTCTTGGCTGGACGCCACACAGTGAAACTAGTGCATCGAATTTAGCGAAGTTTCACCCGCCAAGAGATAGAAAATTGTACTAAATTAGTCATGTAGTCTTGGCAACTAAGTGACCAGGGGAACTTCGCTACCAGTTAACATCTGTATCGATCTACTAGTAATGGAAATAGCTACATTAAGAAATTAATTCAAATGGGATAGTAGCAGTCGTGATGAATAGAAATAGAAATAGAAATGTAAGGAGTAGTAGTAGTAGGAGAAGAATATAAATTAGAAGTAAATCAGTAGTAGATTAAGCTTCGTATTCATTAATTGCTGGCAGCAAGCGGGTATTCATTCATCTTTGAATACTAGTGAGTTAGCAAGGCAATCATATGAGGAATATATTGAGCATCTACAGACTGGAACCTTTGTTACCATCAATGGTCTGATACAGGATAGTTGTCACTCTGGACAGGTTCAAGATTTGGTAGATGAGTATCTATTTCATGATGAGGATGCAACAGATAGCACTATTTCTATAGAGGCTATTAGTATTCCGGAACTTATAGCAGACATGCAACAAGCACAAGTGGAAGACCCTTCACCAGTCTGAATCAAATCCCGAACCCGAGTCTCTATCCCGCCCTCCCATTAGCACCTCAGAGGCTATCCAGTCTATTGATTCTCTCATGTATTATATGGAAAGTTTGCCGGTTTCTTCTCTGGGCCACACTACTTTTCGTCAGCCACTAGAACTTTCAGAGCTTGCTTCTACCTTTCAGCAGCTTTCTCTCGCCTTAAAGTCATACTAGCAACATACCCGGAAGCAACAGACACTCACAACCTGGTTCAAACCAACCTCTAGCACTTAGCGCTGTTGGCTGGGCTGCTCGGAATTACTGGTACGCAGGAGGCAAGGCAGGAGCAGGGGGTTCCCTATGAATTTCATTAGTGTCTTTTCATTATAGCAAGAACAATTTGTATGTAGATAAAAATAACTTCCTCTAGATTTTTTTTCATTACACTATTTGGTGTGATTTCATTATAGCAAGGTCAAATTGTATGGGGATGAAAATCCGAGAGCGTGGTATGTTCATTATTCACTATAGCGAGGTTCATTATAGCAAGGTCTGACTGTATGATACTGTTGGAAAAGCCACAAAAAGCACAGCACCATTACAGAAAACAACTTCATTGAATCGCTTAATGGCAATTACGTTTGATGCCAGCAATTGTCCATTCTTATAGCATAGTTCTTTCTCGGCTTACGCAACTGTGTTCTGCTGGGGTGTCTTGGCTTAGTGTCCGCCCTAGCTGCTGCTCTTCGGTGCTTTTTTTTGTGAACCATGCGGCCCGCACTTCTGCCTGCACTTTGGCCACCACTTCAGCCTGTACTAGTACTTCCGCCTGCATTTTCGCCTGCTCCTTCGTTTCCTGTACTTCGGCCTCTACATACTTGGTTTCCTATAGAGCACTGCTCCCTACAGTGCCACTTTTTACAGCACCACTTTTACACAACGGTTCGCGCAGTACACACCGCTTACACACCACGATTCGTGTGGACGGTTTTACTATACAATATCCTGGATACTACTGGCTACTACTATACGTACTGGATTACCGTGCTTGATAGTAGTAGTACACTATGTCTAGCGATAGTATAGTTCTAGCACTGGAGCAATCATTCCTTCCTGTAGCATAGCTGCAACTTGGCTTACGCAACCATCATTGTGGCAACAGTAACATCTATATCTGCACCAAAAAAAAAAAACATGTTCTTCGCTCACTTAATTATATCAATTACGTTGGATGCCAGCAATCGTCCCTTCTTATAGCATAGTTCCTTCTCGGCTTAGGCAACTGCGGCGATTCCTTCCTGTAGCGTAGCTGCATCTTGGACTATGCAATAGTATCTTACCTTTCTCAGCAGTAACCAACATTGTGGCAATAGTAGTATCTATATCCTGCTTTTCCATTCTTTGTTTCTCTCCATCCTACACATTTCTTCATTCTCCATTTTCAATATCAATATTATGGATACTTCACGTTGCATACGTTGTCAGCTGGTGAAATCAATATCTGAATTTGCTGTAGTACCTGGTCGCAGCCGCACTTTCCGGAAGAGTTGTCAGACATGTTTGGTATATACTTGAGTTCCTATTTCTATAATATAGGTGTAGCTTATACTAATATCTATTTAGGCATCGTACCGAGCAAGAAGAACTGCCCAAAGAGCACAGTTAGCTTCTACTACTACTGCACCTGCTGCACAAGCATTAGCTGCCAGTGACATTCTCCGAGCATTTATATCGGCTTCTTCAGAATGGCGGGTGTTGGATTTCGGTTCGATGAATATTGAGTGTTTACGATGTGGGGCTCTACATTGGAAGGGGGAAAGCTTACAGCGGTCTACATTACAGAACACACGGTTTACAACATGTTGTAAAGAAGGAGATATTCAGCTACAGCCATTGAGAAAGTTGCCTTCTCTTCTTCATACATTATTTAATGGGTCCGATAACGTGGCGAAGGCTTTTCGGAAGCACATCCGTAAGTATAATACTGCTCTTGCATTTACATCAATCAAATATAAACCTGATCCTCGCCTTACAGCCTTGCCATATGGTATTGAATGTTTTCAGATCCATGATGAACTTTATCATATTCAGCGCCCTTTGAATCTAGCTACTCAGCCTACCACAGTTCCACAGTTCTCACAGTTATACTTCTATGATCCTGAGTATGCAGCTCATTTACAGGGCCTGCAGCAAGAAGCACTTGATACAAACATCTTACAGCTGCTATTTGAAGAGATAAAAATTGTCAATCCCTTTTACCCTATGTATCTGACTGCGAAGGAGCGTTTGCATCAGGCTTCTCAGAGTAATCAGGAGGCAAGGGTGATCTTAAATCCACAGATGCGGTTGATCGTGGAAAAAGGTAAGGTGCTTGCCTATGTTTCGCCATCTATGTTCCTTCGTCTATGTTCCTTCAGCTACGTTCCTCTGGCTACATTTCTCTGGCTATGTTGCACTGGCTACGTTCCTTCGGCTACGTTCCTTCACTCACATTTCTCCACCCATAAATGATGAAGTTGCTAACCATTTGCTGACTGTGGGAAAAAAATAGGTGCAGATACCCGGCGTGAGAATTTACCTACCAGTGATGAAGTTGCTATTATCAATCCTGATGAATATGGTGCTCAAGGGTTCCGAGATATCGTTTTGGCTTCCCGTACTGCAACTGGAACAGAAAAATTTAGCATTATCAATCCTAACCATGCCGCATACATGCCATTACACTATGTTCTTCTTTTCCCACATGGTGAGGCAGGTTGGCATTGGGGTTTGCAGCTGCAAAATAGGTGTGGGAATCGCCAGCGCACACGTCTCTCCCAGCGAGCCCATTATCGTTACCGGTTACATATACGGCGGAATGAACCATATACATTGTTTCAGGCTCAGCGACTGTTTCAACAATATGTTGTGGATGCATGGGCTGTGTGTGATCAAAATAAGCTTACATGGCTACGTACACATCAGTCAAACATCCGCTCTGAGTTGTATAATGGTTTAGCTGATGCAATCCTGAGGCAGGATATGGATACCTCTGCCTTAGGCGGTCGTGTTATTTTACCTAGCAGCTATACTGGTGGAGATAGGTTTATGACACAACTCTTTCAGGATTCCATGGCCATTGTTCGTCATTTTGGACGCCCTTCACTCTTTATGACTTTTACAGCTAATCCAAGATGGGAGGAGATTACTCGCGAGTTGCTTCCTACGCAAACTGCTACGGACCGCCCTGATTTGGTTGCAAGAGTATTTCACTTGAAGCAGCAACAATTGCTCTACGAGATTAAACACTAGCATATCTTTGGGCGATATGTAGGGTGTGTCTGGACAATTGAGTATCAGAAGCGAGCAGGTTGCCGTACATGCATTTGTTGCTGTTCTTGCATCCAGATGATCGTTATATCACTGCAGACCGAATAGATGAGATAATCTCCGCCGAAATTCTTAACAGAAATAGCATTCAGAGTGAGGAGCTCTGGAATGTTGTTACTTCCACAATGGTCCATGGTCCATGTGGTGTTCATAATCCCAACGCGCCATGAATGCCTGCATCTTCTTCCTCTTCTTCCTCTTCTTCTTTTTCTTCTTCTTCATCTTTTCCTCATAGTGTTGCTGCAGTGAAAAAGTGCTTGAAAGGATATCCGCGTCCATTTCAGGAACAAACATTGATTCGTGAAGATGGCTATCCACTCTATCGACGCCGGCAGACTAGCAATACTATCACTATCCCTATAAATGATAGTACCGGTACGGGTCACTACCAAAATGTCGAATGTGATAATAGATGGATTGTTCCATACAGCCCTTATCTGTCCTGGCGGTATAAAGCACATATCAATGTTGAGGTATGTGCTACAATACATGCTACTAAATATATCCACAAATATATCTACAAGGGGTCAGATAGGGCAACATTGCAGGTTGATATGGAGAGCAATTTCGATGAGATCAAGCAATACTTACAGGGCCGGTATATTGGACCGACAGAGGCTATATGGCGTCTGTTTGAGTTCGGTGTACATGAAGAGTTCCCTCCTGTTATTCATTTAGCTATCCATCTTCCTGGTGAACAGCCTGTCTATTTTGCAGAAGATATACTAATGGAAAACATGATGGACAAGTTGAATAGTAGTCAGTCAACATTGATGGCTTACTTTCAGGCCAATTCCGAGATCCCAGAAGCTCGGCAATATCTATACCAAGAGTTTCCTTCCCATTTCGTCTATAATCCAACATTACGGAAGTGGACTCCTAGGAAGCGTGGTTTCGCAATTGGCCGTATTTTTCACTGCAATCCATTTATGGGTGAAAAATACTTTTTGCGGTTATTGCTAACAGCTGTTCGGGGTGCAAGAAGTTTCGAAGAGCTGCGAACAGTTCAGGATATTATGTATTCAACCTTCCGTCAGGCATGTCAGGCACGTGGGTTGTTGGAGGATGATAATGAATGGAATGAGTGCTTCATAGAAGCCTGTTTGTTTGGAAGTGGGCACTCCCTTAGGACATTATTTGCAACTGCTTTGCTTCATGGAAATATAGCAAATCCTAAAGCTCTGTGGGAGCGGTTTCATGACAATATTTGTGATGACTTGAGGTTCTTCTTAAGTCAACATTCAAATATTATTCCACCAAATTCTTCATGTTCTGAGTTCTTACATCTTGACTATGGACTATATCTAATTGATAAGATACTGATGCATCAAGAACATACTTTAGCAGATTTTGAATTACCTTCACCACAGCTACCGTGGAATATATTTAATGAGAACCCATTAATTGCAGATGAGCTACAGTATGATACTGCAATAGAAGAAAGGCTATACCATGAAGGATCTGCAAAATTCAATTTAGAACAGCAATAGGCTTTTGATACTATTGTTTATGCAGTTGAAAACAAGTTACCAGCCCGTTTCTTTCTGCAAGGACCTGGTGGCACAGGAAAGACGTTCCTTTACCAAGTATTATGCCACTACTTCCGCTCCAAGAGTAACATTGTACTTTGCGTCGCTTCTACAGGAGTTGCTGCTCAGCTGTTACCTGGTGGCCGTACAGCCCATTCCCGTTTCAGAATACCTTTAGCAATACATGAATCATCTACATGTGCAATCAGCCGTAACTCCTTCTTAGCAGAACTAATTAGGCAGACAACCTTAATTATCTGGGATGAAGTCCCTATGCAGCACAAATATTGCTTTGAAGCAGTTTCACGTACATTGAATGATATCTGTAGTATGTCAGAAGATACGTTATTTGGAAATATTCCAATACTACTTGGTGGAGATTTTGCACAAATCTTACCAGTAGTACCAAAGGGAAATAGGGCTGCAATTGTCAATGTATGCTTACAATTAGCATTCATATGGCCATTTCTACAGCAGCTATTCTTAACACAAAATATGCGATTGCAACAGCAACATGGTACAAATGCGGAATTTACATCCTGGCTTGCTCAATTACCATATAATCCGAGCCTATGTGGTCTTATCTCATTATCTAAATACATTTAATTCTCCTACTAACCTTTCTGAACCTGTGTTTTCTACAGTACTTTTAGATACTGCTCATATGAACTTAAATGCATTTCAAGATTATGCTATCATTGCATTCCGGAATGATGTCGTAGCAGAATTCAATGATCTCTTACTACCATGTATATATGGTGAAGAAAAAACCTATTATGCAGTTGATAGTATTGAACAGCAGGATAAAGCATTACAAGTTGATTCAACAATATATCCCGCAGAGTATCTGCAAAGTTTAAATCCTGCTGAATTACCACCATCACAGCTACATCTTAAGATAGGAGCACCTATTATCTTATTGCGAAACTTAGACTCTAAACATGGTTTATGCAATGGTACATGCTTAACTATTACACAATTAGGACATCGTTGCATTGAGGCTCAAATTCTGACAGGTGATTTTGAAGGTCAACGCTGCCTTATACCACGTATTAAGCTATCTACAACAGAGGGTGAACTTCCATTTATTCTTACAAGAAAGCAATTTCCAGTTCGGCTGTGCTTTGCACTCACTGTCAATAGAAGTCAAGGCCAGTCATTACAGGTTGTCGGGGTAGACTTAAGGATGTCCGCATTCACACATGGGCAGCTGTATGTTGCACCATCACGTGTAACAAATGTCAATAATTTAGCAGTTTTATGGCCAGAAAATGGTCCGGAAACTACAGAAAACATTGTCTATACTGAAGTTCTATTAACTCCATAATAAAAATCAGAATAAACCACATACTAGGCCACATAGACGGTAAACTATATGTAAAAATACCATACAACTGCATGTGAGAGTAGTTGATAAATTGAAAAAAAAAAAAAAAATCATGTGAAAAGTAAAACAACTTACACCGGTTTCGCAACAGGGATCCTCAGCTACCAAGGCAGCCTACCAGATATGTTTGCGAAACCGAGACCACCCTAAGGTGCCGGACAACCCTCTTCCATCATTCGCCTCCCGAAGGAATTGAACTCAGGCCTCAATTCTACACTCAGTATGTCGCTAAGTTAACCAAGAGGTTAACTGCTACACTAAGCGCAGGTCAGTTCACAGTAACCCACTAAACTGAAAAGCGCCTCACAGTCTGAAGGCGGGTCATTGTTGTAAGCACAGTGTAATCCTCTACCTCTCGCTGCAGCTGCCTCTCGGGTATGCTCTGCCCCTCACTGCAGCACGCCTCCCGGTCGGGAGGCGGGTTACTGCTAGTATTATAGTACAAAATGAGCTCTATTAACTAGTATAGTAGGCCTCTAAAAATAATATAAGCACGAGATAATAGGAACATGGTAACATGACGTCAATAAGGCCACGCAACAACCTTTTTTTTTTTAAAAAAAAAAAAGATGATGTAACTCCGCTTATCGCTACTTGCTATGGCAGGGCGCATTAACCTCGTGACTGTAGAGGCTCGCGCTGAACGGACTCTGACTGGGTGCCACCGAATGGCAACCCACAGCGATGGTATAATCATTGATTGTTAAGCATATAAAGATATCATAAGCAAAGAAGAAACGCCACGCTCGAGGAGACTATATAAAGGGGGCTAGTAGCCAGGAGAAAGGTGGGGCCCCGGGCAGTCTCCAAAAGGACCAACAACTATAGTATCTACACCAACTTCACTTACTCAGTGAGTACAGGCTGCCCAACTGCTCCATGTTGTCCAAGCAGGCGAAAGTTGAGTGAATTGAGCCCAGTCACATCCTGAATGTTTACATTCGTGAGGATAAGTCTGTTTTGGGGCGCTGCCCATACACAGCCGATTTCTAAGGAATGATTGGCTAGTTTTTCCTTGTGTTGCACTGACCACAGGCGTATAGTACCATCACGACTGCCAGAGGCAAGCAGCTGGCCGTCAGGGGAGAAGGCGACACTCTTTACCGAGTGGCAATGTCCCTCAAAGGTATGGACGGTTTCATGGCGCGGCACTGACCACAGGCGTATAGTACCATCATCACTGCCAGAGGCAAGTAGCTGGCCGTCAGGGGAGAAGGCGACACTCCCTACCCAGTCGCAATGTCCCTCAAAGGTATAGACGGTTTCACGGCGCGGCACTGACCACAGGCGTATATCACCATCTTCACCGCCAGAGGCAAGCAGCTGGCCGTCAGGGGATAAGGCGATACTCCATATTGAGCCGCAATGTCCCTCAAAGGTATGGACGGTTTCATGGCGCGGCCCTGACCACAGGCGTAGTATAGTATCATCGTCACTGCCAGAGGCAAGCAGCTGGCCGTCAGGGGAGAAGGCGACACTCCATGCCAAGCCGCGATGTCCCTCAAAGGTATGGACGGTTTCATGGCGCGGCACTGACCATAGGCGTATAGTACCATCATGACTGCCAGAGGCAAGCAGCTGGCCGTCAGGGGAGAAGGCGACACTCAGTACCATGCTGCGATGTCCCTCAAAGGTATGGACGGTTTCATGGCGCGGCACTGACCACAGGCGTATAGTACCATCATGACTGCCAGAGGCAAGCAGCTGGCCGTCAGGGGAGAAGGCGACACTCCGTACCGAGTTGCGATATCCCTCAAAGGTATGGACGGTTTCATGGCGCGGCACTGACCACAGGCGTATAGTATCATCATCACTGGTGGCAAGCAGCTGGCCGTCAGGGGAGAAGGCGACACTCCGTACCGAGCCGCGATGTCCCTCAAAGGTATGGACGGTTTCATGGCGCGGCACTGACCACAGGCGTATAGTATTATCATCACTTCCAGAGGCAAGCAGCTGGCCGTCAGGGGAGAAGGCGACACTCTCTACCCAGCCGCGATGTCCCTCAAAGGTATGGACGGTTTCATGGCGCGGCACTGACCACAGGCGTATAGTACGATCTTGACTGCCAGAGGCAAGCAGCTGGCCGTCAGGGGAGAAGGCGACACTCTCTACCCAGCCGCGATGTCCCTCAAAGGTATGGACGGTTTCATGGCGCGGCACTGACCACAGACGTATAGTACGATCTTGACTGCCAGAGGCAAGCAGCTGGCCGTCAGGGGAGAAGGCGACACTCCATACCGAGCCGCGATGTCCCTCAAAGGTATGGACGGTTTCATGGCGCGGCACTGACCACAGGCGTATAGTACGATCTTGATTGCCAGAGGCAAGCAGCTGGCCGTCAGGGGAGAAGGCGACACTCCATACCGAGCCGCGATGTCCCTCAAAGGTATGGACGGTTTCATGGCGCGGCACTGACCACAGGCGTATAGTACCATCATGATTGCCAGAGGCAAGCAGCTGGCCGTCAGGGGAGAAGGCGACACTCCGTACCGAGCCGCGATGTCCCTCAAAGGTATGGACGGTTTCATGGCGCGGCACTGACCACAGGCGTATAGTACCATCATCACTGCCAGAGGCAAGCAGCTGGCCGTCAGGGGAGAAGGCGACACTCCGTACCCAGTCGCGATGTCCCTCAAAGGTATGGACGGTTTCATGGCGCGGCACTGACCACAGGCGTATAGTATCATCGTCACTGCCAGAGGCAAGTAGCTGGCCGTCAGGGGAGAAGGCGACACTCTTTACCGAGTCGCAATGTCCCTCAAAGAAAGGCCTTTCCCCAAACGATACATTGTTCATGCTAGCTTTACTCAGGTCTGCCCGCTCAAACCAGGTTTGATGTGCACGAACCTGCTTTATAACATTAGCTAATTTGTTGACATATTTATCATATGTTTTTGTTAATTGCGTATGTACGAACCTGACATAGGTCTGCATTTTGCAATTGAGCCTGATGAAAGAAGCCACCACTTAGATCTGCTCTTGGGATCCTTATGCCACGCAAATCATAACCTGTGAAGCTCCTTCCTGCTCTAACTAGAAGCGTAATTGCATTTGCTGATGCTGTGGAAAAATTAGTGTCGGTTTTAGATCGCTCCACAAAGGCCAAAAGATGGTGCTGCATTAGCCATGCTTTCTCGATGATGAAGTCAAGAATACCAGGATCGTCCACAAGATGAAATTCATTTATTAGTGCATTGGCTTTACACTCTTTGAACGCCTCATCCTTCAAAATTACTTCGGCTACCAAATAGTCCCGTAGCGACTTGTGTAAAAATCGGTATAAATTGCCCTGCCGAATAAGCGGTGAACTGAGGCGTAGAAGTTGCACTTTAGTATCATCATCTGCTAAAAAGCATTTCCACATTGACTGCTCTTGTGGGATAGAATCGGGAAAAAGACTAGCAGGTGCATAGCTTGCTTCTAATGCTTGACAACGATAGAGTGTTAGGGCAAACTGTTGACAAAAGCATTGTGCTTGGAAACTAAAGTTGATATTGGTTAACTGGGTATATGCATTACGCTGGGTTTCTGGTAGCTGTATATTATCCAAACGTTCCTTTGCCTGGTTGATCCAATATTCAATGAACTGATGATATAAATCTCCGCGCTTGAGTTTGTCTTTACTATGAGCTGGTTTCACGGTCATGGTCATTTTTAGTAGAAAAGGGTTGCTGACTAGAGCACAAACATCAGGCTTCAGTATATGCTGTTCATACTCCTCAACTGAGTAACCAGGTCTAGCCTTCACATATCGTGCAATGTACGTTCGGATGCTTGACTTCGAAAACGGCGCAAGGTAGTATTCTTGTAATAGTTTTGGCTGACCACGGGGGTAAAACTGGCTCTGATACCCAGAGAGCAAATATTCGGGTCGGCTGGTAATAACCACTTTAGCATTCCATGTATCAAGCTCGTTTTCGGTATAAAAGTTGCGATCTCGTCTCTCAACTTCGTCATAACCATCCAAGATAAATACAAACTGTCGTTGATGCCGAACTAGGTCTATTTGGTCTTTTTGAAAGCCTTGTTTGGCAAAGAAAGTGGCTATTAAATCTTGGTTGTGGATTCCTGATGTATACACCCTAGAGAGTGAAATAAATACTGGAACCACTGCAATTTCTTTATTGGAGGCTTTATCAAAGACAGACCAGAGCTTCTGTGCAAGGTGATGGTTGAACGTTGATTTTCCGGATCCAGCAGCACCTTGGATCAAGCAAATCTTTTGTGGCACGGCATCTGAAAGGAATTTTTGAACAGCGTCCAGTAGGTTAAAGCGCTTGCTATCGTGCGGATGTGTCATTCCTTCCGCTGGAATATATAGGTCAAACTCGAAATCAAGCTTATGCTTAGCTAGGTAATTCTTCTTCAGCTGCTCCAAGTCTGGATTTAAAGTTTTCCAAACAGTTGTTTGTCGTTGATTCAATACTAATTTACATTAAAAAAGAGATCAATGAATAGGTGTGTACAAACGTACCAAGTGTAGTTACCATATCCTCAATATTCCTAGTCACCACAAGGTTTTCTTCCATGTTCGTGAACATATCTGCTCTTGCTTTTACAATTAGCATCAGTTGCAGAATCGTTTCCTATGAACGAAGATAGTACAAGACGATGCACTCACTTTCTAGCATGGTCAAAGGTTTCATTTCCTTCCTTATATTATTCAAGAGGTCCTCCATCTTGGAAATGTCTATTCTCATTAGCATAATATACCTATGTAAGAGTCACATAGCGTTCTTGCCCATGATCCTTTTCATTGTAGCCATATTGGCACACCTGCAAACAACTTTTTCCTTGCTAGCTATTTCATCGAGGAATGGTTGCATCGATACTGAGAAAGGCGTAAAGAGATTCCCAACACTCTTTGCCCCTAAATTTGGTACTCGTTAGGGAAGTCTAAACTGACACAAAACGAATTTCTTACATGAAGTTGAGCTGCCGAAATATTTTTTTACTTCTGCTATAAAAACCGAAATGGCATCATAGAGTGCTTTCAGAGCAGAATCCAGCGTGCGTTTAAAAGCCTCAGTTAAGTCTGAATGCACTGTGACCTCCAACGATGCAGTCATATAGATGTGAGCATAGAATTCACAAGTGGCCATCGTATCAATAATAGTTGCCATTGCAAGTTCCAGGTTTTCCATCAATTCGACATGATTGAGTGCAACCTATTACATTAAACGAATGTTCCATGGGAGGGAATTCTATGACTGACCTGCAGAATAACTTTCACACCAGCCCATACAAGAGCGGTGGTTTCAGGGCTATGCTGTATTGCCGTATCGACTATTGCTGCATACTTCTGCACCCCATTAAGGATCCGCCCTATCCGCTCCACTACGACAACAGTCTCGCCATGCCTGTTGGTATATTTCCATTGTCTTTTTTTGATATCTGCTTTAGCAGACTGCAACTCCTTAATTACATCTTCGACATTGGCACGGGTATTCTGCGGACGAGTTGTCGGTGGTCCAGATGCAGTTGGTGAATGAGATGAACCGGATGCTGAGGTAGCATCCACAGTTTGTATTTGTACTAATGGTAGTGGTGATGTGACAGTAGTAACTGGGCTCGCTGATGTTTGTGTTGGCCGTGTGTGTGGGGTTGCGAGGTGGGGAGTATGCGAAAGACTCTCTGTTGAGGGGGAGGCGCTAGAAGTCTTCGCACACCCCTCTATATTTCCGGCGGGAGATGTCGATCTAGGCGAGCCTCTATAGAGAAGGGGAGGTTAGCCTGAGCAGAGGTATCGCCATTCTGTTGGAAGACTGACCTGATCCCAAGCTTTTCCCCGAACCTTCTAGCCCTCTCACGAAGCCCTGTTGGGCTTTTAGGATCATTTTTACCCATTTCGAATGACTAGTGCTTTCCGACACACGGCAGGATAGTAATAGTGAGAGCTTGGCAACGGAGCCTCAATTCACGTTGGTGATATTATAAGCAACAGATTGTTTGTTGTAATTATTCAAAAACCCCCACATTTTGTTTTTCATACTACGGTGCCATCTTTAACCAACCATTGGCAAGCTGCCAACTTGACTACGCCCAATTGTGTGCTCCAGCTTGGCGACTACCAAAAAGAGCCTCATGTGGTTGTTAAGGAATTTCTGTGAACTGTAGCATTTATTCAACTGACCCGAGTTTTATTTAGGCAATCTAATGGGGCTAGTAATGTAGGTGCGATAATGCCGCCATGTTCTCGAGTAACTCGGTTCACAATCCTGTGCTGAGTTGTATTGACCAACGAACACAGATAGCTACCCGTATACGACCATGCCTGCTTGATGCAGAGCGTGCTGGCGCTGTATGTTTGTATGTATGCCTAAACATACATCTATCTCACAGACACGTTGCTTCTAATTGCGCGTTGGCACCACAGTAATAACATTGTTCTAAGGAACTACTAATAGTGGAGCCTTGAACGGGTCTCGAACCGACCTTAAACAGCTCACAAAAGTACTTCACCAGCAGCATCAAGTAGATACAGCGCTTTTGGTGATCATGAGCTAATTGTGTGCTGGTTTACGACGGGTATTAGAAGGAGAGTCAATTTTAGACAGCATATAGAAGTATCTTGTATATGACCGCGTGCTGTTACTTGTTAGTGATGTGTGATGCTAAGTCTTACCAGCAGGAGCATGCCAGATCTGCCTTGGTTCATGCTCATGTAATTGCAATGTAGCCTCATCCCTAGTCGTTAGTAGTTGCAAGGTACGTCCTCCGGCGTGCTGCACAACGATAACATGGTCATAGGTCGCCTTAGACAGGGGCTGCGCCGTTGATGGTGATTTACGGCTCTGGGCTTGAGAGCAAGAGTGAGAAGATAGCCTCAATTCACGGAGAGGACTTTAAACAATAACCTTATTGGTTGAAAAATGCCCATTTAGTATATCCCCTGTAGTTGCAACCCGTTTATTCTGTGTTCCTGCTTGCCTGAACGCTGACAGTGACTGTATACAGGTCACCGCAGAGAGGAAATACACGTACATAGAGTTCGCTCAACAGGCAGTGTACACTACACAAATTATATACACAATTCAGAAGTTTCAAGCCATTTTACAAGACAAGCGGATCAAAATAAAAATCAGCATGCATGTGAGATTAATTTGTTCGATGGCATATACACAGCTTATATATACATGATATTTGATCTCCTTGATAGCATGAGGTTGTTGGCATTCCGTACATATATTATCGAGGCCATTCATACCTCGCATGCCATACCTCGCATACCATACCATGGATGTATAGCATACTTTGTATGTCATACATACCATTGCCAGGTATTCCAACACAGTAGCTACTAAATTAGGCTAGGTGCAAGCTCCATAGCTCATCAAGTGGTTCGTCCTCACTACTCTAGCTGCACTGCACTGCAGAGTTTCTCATTCCTGATTGAGGATCTCCGTATATCAGATCTGTCAAGTTTTGTGAAATATTTGAAGTACTGTAAGGTTGTTGTAGCAGCCTTTTATCTTCCCTTAGATCTTGCCCCATGAACACTGCGAGGTTCACCTTGCTGACGCCAGAGTAGAATGAGATACCGGCATACTTTTATAATCTGGTGCTCCTGAAATTTATAATTAATCCCTTTTCAATTTATCTCTTTTTTCCATTGTGGTAGCTTTCTGACCAACTAACCAGACAGTGTAGTAAATTTCAGGAACTAGCACTCCAGTTTCACTGCTTGCTCAAGGAGCTGTGCATGTAGATGTAGTTCAGTGCAAAAGAACCTAAGTTCTTCTAACGAACATTCGACACTTACATTTGGTATTTATTCTCTAATCAGCTTACTTGGTTCAATTAGATGCTACATTGCCATAGCCAGTCTTTAGAGTTCGTGTGGAGTGTACAAGTTTCTGGTCTCATGGCCTGTCCTAACCAGAAACACCACTGATAATTCTAGTTTTATATTAAGCATACATTAGAGGCTGTGCGTTGGAGCCTGCCTAGTTCGTAATCAGCGGTCGATGAGCGATCATTGCTATAACAGCGCAACTAGCTGTCAAAAGTTAAATTATTTGACATTTCTATCTGGTATACTTACTGTAGATAATCATGATACATGTGGATGCATATCTTAAAGAATCCATGGATCAGCAATTATAACTGTAGTTCTACACAGGCGCTGTAAGATACCTATTAGTGGCATGATCCCAGTCGATAATACTTAAAAGTCAACGCAAACCTAGCCAGACTCTTCTGTCTCCTGCCTCAAGTCAAGTACCTCTAACTTTTCCAAATTGAAATCCATCTTCTAGCATTTGTGGCATCTGATTTTGAAGCAGTGACACAGCTGAATTAGCATTATTATATTGAAGAATACATTTATATGAGTTTTTTTACCCTAGAAAAAAAGATACAGTTAATGTTTATATCTTGCTGACCTGCGCCATTTGCTAATCAGACTAGCCATTTATAGGATGTGAACAAGTCAACCTACCAAGCTCCGGATTCTGGTATTGATGTAGACATACAATAGAAAGAGCATGGGTTGCTACAAGCAGTTAGCTGAATCAAAGGTATGCAGGAGTAAACTCTGCAGTACCAAAAGATCAAGGCCTTCAAGCCAGCCCTAATAACATGGAAATTAATTGCGACCTTAAGCATGGATGTTAGTCACTAGAGATGTAGCAGAACGAGTCAAATTTGACAGGTATGGTAGGTCCATTTCACCCCGCGAGATGCAGCAAAATGAGCCGAATTTGACAGGCACTTTGACAGGCATGACAGCTCCTCAATTTAACAGGCATGATAGCTCCTCAATTTGACAGGCACGACAGCTCCTCAATTTGACAGGCACGACAGCTCCTCAATTTAACAGGCACGACAGCTCCTTAATTTGACAGGCATGACAGCTCCTGAATTTAACAGGCACGATAGCTCCTCAATTTGACAGGCACAACAGCTCCTCAATGGTGCGAGATGCAGCAGAACGAGTCAAATGTGATAGGTATGGTAGGTCTATTTCACCTCACGAGATGCAGCAAAATGAGCCGAATTTGACAGGCACTTTGACAGGTATGATAGCTCCTCAATGGTGTGAGATGCAGCAGAATGAGCCAAATTTAATAGGTATAACAGTCTCCCTCAATGGCGCAAGATGAGGATGGATGTGGTTAAGTTGACAGATATGACCTTGACAGGCAAAAATGAGGCAGAATAAGCTTAATTTAACAGGTATGACAGCTTTCTCTCAATGGCGCAAGATGTGGCCGAATGAGCTCAAGTTGACAAGTATTACAGGACTCTTTCCATAGCGTAAGAGCAGCAGAATGAGCTGAATTTGACAGGTATAGGAGGTCTCTCTTGCCCTGCCATGGCGAATAGCTGCAAGCAGAGTTACGTGAAATTAAAAAAAAAAAAAAAAAAAAAAAAAAAAAGAGTAGGTCTCTCTTGAGAGCACGAGATGCAGCAAAATGAACTCAATTGGACCGGTGTGTAGGTCTCCCTTGACAATACAAGATACAGCAGAATAATCTAACTTTAACAAGTATATAGGTATGGCAAGACTCTTCTACGGCACGAGATACAAAAGAATGAGCCAAATTTCATAAGTATGGCACACCTCTCTTACTAGCGTGAGATGTAGTAAAACGAACTCAATTTGATAGGTATAGTAGCACCTTTCCACAGGAGAGTAGCAGAGTGAGCCAAATTTGACAGGTATAATAGGACTCTTTCCGCATTATGAGATATAGCAGAATGAGCACAACTTGATAGTTATTCGATAGCACAAAATGCAGCAGAACGAGAGTCAAATTTGACAAGTATGGCAGGTCTATTTCAGCCTGGGAGATGCAGCAAAATAAGCCGAAGTTGACAGGGATTGGTAGATCTCTCTTGCCAACATGAGATACAGCAGGGCGAGCACAATTTGACAGGGATGACAGCTCCTCAATAATGTGAGATATAGCAGAATGAGCCAAATTCAATAGGAATGGCAGTCTCTCTCGATGGTGTGAGATGAGGCAGAATGAGCTCAAGTTGACAAGTATCACCGGACTCTTTCCACAGTGTGAGAACAGCAGAATGAGCCAAATTTGACAGGTACGGCAGGACCCACCTGGCAGTGTGGAACATGGTAAAATGAGCTCAATTCACAGTTAAGGCTGGCCTCTTTCTATGGTGCAAAGTGAGGTGGTATGGCTCAATTTGACAGATACAATAAGACCTCCTTAATGGTGTAAGATATGCCAAAATGAGCTCAATTTACAATTTTACAAGTATGGCAGATTACTTTCGATGGTGCGAGATGGGGCAAAATGAGAATGTGCTGGACCAGTACGGCATGGTGCTAGAAGCCAGATAAGGAAGCTAGGTACACATGAAAGGGCATATGCTGGACATCTGAGCAATATCATTGTGGGTAGATATTAACTGGAATTTAGGTAGAGTTTATGGGCTGTAACGAGGGTTTCTCTATCCATAGGTTCTACAATTATTAGCATTATACTCCACAAAATATATAAAATTAACCTTCTGAAGCTACATTTGGTACTAGAGCTCCCTGGATGCAGGAGTAGGATTGCGTGATATTATAAATAACAATGAGAATATACTGATATGAATAAATGCAGAGAAACGAGATTGTACGGTCATGGAACTGGTAAAGAGTGTACAGTCACTTGACGCCGACTTTATGGGTCCCTTATCCACTACCACTACACCTACACTCACTCTCGCGGTCGCGAGGTGGCCACATGCTAGTGTATATGTACTACGACCAGCGTCAATATCGGCATAGAGCTTGCTCGAAGTGGAGGGTAACGAGCAAAGAAATGCCCGACTACGCTAGTTATACCCCACGCGTGCATTTGTGGAGTCCCTCCTTTGTGGTCTCCATGGTGTTCAAGCTGGCTCCATGAATGTGTCTGGTTGTGGACTTCGAATTCCCTAGCAATAGCAGGCCGGCGTTGAGGCTTGGTTCAGAGGGATTTGTGTGAGGTTACCTCTTCAGGTGGTACCTCTTTGGGAAGTAGAGTCCTACCTCTTCGGGTGGTAGGGGAGGTTACCTGTTCGGGTAGGAGGGAGATGTTACCGCTCAGGGTAGCGAGATGGGATGAAGGAAGGGTATTTAAGGGAGGAGAAACTCCTAGACCTTTCTTTCTCGCATTAGACTTCAATATACTGTATATATACATCTCTCACACTGCCTCGTGCCATTTGCCTCGAGCCAGTCCCCTCACAATTTGCTTTAATCCACTTTATCCCCACTCATGCGGCCGGTCCATCCGTCCCTTGCATCCGCATGTGATGGGGCCTCGTTCTGGCCACGGAGAGAGTAGTAGCAGTCTTGGTGCGTTCGCGCTTTTGGAATGGATGATATGCCTGGCCGACGTCGCACGCAACGTTCTCGACAACTGAATTCAGTCGGTACATTTACCCAACCCACAACAGCCAAATCTGGGAAACAGCGGCCTTCATTTGTGGGGGAGGAGCTTGGGGGAGATGGGGCGGAGTGGTGCGCCCGGGGGAAAAAAAAAAACGGAAGTGCATACAGTGTATATGGGGGCGGGACTAACGTAAGTCTTTGAGGTTGCGGTGCTACAAGAGCAGTCCAATTTACCTTGCACGGCCTCCCCCATAATAGCCTGGATTTACCCGCATATCTGTGGATGCCGTCGTCGGGGTCCCCAAGCAGCGCATCGTGAGGAAGCTGGCGAGTTATCGCCGTTGGGGCAGGGCAAGCTCATGGCGCCCTCGCACACTCGCACAGTCCAACTCATGCAAGTTTCCGGAGCAGCGCAACCACGGTGATCCCTGCCCATACGCCCTATATGTCTAACATCAGAGGAAATTATTGCCTCAGGGCTGGTACTCTCCGAGAGGCCTCCACTCGGCCTAATGGCTCTCAGTAATGAATGTGTACGTAGCAAATAGAGACCGCACTTTTTCCTATCTAGGTCTCACCATCGTTTTGTCCCCTTCTGCAAGATATAAAGGGCCTCGCTCCCCGTCCCCTTGATGCCTCTCGTGTACCATCCTCGCCGTCGACACAAGTCCCATCGAGTCCTTTCCTTTGTGTGTCTCGCACTCCCTAGTCCCCCTTTCACTACTTCTATACCTAAGTACTTAGCCTGTTATCCTTTGCAACATGATAATGAAGGCTGCACTCACCCTCATCGTCCTTGCCCTCGGCCCATCCGCCGTCCTTGGTCTCCTGAACCCCAAGATGAAAAGAGGTACTACGGTACTGCTGTTGACTCTAACGCTCTCAACAACTCCAATATCAAGACGATCACCATTGCAGACTTCGGAGCAGTCACTTCTGAGGATTCAATGAAGTGGGATGCTATTGAGCGTGCGTATACATTCTTTTCGGGAGGTGTTAAGCCCATACTAACTTATGCATACCAATTATTACAGCCTCTCAGGGTAACTTCAATTGGGGCAATGCTGATCAGCTCGTCAACTTTGCTACTTCCAATAACCGCAATTAATCCGAGGCCATACCCTAATCTGGCACTCTCAGCTCCCCGGCTGGGTTAATAACATCAACAGTGCTTCTACCCTGACTACCGTCGTCCAGAACTATATCAAAGCTGTTGCCGGCCGCAGATCTACGCTTGGGATGTCGTGAACGAGGTCTTCGAGGAGAACGGGTACGTCGATCACGTGCGCCAGCCCAAGCATATTATCCTTCTCACGGAGTCTCTGTACTAACTTCCCAAGGTCTTTCCGTAACTCTGTCTTCTACCGTTGCTCGGCGAGAACTTCATCGATATCGCCTTCAAGGCCGCTCGCGCTGCAGACCCCAATGCCAAGCTCTACACCAACGACCACAACCTCGATGGTCCTGGGGCCAAGATCGACGCTCTCCTTTGCGTCTCCGCAACCGTGGTGTTCCCATCGCGGTATCGGTACGCAAGCCCACTTGATCCTCGGGCAGGTCTGCGGTGTCCAGACCCAGTTGTAGCGCATGGGCAACACTGGCCTCGACTGCGCAATTACTGAGTTGGATATAAGAATTGCCAAGCCGGTAGACAACAATAAGTTGAATCAGCAGCAGACTGATTACAACACCATCACCAAGGCCTGCTTGAACACCCCCAAGTGCGTTGGTGTCACCGTCTGGGGTGTCTCCGACAAGGTAAGCTGAGCCTTAGGTTCCCTGTTCCTCGTGGTTTCGAGTCTGACTAACAAACGCCTTAGGATTCATGGGTTGACTCCACCTTCGCCAACTATGACTCTCCATTGCTTTGGGATGACTACTTCAACCGCAAGCCAGCCTACTATGGTGTCGACTCCGCTTTGAGCTGAGCATGACAAGTTCGTTAGCGCGCACAATCATAGTCTGGAGATTGCAGTGCGGTCACAGAGTGCGGCCCTCGATGGGTCATTTCTTGGTGAATAGGATGGGAATAGTATGGTATGCTTGACCACAACGGTGCAAGTCTGGATCTAGCTGGCGCTTGGAAAAGTAGGGCAATTTTGGAATTCGAGTATAGGGAATTTTAATTGTTTTACTGGATATATCTACTGCTTATTGCTATTGTTTCCGTTTTTTTTTTTGATGAATATATGGGCCATATATGACACACACTGACCTGTAGTGCAAAGAATGGGCGAAGAAACTCGTTTGGATATTATGCACCCTGCATACATAGGGTGCATGCCACTCGTCTGCATGCCATCTGTCCTGTCAACCATCTTAATGACCAAGCTCACTGAAATCGGACCTGCATTAGTCTACTTCCTTATCAGGATGCCTTTTGTTGCTCAATGCCAGGTATGTGGTGCCAAGACAGGGAGTGGTAAACTACACTGCGTATATGTTACCAGCCCTTTGGGATTTATCAAACTATTAGCTGCAATATTCCTACTTGATATGCTGCAGAGGCCCTTGTGTTAGGTCATATATATATATTTGGTGACGCATTAACAGGTCATATGCATGCTTGTAATATAAAAACTTGTGGAAGCAAACATAGTATTCCTAATACGTATCCACTCGCTAAACCTCCTAATATGATATCAATTCTCGGCTTGTTGCTGCACGTTCTCGTCCATATTTTGCAACTCCGCGCCTAGCTCTGCTTCCCATTTTACTCCCTTCCCTTTACTTGCCCCATGAAACCTTTTCACCAAGTGTTCAATCGGACACTTTTCCAGCACCACCCCCATGTCTAGCCCACTCTCACTGGTGTTAGTATCCTCTTCACCTTCTTCACCCTTCTCCTTTTTCACCTTAACCTTTTCCCTTTTCTTCAGCTTCTTATCCTGCGCAGAAACTGCATCCTCGTACGTTAGCGGTCCCCCCGCCTTACACCATAAACACTCCCTTCCATGCTTAATAAATAGCTGATGTAGCGCATACTTATGCTCCCCCGGCAACTTCGCATCCAAATGCCAGAACGCCGTTTCGCGAGTCGCCTTATCGGGTGGAACCCAGTTTAGGAATCTCGCAAGTCTAAACACATGGGTATCGACAGCGAAGGACTCTCGCGACATGCAGAAGAGGAGAACGCAGCTGGCAGTCTTGAAGCCAATGCCTTCGAAAGAGGTGAGCTTGGACATAGCTTCAGTGTCGGGGAGGGTGTGGAGGTAGTCAAGGGACAGATCATCTTCGAACTCGTATTCTGAGGTGGCAATGTGGTTAGGCGTAGCATTGTCCTGCTCAGATGGGGATTCAGAACTCCATGGTCTGGAGACAAGTTGATGGCCGTGATATTCCTGCTTAACCACATTCCCATCTTCACCCTTTCTCACAACAACTGTATCATCATCCTGCTCTTCGCCCTTCATTGCCTTTTCTTGCCTTTGTTTTTTCTTGACTTGTGCTTCTTCCCATACCTGGTCCAGAATCCTCTTAATCCTCTTACTCTTCACATTTGCCAGCCCCCCACCTTTAATAGCCTCGTACACCTCCTTCTCACTTGCTTTTCTCACCTTCTCCCAGTCCACACTTCCCTTCTTCCCACATATCCCAAATGCTTCCACCAACCCTCTAAAGGCACGATTCGAATTCTGGGCAGTTGTACTCGCAGAAAGAAGAGTACGTATTAAAGCGTCAAGGACCGATGGAACCTCTCCGCAACCCGTGACAAGGAGGTTTGGCAGAGGGGGTTTTGGTGGGCGAGTATGTACTCCATGTTTTTTCGGAGAGCAAGTCCACGACTACCTGGACTTCTGCTGGCGTTGGGTGCGGATGGTCAGGGAATGGAGTGGTTCCCGCAAGATGATTTGACAGTTTCTGACGCTTGGGTGAATTCGACGAGCCCTTTTTAGCTTCAGTTGTTGGTGGAGAGCGAGGTGGGGACAGAGAACTAGAGGGGGAGATTGGCCGCTTTCTAGGGACTGTAGATGCAGGCTGCTCTTTCCCCTTGACTTTCGCCGATACTGCTGAGCTGCTTGCCTTGCCTCTTTTAAAAGGCAGAATATTGGCAGCAGGGCCACCGTTTGGCGAACGCGTGGTAGCCTTGGATCTTGCCGCCGAGCGGAGCTGTCTGGTTGACATAGTCCCTATCAACGCAGGTAGAGAAACTCGAGAGACGGGAATAATGGGAGGACAATGTATGGGGGGGGGGGGCCAGTTGCCTACGAGAGAGTAAAGGGCGTTGTGTGGCAAACCGCAGATGTCTTTTCCGGATATTTCACAATCAACCGCACAGGCATATATACCATGTATCGGCTGGACAAAATTGCAGTGAAACAAGAACAACGGGGGGGGAGAGATCTATGATAGATGTCTTCTGTTTTTCTTTTCTCGTGAGCCAGCGGGGAAGCTATGGGGCCTTGTGCGAGCAGCCAAAGAGCATTCCGACGGTGCGCGCTGGCGGCGACGCGGGGGGAGGCGGGAGGCGGGAGGCGGGAGGCGGGAGGCGGGAGGCGGGAGGCGGGAGGCGTATTGTATTACCTAATTCGGAAGTAGGGGGCCGCCGCCCATCCGGGGCCTGGGGCTGCATGCATATGCATATGGGTAGGGGTTCTTTGCTGTGGGGCTGCTATCGATAAGGGCCGCTCGGGGTGGATGCGGGGGGGCGAGTGGCGGGGCTGGGCGGACAGCGGCGCTCGCCCGCCTGTAAGCACACGTGCAGTGGCAGCCACTCCGCGCGGCTGAGGGCACGCACCCGGCCGTGCTATACATGTCTGCACTCGAGGACAATGCAATTCAAGCGGATGGCTCTGCTGAAGGCTACCGGCGTGCTAGCTAGTATCAGGACGCGTTTTTTTGCGGCGATTCCTCAGTACATATATGATGATGATGTTATACCTGACTGGGCGGTGGCTGGCAGATGCGCGGCAGGGAACTATTTGCCTCTTCCGGCAAGCCAATCCCTCGACTCTCGATGCCGTCACCCTTTCTACTGCACACGAGGGTGCCGGCCCGGCCATATATCGCTGAGCAAAGCGTCGTGGAGTGGCAGGAAGAGACATAAATCGACCGAGAAGAACGTTGATTTCCGCCATAAGCATCAAGGCAACGCACCGGTAGCTCACACAAGCACCGGGCTTCATACGTGGGCACCATACGCACCAGTTCTCTTTCTTCTTCTTCTCCTCCTCCTCCTCCTCCTCCTGCTCCTCCTCCTCCTCCTCCTCCTCCTCCTCCTCCTGCTCCTCCTCCTCCGCCTCCCCCTCCTCCCCTCCTCCTCCCAATTCCGTATTGTATATATATGCAGGCAGCCATCCGACCAAGGTGGCTCATGGGCCTGCTGTGCTATATCTAACTTTAAACCACATCCCCTTGTGTTCTTGTTTCATACATCCGCTTGATTTGGCCCAAAGATTGAGCCTCCGGACTGCTTCAGCTGCCTTCGACTGCATTCAAACAAAATCTTTCGTCGATATTAGATCGCTCAGCATTTACACCGTCAACACCGAACGC
This sequence comes from Kalaharituber pfeilii, assembly GCA_015179045.1. NCBI lineage: Eukaryota > Fungi > Ascomycota > Pezizomycetes > Pezizales > Pezizaceae > Kalaharituber > Kalaharituber pfeilii. The sequence continues at coordinate 567,304 of WHUZ01000006.1, read as the reverse complement.
AACTTCCAAATCAGTCTTGTCCTCCTGAGCCCTTCGCCCTCCCACTTCGGTCCTCATTATGCAAGGGCGGCTGATCTGCACCCTCGAAAGCATTCATGAATAAACGATAGGGTGCTTACAATGAAACCAAGACACAACTAATAGCACTTCAACTCCACGAGCAGCTTCAAAACAAAATATTATCTTTACTCGTATCTACCATTACCATCTCATAGAAATCCTCCCCAGACTAATTCAACCCTGCGACTTGCCACAATGAGCAACCTATTCTACCACGATCAAACCCAAGATAACCACAAGCCAGATTGCCGTTCCTTCCGAGTAAAACAACCTAAAAGTTTCTCTGCAACAAAGGGTATCGTACCCAAGTGCATCCCAAGATTTGCAGCGCCCAATCCATTCAAAAACTCTTCTGCCGACCAACCCAACCTCGAGTGCGACTGCCTCTTCACTCCCGAAAATCCTGCAGCAATAGAACGAGATGAAGAAAACCTAAAGGTGAGGGTCTCGCCTTTACAAACCTATCCTGTAGTCCACACAACATAAAGAGACATTATCACACTCATCCTTCAAGGCAAAACAGAGGTAGAATAAAATAGGAGTGAAAAGAGCACAAATGAGAGGAAGAAATAACCATGGTACCCATATCTACCCTTGATAACTGGTATATGCAAATATTAACGCTGTGGAAAACCTAGAAGAACACCACAAGACCAGAAAACTTATGAAGGAATGACATGAAAACAACCAACAGGTGTAACGCCAGATGAGACTGTAACCGCTTACCCAGATAATGGTGAACCAAAAGCAAGAAACCCAATTCAAGGGAAGGAATGACCATGCTTACAAGCCCATCAATACACCATTGTACCCAGAAATAAGAGAAACATCCAATTAACCATATTCATGAGATGAACCAGAAAACGCCGAACTATTAAGGAAAGAAATGGCGAAAAAAACCTGAAAAATAAAAGCAACATCAACCAAGAAGGACTGGTTAAAAAGTTAGCCATCATATTTATCAAAAGATGTTGGAGAAGCAGATGCAGCTTACCTTCCCATTGCCAGTCTCTCATAACACCCGCCCAATGTAATCCACTTTTTACGGTTACATCTTCCTGAGTGTTGTGATCGTACTCATCGAGCAAACCCTCACTACTCGACCTTACCAATGGTCTCATTGGCATATCATCGAACATGTCCTTTCTCCTCTCACGTGGGTCGATAGGATAGCCATACCCATCAAAAAGAGACACACTTTCAGGTTCTGTGGTGAAAGATGCATAGTCCCTCCTGTTCGAATCCTCTGGGCTCATATTTCTAGGAACCGATGAGGCTCGCGAACCAGGATGAGAATAAGTTGTACGAAGCATGGGTGTACCTCGTACAAAGGTGTCCTCGCAATGGTTCTGACCAGTTTGTTGGTCTCTGCGAAGCCAAACTTCCTTCATCACTTCCCAAGCTCTATCGACATTTCCAATCCACATTCGAGCGGAAAGCTGCTCCCATCTGTTCTTGACCCAATCTCTCTCTTGCGGGCCCTGAGCTTCACACCCGGCAGCTAGGAGTGGATATATATGCACAATACACGAACCGGAAGTTATTGGTACACTGGCGAGCAAGTTTAACACTTTCTTAGCAAGCTGATGAGAGCTTGCCGACGGTATCTCCGGAACTGCCTGGTGAAGGTACAGCAATGTCGCGTAACGATATGCTTCGGCTGTTTTCAAACAGTGGACCATTGTGGTGGCAGTGTCTTCAAGGGGATGGAATGAGGATGCAGGTGCCCAATTTTCCAACTGAGATTTAAGATCAATTGCCTCAGATATGATATTCATATTGTTGACATTGACCTGACGGACCTTGCGAACGAGATTTGCCACACGACCAATTAACGGAAACAATGTCGTAGCACAGCCCATCAATGGATCAATTTCTTCTGTTGGGGAAACCGGACCAAAAACAATTGGATTCGCAACTTCATCATCTTCGTTGTCTGAAGTGAGCCTTGCGAGAACGTCGAGATAGATCCAAACGTTGTAGAGAAACTTCAAGCGCCGGACATTCCCACCCCACTGAGGACTCTGCTGATATCTTGTCAAAGCTCGATTGATTAAAATCTTTGCTCCTTTAAGATGCTCGGTACCAGTAGTGATGTGTCGGTCAAATGCTTCTGCAAATGCAAGCACGAGTGTCGTTGCTAGCGCGCCCTCATCGCTTACGGTTCCATTGCCAATCCCACTGCTGAGAGCGTTTAAACTCCTTCGCACATGCTCAACGCCTTGGACTCTGAAGGCCTGAGAATCACGGGAAAGGTGGAATGCAGTCATTGCAGAGAGAGCATGATAAAGCGCTGGGGTCTCTCTTGCCATAGGCCAAATCAGAGTTCTCCAAGGATTCTCGTTGGGACCATTTTTCAGAGACATGATGCCACAGGTGGTCTTATCAAAGTGCATCATTAATAAATCCGGTTCACTAGAATTCATTGGGCGAACAATAGACTGTTTGGATTGCGAATCAGTGGAGATTGAAGAGTGGCTGGACATTGCTGGTGACGGGAAACTGATACCCCATCTATTGTCATCCTGGGATACAACAGAAGCAAGACCATAGAGCTGATCATCATCCACCTCCTCTTGTTTTATGGGCGGGCTATTGACATTGTATAATGTTGAATCCACAGAGATGGTAGGATAAATAAGGGGCTGATTCATGTCGGTAACAGGTACTACGCCTGTGAGACTGGCTGATAAATCATTGTAACTAGTGTTTGTCGATGAATATGGCCCAAGATCATTTAAATCGATATATGTATCAATACTCGATTGGCTTGCCTGGGAATGGTGCCCATAGCGATATTGTGGCGACAGTGACCCATCATGCGATGCTACATAGCAGTGATCATTTTCTAGATCAAATCCTTCGCTTTTTGCTGATGATGGAATATCTGGATGGGAAAGGTGCTCTGGGTATCTACTCCCCCCTTCATATGGCAGTGGGGAGCCAAACGTCGGAGAAAATGGCGAGAGCGATGCACTCAAAACCGATAGCGAGCTTTCACTAATGTTCAAGGCTGCGTTAGATAAGGGGGGTGGCACTTTCTTCGGTTTGCTGATACCGTTGGTAGCTAGGATTGCTAGTAAGTATGTGCACACATTGAAATCACTAGATAGAACATACCCTTTCTGGAATTCTTCGGAGCTTTGGAGGTTAACTGGGTTTCTTCATATGCTCGCCACTTGAAGTCCTTTTTGTAGCCTCCGCATTCAACTCCCCTCTTTGTGCCTAGTTGATTTCCAGTCAGTATTTGTGTTGAATCTTAATTTGTTTCGTAGCGACTTACACTGCTGGCAGGTTGGCTTTGTTTCATCGCATTTGAGTCTTTTCCCCTTGCAAGTAACGCAACCTGCATAAAGCCATTAGCGTCATATGTCCAAAATAGAAATTGTATTGGTGTCATTTGTGCAAACTGCTGCAATTCTGCCACCGAATATTAAGTATCTTTTTGCCACAATAAAAAAAATTCTTACCATTCCGACTTTTGGACTGCTTGGGTTTTGTGCGCACCTCGCCAGCGATGGTAGTACTGTCCTTCGCCAAGGGCTTAACGGTGACTGATTTGGTCGATTCACCTCCTCCCTGCACGACAGGCGCAGATGCAGCTGGAAATGAGTTTCGGGGGAAAGTGCTAAGTATAGAGCTCGAAGACATCTGTAGGGGGTCCATCCCAATGAAATTATGATGGATTAACGAGTGTGGGGGAACAGGCGGAAAAAATTCGAAATCCAGCTTGAATCGTGATTTGAAAAGCTTTGCTATCGTCAAGCGAGTGTATGTATGTTCACTTTTATGTGCGAAAACTATTATTCAAGACCCAGATACTGTAATGTTCTGTTTTTTTTTTTAAGACTGGGGAACGACTGGGTATGAACGAGTATGGCTGGGTCAAATAATTCCCGAGAAGTGAAATAATGGTGAATTTTGAATAAAACGAGAGACTGATGTCAGTTGACTGTTGTATCAGGAATCGTGCTCCGTCGATGCGGGCCCGTGTATTATATAGGGTGGTTGACTTGTGGATAGGAGGGCAGTAAAAGCCGACCCAAAAAAAGCTGTGTGTGAGACATGGGATGTGTTCTGTGCTTAAACCATAGTTTCCCAATCAGCAGTTGGTTCCACAAGGTACTTACATCAATCAAGCAAGTACAGAGGTTAGCTGGGGGGGGGGGGGGGGGGGGGGGGGCTACACACAGGATGAGGGGCTGTTCAGACGCTAGGCACTGGCAACTAAAAGGAGGACCGTACGATAAACGTTCAGATCGTGGCCCAGGCCCTTATTGGGCGGACAAGGGGTGGTGGTAAAAGAGATGCAAGAGGGATGAGGGGGGCCTGTACATGCCTAGGCTAAGACGGATCTATTGGGAAGGGTGAGGGGGCTTCTGGAAACGTAGTAAGATCTATGATGGGTACTTTAGGTAGGAAATAGGAATCCCAAGTACTTGGGGCTGGGGGGGGGTGGTGGGCTTATTGTAGTGGTGGTACAGAGAGCTTTACCGACCATGAGGAGCAGAGGGCATGCAGCATGGAGGAGGAGGGTGTAGGGGGAGGGAGGAGAGAGGAGGGAGGAGGGGGGAGGGGGAGGGGGAGGGGGAGGGGGGAAGGGGGAAGGGGGAAGGGGACGAGCGACGGCATCGCACCATCTTGCTGGCGACGTCGCAGAGGCGGGCCGGACTGGCGGAGGCGGTTTTCCTTGCAGGCGAGGCCGCTGGCGGGAGTCAGCGACGGGCGCAGCGGTGTTGGGCGTGGCGCGAGGGCGAGGGGCGAGCGGCGAGGGCGCGGCGCGGAGCGGAGCGGAGGAGTCTGGCCGCGTCTCGGACTCTGCCGTGCGGCCTGGCTACGCTTCGGCTTGCATCTTGCATTTGTGTGCGCCGCAACCCGCAACGGGCGGTATCCTGGGCGTCTGCGGCATGGGGCTCCTAGCTGCCTATCTCGCTCTGCTCGCTCTGCTCGCTCTGCTCCTGCCCCGACACGACCGCTCCACAATGGGGCTGCCCATGGCTGCACAAGCAGCGTTTCGCTGGTAGAGCCCACTAATACCCCCCCAAACACCACCCCTCCCCCGTTGCCCCTCGCCGTGCAGCCCAGTTCGTATCTCGTAAAACTTACTCTGCGATCGCCCTCGCTGGAATTCGGCCCCTTCAGAGCTCCGTCCGCTCCATGCATACCCTAGTGCTCTCAGACAACCCCCCCCACCCCCCCCACCCCCCCAACCAACCCCCCTCCTCCCCGAAATGTCGATGGGCAACAGGTACAGTATCCTGTAGGTACTTGCTTCAGAAATTTCCGGAATACATATGGCCGCCCCAAATGCCCAGGCCGCAAGCTGGATCAGCATCAGCGTCAGCCCTATGTCGCCTGCGATATACCACTTGAGTAATATCTATTCGCCCTAAGGCTACAATCCCTCAGCAGGCTACAATCCCTCAGCAGGCTACAATCCCTCAGCAGGCTTACATGCATACACCGCCTCGGCCTATAGCCATGCATCCAGGTAACTCACAAAATTATGTAAATATCTGAGCTGTAGGCAAGCCATTTTTCACCGGCATATGCATTGTATACTGCAAGCTGCATATTATACTGTTGGCATCAAAATGTAGTATGCATGAGTAAGCAAGTAAAGTAAGTGCTGTCGCCTTTTCAGGCTAGTGGCTGTGGGTTGCTGCAATACTATGATATCCCTCAGAGATGCTGCAGCCGGTGGATACTCGAACCAGTGGTCTCTAATTTTAGCAGCGAGACTCTCCATGGCCGGATTATTGTAACCGTGCCGTTACAGCCTACCCGTGGCCACGTCTTCCCCCCCCCAACCGACAACTTCGCAACATCGACTGTTGCCACCCCCCAAGCTGTCGCTACCCAAGTTGGACTCAGTACAGAACCGTTATGCTGGGATATAGGGACGTACTCAACATAACCAGACTGTGCTCAAAGAAACCCAGACTATACTCAACGAATCGTTGGTGACACCCCAATTCTTGTCCCCATGACCACTAAAGGCATCGAGGTGCGCAACCATGTCTACATGACATCTGTCTGGCCACAGTCGTCGCTGCCAAACTAAAGCTGCTAAGTTCTCAATACACCTAATTGGAGTGTCACCTTCTTGCCGCCATTGCGAGAGGAAACAGTATCATGATTAGTTTCAATCCAAATAGCTATAGTAGTCTAAAATAAGCTATCCAATCGTTAACCTGCTTCATGACTGGCCTGGAAATTTGGTATAACAGCACATAACATATATCACCAAGCCTTGTCAAAAGGTTTGAGCCCAGGTTCTTTCATTTGGACAGCTGCGCGGGGAGGATTAATTTCACTCAACCACTCGCTATTGGACCCCCAGAGATGTGGTTGTACGCATTCCCAAGCATGGCGTGCTAATTTTTGACGTATTCATGGTTACTCTGTTACACTCGATTGAGTATTTGGGAAGTTGACAAAATAGCATCCCATGCCATGTTATCCTACTCCTGGTTACGAGAACTATCCACTCCAGTTTCATGGCAAGTCAAGCAAGCATGCCCGCAATCCAACCAACTCTCTAGTCTCGTGCCTACACTTCACCCTCAAAATACGCCATCTGACAGGACCATTTGTGTTAGGTATCAGATCCGTACAACCGGCGTCGCCGACTTCAACGTCTCACAGACTCAAACTTTTCTAGCCCCCACACAAGCTCAGAAGTGGACTGCAGTCCTGGCAGCATTGTATTCCCCTCCAGTCTACGCGACAGGGACCGAATGATCACTGGCACAGAGGCGCCCATGCCCTCGAGAGCCAAAAAAGGTACTGTATGTCTCACTTTAGAACTCCCAAAGTTTGTCCTGCTCAATAAGAACTTCGCCACAATGAATCCACTACTTCAGAAATTATTTTAGTCCATCATACAGTCAAAGAATTTACATTACTCAATTACAAGTATCATATTGTAACTACAGTCACAAGTCGTCTGACCGCTTCTGAAGAGCCTACCTTAAAAGCTTGCTATGGCAGTGTCTACAGAGTACCTCAGTGGGAGATGTTCTTCTCGCCTCGCTTTTCCTTACATAGTTGGCCTTCTTGATCATTTTTATCGCTTATAAATAACCTCTGAGTCGTTCAACTGGTCACTCTGACATGTAAGTTGATATATGCAAACAATGTCGGGCCAATGCATATATGCAATATATCAACGGAGAAAAACAGTCTCATACCAAGCCCCCTAGGGCACTCTACGAGCGCAGCGAGGAGAAAAACAGTACCACAATGATGCCAGTACCGCCATCGAGTAGGAAGATCTATTTGTTTATTTTTCAAATGCTTACATCATCAATTTGCAAGAGTGTTTTCTATCACATTCCAAGATACGTCGCCGCTTGTGTTACCTTCGCTTTGAAAATCCAAAGAGAACTAACTCTCAATAACAGATATCTGCAATATACTTGCGCACTATGGTCACATATACCACTAGTCTCTACTCAGAGCAGGTAGACCAGGCCTGCTCATAAGCCAGGGCCGCTACGAAGTATTCTACATGTAGTTTGCATGTTCAACGCTGTTGTATGCGACGCGCTACAAGTTTGCCCAGTTTAGGACACTCGTTATTCGAAATCGTTTTCTTGTATGCTGTGACAACATTAATTCCTAAGAGATTTATTTGATACACTTAGTTCATGCTAACCTAAGCGTGATCTTGCGCCAACTGAGCATAGACATGCCTTACTACTTGAGATCTACGCAGGAGACTAACTCCATCAAACACGATTGACCTCGTTGCAGTTGACTTCCACCATAACATTCACAATGGCACAAGGTATGCACCAGATGTTAAGTTAAAGTACAAGGCACGAGGATACGAAGCCGAGACTCTTTCGTTACTAGAGGAGAGCTGAGTAGAATTAAAGAAGGGTGTTTTTGCAGCTGAGCTTCAGATCATCAGCCAATCGCATAGGTCGGAACTACTGGGGCCCCTTGAAGGTTGTGTAACATGCATGCAAATTCAACTGTTCTATGCATGAAGTTCATAAATTTTTGAAACGCTGGCATATTCTGTCGGTGTAAAAGGCTTACCTCAGGCCAGGCCAAAGAAGAAGGGTATCAGTAACCACAAACCACAATCTAGTACTGTAGTACATATCAGTAGATCTCTAATGGCTATTATGAATTGGAAGGATCCGCATGCACTCCATTTCACTCGTGGGTCCATCAACGACACTTACGTGACGTTTCACGATGATTTTGGTGAACATTTACTACTTTAAATGAATTTGCGTCACATTGCACCAATTACAATGTTGACGTCGTTGAGCTTAGAGTTCAATAGTGAGCCAGACTAGTTCAATAGATATGATGTGGTGTGACTGCGTCAAGCAATTGAGTTTTAGCAAACATATTGGATGATGCAGGTATGCATCCTCCAGCCACTGGGCAGATGTTTTGCATGGGCTCTGAACATCTGATGGGGGTTGGAATACTTGGAGTTACAGCAAAAACATGGTGCCTGTAAGGACCGCAGCCGTTCCATTTTACTCACTTAAACTTCATTCACATCCGAACATCCTATTACTATAGCTATGGAACGAATACAATGATAACGGCAGGACCTTAGTACGAAACCAGCAGGGCCTAATAATTTCTCTGTATGCCCCCCGAGTCCACTGTGACAAGGAGGCATTCGGTTGCGCAGCCATACGCCTTGGGATACATGTTTGATTGAGCTCTGATTGGGTGTTTTGATCATAGCGTGTGCGGTTCTCTACAATTTTAGCTGACATAAATGACACGAGAACGGTTGGCTGACGTTGCTCACCAAAACGTAATAATAAGTATTTAAGCAGTCTGGAAATAAGAACGCATGGCAACAGAGTGGCCGTAGGGCTGAATGGCTGCCAGGGGCTTGGGGAGTTCGTTCTCGGCGGAAGCGGGTTGTTCGGATTGGGTATGCATATGACCTTAACGTTGATCTGGGCACTTCGAACACTTCGCAAGCCCATAATGACCAAACTGGGAAGGTCAAAGCAAGAAGTGTCATGTACCGTTGTAATACACCTGCGTAAGTGAGATGCTTGATTTTTCTAGATCGCTGCCAATATCGATGTTTAATTCTGTCGGTTGTGCACGTACTTTTGCGGACGACAGTGCTCTGGGAACTGCAAGTGCGGTGTAACCCGAGTCGCCCAAGCAACTTGAATAAGGCAACAATAATAGCGGTGCATTTGCAGTCTGGATTGATGTGTAGAGTTCGTATAGCCGGCAGGCCCAGCGTATCCAGTATGGAGTACCATTAACAGACGATACATGAAATCGATAGCCCATAGAATCTGCTTTGTGGAAATTTAGATCTGTCAGATGTAGGTTCAATTCATACTGAGCTTCAATAGTAGATTAGAATTCCAGGGTACTTCTTTTCTTTCCACAGGATACTCAAGTGCGCTTGGGTTATAAAAATGGCTTGACGTCATAAAGGAATCAAAAACTCTGAGTGACTCCACTTCTTTCCCATGCAAAGGTGCTCAGGTCTCCATGTGAACAATTACTTCTGTATCCAAGACGTACAGGATACCTGTAATATAACTGCATGTACTACCTCAAGACTGGTGTACACGCGAGGAATATGCTGTGGAATCGCTAGGCATGAATGTAAAACTTGTGGCATGAGGCAAAACTTTGTGTAAGTGCTACCAAGTATGCGTATGCTGCTTATGTATAGAGTTGCATATGGTTTCAGAGATATGCAGTTCGCTTTTGCATAACAACGCATCAGCCGGCAATTCGCTAATCCCTAGCCCGTTACTGTAAGCGGTAACTACGAACTCTAAAGTGCATCAGGCCTGTTTCATCAGGCTCTCGCCCAGCGGGGCCTCTCCACGTGGGGCTTCCATGATCATCCGACAAGTTATAACCTTCTAATGCTCTCAGCCACTCGCCTGCATGTTGCTAAATCCGATTTGTCCGCTTTATCTCCATCATTGTACTTGTCCCTACTACCTTACCGTGAATACCCAAAGCTATGTCAATAAACTGAAGGATACATGCCTGCGTTTCCTGCAGCTCGTTGAAGCAACAGATTTGAGAACTCAGCTAACTCCCCTCTCAATATGTCCTGATCCTCCATATAACTAATATGAGATGATCCCACATTCTTGGGATTTACCAAAACTATCTCGTCGCTCGCCCCGAAGTTCACCATGTTTGCACGGTTTAAATCATCCGAGACGTGGACCAACCCTAAAGCCGGAGTTGTTCATGGGCCGGGGGTTAGCTGCATATTATCAGTCGTGTAGGGAATCTATTCGCATCTACCACTTAATGGTACAAGCCAGCCTATAATGTTGACGTGGAATCGACGCTCTGCTCGGGAATTCGGCCACTATATGTAGGTGGAATTTCACAGTCTCACTTCAGCCTCAAATTCGGATTCGCAGTTGCATTACAGCAAGCGAAAGCTTCCTAGGCAATATACTGGATAGGTGATATACATAAGTGGATTGCCGAGGCCTTGTGTTAACGCATTCATACTCTTCTACATGATCTTCATCCGTGTCAGGGTTGATGGTCAAATCTACACACACATGATACTAGCCCAACAGAAAACAACGGATCTATGACACGATAAAATATCGCCTAATTCATGTCCGTCCTCAGGACAACGCATGAAGAGAAAAAGTCAAAAGCCTTGCATTGATGCCTTTTCCAACGAAGTCATCTGGCCCAATTCAGACGACCCAGTATCGTGAGCTACAAGGCTGGGAATCAGCTTTGTTTTTCCTTGTGGTAACATGATGCCGCCTAGGACCGGGATCGCCGCAGCTCCTAGAGTAATTGCTCCATTGCATCTAGGTAACTGTATCTCAGGGCACCTCAAAAGTATACAATGTTCCGATCTCATTCTAAACCTCAAAGGTAAATCATATCCTCCAACGTTTCCTGAGGAACACCCTCTATTGGTGAATAAGTAGTTCATGAACAGTTTCAAGGGAAACCCTGGCTAGTATTAGCCAATCAAAATAATGCACCGTAAATACACACCACGTGCGATCTAAAACGCGCATAGTATAGCTTCCAGGAGTTACTGTACCTTCAACCTCTGCAGCTCGTTGACATTATTAATTTCAAAAGCATCACGGAGGATTTCCCATTGCGATCCAGCCTCCATATGGCAGAAGCATCAGTCTGCTGTCCGTCAAGGGCTCAATATTACTATAACTGTACCCCTTGTCACAAGCATGCTACAGCGACCGCAAGTTTGTAACGCTTCAGTCCAACTACTCAAAACACTTTAGAATCCATCGGCATTGTGGAATCTCCCTTGAGAAATATGGTGTTGACTCTGGCCCTTGAAGAATGCATGAGATTTTCATATTGGCTCATTCTGGAAAGTGCCGTTCGGCGTTTACTTTATCTGAGCACTACGATTGAATGAAATAACACATATATGCACCTTAAGACCATTGGTTCTTTAAATCTTTCGTGTCAGAACGGTCGAAACAGAATCCTGGCACTCTTTCTACTGCTGTGTTCACGAGCCTGCCGAACTTCTTTCAAATGAATGCATCCCTGTTGGCTATACCTACTGTATTGGATCCTTAGTCTCTAGCCTATGAACCTATCGGACGCTGGGTGCTAGGTATCGCATGTACATGGCACCTGAGAGAGGCTTAGATCAATCTGTCAGTCTCTTGTCAACATTCCGAGATTTTATTTACTCTATCATACCAGTTCCACTTCATGTTTTACATGCTGTCTTAAATTTATCTATAGCAGTAGGGCTTAAATCTGAGGCCTCTGCCTTTACAACTTCAATGGACACAGCCTCTTTCTGCTGGAATGAATGCTAGTATTTGGCGTTGCGGTAGGTATGCACGGCGTCAAATTTTTCGCCGCCGAGGACCGTCTTTCAGCTCTTCGAATTCGCTTCTATTTTAGACTCGACTGTCTTTGACCCCTCAAGGCCCGAGCTTGCCCCACAGTTTGGCTAACGTTTCTCTCACCGGTGCCACCCCACTGACCCTGTCGACTACAGAGCCGGGCCATCGCGGAAGTAGGAAAGACTGATACACTACCACACAAAAGAATAGGCGTTCCTTTAACCGCGCTGAAGAGTTACATGAATAGGAGACTCGAATTAGGGAATGGGGTCTATCCAGCCAGGCGGTAGGCAAGCAAGAGTGTGGGCTCTTAAAATATGTTGCACAGAGAAGGATATCAGATGACGTCCCAGTACATAGGGTGCTTGCTCCTGGCCCCAGAATTCTATTTTTCCAGAGTTTCTTTTAATAGTACATGTCGCATACCGCATCCTTCGAGCTCATTGGCTATCGCAACTCTACATCTTCATCGAGATCAACGATTTATGATAGGCTATTCATGCAGTACCTCGCTAAATTCAACTTTGGTGTCTGTAGCTAGGCAATGAGAACTTAGTCTGGTTGATGAGAACGTGCTGATTTAGCGAAGAGAAAACAAATCTGGTCGGAGTAGGGGAAGACTGGGAGCCATACGGAACATCTTCCTCAAGCAGAAGGTCGAATTGGTCAAAGATACGTGGTAACTTGCGTTTACAGAAGCTTTCCTTAAGGATGGATTAAGGTATGTTCCGGCTTCGCTGAGATGAGCTTGATGCTATAGAACATGCCAACTGTCAATTCCATCCTTGTATGTCCAATATACCTGGCTCCGGTGCATGAAAATAGCAAATACTGATTAATACTTCAAATTAGTCTAAAGCTCAGATGCTAAAGGATGAAATACAGGTGACCCTGGCTATAATAACCTTTTTTAGTGAAAACCTGGCTATAGTGAAGGATGGGCCAGATTCTTTGTGTACACAGGTAAAGAAAGTACCCTTGCTATAGTGGAAACTGGTTATAGTGAAGAACATCGGTCGGTTTCTTGGCCTTCAATATAACCAGGGCCACCTGTAGCATTCATCGTATCAAGAACTGGGGAAGTCATGCACAGGCGAGCCGAAAGCATGACAGATTAGTGAAAAGGACCACACCTGAATCCATCACGATATTTCACACCCCAAAGGCCGAGGAACTCGTATGTAGCAGTTCAGTGGCCTCGTACTGCAGTTTGGCCTAGGGGCGCAGGGACCCCCCATCGGCGCGGAAACATGTCCCTAGCTCCCCAGGTTGCATATTAATCCATCGACTACTTCACCTACTATACATCTCCGGGGTAAACTTTTTGCACGTCATCACACATAACGTGTCGAAAAAGCGCGAAAAAAGTCTATGAGCCCCCTTTTGTCCTTTCTCCTTGCGGATAGATGTCACGGGGACGGCACCATGTCGCATGGCTAGTGGATGTGTTGGGATGTAGGATGAGCGTGGAGGGAGAGAGGGGGGTTGGGGGGATTTATTGATATTGAGTATGGTGCAATTTCCAATTTTAGAATTATTCGGATACCACTGTCAACGATTAGATATTGGTTGGGATTTAAATCAATGGAACGTTACATCAGTTTTTTGCACTACATCTTAGCTAGCTAAGTAGAGAAGTTAGTTTTGGGAATCCATACTATGCCTCCTCCAGCCGTCTCCTTTCATCCTTCATTCATTCATCCTAGGAGCCCGTTGCTTAGCTTTCCCTTTCGCGATTTGTTCCCCTTCCATCCAGGGTGTGCTTGAAGAACGAACATGATGCAGTGCTCGCATGAATGAAGTGAAAAACTGTGGCACTTTATATGAAAATCTAGTGATCCACTTGAGGCCCCTTCTCCTTCTCTTTCCTTTTTCTAGACAATCTCCTGCTTATGGAGAAACTTGTCATCATTGGCAAATGCACAATACACAATTCTCCGCCCCCCCCGTAAAATGAGTATGTAAAAATTTGTGAACGAGCCTAGCCTATATGAATCGTATATAGTAATGACCAATGCATACCGAGAGGCAATATTCTATACACGTACAGGTAGTATGGAACAAATGGAAATAAACGACAAGAAACGAGTCTGGTTATATTACTCCTCGAAGAAAATTAACGCCCCCCACTTCTTCCTTCGTTAATACTCCTCCCCTCTGGCTCTCCTAAGACATACTCTGACCTCTTTCTGTTGTCTACCGGGTATCTCATGACGGTAGTAATGACAATAAACATGATCATGGAAAATATTCATGACATGAAGCGATGAAAAAAGATTATTTTCAAATTGTAGTAAAAAAAAATTAAAAAAAAATAAAAAAATAAAAAATAAAAATCAAGGAGAAAAAAGGAAAAAGAGAAAAAAAAAGCTAGGCCATAAGTAAACTAAAATGAAGCCTGTCAGGAAGGAAGGAAACAAAAATAAGGAAAGGAGCAGCATCGGGCCAATCCTCTATCTGGGCCTATTCATCCGTCATTGGCCAGAAGTCCGCCTAGTCCTCTACTCTCTCACAATCCCCGTGCTGACAGCCGTGCTCTGTACAGGCCTTCCATGCAAGATAGTTTCGACAAGCACTTCCCGTTCGTCCTTTCTGCGGAAGGTGTACTTGCCCCGTGCTACCCAGTAGATCAACACAAAACCAAAGACGCCAACGTAAACTACCGAGACATAGTTCATGTCTATGAAGGAATATTGTAATCAGTATTTTATGACTCGGGTAATAAGGATGGGACAGGCAAAACGGGATTGCAGGTACTAGGATAAATGGGGCAGTGAAATGCAGATGGCGATGGGACGAGCCCATGTGTGTGTATGTGTGTATTCTGGGGGTTCTTGTAACATAAGGGGCAAGTTGAAGGAGAGGAGCGTGGAGGGTGTGCGCAAGAGGAGGCGGAAGGGGTCATTCATGTAAGGGATAGCGGGGAGGGGGTTATTTATTGACAGTTGACAGGGAAGACTGAATGAAAAACTTACTATCTGGTTGCACTGGCTTGACGAATGGGAACGAGTACATCACCAGCGTAAAGAGCGTCCAAGACAATAAGACAATGTTTGTGAACAGCCCAAATTTGCCGAGCCAGAATGGGCCATGTTTGATGTTGTTCCGTCCCTTGATAAGCAGGCAAATTACTGGGATAGCGTACGAGATATACAACAGTACGATGCATGCTGTGACCATACTAACAGGTTTTTAACTCGACTCAGCTCTGTCTACCTTCAAATTCGCGAACATGGGGGTCTGTGAGGGGAATATGGCAATTGAGACTAACCTATTAAAAGCAGTACCAGAACCGATATACAAGGCTCCAAGAATAGCTACAAGAGTACAGCTCATGGTGTGGGCTAGGAATGGGATGCCCATTCTCTTGTCCACTCTTGACCAATACCTAGACCCAGGAAGTCCTCTGTCTCGAGCAAAAGACCAGCACAATCTTGCTTGCCATGTGTGGCAGGCAATTTGACAGCCTAAGCCAGTCAAGCAAATCAAAAACTCCAATCCAGTTGCGCCGGAAACAGAACCCAAAGCTTGATGATACAGTTCAAGTATCGGCACGAGAGTAGGGGTGTTCACCAAGAGATGTAAGTTATTCATGGAAAAGAACATCGAGATCGAATAACAAAAGGCAGTGATGAATCCAATTGCAACAGTTCCCATAATAGCAATCGGGATAACTTTCTCCGGGTGTGCGACCTCCTCAGCGAGATGGGTAGCAGAGTCAAGGCAGGCAAATGACCAGTTCGGATTAATGAGACCCACTATGAAGGCAATTGCACCAGACTGCCATCCTGTTTCATTCTGAAAGTTTGCGAACACAAATTTTGCGCTCTGCTTCGGGGAAGACTTAGCGAGGACAGTGACTGTGGTAATGACGAAAGAGGCAAGAGAGATGTACATGAATGTCGTTCCAATGGCAGGAAGGGCTCTGCCATAGCAGTTGAAAAGGTAGGCAAAAAAGTTGAAAATTTGGTAAGCCACAAACACCATCCACCGTTCAATGACCCTACAATTCACTATTAGTTACCTTTGGACTGCCATTGCAGGCTAACAATTATCAAGAGTACAAACTCAGCACATGAAGAATGAAAAACTTACAAATCTGGATTATTCAACTGAATTATTCCCATCAATGCACTCCCAATAGCGAGGGCTACACTCGCGGATGTGAAGACACTTCCAGCCCATCCAATTGCTCCAGTGAGGTACGCAAGGAAATTTGCCCATTCCTTTGGAGCAAGCTCTTGCGCCCAGTAATACTGACCACCAGAGTTTGGCATTGCGCTGGCTAGTTCTGACAGCGTCACTCCTACGCACCCATTGACAAATGCGACCCAGATAATCCCATAAACCGTGACAATTGGCCCTCCGGAACTGATGCTGGTTACAAGGGATGCCGAGATGCCAAACCATGAATTTGTCAGAGCAAAGCCAATTCCGAGGAGAGCCCAAGTGGAAAAGTTCCTCTTAAGTTCAGGAACATAGCCCATCTCTAAAGGTGAAAATGAGAACAAATCAGCGCACAGTTTTCTCAAACTTGTCTCGGGAATGCACGTCATCACAAGCCATCCTCGGCGCTTGGATTCCGACGCATTAACACAAAGGAAAAGTGGCACCAACCGGCTAGTTTGGCGTTGTCGTAGCCAAGCGAAGAAGCTACATCGCTCGCTTCCCCAAAGCCTTGCAGTTCCGCAGACTTCGCAACATCTTTCACGTCCATCGAAGACATTCTCAGGACGCTATGCACTGCGGGAGGGCTGAGGGCTTCTGTACAGGTCTCGGTGTCACGGCGCGAGGTGTCCTGAATCGTGGGCTACCGTGTACACAACCCAATGTTAACGGAGACTGATGATGGCTTCTTTTGATTTCTTAAGAGACCTACAGCAAGAAAAGGCGAGTTTAAGAACCTTCTGGGGTGGGAAGGCTGTGATTTCTGCTACCCGGGCACTTCCCTGCGCTTAAATTTTAGGATGGCCTCATACGACATAGCACAGCACAAACCAGGATGTACTTGCCGAGCATTCGCATAACATGCCGATAAGTTAACTCAACTTGAATGTGCCACCCAATGATTCGGTTGACCTTTGTGTTTGGGGAAGGACGAAAGCCACAAGGTGCGTGATAAGGAATTTGAGTTTTCACCCAAACCAGAAATTGTGGCACACAGATTCATATTCATGCGAGCTGGGGCCATACATAGGGGGTCTCTTACCTGCCCATTGTGACGACTAACATATCCCTCAGATCCCTGGAGGAAGCTTCTACTCTACACCTTATCGAGCTTGATATGTGGAGTCATCACAACCAGAGTCATGGGATAGTTGTCATGAATGAATTTAAACTTGACTGTTAATATAAAGAAGTCGCATGAGCTAGGAAGCGTGACACCGTGCATACAAACAAGCCAACTTTTGCAGCGCAGCGAGACCGCGGAGCTTCCCTGCAGAGCCTGTAGGGCTGAACAGCTCATCTGAGAAATTGCAACTGTAAAATAGGCAAAGGAAAGTTGGGGCAGAACAAACCAATCGCTATTCGAATGACTACCGCTGAGGGAGCTTCGGTATTGAGAGGGGAATATACGGTTGAAACCAAAATGCAAGCTCTTGGGTATCTTCCTTGTCTGTGTTCTTGAGCCTCGGGGAAGAACCTAATACTCAGATAGCGAATTAACGAGTTGGCCTCAGAATGTGAATCTAACGCTGGTTGTGTGACCTTACAAGAAACTTTGAAATCATCTTGCCGGGCCGGGTCCGGCCAATCTAAGACTGCAAGAATTCGTACATGCGGGGATGCATGAGGAGGTTTCCCAAGGAAATTGAAAGGGCAAAGGCTTACCAGTGTCTAGGTGGCGGTCTCGAAGATGCAGCTGAAGCTGTTGATGATGAATAGACTTGAGACGAAATAGGAGACAGCGTTGTGCATAGCATCGGTAGAGAGAGCGAGAGAGAGAGCGAGAAAGAATTAGTTGAACAGCATTACATTTCTCACCTGGCTTACCGTACGCTGCTCGCTTATGTAGGTCACCTGAGCCCAGCCGCACCACAGCCAAATTCGAATGCGGTACGTATGAGATGCGGGCCAACCAGACTCAGATGACGGGTACGTTCAACGAGACATGCCATTTGTGGAAGAGTGTTGCATCCATCAAGCGCCAAGAAATTCAAAGGAGATGCAACTGGTTTCAGCACCGATGTTTCTATCTATTATATACTGTGCCAAATGTCTCTCGTGCCCTAGGTATGAGAACATCCCGTGCCCAACCAATGCTCGGGTTACCCCCAGCCTGGTTTGAAACAACAAAGTTCCCTAAGATGTACATACCTCCAAACTCCGAGAGACCTATCAAAGTCTAGTTGAGAGAGACTTACTATTCTCAGCACCTCGAAATGCAAAATCACAGGTTGTAACAATCACTTATAGAGTATAACAAGTACTGCTTATACGCCTTTAACTATGTGGTACGAAGGAGTAGAAGGATGCAGCGGAATAATATATAAAGAAAGGATTGGGGGATTACTATGGAGAGATGGAGTTGGGGGAAGTCTATGCAGGTGAAGCGATACTGAAGTTCATGTGTAATAGTGGGCAATAATAACTGGCAGAGCTGTAAAGCTCAAAAAAACTAACTTCATAGGCAACTACTATAATTTGCCCCGTAATGCTGCGCTTCACCGTTGCCATGACAACGGTTGCTTTGTTTACATGAAATTCGGCACATGCCCGCAACAATTTAATCAAATCGGATTGCCTTCAAACTTTGTACAGCTATCATGAAAAACTACCCTATAAATTTCCGTGTTGATCGGCTTTCATACACACCAGGAGCACTATTTTCTCCATAACCTTTATTCACACAATTGTCATGCCTCCAAGACATTCAAGAGCAACCCCTTCAGCGTCTGCTACCTCTTAAATAGGTATACCAAGCTCAGAAAAACTAGAAAAAAGGAAGTCTGCATGCCGAACCTGCTTCAGCAACTCCAAATCATTTTCTTCACCAATTTCTTGTGGATAAGCCACTGTAAGTGCAGAAAGTACTTGGAAAAAGTACTACAGGCTGCAACTGCTGCCTGTGGAGCTGCAAAATGCTGTAGGTGCATGTGCATAGTTAATGGCAGATGGATTTGTTGCGGTAATTGGTACGGGGATATTAACGGGGATATTAACGGGGAGTGTGTGCCAAAAATCTCTCATTTACAGAATTCCCACTAAGATGACTAACACAACACGGGGAAAATTTACGGGGATGTTGCCAAAGCTCTCTATGATAATACCACCCAGGTACTTCTTGCGTGGCATGAGACCACATGTATTTCGATGCTGGTGCTGCGCTAGTACAGTGCTGTGACTAAGTAGTTTTTGCCGTTTGTGCTAGTACTTAATTGTCTTGACTGTGACCCTTGACGTCGCGTGCCTGCGTGCATGCCTACCATCAGCTAGAGTAGGAACGGAAGTTACCGGTGAAGACATTTCCACCGGCGCGAGCGCCATATTTATCAGTACATATTTGTCTGCGTTAGATGCGCGATCCGTTATACTAGGTGATGCATTTGAATGCTGTACTCTATTGCTGTGTTCCCAGCACACCAGAGCAGGAAGGCCAGTGTACAGAGTTAGCTATAGGTGCCGGATTGCAGTTGCTCCTTTAGAGTTACAGCTAGTTGATGGACAAATTCATCACGCACATACACTCCACTCAGAGAACCGATGTCATTGCTAGTGGTGCTAAACATGCAATGCTGTAAGATGGTTCCTACATCGAGGTAGTCTAGTTGTCTACAGAGGTCCAAGCAATTTTGATTTGATCAACATTCACCACTCGCATCAGTCGTCGCTAGATGCAGTGTTGCATCAAGCGATAAAGCTTCGTGGGAGCCGATCACTGGCGGGTAATCTAGGGACTTGCTACACGCGGGAGCCATCACTACATCAAGTGACAGTATTCTTCACAAGTTTTATATCTTGCACAAAACGAAACATCTGGCACCCAAGCCCTCTAACGGGGAATATCGCTCGAACAGTACTTGATTTTTTCTCATAAAAAAAAAAAAAAAAAAAAATACACGAAGTGTTACCCATAATAGACATCAACGGTCCAGAACTTTCATTGCCCTTCAACAGCCTTCAAGATAGCTTCCATGCTTAAGCTCTTTGGTCGCTCAATTGGAAGTCCGAGAGCCCTATCCCAAATAAGCTGCGCTAATGGCCCCAAACCTCTGCTAACGCCGAAAGTGGCAGTGTAGTACAGGGTCTCCTTGAAGCCGTAGTGGTGGAAGAGGACACCGGAAGCAGAATCGACGTTGGGGTGCGGGTTCTTGGTCTTGCCGTGCTCAGTGAGGACTTGCGGAGCAACTTGTGAGTTCTGGATTACGCTGATCAGTATTGATCCATTTGAAATCTGGAGGCTATGTATATTACCTTCTTGACTAGCTTAAACACTGGGTCAGCTTCGATTTCAGGCCTGGAAGCTGCAAAGTCCATCAAAGCCTGGAATCGTGGATCTGGCTTCCTCAACACAGCATGTCCGTATCCTGGCACAACCTGCCCACTCTTGAGGGTCTTCCAGAGGTAATTCCTGACGTCTTCATCAGAGGCGCTGTCGCCAACTTCTTCCCTCATAGCCAAGATGAATCTCAAATTTTCCTGCGCCGCAAGGCCATGGAGAGGACCAGCCAATCCTTGCAAGCCAGCGGAGTAGGACAAGAATGGGTCTGCCAATGCGGATCCTACCAAATGGGTAGCATGTGCACTGACATTACCACCCTCGTGGTCACCATGAAGAGCGAGGTAGAGACGCAGGCAGTCAACGAAACCCTCGTTGTTACCAGCGCCTAGCATGGTTGCGAAGTTCTGCGACCAGTCCTGGTTCTTGTCAATTGGGACAAGAGGACCACCAGAGCGGTATGTGTTCTGGTAGATCTTGGCTGCAATTGTTGGGAGCTTCGCAAGGAGAGAAATGGAATCATCATATGTGGGCTCCCAGCAGTTGGCCTTGTGCAGGCCTTTAGCATAGGCTTGGGCGAATAGAGAGTCATGATTGAGCGCAGAGACACTATTGGAATTAGCAATGGTCATATAGGAGATTTTCAATCCTAACTTACGCAATCGCAACTTGAGAGAGATACACTGTTAGCCTTGTGTGAAAAAAAAGGAATTGGGATTGACTTACATTGTGTCGTAGGATGAAGAGTCTTTGGGAAATCATCCAACATCTTCTCAACGAACCTGGGGAGAGAAGCCTTCTCAGCCAATTCCCTGGAAAACCCCCTCACCTGTTCTGTAGTTGGGACCTTGCCCGTCAACAAAAACCAGAACATTCCCTCCGGAAGCATTTCTGTGCCAGAGATTCCTTTGGGAAGGATTTGTTGACAGTCCTATCATTGTCAGAAAGTGAGCCAGCGAAAGCTCTATTAATCTATTACCTTGATAGTCCTCCCGTGGAATCGAATTCCCTCATTTGCATCTAGCACAGAGCCTTCCCAAACCATACATTTGATGCCTCGCATACCACCAATTGCATTTTCGACCTTGACCTCACCCAAGCTTTTTTGTCCATGCTCCGATTTCAGCTTCTTCAAGAGTTCTCTTTTTTCTGGAATGACCTCTTTCAAAGTTGACTTGAGGTCCAGCTGACTCGAAATGGTCGCGTACGACCTCGATGTAGCGTTCTTGGAGGCAGCCTGATCAAGCAACACGATAATTAGCTTCCAACGAAGCTCAAGCTTAATGTCAGCATAAGTGAAAGCTTACTCTGAGGGAACGGAGAATCTGAGTAGAGGCCCTTGCATTAAGAGCCATTGATACTGAGAGTGGACGGTCTTATGGGAATATTTTCGCGTTGCAAATTTGAGGTAGCAAAATGTTGGGAGTGCTTTAGATTCCAAGCTTCAAATTATTTCAACTTTCCAATTGACACAAGCGGATTAATGGAAGTTAAGCTGAAAAGCTGCGTTAAAGTAAGAATGCCTTCGTTATATTGTACGGAGTCAAGACTGCTAAAGTGAGTGCCATTAGCGATCCGGAGTTGTGGAGAAAGAGGATTTTACAGCGGATCAGCATGACATTTCATTTGTTCCGCTTTCCCCCCACGCTGACATCCGAGCATTGGTTATCTAATCCGAGTGTGACCGCAGTAGCTACTGTATCACGTGACATTAACAAGAGCTTTTATTTTTGTAGGGACTTATAACCAGACTCAGGACGTTTTTCTTCCAACATGTCCAAAAGGAAAAGCCAATAGGCGGATTTTGCAAAATGTTGCGAGTAGATTATTCGGTTAAATAGCACTAGTAATAATACTCTAACCAAGAAGCATTCTTAGATTTTGCAGCGCTTTTGAGATGCGTTTGCGGCTATTTTCTGCCCTCCACTGCACCTCTACTGAGAATCTTATCCTCTCCCAAAACTTTCCGTTTTGCCCAGGCTGATGCTCTGCTTGGCTCTTAACACATAAATGGGCCAAATGAAGTCTTTCTTGCTCTTTTAATCGAGTGGGTTCATAAAGCTTCGGAGAAAGGATGCTGAAGATTGGCTCAATGGAGTAACCATTTGTGGTTGCCCACGTGGACGGTTTGGATTGAGAAGGGTCTTGAGATGACATACTAGCTTTCCCAAGTGATAAAACAAGCCCGGTGTTGAGAATAAAATTTTCTCGGATGGGGAAGTTAACCAGCAAAGTTCGGTTATTTAATCGAACTTTGCCTGCTACACCCGCCACAAACAATTCGTCGCTACAGCAACCGTGATTAATAATTACCCGAATTGCTTTACCCAGACGTCGCCTAATAAGTTGTCGATATACAGATATCAATTCCAAAAGAACAGGGGAAAAAGAAATAAGAGAAAAATAAGGTAAAAAAAAAAAAAAAAAAAAAAAAAAAGATACAGAAGGAAAAAGACGCCCGCATGGCCTTGCAAAGCTATCATTTCTGCCTTGAAATGTGAAAGCCATCAACAGCAATTATGTACCCGTATAAGGGTAGCTGATATGGACCAAGTCACCTAAATTCTAGTCTGTAGGAATTCCTTCGAATTCGCCATACCCGAGAGCTAGATTCATATTTTCTAGATAAATATCGTTAGTCAATTTCAACAGAAAAATTGCACAAAGTGCATTCGGGTATCTTACGAAGGCATTGGGTAGCTGCTCCCTTGAGCAAATTGTCAATAGTGGCGCACACAACAACCCTCTTCCCACTAGAATGAACGCCAAAGCCTCCAATCTCAACACCATGCTTTCCAGAAATGTTCTTAACCAATGGTGCCTCTCCAGTGATCTTGACAAGCTTTTCACCGGCATATCTACCCTGGTAGATATTCCTGATGTCACGAGATGTCATCTCCTTGGAAAGTGGAATATTGACAGTGTGCTACAAATGGTAAGAGATTTCCATTAGCAATGGCTACTTATAAGCAAGCAGAGGGGTGGGGGAGGTCAGTTACATGAATGCCTTGGAACCAGACTGCCACATGCGGGATGAATGCCACCGATATTCCAAGCTGAGAAGAGATCTCTCCCTCGTGGACATGATTAGTCAATGAGTATGGCATCAGGTTGTCCGTTAGTAGAGCAACATCATTTTTGGGAGAAGGAGTAGTTCCAGCTCCGGAGTAACCAGAAACACCAAAGACTGTAGGTTCACCACCAAGATATGGCACTAGCGGTGCAATGGCAAGCTGTGCAGCTGTCGCGTAGCATCCTGGATTGGAAATGCGGGTAGCCTTTGCAATATTTGCTCGAGGCACCAGTTCTAAGCGGTCTCCGTTAGTTTGTACAGGTACCTAAATTTTCACGAGAACGGAATACGAGCCTGGCAATCCGTAGACCCAATCGTCACTGAATCGATAATCAGCACTGAGATCCACGATCACACTCTTTTTGATGCCTACTCCATCGATAGCATCAACAAATTGCTTGCAGACATGATTAGGGAGCGCCATAACCCAGCAGTCAACCTCGCCTTTTTCCTCCATCTTGCGAAGATCCTCAGGGCTAAGAGCTTCGTAGACAATCTCACTTTTGGAATAACCCTCCAGCCTCTTACCGGCTAGTTCGCGGGAAGAGACGTGGGCAAGCTCAAGATAAGGATGAGCGTTGATGAGAGCAATGAGTGCCTGTCCAGTATATCCTCTGGCTCCGATGAGTGCCACTCTTGAAGGCTTGGTGTTAGAAGACTTTGAAGAGCCAAAGGGTGGATTTGGATTAGTTGTTGCGAATCCCCGCCGCGAATTGAACACCCTTTGAATGGGAGCGGAGGTGAATGTCGGGCGGGTATATGTGGAGAATGTTCGCGCCTGCTGCTTGATGCCAGTCACATGAGGGATGCTGGGGCTACCAGGTGTAACAGCTGGACTGCCAACGAAATTGTCCAGTAGGCTCTTAATTACACTTAGCTCAGTCAACCCGTACCAGAACAATACTTCATTGTTGTGCGAAAGGCTACCTTGGGCCTTATCGAAAAACCATGTGAGGTTCTCATCGTTGGCTCGGATCCTCCAGACCAACTTGTCATGATCCCTCTTAATGGAGTTAAATACGTTATCTGCAACATTACCCAACCAACCATTCTTTGTAGCAGAAAAAAATGCTAATGTAGCTGGACCTGATCCCTCAGAGCTTTCAACAATTGCCAAAACTTCCATTGGCTCATCAGCATATGCTTTAATATTCTTCCCAGACAGACTCAGAACGAGGTCTGAGGGGTTTGATGATGTGCTGACAGAAGCTGGGCGTATGAGTACTTGTTTCAAGTTCTCTTGATCAAACTCATCTAGACTCGATTTGGAAGCAAGCTTGTTTCCGCGTCGAATAAGAGTACCTGCACCAGTATCTGTGAACAACTCCTTCTGCATTGCAGAAGGATGAATGATCGCGACAGAGCTGGTTCTCGGCAAGTGGTCCAATAACTCTTTGATTTCCTTGATCTTTAGCCTCGTTCCATACCGCACCCACCACTGTTTCATAAGATGGTCGTATTCCTCATCTAAATTAATGGTGGATATCTTTTCGTTCGTCTCTCCATTGAACAAGCCGCCATTCTCGCTAAGATAGACAATCTTTAATGGCTGCAATGCCCTAGCAAGTTCTCCTGCGGCAATGTCAGCGTTGACATTGAGTAATTGACCCTCGGAATTTTCCGCCATCGATGTCAAGATGGGCAAACATCCAGCCTTGATAGCTGCTTCAATGGGCCTTTTATCCACACTTCTGATTTTGCCCACAAGGTCATATTTCTTCTTATCCAGGAAATCCGCTTGAAACACTCCCGCAGTAATTGGCCTGGCCCTAACACCTAGTTTCTCCAAGGCTTCCACCAATTTCAAGTTCTCATCCAAGAACAACTGCCTTGCTAGGCCCAACGTCTTCCCATCCGTTACCCTGATTCCCTCTTCAAACTGGGGCTCGACACCTGCGGCCTCAAGCATCCGATTCAGCTGCGGTCCAGCACCGTGAACAACGACTGGGTATAATCCAACATGGTTGAGAAACGCCAACGAAGATGCCAGAGAGTCTAGGTGTTCGGTAATAATAGCCCCTCCGACTTTGATAACCGCGAATTGCTGAGATTCCACAGATGTGAAGTGCGATAGATACTGCTCAACCTCTCGCTTGGAACCAATGTTATTGAGCAATTGGATAACTGTAGAACGAGTGCTCAAAGCTGAGTCCGGGTTTGTACTGGTAGTATAGCGGCGCGCAGTCGCAGAAAGGGGCGCACGACTCGCAACTACAGCAGTCGGAATGACTGTAGGCTGTCGAGCGGCGAACCTGCGGGCGGTGAGGCGAGCTTTGCTTCGTATTGCGGAAAGCATTGTTAACCACCTTAGGTCGATTTTGAGCCCTCAATTGGTCGTGGAAACGATCAGGAACTTCTTTCGCTAAACGTGTCAATGTGTGATCAGCAAGGTGTGCAATTGTCATTTAAAAAAACAACGCTGAGTCATGAAAAGCCAACAGTTATCTGGTAGCCATCAATTGCCCAAACCAACAGGCACCGGACTATGCAATTGAGGTTGGGAGCTTCATGCCAAACGTAAAGGAAGGCAGGCTTTATATATAAATTTGAAACTTGGCATGATGGCGTCCAATGCAAGAGGGTAAATTGAACAAGCGGAGCACTTTTGCTGGTGGTGAAGGGGGAGGGGACGGGGAGGGGACGGGGAGGGGACGGGGAGGGGGAGGGGGAGGGGGAGGGGGTGGGGGTGGAGAGGGGGTGGGGGTGAGGGGTGGAGGTGGTATAACCTACTTGGGGAGCACTCGAATGCTAAATAGAGGCACCTTGAGAAAGGGCTATGCGAACACAAAGCTGTAGCTCTCAAAATAGGCTCAGTATTCTGCTTGCCCGTCAGATATAGCAGCCCCCAGCTCGACCGAGCACTTGGCAATTGGCCTTGAGGAACACAGCAACCGAATGTAGAGTGGGGAAATGGAGTTGGGAGCCGGAGCCAGGAGAAGATGAGGAGTGTTATTGGGCGGCACAGGAAAGAGGGTGGCAGATGGGGTGTAGGCCAGTTGGGCTTTAGTTGTCTTCCTGAGAATTTTGCCCGGCCTGGCCGCTTGAATTTACAATTGCAGGTTCTGGCCTCGCCGGAGCAGAGTCACACACTATCACGGCCTGATCACTCTTCAGCTATAACACTTGCCGGTTATCCTCAACGTGGAGGCTACGGCTGCTCCGAAGAGCTGAGCTAGTCTCGTAACCAGGAATAGAACATCTCTACTTCCACTTCTGCTCTCCTGGAAAAGCACTGCTCGATACCGTCTTCCCAGCAAGGTTCTTCAACATGCTTCCCTGAGTTTCACTGCAACATGACTAGGACCGTCTAATGACAGCTCTTGTGCTATGAGTTTTTTCAGGAAGCAGCTGTGATGCTGGGGAGGAAGAATTTGCACCATCATCAAGCCCAGGTCCGCTTGATGGGGAGTGCGCATGGCCCCGCTGCAGAGGAAATTTTTTTTTTTTATCAGATCCTTGGAAAGGCTTTTTCCTTTTCTTTTTCTCTGAATTTCTTAGGTTTTACATCTAGCTTTTTACTTTTTTTTTCTTTCTCTCTTTCTTTTTTTCTTTTCCTCTTTCGCCCAGACAAATAACCCTTGCAACGATCGGCTGATGCTGCAGTGTTCCACTCTAAACTTGCGCGGTGTTCCCACCACAGCTCGGTTCTTCAGTGCTGCTACGCTGGATCTGTGCTTGCTGCCAGTACTAGTAATAGAACTCTGAGTGGAACAACGACCACAGGTAGCGTTGTACAACTTCAGATGGGTCAAAATTTGAGGTTGGAGACTGAAATCTGGCCGTGCGTCCTCGAAATTCAGATCCATATGCATACAACTGTCCGGGGCGAGAATACCGGACGCATGTCCGGAGCTTGGCATGAAGCTTACCTCTTGAAATCGGTCACGCCTGGGAATGACAACGGCATTACATGCATATGCACACTTTCGATGACCACTCTATTTATCTCAACACTAATTCAATATCGCCGATACTAACTTGACAAATTTGGACAGCGGATAAATGCATATTTTGCGCTATGCAAGTATTCGGCAGAAACAAGCATATTTTTGTATGCTTGGCGGTTAAGAATACATAGGTGTAAAATAGTCTGGTTGGCACAAGCCCTTCCTAGGTGTAAAAGAAATTTCTAGTCTCATGCCCGGCTTTTAGCTTTTTTAGCAGCCAGACGGTCTTGGCATGAAACTACCAAATTTCATTATGTTAGCTGTCCCAAATTCTTTCTAACATAATAAATTTGGGACATTTCCCTCACGAAATTTGGACTAGTCTCATGGCTATTAACAGCCAAGCGTACGGAAATATGCTACTTTCTGTGCATACTGCATAGCCCATGATATGCATTTCTCTCCTGTCCAAATCCTGTCTAGTAGGTGCTACTACCTATGATAATCTGAGTTGCAATATCACTGGGGGATACCATCATATGACTTCTTAGGACGTCGCAGCCATTGAAACTCAGTTGACTGGTTTGAAGGACGACGTGCAGGAAGTGAGCGCAAAACCTCCACAACGACGTCAATCAGAGGTTTGATGTAAAAGGCGACTGTGACTTGAGGGGGAGGGGGAAAAAAAAAATAAAAGATAAAATAAAATAAAAATAATCAAGTAGATAAATCCAAATGCAGCGAGATCGCATAACCGGAAAGGAGCACCAGGCAAGGCAATGAAACCTTCGAGGGTGCTTCTGTGATACCGTACTCAAGTAGTATGCACGGTTTACTCAGCCATTCGAATACTTATTGAACCAGGTGTAAACTATGCGGTCGCTTTTGAATGCTGACGGATTCTACGTTGCAATTGATCTATTAGCAATATATGATACAGAGGGGAAAGGGAACGGTCTGCTCGATGGGACGAGACCGAGCCGATTCCCCTTATTATGCCTTTCTTGTGCCTCTGGATTTGCCGGTATTTGCTAGGGCATGGAACACTTTGATACAGCGCTTTTTGCTTAGCTTGTGATAGAAAACTGAGAAGTGAAAAATACAGGAGGAAGATTAGAGATTGAATGGAGGAGATTGAGTTCAGATAGATACGCATCTTCTACGGTCACGTGCTCCGTACTAAGAAAATAACCAGCTTAATTATTTTAGTCTGTCCGTCTAGTCTCAGGCCCTGTTGCCACTGTCTAGGCACGAGAGCTGTCTTTTTTTTTTTTTTTTTTTTTTTTTTTTTTTTTTTTTTTTTTTTTTTTTCCAAAAAGTCTATATTGAGGCCGCAAGGTGTTGGACGTTAACATCCATTATTCTCATATAAAACATTTCTTTGTAGAAGATAGAACATGTGGAAAAAGGGGCAATCCCCCTCCTCTTTATTTAGTATTTATATACCTACTATAGGTATAGGAACTTGTAATCTCGCTGCGAGACGAGCACTTGCCTCCGCTTATTTATTTGCTTCTATGGAGTGTTTGAGGTGCTTCTATAAAAAGAGGCTGGATACGAGATCATAAGAATGGATATCATTAATTACAACTATCGTAACGAAATATTCAACAAATATACCATGTGCTTCACAATCTAGTTGCATGCTTTCGTCATGTAATTTACTTGCAGATAACCAAGATGCCACATGGACTGTATCTCGTGGCACGTAGATGTTTAAAGGATATAATGGAAACTACTTATAGATCACCAACGTCCTTTGTACATACAAGCAAAGCTCGTTAGATAAAACTTGTCATGATCATACAGAGTAAGAGCAAGATTAAAACAACGGAGTGCATCAAAACATTAAAAGGACATTAAACAGTATTAATTCCATCACTTCGATCTCTCTTCAAATCACAGAGGGCTGGCGTACTCTGGGTACATGCAATATCTAATCCTCTTTGACCTCTGACAATTGGCAATAGGATCAGAGAACGCAGCAGATGAGAGTAGAGCAGCCTGCACGTTTTTTTTTTTCTCTTTTTTTTTTCTTTTTTTTAGCAGATGAATATCATAAAAAGCAGCGGTGAAGCCGATAGGGAAGAAACAGGGAAAGCATAATTGTGAAAAAAAACTAAACAATCCCATAACCCAATCACAATTCAAGCTAGCCAGCAACAGGAAAATCATCAAATAGGCAAGGGCATGAGAATCTGAACGTGAGCTAATGAACAATCTGCACCTAGTCATTTGTTCGTGATACTCGTCAATGAATGTGCCCATCAGATTTCTAATGCATGGACAACTCGAAAATGTCAGGCTGTGTCAAGTCCGCTGAGGTCAGAAATACCTCTTATTTCGTATGCAACGTTTGCACCCCCTCTTGTCATAATAAGCAAAGATCATACCGTCTAATCATTTGAATCCAACTGTTGCATTAGCGCCAAAGTCATTGGAAGGAAATTGTCCCATGAATCAAAGAAAGCAAAAGGAAAATAAGTTGCTTCTGTTATTCTTGGTGGCCAGAAATGGTATTTGCAGAATAGCGAATCTCACAGTCCCACCCCATGGCTCGCAGGTGGTAGAGGGTAAGATTACTTGAGATGTACAACTACATTTGCTTCTTGTTAGCTTCCAGGAGCATGCGCTATACCTTACTGAAAGCCACGTCATGATCCAGTATGGTGATCAGATATCTCAATGTCAGGAACCCCAACGTACCTATAGGGACAATGATAATGACCAGCAAGATGACAATCCCAATAGCGATGCACATTCTCATTTTCATATCCTTCCACCACATTTGCTTTCGTACACGATTGGCGCCACGGCGGAAGCTGTGAGCAGATTGGGCCAGATTGTCTACAAGACTGTTAGATACGATAATCAACAAGTTTAACAGTCAATTCAAAATGAATTACATACCGGTCTTATCCTGTAAGCTGTCCAGCCGAGCTCCCCTGTCTGATACTTGTTTGATATTGTCTCGCATCAAATCAACTGTATCTTTAATTTCCTAATATTCGAAGAAAACATCAGTATCAAGAGGTTTTGGTGATTGAAAGCTGATAGCGGCAATAATTTTCCGTGTGTGTTGCATGGAATTTTGTATGGTAATTTAAGATGCTATCCCTCATGATGTTGAAAAGACATAGTGACAGAGAAATAAGGAAAGTGTATGTTTATGTACATTAGGCTCCTCCAAGCGCGAGGTAGCAGCTCGTTCTTCGCGGGGCCATACAATGCGTTTGAAGGAGGGGGACTTCTATAGACGAGTTCGTGATAAGCAAACCTTTTGAATCTGTGCAGTCTTTGCATTTCCTGGTGGAGGGGCACCCTGCCCCTGGGGAATGTAGGGGTCATAAGGTTGGTCCGCCATTTTATTTTATTTTATTTTTTTTGTTTCCGTGTAATGTGTAGGCCCGAGCGAAAATCGTGAAAGTACTTGTTTGCTGTAAATTTGAGAGCGCTTTATCTGGTTGGAGGGATAGAAGTCGTTAGAAGTTCAGTTTGATGATGGAAAGTTGATGTTGGGGGTGATGGGACCAGGTACATACATAACCTATAACCTAAGAAATGATGAGCGGCTGCGGTATGAGGCGCCGTAAGAAAGTGCGCAGGAGCTTTATGGTGGTAACTGTAACGGTACTAGTGGGCGAAAAAGCAGGCCGAAGCTGGGGAGGAGGGGCTGTCGATGGGGATGAAGCCGGGGGGGGGGGGGGGGGGGGGGGGGTGCAGGGAGGAATGAGAGAACCAGTGAAGCTCTTGCGGCGTGTATTGAGCGGTGTGGAGTAGAGTGCATACGTGAAGCAATCCTTGTTCCAAAGATTGTGGAAAACCCTTCAGTATCTGGAGGCACTAAAGCAGCGTCACGCATCTCAGCTGACTAACACAGGCAAACATACTCGTACTCGTCAGCCAGGGGCTTGGCATGGGCCACGCAGTAAGCCTAGCAAAGGTCAGCAGATTACGGTGCACTGGCAAATTACTTGTCAGGGCGCACATGTTGTCCCAAGCTGTCGTAGAGTTACATATGATACTTTGTTAGAAGCAACCGTCCGATCAGATAGAATGAGCCGCCCAAGCAGCCTCGTACACGCGTAAGCATCCAGGTGCCTGGGGGGTGCTTGAGCGGTGGACATGGCCGGAGCGAATATGCCCGGCTGCAGATGTACCCGTACCCGATACATAAAGAGGAGCACACGCGTCATGAAAGGAAACATACAAACCATACATACGTAAATTATCATGAGTCGAGGTCGAATGACAATGAGATTTGGCACAAACGAGATACTCGTGTTATTGATACCGAAATATATTACAGCGAATTCAAAGCGATCTTGACGGCATGTACTCGAGTACAAGTACGTACGTCGACGAGGCAGTGCTTGGTTCGAGACTGACACTAACGTTATCATAGTCTCGCCTGCTGAAACTGTAGAGAATAGTACAGTGCAACTCTGGGAACCTCCATTTCCAGCTATTTTGCATATAATGCAGCAAGTGCAAGATGTTTCTTATTCAATGCAAGAGGTTTGGCGGAACTGTAGCCTACATGCGAATATGACTTATTCAAGAAGCCCCTACAGCATGTGAAGCACTGATCGTAGGGTAAAAAGGCAGTCGGATAGGGCTGAATGTACTGTACCTATCGGCACCACAGTTTGCTTATGCAACACATACTAGTATCAAGTACTTTAGTAGCGCTTTCTTCTTTCTGATTTATGTATAAAACTCAGCTATCTTTACCTCATGCGTTTCGGGGAACCCGGGATGCGGGACTTGCCCGTAAAAGGTTACACGGCTTCTAAATTTATCCGGGTGAAAGAATTGCCTGGATGCGGATTGAATTTGCATCATACTGACCGGACGATGCCAACATTGCATCCCTACCTGCGCCGCTCGCCGCCAGCGCGTGGCCTGGTGCCTGCTCATACCGTACAGTTATTATTATATGACTGCGAGGTTGAGAGAGACTGTGACAGTGTTAATTTGCAGATCCATACATCAAGCATACTAGTACATAGCGCTCACTGGATCGTTGAGCAGGTAATGAGCCTTATAACTACCGCATATATACTTTTAAACACACTGTTCGTACACTTGCACACTTACGGGACATGTATACTTTCTACGGAAAAGCGCCAAGGCCCGCTAGAAGTGTGTGCAATTAATTGAAGATCTTTGTACTGTCAAGAGCAAGAAGCAGAAGGCAGGCGGATCGCGAGGTTATTCAAGCACCTACTCGCAGTGCTGGAAGATAGTAAACGGTGGCGGGATTCCTGTCTTGAAACGTCTGGGCCAGCTCTGCCGCACGCACGTCGTGTAGCTCCTCCTCTGCATCCCCAGCACACTCCCATCCCGCCGGGCGTCCGGCTGATTCGTGTGGAGTACGGCCCCGACAAGACACACGGGAGGACATGCAATTGATGCTCCGCAGGTGTTCTGTGAAAGCACCCGGCTTGCACTCGCCTCTTGGGTGCAACAGCAGGTTCCACCACGGAAAAACTGGAATGGGATACGAGCGGCCCCCTTCTCCCCTCTCCGCTGCCGGCTGCCCACTCCGTACCGCTTTGTCGGCCAGGCCAGCGCCCTCAACTCCCACCCCGACTCGCTAAGAACAGCAAATCACAGCGCCCACGTGAGTGCTGCGTGTGTGCGTGCATGCGTGCTTGCCCGCTCATAACTGTCGCTGCCTTTCCCCCCGTCTCGTGAACAATCACAGAGTCCAATACTCTCGCCCACCAACATATTTACCCCAAATCTTACTTCCCATCGTTAGGATTCCGTCAGTCACGACGCTCGGCATTATCTCGTTCAAATTTAAATTAAGCTTTCAGCAGCCGGTCTTCAGGAGAACTTTAGTAGCGGAGAGTTAAATTCCACTTACCTACAATACACTCTTTTCTGCCGTTGCAGGCCATAGCTCTCTTTTGCTTCCACTTGGATGCAAACACGCACTAGTTCCTCCATCATAGTTGGAGCTTTATCTCGGACACCAATATTGGAATTTTTCCCTGGGCGTTAACAGTGGCTGTTCTTTCGCTCACCATTGTCACTCGTTCAATACACACTACTAGCTTGAACCAGCAACTCACGAGCGGCGGATTTCGGGAAGCCGAAAACGGATATCGAGTTCTTGCAACGAAACCAGCATAATCGACCAATAGCACTCTTTGAATTGTTGAAACTATTTTGCGTCAGCGCCAACCAGCACTCATTTCGGTCAATTTACGACTACATTCAATCTGCTTTGTATTCATTGGCTTTCAGTGGGTTAAACTCATCTTCTGCTGTACACCATGTTGCTGTTGTCACTCCAGGGAGGTGGAGTATATAAACTCCTGACCTCGGCACTGTTATTACTTCCGTTTGTAGGAAGTATGGTACAAGCCCAGATTCCGTTGAATTTAGATGACCCTGGTGAGCTCAGATATTTTTCATCAAGCTATTTAATGCTGACAAATTGAATAGAATCAATCAAGCAGGCTGCCTCGATAGCAGCTGCGGGGATGATGAAAGAGTACGTTGGAAACCAACCAGGACAAATTCCGGGGAAATTTCCTGATCCTCCGTATTATTGGTGGGAGTCGGGGGCTGCTTGGGGTGTATGGTTTCTTCCAAGTATTTATCATATGGTTCTAACCATGGGAATAGGCTATGGTCGACTATTGGTATTATACTGAGGATACGCAGTATAATGATATTGTGTCAGAGGGACTGCTATGGCAAGTTGGACCTGCAAATAATTTCATGCCTCCTAATGCCTCAAAATCACTGGTATGTTCTTTACAGTAAAGTGGACATGCATTTTTGAATGTTATTAATTCTCGTTTGTCAGGGTAATGACGATCAATGCTTCTGGGCACTAGCGGTCATCGCAGCAGCGGAAAAGAAGTTTCCTGATCCACCGGAGGATCAACCACAGTGGCTTGCTCTCGCCCAAGGGGTGTTCAATTCTCAAGCAAAACGTTGGGACACCAAAACTTGTCGAGGGGGACTTAGGTGGCAGATATTCACTTTCAACATTGGCTTTGATTATAAGAATACCGTCTCAAATGGTTGCTTTTTCCAACTTGGCGCACGTCTTGCCCGATACACAAATAACAATACATACGCTGTCTGGGCAGAGAGAGCTTACAACTGGACTGTTGAGTCTAAGCTCCTAACGGATGATTTTCGAGTGTATGATGGAGTTGACGTCGTGCCAGATGGGGGGAACTGTTCAAAGATAAATATTCTCCAATGGTCTTATAATGCCGGCCTTTACATTGCCGGGGCGGCTTACATGTATAACTTTGTAAGTCCAGATTCCCTTACGCAGCTCTACTAATCCACTGATAAGTTCACAAAATAGACTAGCTCCGTTGTGTGGAAGGAGCGCCTTGATAATCTCATTAACGCCGCATTCGTTTTCTTTGCGGTACCAGAGTGGAATCAAGGCGAACGGGATGTGATGATTGAAGTAGCTTGCGAAGAAAGCAACAACTGTAATACTGACCAGCGATCGTTCAAGGCCTACCTTTCCAGATTCTTGGCTTTAGCTGTGAAGATTGCTCCTCACACCTATAATATGATAATGCCTAAATTAAGGGTATCTGCTCAAGCTGCAGCAAGGCAATGCAAGGGACCACCAGATGGAACGACCTGCTCACTGAAATGGGCCAAAGATGACTGGAGAGCGGAGTATACCGGTTTAGGAGAGCAAATGGCCGCGCTGGAAGTCATTCAAAGCAACCTGATTAACACCGTTGTACCACCAGTAACAGCTGATAAGGGAGGAACAAGCAAGGGTGACCCAACCGCGGGAACAGATGAAGATAAATTGGTTCAACCTCTAAATCTTTCACCAATCAAAACCCGCGACAGGGTGGGGGCTGGCTTCTTGACAGCCATCGTTTTATCTGGTATTTTGGGAGGTGCTTTGTGGATGATGATTTAGGTGGTCATGAGGAGAAGGGGAGCTGTTTTAGTATACCCAAATATTTTTTAACAATATGGGCCTCCCTGTTCTAGTTTACACGCAATATACTACTAGAACGTTGAGACGCTACAACGGGAACTGTGAATGCATATCTATGGACTTTGGGTTATCTTTTCGTTTCCTCTTCTGTTCTCGCTGTTTCTCGTTTTCAGTCATATATTGCTATATATTTACATTGGAATTGGTTTGTCTAGATTGAGCCAATGATAAGAGGATATGCTCGAGAACAACAATGCAAATTCTTTTGTAAAAGTTTATTAAGCTTTGTTCGTCATATGATAGTCTGGTCGTAAGTCATGAATCTTGTGCTGCCAAGACAAAGATGCTTAGTGTGAAGCACTTTCGGCTATTGATGGTGCTCCGGTAAAGGCGACTCTTCATATTGACACTCGAGCTCCCTTCTCGAGAAGGACAGCTCACTATCAGAATTGGTATTCACTAGAACGGCTTTACAAAATGTTCCTACAGGCATTCGCGAAACGCACTGCCTTACGTATTCCGCGAGTACCTCCACTGTTGCAAGTGCACATAGTTCCAGGACAAGCCTGTTTCATGTCTCGCTCGGCCATTCACCACCATACACCGACCCCTGCCGACGAAGATGCCTACTTTGAAGCTCAGGTCAAGGAGGTCAAAGATTGGTGGAGTCAACCACGCTGGAAAGGCGTGTTACGGCCGTACACTGCTGAAGATGTCGTGAGCAAACGAGGGACGCTTGCCCAGAGCTACCCGAGCAGTCGTCAGGCACAGAAGCTAT
Organism: Kalaharituber pfeilii; assembly: GCA_015179045.1. Taxonomy (NCBI): domain Eukaryota; kingdom Fungi; phylum Ascomycota; class Pezizomycetes; order Pezizales; family Pezizaceae; genus Kalaharituber; species Kalaharituber pfeilii. The sequence continues at coordinate 531,272 of WHUZ01000006.1, read as the reverse complement.
GGAACCTCTTGCAGGAAAAGGGGAATAAGGGCGAACCAGTGCATACCAGTAAGATCATCTAGTTTATTTTTCTCCTATGCTACTCCCCTTTTAAACACATATTTTGCCGGTGAAATTGATAATTGTCTGATGTGGTTTTGGGGGAGACGCAAAGTGGGCGCAATTGACCCTGTGCAGATGACGCAGATGGCACCCAACCAGGAGGTGCTGTATGTGAGTGGATGGGCCTGCTCGAGCGTGCTCACGACGACGAACGAGGTGTCTCCCGACCTAGGCGATTATCCATACAACACGGTGCCGAATCAGGTTCAGAGACTGTTCAAGGCGCAGCAGTTGCACGACCGGAAGCATTGGGATGAGCGGAGGAGGATGTCGAGAGAACAGAGGGAAAAGACGCCGTATGTGGATTATTTAAGGCCGATAATAGCGGATGCGGATACGGGGTGAGTATGGGGCACAAAGTGTGTTTTCTTGCGGGTGGTTACAAGGTACTATTTGGACTAATCGATTGGCGTCGTGGGGCATTTTACAGGCACGGAGGGCTATCGGCGTTGATTAAACTTGCTAAGCTATTTGCCGAGAATGGTGCTGCTGGTATACATCTTGAGGATCAGATGCACGGAGGAAAGAAGGTGGGAATCTCAGCATACCTCAGATAAAAGCTATCCAGCCAAATGTGTGATGTTTACAAGTCTCTACAGTGCGGCCATTTGTCTGGCAAGGTCCTTGTCCCCATAACCGAGCACATTAACCGCCTGGTAGCGACCCGATTCCAGTGGGACCTCATGGGGTGCGAAAACCTCATTATAGCACGCACGGATTCGGAGTCCGGGAAACTCATTTCGAGCAATGTTGACGTCCGGGACCATGAATTCATCCTGGGAGTCACGGAGGACGTCAAGCCGCTGGCGGAGGTGCTTTACGAGCTAGAAGCGAAGGGAGCCAGTGCGGAGGAGATTAATAGGGCGGAAAAAGAATGGTTCGACAAGCACAAGTTAGTCACATTTGACGACGGTGGGACTCTCCAGCTCGCAGTAACGAATTGCGAAGAACAGCTAACCAGTACTTTTCTTAGCCGTCGTAAACACCCTCATGACCCTCCCTAACGCCGATACCCAAATTGCCAAATACATGTCCGGCGCCTCCACCCGTTCGCATACCTCCGCGCGCGCCCTTGCGCGATCTATCCTGGGATCTAAGACCCCCTTCTGGTCCGCCGACATCCCGCGCACCCGCGAGGGTTTCTTCCACTACAAGGCCGGCCTTGCTGCCGCCACGAAACGCACGTTGGCTTTCGCGCCGTATGCGGACCTACTCTGGCTCGAGACCAAGCGGCCGGACATGGCCCAGGCCAAGGGCTTCGCTAAAGCTATTCGCGAGACGCTACTGAAGGAGAAAGGAAAGGACTTTGACAAGTACTTGGTGTACAATCTTTCGCCGAGCTTCAATTGGCTCGGTGAAGGGTTCTCTGAGGAAGAGCTGAAGAACTTTGTGTGGGAGCTAGGCAACGCCGGATTCGTGCTGCAGCTGATTTCGTTGGCGGGGCTGCATTCGGGGGCGACGATTACTTGTAAGTGGGAGCACGGAAATATTTGAGGAGGAGAGGAAGAGAGGGAAGGACGTGCTAACGAGCGTTTGATTCAGGCGAGTTATCGAGGCGGTTCAAGACGGAGGGAATGCTGGCGTACGTGAAACTGATACAGGCGAGAGAGAAGGAAATTGGATGCGATGTCCTCACGCACCAGAGGTGGAGCGGGGCGAATTATATGGATGGAATCATTCAAAGCATACAGAGCGGAAGCTCGGGAACCAGTGCTGTGGGGGGCGATAGTACAGAGCATAGTAAGTGTTTATATTCTGTTCGGATCACGTGGGGTAGTGGCTAACAGCGCTGAATAGTGTTTTAATCTGCGTGAGATGAGGATACAAATTTGAGAGGGGACAGGTAGTTTGGTAGGAGTATTGTATTTTATCATTACCAATTTAGGGTATATGTAGCGCAACAAAAAAAGATCATTTCATGAAAATAAATGGAAGGTTGATTCATGCATTTTTTTCTGTCTTCAGTTTCGGAATTCGGCCACGTAAGCGTAAGCATAGCTATTGTTCATTGAAAATAACTGGAATTTTGATTGCCATCACAAACATGAAGGAAAACCTCCGCTCATTATTAGTCCTAAGATTTATCTTGCTTTCAGTGTGTCAGCCGGGGAGGTTGGCCAATGGTACCGTTGGATTAGGTGTAGATTTAGACCTGCTCAGTGCCCCAGTCGTTGTCGCGCATGTTCTCTGGTGGCTCAATGGATGGAACGAATTCGAGAGCGACTATGTGAGGGATAACATGGTGATTAGTACTGATTACTCCGCCAGAAGGATCTCAACCAAATTGAGGAGACGTGAAACGCACCATATGCAACGCCGACCAAGATGATCAAGCTTCCGGCAATGTAGGTGAGCATGAACCCATGCATGATAATGGAGCCAATGAAGATGTAAACTGCTCTGAGGTCAACCGTGTGGATCTAGTATACTCCACGGATCCCGTGGGCCCGGGAAATGCGGGGAGGAAGGGGTCCAAACGTACAAATACCACGCCCGATGAAACTGAACAGGAAGGAACCGAAGCGAGTTGCGGCAGGGGGAATTTGGTACTCGAGCAGCCCGACAGCTAGACTTGTACGGCGCATTAGGCGGGGTAACGAGGAGAAAGCAAACGAGTAAGGTGAGGTCCTGCGGAGGATAGATGTTGGGCACGTACCGGCGCCGAAAAGACAGACATAGGATCCGATGATTGCGCTTTGGATGCTGATGGGGAAGAACTGGAAGAAGCCGCCGCAGAGCATGAGGCCGGCGACGGCGAGATTGGCGATGCGGCTGGTGAGAAAAGGGGAGCATGAGGGTCAGTATATATATGATTGCGAGGTTGGGGAGGTTCAGTGGGTGGGGGAATTGCGGAGGGGGAGGAGGAAGTCGGAGGAGTGGGGGGGGGGTGAGCGTACAAGATGTATGTGGTATCCATGGTATATTCAACTTTGAGTCAAGCTATGCAACGACGAAGGAGGACAGTGGTGCGTGATGAAGAGAACTTGGCGGGGAGAGCAGAGAGAAGCAATGATGTCGTGGGGGTTAAGCGGCGCAACCGGGACGGGCGGCGCCAAGACCAGTTGCGCACCTCACGTTTGCGCGTGTGTGTGCTGTGCCGACGCAGACACGCGGACGCAGGAGGCGCTCATGGGACGCGGTGGGACCTGAGTCATCTCTTCGGGGAGCAGAGCCTGTGGCTTGGGGGCTCGTGGCCTGCAAACGTCACTGCTGTGGGCCGCGTGAGGATCGCTCTCCAATAAATGTACTCGAGTACTCGCGCGGTGTCGTTACGCTAGGCAGACAGCGCCGTAGTATCATATGCATAGCAATGCCAGATATGCAGAATGCAGACAGGTCGCATCCTTTATGCACCGCCGTGCATTCCAACGGCGCATTCCGACGGTAACGTGAAGATCCATGTATACGGAGCCAGCACCCCGTGAGTGGGGCTTGGACTCATCCATCATAGCTACAAGATACCCACAAGATACCTAGCTGTGAAAGCGCGCGTCTCCCCATCCAGAAGGTCACCCCTCCCCGCCTCTCGCTGCACTGGAGTGACCAAGAGGTTGTTGAGTACCACCTGTGTAAGGCTCAGCCTATTGACTGCGCTTTTGTAGAGCCCTGGTATCTACAGAATATACCTTGCGATATATATTGATTTTGTAACTATAGACAATATATATCAAGCCTCGGGCTGTCGCTCACCTACTCGCTCACTTAGGCCCGTTGAAAGAATCTTATAACTAGAGCTCCCGACCCCTTCGTCAGCGACCATGCCGGCCCATCCCACAGCCAACGCTGTGGACAAAGCTGCCGATAGCTCAAATACTGGCTACGTCGAGCCCGGAGCTTTCAACAAGGGTTCCGAAGCAGGACAGGAACACCACAGGTTCAAGGAAGTCAAAGTCTACGTTACTGGCTATGGTGTAAGTTTGTTTTGGAAATTTGATACCCCCCCCCCCCCCATCTTCTGCTTGCGACGCCAGAGGCTTTGTCGGATCACCCCTCACCCGTTGTCTAGTCGTTCCGAGGTATTACGAAGAATCCCTCCTTCGAGATCATCAAGTCGTTCATCCCAGAGAGCCAGATTTACCTTCACCCATCAGAGTCATATACAATAAAGATTACACTCCTCCCGCATCCAACGGCTGTCAGGGTTGCTTATGCAGATGTCAATTCCGCGGTCCGGGAGCTGTACAACACGGCCGACTTTGACTACATCCTACATGTTGGAGTAGGGCTCACTGGTGGCTACGAGCTTGAGAAGATTGCCCACGGTGACGGGTATATGGTTGGGGATGTAGACGGGTTACTTCCAAATGGCGGCAAAGCAAAAGACGACGAAACCCTGACGAAGGAGGGTGTGCTTTGGCATTGGGGAGGTGGAGGGTCTGGTCAAAGTTCGGGCGACTGGATTGGAACGGGACTGGACGTGGATTGGATGGTGAAAATGATTGAAGATGGCAAGGTCAAATTTGGAGACGCAAAGGGTAATGCTGTAGGGATAGCTGCATTTATCGACGAAACCGATGCCGCGGGAAAGGAGAGCGGCATTGGAGGGAAGGTCAAGTCGATAAAGCAGAAGGGCGACAACAGAGCTTTGAGAACTGCAAAGCAAAAAAGAGCAGAAAACAGCGGTTACAAGATCAAGGCTAGCACTGACGCGGGGCGATACCTGTGCGAGTACATATATCGCAAATCGCTTGAAGAAGCAATTACGCGACAGCGGAGGGGCACACGCAAACCATGGAACTGGAACCATGCGGAAGCTAATTCTGAGTGGCACCAGCACGAGATGGATAATATGTCGAAGAGGGTGTTATTTATGCATGTGCCCCCAGTGGGTAACCCTTACTCAATCGACAATGGGATCGAGTGCCTGAAGCAGGTTGTGGCACTGATGGTTATGGATGGAGAAGGTTTGAGGTTGGGGGCAGACACCAACAGATCCTAGGTATTACTCAATAGCTGCAGGCGAGTGCTTTTGGGGATAATGAGAAGCTTTGGGCTGGTATATCATGCGCCGTCCTATAAACGAGTGCACACCTGTAGAACTTTCAGTGCCGTCATCAATCCACAGGGCGTTTTCGTGTCTGTTGTATAAATGTATCACGCACTTGCTTTGTTCATAGGGCTCAAGGCACTGCTGGAAGCGGTTAGTGAGATGGGATTCAAATGGCTCCCACATTCAAATGAAATGGGAGCAATTGGGACTATGCCTTCACTGAATCCCACCATCGCATGCGTGTAAGTGCACGCATATGACAAGTTAAATACTTATAATAAGAGCAAACGCAATAAGTATGTCTCTTCAGTCTCCTATATGAGCTTTTGTCTTCAATTCCCCTCTTCTTCAATGTCCTAACTTGTTGATGTTCCCAATGGTGTAGACCCAAAATAATTCGTGCTCAAGAGTTAAGTGCTTACAGCCACCTATGGGCCATGGCAAGCTCCATGTCCAGCTGCGAATGTACAGCGCCCTGGCATCTAGTTAACCATAATCGAGAGTAGTCTCTCCAAATCGAGAGTACAAGACTGTGTGTAACAGTACATACATGCATGTTATCTATCGTTATGAAGAATTACAGCGTATTTATATGCCAATTCTTGATCCATTGACACTGAAGTCACAGTTTTCTGAAGTATCCTTAGGATACAGGTACACAATTACGGTTCCAAACCCCCAAGATGAGTCGGTTACGGCTATACCGGCCCCTGCATATTAGGGTAGGCTTGCTTGCACTCTCGATCGTAGTAGTAGCGCGAGCATCAGCCTGGCCGGCTGTGGTATTCAATAATCTTCCCAAATCCAATCTGGAGGAGCAGGTATGGTGGCTTTGTGCGCCGTGGGGTTTATCAGGTATTATTTGACTCAACTTTTCAAACTTCTGCTTCATTTTTTTGCTTTTAAGCATGTGCCATTGGCAGCGGGAGCGCTGATGTGAATGTTTTTCAGGCGCAATTGTCCGCGACGGCCTCTATTTTGAAGGCGGCCTCTTCCAAATCGCGTACACGGAAACCCCGAGCGCGGTCAACCTCGACAACGTCACCGTCACGCATCGGCCCAACGAGTTTTTGCTAAAAATCGATGCATCGAAGACATGGGTGACGTCGAATGTGCCCATAACCGCCTACCAGAAGCCCGGTGCATTGACAAAGGAGCCGACAGCGAGGAGCTCTCTGTTCACAGATGGCTATACCGTGTACGGAGCTGGGGGACTGCCGATTGCAACTCGGGGGAACTTCCCGGCGTCGAGTCAGTTTATCGACGGCAGGGAGGTGTCAAGCGATAAGGTCACGAATTTATGGGGATTCAAGGATGAGCATAGGGAATTTGAGGCGGATAATGAAGATTTCAGGGACTTTCCGAGGGTCGTGGAAGGGGGGTATACGAGTGATATAGCACTGGGGAAAGGGTACTCATTTGGAGGTGTGGTGAGAGCAGGGCAGGCGGATCAGGAAGCCTCGTATAGTCCTACGAGGGATGTGCCGCATAATGAGTCCGATGCGCTGCTCAATGTGACGTATGAGGATATCTTTGCAGCGAATTCGGAGGTAACCCAGTATCGGCTGGGGGTGAAGGAGTTGATGTCGCTCCCGCCCTTTAGTAGGGAGATTCGGCCACGGGTGGGAAATTCGATGCAGTTGATTCCGGCGGCAGACAAGGGGATGGTGATTAGCGTTGGTGGGAAGGCATACAAAGATGGTGAACTGGTAAGTATTGCCTGGCGTGATCACATTTGATTTTTGTATATTCGCTCACACTTCCATAGATTGATATGCACTACAATAAAACTAACATCTATGACCTCAACGTCGGCTCATGGTTCATGCAAGAAACCTCCGGCACCCCGCCACCCTCAAACATTTCGGCATGCACCGTGCTTGCAGATCTCAATGACGGCACTTACGTCCTATACGTCTACGGCCACAATCTACCCGCCTCAACAAGCGCAACCAACATGTGGGCGCTCCACATTCCCACCTTTCACTGGACCCCGCTCCCATTTACCTCTCCACAAGGCGAAGACAGCACAAGTCTTGTCCCATCGCCGCGGGATTCCCCTGTGTGTCTGCTGGCTAGAAACCAGTACCTTGTGATAATTGGCGGTCGTCCTTTGGACATCCAGGAATGTCTGAGTCCAACCAACACGCGCCGGCCGTTCCGGGACCAAAAGACGGGGATACCGAATTCGTTCCCATACGATGTCAGCACGTACTTGTATAATTTAGTCGGCAATACCTGGACGGACATCTACAGGGCAGACGCGGGGAGCTATTCGCTTCCGAAAGCCATTTCCGAGTCCCTTAGCAAGCAATTCGGAGGGCCGGGATCCGCATGGGTTACGCCGGTATCAGGCTTTGCCAACCCAGAGTGGGGTGCACGACTGACGACGGTTAGGAGCGCCCGTATGCAAGCAGGCAATGGAGGCGCGTTCGGAGACGGTTTCTTTGTGGCCGAGAAGGCAAATATGAGTAGGCAGGGACTGAGTAAGGGCGCAATTGCGGGGATTGTGGTAGGAGTGGTGGTCGGGGTTGGGGCTGTTGGAGTTGGGGCGTGGGTGGCGTATAGAAGGAGACAGAAGCGCGGGGGCGGGGTAGAGGGAGAAGGGAACGGCGGGGCAGAGAAGGGGCGTCAGTGAGTTATTGATGATGGTTAAGAAAGGTGCTGCTTGCTATGATTATAGTACCCTTCTACTTTTTCCTTCTTTTTCTCTTTATACATTTGATACCTTACACGTACTATACCTTTTTTTTTTTTTTTTTTTTTTTTTGTTGCTTCTTTGATCTTCTGACGATGTACAATAGAAGGCCTTATGTTCCATTTAAAATTTCGATCGTTCATCTACTTTTGTGTAAAAAAGAGCTTTTCTAATCTGTATGTTGTATTCCTCCTCCTCCTCTAGCCACGTGACGACCGGAGCATCCTGTTTCTCCCGTCTGCAACTATACCTCCCCATAAAAATGCGTTGCAAACTTACGAATTTAGGTACCGGGAACATAGGATTTTCTTTCTTTCTTTCTTTTTTTTTTTTTTTTTTTTTTTTTTTTTTTGGCATTTGAGCTTTACAGCTCTGCTAGCATATATTATTGCTTCTACTATACGTGAGCTTCAGTATCACTTCACCAGCATAGATTTTCCTCCAACTCACAGTAATCCCCCTATCTTTTCTTTAGATATTATTCCGCTGCATCCCATTCCTTCGTACCACACCATCTTCACATAACTTTTCCATGCCATATCCACCTTTTTTAAATAAGCTAAATACAAATGTCCTGACTACTTCCTGTATACTTTTCTTCTGGATCATCAATCATTGCAAACGCCTGGACAGTAATGGACTAACCATATCACTTTCATCATTCCACTCAGTACCTGAAACAGTTCCTCTCTCAAATCTTCCCACCTTCCACACACTCCATTATCGTATGCCATTCTTTCTCGAGAGCCATACCACACTCACCTATCCGATCTTCTCTCTGCATCTTTTGCCACCTACCTGCCTCAACTCAAAGTATCCATATTGGTGTCAGGAGGAGGTGACACATAATGTGAGCACCTGCGAACCAATCCCCGATGTCTTTTGCCAGGTATGTTCATCCCCAATCAAGGTTTGCTCAGTGCGCAAAAAATGAAGGATATGTAGCTTGCATTGTTAAGTACTTATAAACCGTTGGTGAGTAAATACACCATAAACCACCATACTAGACAATGCCGATTTATTGACCGTCCACTTGTTCCCTCTCCCTCCTGCTCTAACACCCTACTTCTCTGTTATATACAGATCCACATGCGTCCACGTCCATCCCTTCGTCTTTGCTTTTCTCATTCTGCTGTTCGATATTCTTCAACTTATTCTCACTAAACTGTCCCGCAAGTGCCTCATAAACTTCTCTATCAACAATAGAATCTCCTCCTCCCTCCTAAATTTATACCCGACAGGATATTCAACCTCTACCTCTGAGAGCGTTATGTCATTATTGAAGGTTCAGTGCACTGTGAAGAAGAGATTTCTGAGCTAAAACATTGCTGACACAATCTATCTCAGCGAAGCTATCAACAGTACCTCAGAAGAGGGTGTTATAACTACTGCAACGCATCATATTTGTACGTATACCTATACACAATTTGAGATTATAGCTTTAGAAGCGGTATATTGATCTGACATAGTCAAGGAGCAAGAAATTTCCGGCAAGCCAACAAATGGGGACTTTCCCATGTTTTCAATATACTTCCAGATTGCTACAGACATATGCTCAGTAAATTAACCAAACTATGCTAGAGGTGCAAATGTCGATGATCGTACACTTCATGAGCTCTACATCTGGACCTTCGCGGAGAGCGGAAAAGTCTGGAGTAGTTCAATTATGTGTATGTACTTCACTCACCCCAGTTGACCACCCTAATAACTTCTACACCAGGCACCCACGAACAGGCCAACACCTATAGCTATGGAAACAGCAAGCTTCTCGATTATATACTGAAAGAGAAGCTTGGATTCCAAGGCTTCGTTCGGAGTGACTGGTTTGCAGAGCATAATGGTGTTGAAGCTGTTCTTTTTGGCCTTGACATAACCATGCCTGGCGATGGTCTTAAATAGGATGAAATTCCCCTTTTGGCTCCCACCTTGCCACTACAGTGCACACCTCGACGAGCCCGCTTTGGCGCCAGGCAACTCCAATAGTGGCAACATATTTCCAGGCTGTGCAAAACAACTACTTTGGTGTCGACAAGAACCTGCCACATTTTTCCTCATGGACCAACGAAACGGAGGAGTTGATCCACTTTAATGCTAGCGAAAGTCTAAGAGGGGTGATGAATAAGGACTTTGATATCCAAGACGGGAATAAGCATGGCTAGGTAGCGAGAAAGGTCGCTGCAGAAGATACTGCACTTACAGGGAATGAGGGAGGAATTCTGCCCCTTAAGAGGAGTGTGTAGAAGAGGAAAAAGTAGGTTTTTATGGCGAGGATGCAGGTGGGATGCAATTACCGGCAAATTTCCTCGAGCTGCTTGCCTTCCACAACGTAAAGTTTCCTTCCTCCTTGGGCAACGCCCGATCCTGTTTATAGAAGCACCAATACCTCAGGTCTTCCTAAGCCTCAGTGTGACCCTCTTCTCCCCCCTTGCCCCTCTACTTCTTCAAAGTCCCTAAGCACCTTTACGAGGGAATCGACATACTCGTCGGCCTTGGTGCTGTCGTAGTCTTTGACCCTATCCGGCATGCCAAGGTAGAGCTGCAGGGCTTCCTTACTGGTGACGGGAAACTTGTTCTGTACTTTGACTTGTACTATCACGATGGCCTCGTACGGCGCCGGGTTGCAACGCGGAGCTTGGTGTTGTGGTCCTTGGGGTATTTATAGGGCACCTTGACCACTTTTCTGGCATCTCGATGTACGGATGAATGTACTTCTTAATCCACGTGAATCCTTGTGAATCCTGGAGGATAGAGTGCCTCGGGCATGGGCGGAGTCTCCTCAGAGTACTTTGGTGGTGGACGCAAAGCGGGTCATGGGGCAGGGAACTTCGGGATGGAAGCACGGTCAGGGGGAACAAAGGTCTTCTAAAGATGTGGAAGAAAGAAGTATATTCGCTCTCTCCGTTACTTGGGAGCACACTAATCTATCTACATTCTATGGACGAAATCTCCATCCTTTTATACCTTCTTTTGACGAACAGCTTTCTACTCGCTTTTCCTGCCCTCTGCCTTCCGGTCTATCATCCACAACTGTCCATTTATGGACTGTCACCACAGGAGTCCATTTTTGTCCTAGTTCGTTCTTGGCTATTTCGGAGTTAATTATTTCCAACACTCTCCCCAACTCCGAATATAGCCTCGATGGTTTCTTCGCTGACTCCTATTGCTCCCATCCATCCATCCCAGTCAATGTTGTCACTCGGTTCGCTTTGCGGGCTCTCCCTGCCTCCTTCCAGGTTCTCAGCTAGTCCCCAGTTGAGCCAGTCTCCCCAGTCATCATCAGTTTCTTCTTTCATTCGTCCAAGGTCTTTTTCGGGAGTAGCTTCGTTAGTGGGTCAGCCATGTTGACCTTCCCCCTTACTCCTCGCACTTTCAATACCCCACGCTCCACTTGATCGCGTATATAGTGGTACCTGTTGTCGATGTGCCGAGTTCGGGAGTGGTAAGCCTTGCTCTGGGTGAGCTTCTCGGTTGCCTCGTTGTCCGTATATAAGATCGGGGTCTCCAATATCCCCCATTCATCTAACAGCTGACGAATCCATGCGGCATCTTTGGCGCCTTCTGCTGCTGCTATATATTCGGCCTCTGAGTTCCCCGTACTGGCCACCCGTTGCCGTCGGGTATACCAAAACACCACCTGCTTCCCTATTGTTGCTACTGTCCCCATTGTTGCTTTCGCATTCTCCCCTGAGTAAGAAGCGTCCACAGTTATCTCTACTTCGGTAGTCGCTGTTGGTCTGATGGGCATTCCGGAAGTTCGGGTCGAGTATAAATACTCTAATACTCGCAGAGCCGTATTCCAGTTTTTCATCGAGGGGTTCTGCACTCTTCTTCCAAGAAGATTGACTGCGAGGCTCACATCTGGCCGAGTCATCCGCGCAATATATAACAGACTGCCTATAATTTTTTGGTATTTCTTGATGTCGGTGCGTTCGTCGGCTTCGTCTTTGGTGTAGTCTTCGGGTTGCGAATGTAGCGATGGCCGATCTCCACTTATCCCATACATTTGGGCTGTCTGCTCTATTAGACGCTTTTGTGTTAGTAACACATACTCCTTTGTCCATGTCCATTCTATTCCCAAGAGGTTACTAGGCTTTTCCGTTCGTTCTAGTTCTACCCATTTCTGCAGTGTTCGTTCTGTCTCGTCCAATTCGGCTTCGGTCTGGGCTATGCCTAGCAGGTTATCGACATGCTCGGCCACAATTTGCGTTTTTTCGTTATTGATATAACAGCCTTCATCGCTGACACATTGGTACAGTTGTGCGTGGCCTAGCATTCAGCTGAGCATCTTGTTCCATTGGTAGCCTGCTTGTTTGAGTCCATACAGGGCTTTATGTAGTCGCCAGAACTCTCGCTTGCCCTGTTCATTGATGTCGGTGACGTATACTTCGTGTTCTAAAGGCGCTTGTAGATAGGCTGCAACTACATCCTATTGGCGTATTTTCCACTTTTTATGGAGGGCTATAGTGATCATGATCCGCCATGTCTTGGGTCTGGCCATCTGCGCATACGTCTCATCGTAATTGTAATTGATTCCTTTTTCTTGAGTAAACCCTCTCCCCACCTTCCGAGCTTTATACTTGTCGATTGAGCCGTCGCCTCGTCGCTTAACCACGTACACCCATTTGGTATCGACAGGTTTTATTCCATCAGGGAGGTGCTCAACTACTGTATAGACCCCGTATTTCTTCAATTGGTTGCGTTCTGCCTCTCTGGCTTTTGCCCACTGTTCCTGGTCGAGTCGATCTTTCAACTGTTCCTCCGAAGGGTGGTCTTCATCAGTTCCTACTGCTAATATTCGCCCTTGCTGGAATTCACGGTATTCTCTTGATTCAAGTCCCTTTCGTGATTCCCTTTTTTCGCGATATGACCTTCGTGGTATTGGCATTCTAAGGTCTTCTAATATATCCCCGGATTTTCGTGGAAATGAGAGTGGAAAGGGTGTCACTGGTTTTGGCGTCTTGAACTTGGTACGTAGGTGGCGTTTTTGCGGTTGTTGGGCTTGGTAGTCGCGGGGGTGTAGTGAATAGCGGTGGTCATCAATTATCTACGGTACGGTAAGGTGGAACATTCGTACATTTCATATCCCTGTACGTCTAGCCATTTGCGGCCGGCAATTGGTGACCGGTCCAAAACGCAAAAAAGCTAAGGCTTGCACTCTGTAGTTGTAGTCTCATTCACCCCTACCCCGCATATCAACACAACTACAAATTCACTGCCTCGTATAAGCCAAAAAACGTCAATACAGAAGAAAATAGATGCTGAAATCGATGATTTGATGAAGTGATGGAGTATGATTTAGATTCGGAGTTTGACTCAGAGTACAGTTCAGAGGAAGAAGAGGAGGACTTAGAGGAGCTTCAGGAGCTAATAGACAGGAATGATAATATTACAGCTAATCGATATTTCAACCATGGCAAAAACTCTGCTGGAGGGCAAGACTCAAATATTCTATCAAATGTGATTAATAAATATCCATATTCAGCATTTCTTGCTATTTTTCAGATGCAAAGAATCTCCTTTTTGCAGCTAGTAGATCTTCTCGTGCGGTGCCGTGCGGTGTGGTGCAGTGCAGTGCGGTGTGGGGTAGCGTTGAGTGGGGGCGGTTTGGGGCAAATCTACGGTAAGGTACGTGGTTTTCCAAAAAGTACGGGACTATTTCGTGCCGTAGATTCTTCAGAAATGTACGGTGATAACGTACCTTGCCGTACATTTCAGGGCGGAACATAGCCAATGAGCGTTGTTGCCAAGACACGGAAAATGTACGAATGTTCTACTTACCTTACCGTAGATAATTGATGACCACCACTAGTATGTCTTCTGAGTCTGAGGAATTGGGGGCATTTGGGACTGGTATTCCATCTTCGTCCTCTGTGTCATCCTTAATTACAGGCTTAGGATCCCTTGCTATGATGATTCGTCTATCCTCGGTAAACACTCTGTATGTGTATGGGTGTATCCAACGATGATACCCATCTTTGCTTTGGACTCGAACTTCCCAGTAGCTGTATAGTCATGTGTAGCTACCTTTTGACCGAACGGCCGCAAGTTGTCTCTTTCCTTCAAGATGTTGGCGTTAGGTGTTATTCGTAGCAGTGGTTCTATTTCAGTAGTCTTATACGGAAGACGATTCTTCGTATGTATGGCCCATCTGACTGCTTCTCTCCAGAGACCTCGGTCTGCGGCTGCTCCTATGATCGCGGTTTGTCCCATCGTGACTATCGTTCTATTGGTTCGTTCAGCTACCGCATTCGTTTCGCTATGCCTGGGTACGGTCTCATTGAGAATGGGTGCCTTCCCCTAAGGATTTATGTGAAATTCAAACCAAATTTTACCAGGGTACATTTCCACCGCAAGCAGGGGGTAGTTTCTCTAAGCACTTGGACGTGAGTAAAATAATAAATCTAGAAAAAATTTTGTTATGCAGATATTTACACCTTAAATAAGCCAGTGAACAAGCTGTTAATCCACTACAAAAGACAGCATGAGCTCTCAAGCTCCAAGAGAGAGGACTACGTCTTAAGAAACAGCAGTTACAGTAAGTACCAATGTATCTAAAAAGCGAAAGAGTAGGAGGCTGAACTCTCAGTAAAAATTTTCCGCTGTAGGATAAGAATGCAGTACTGGATATTACATATGCAAGCAGGACTAGGTGCAAATGATGCAAATGTGAATTTAAATATCCTCTATATGGTATAGTTATTATAAACTATGCTACTTCAGCAGTAGTGTACTCTAACTAACTGCTTTTGTAACTCTATCAAACAATAAAACAGGGATACGGACCCCGGTTTTATTTCAAAGCCAGGGTTTGAATCTCACATAAATCCAGGGGAAGGCACCCAATGATTCCTCTTTGGTTTAGTTCTGCTTTAAGGGTCTGGTTGCGGAATTCACCACCCCAATCGGCCTTAATTGCCTTGGTTCGGGCTTCGCTTAGTCCGTTGATGATTTTTATTAGAGTACTGGCTGTTTCCGATTTCTCTCTCAGGAGTGCTCCAGATACGTATCGGCTGTTATCGTCTGTTACTAGCAGGATATATCTCTTTCCCGTTCTTGTCAATGGTTTGACGGGCCCTACTAGATCTGTATGTATGACCTCTAGTGGTTGGTTCGTTCGTATTCGTATATCCTGTTTTCGTGCCGGTGGCTTGGTGCTTTTTCCTCATAGACATGCCAGACAACTCTCAGGTGGTTTCTTACCTTGCGCTTCTGGGAGCTTAAGTAGAATATCATAAGAAATGTGCACATACCTTTCATGAAGTTCTTGTATTCTTCCTTCAGCTTTCATACTGCCTAGTTTGGCTTCATTTCCTGACCCGTCGGGTATGATCCAGTTAGTGTTTTTGTGATCGTGGGTCGCATATAGGACTCCGATTCGTGTCTTGATGACCGCCCCCCCGTCGACCGGTTTCCAGTCAAGAGGTTTACAGCTTTCTACTCGCTTTTCCTGCCCTCTGCCTTCCGGTCTATCATCCACAACTGTCCATTTATGGACTGTCACCACAGGAGTCCATTTTTGTCCTAGTTCGTTCTTGGCTATTTCGGAGTTGATTATTTCCAACAGGGCGGGAAGTTTGAAAGTGATGTAGCTGAGGTCGTAGCCGAACTCTCAGTGGCGGGTTGTGTCGTACTGGGAATGGATTGTTAACAGTGGTGGGGGAGATTGGGGCGGAACGGGAGAAGTTTAGAAGCCTTCGACAAATTCTTGCTGCGAGAGGACGCGGTTCCGGTAGTAGTGATGCAGCTCGGGTAGTAGAGGATACTGCCATCTGAACCGTAGTCCTCAAAGGTCTTTCCGACTGTGTAAGGGAGCTTTCTGTTTGGGTTGACATCATCAATAGAACGTTGACCTGCACAACAATTAGTAGGGAGAAATGTTGAATTCAATGGGCCTAATGCACCAAAGAATTTCCACTCTCCTGCCCCGAAAGATGCACATAAAACAGTCCTTCCACATTTTATCCTCAGTCCACTTACCATCATTATCCATGAGATACCCCTCACTAGAGTCAGCATTTATAAAGACATGGCATGGATCTTGCTCTATTGATGAGGTAGAGCTCTTCTTGAGATTACAGTTGGAGTTGGAGGGAATGGAGGTAATTTCCAGTATCTTAAATAAAAGGATTTGGCAGTAGAGTTAAATACCTTAAAGCCTCGATAGGTGTAAAAAGATACGGGAATTCAACAGTACCAGAACCCCAGCCTAAGGCAAGGCTATTCCGTTGTGTCAGTTCTATCCATTCCAACTGAATAACTCATGGCAAGTACGTACATTCTACTCTCTTCCAGTAGTACGTGGTTCCTCTCAGCAACCGATAGTCACTAAATGTCAGTTCCTGGACTTGTGTTCTCAAGCTTTGTAAAATCAGGGTAAGGATGACATAATTTTTTTCTCTTTTTTTTGAATATCATTACTCGCATGCCGCCCTACGGGCTATGGCGAGTTTTTTAATCATTTCTCGTATACCGCCCTGGGGCCTACGGCGAGATAATTACATAGGAGATAAGGAAGCTAAAATAGAAACAAGAAAACACTATAACAAGACACTAGATGTGAACGCATACGCCTCCCTAGGCCTCATCTTTCTGCCCATCTCATCAGCTCCACCAGCGGGTCCTATTCGTCTTCCCTCCCGTCTAGCAACGACCTGATTGCGTCCCGCCCCCCCTGGCCACCCCCTCCTCACCTCGCATCTATAATATATCAATATTTCTTCCAATATCAAGGTTCTTCTGCATTGTGATAGATTGGTCTGAGTAACGATAGACAGCCGAGATACATGCAACAGAAAAGGCTGCTGCTTATCGGGTAGTACCTTGGATATCTCGTTCTGCATACTGCCTCGTGTCGTGGCTGGCTGGGCCGCCAGGTAAAACTCCAGATCTCTCAGGCACAGTTCCATTCTATGCATGCAGTGCGTTCTTTCATGAATATGTATTTTCCTTCTACGAAAAGATATAGAGAGCACAAACTTGCTATGGGCTGCTATACATGAAATGAGTATTCCTCCCCTGAGTGTTAAATCTCCATGAACCAGATTGCTGCGGACACATTATATTGCCTAATCAATTGAATGCAAAAAGAGCAACTGATATACCGAGCGACCCACTTAGAGAGTGGTCTAGCATATGTACATCTGCAATATAAGCTATATCATATCGGTCTTCCATATAAGGCTTAGCTTTAGTAGAGAGAATCTAGCCATGCACACAGGGCGGCATGCGAGTAATGATTGAAAAAAAAAAAACTTACATGTCATCTTTATGAGAGCATTATGTACGGAATGTGCTGCATATTGTAGCTAGCGCGCAGAACCACATTCGGCACATATATGATGTATGGAAAGTATGTAACAAACATGTAATCAGATATGCAATCTTACGCGTTCTTGTAGATACTGATCCCGTGGCCCGACCCATATTCCATTGCCCTACTGTACCTATCGGTTGTCAAGCCTAATCGTCACTAGCAGCTGTATGGATCAATATGGGTGATATCCCCTTTACTGGTAGGTCCTGACACCAGGGCAATAATTACAAGTTGCTCCATCACCTGGTTAGATCCCGCGCTATTAATCTGCATGCAATATAGCCTGAGGTCCTTTATCGTCAATGGATTCAGGCTTTAACTGGTCTCCTGCTGACAGCTACCTTCTAACTATATCAAACCGCACGTGGGCCTGGAGTGGCATAGGTGCATAGGTATGCAGGAAAGACGGGGGGAAAACGATGACAACAGGGTTGAGAGACATGGGAGTGATGTGGGTGAAGGAACTCATAGGAATACTTAGAAGGAATGAGAAGGCAGACAAGGCCCTCACGACAGGTGCGTGCCTTCCATATCAGGAGGCAGTTGTTACAGAGCATTGTATGAGAGAGAATGGAGAGGAATTGTTTGGGAACAAAGTACAAACCCCAAATGAGGTTGGGAATACAACAAGGTTTTCGGGGGTTGATTTGCGGAACAAGCAAATAATAGTCTGGGTTACGAAAACAATTTTTTGGGGAAAAAGTACTATGAAGTAGGAGATACAAGATTGGAGAAGTGAACAGGTCAGAGTATACCAGTAGGTGGTGTCGGGAAGATGACGAGACGACGGCTCACCTGCTGGAAGAGTTGCAGAGTGCTGGGGGGAATGTAGCCAGGAGAAAGAGCAGCAGTACTGGACCCATCAAAACAGAAGGAAGAAGATGGCGTATCTTTGGAGTTGCTGAGGTGGATGGGGGTTGTAATGGTGATTACCTTGGGGAGCCTGGAAGTATTGTTTTCTGTATACCTCATGTACATGTTATTTGGTTGATTATTCCCTTTCTCTCCTTTGTAAGTAGCTTCGATTCTCTCCATGGCGCCATGCAAGTAATGATATTTAAGAAAGGAAAAAGAAAAGGAAAAAAAGACAGTCGTTAGCAGGGTTAAAAGGCACGGATTCGATGATATGAACAGACTTGATACTTATCAATACTACAACCACACAATTGATACTTATAGACAATTGAATGCCCTCCCCATGATCAGCAACTGCAAGTACCATGACGCGCGGTCAGTTGAATAGCATCACGACGCCCAGCATCCGGCTAATTGGAAACGAGAACGACATCAAGGTGACTATCATAGTTAGCTTGCATCGAGCAAAGAGCTTGGTGATCGAGAGCCCTTCTGGTAGTAAAGACCCTCGAGTCGTGTTCTCGTTCCTCGTTTCCAGTTGAGAAGGCACTCTGGTAGGCAGAATATCAAGCATTTCAGTTACAGGTACAGAGACCATCTAGCTTCGTTCCAGAAACTAATCTGTTTGTGGTATCTCGCTGGCCATATATTTTGTAATCTCGTTGGCGCTATTAATTTATGTACAACCAGACGAATATTAGCGGTATCCGAACTTACGGCTACACTAGGTATATCTATCGCAGAGACTTGGTTGAACAACCTCAGAGTCGGCTGAGTAACTAGTATTGCAGCCTCCAACAAGGTGAGAACAGAACCTATCTCGATCTCATCCTCCCAGACTCAGAAATAATGACGTGATGGAATTTTAGACAGGTCCAGGGCACTTGATTGGCCAATTGTAGTACCGTATGTAACCATACTTAGTCAAACGCTGACTAGGCCAATTTGGAGAACTCTGGCGGTTGGGAAAATGGATACCAGACTAGAAAATGGATTTCAAACCAGCTTTGTCAGTTGACTAAGCCAGTTGTAACGTTGAGAACCCCTGCACTGCAGGTGCGAAATAAGCTTCCGTACCTAGTTTGTGCCAGGGAACTGCGTTGCCAAGCAGACTAGGTGCAGTCCCTCCTGACTTCATGAATTGAAAACTTGATATCTACAAACCACCGTGACCGTGAGCCAACTTGTGCTCGCGCCAGACGTGGTACAAGAGCAGAATTACCTGTGGACTCGTGTCCAGAATTAACTGCTGCTTGTTAGCAAACATTAGGCCGGATAGAACAAGTAATATTCTAAGCAGCAACGTTGGCAGCAAGTGCAGCGCTATCATAGTTACTAGTAGCACGGAATCTTCCAGCATCCGGGCCGGAAGTTTCGGCGCATTCACGCTCCCGGTGGAGTTGAGACACCCATGCTGCTGAGGCACAAAACGTGTGGTGAACGATAACCGGCTGTAAAGTAGAGCATACATTGGAAGCTGCGGCGTAGTCTCATACCAAGCCCCTATATGATATAGGTACAGTATTGGTGGTCGATCATCGGCATGATTGAAATGAAAGCATCTGCGCAAGCTAAGACATGCAGGGTTTACGATTTGCATTCGGCTCAAGTAGCAAAAGGGCTGCGGCGTGTGGCTTGCAATTGCAATTGCGGGACAGGGTCAATAGTTGCTATGTAATCCGTGGTGATCTGAACCATACGGCTGCCCTGCACCTGAATAATGGACAGGACATCTCGGGCTCGATTAGATACTCTACAGCCCCGCCCCCCCCCCCCCCCCCCCCCCTTGCTTGTAGGACTGTCGGCGGCCGGAGATCCACGAGAGAACGCCAGCAACGGCTGAGTAACCATATGACGAAGCTGCGTAGACAATATGGCGAAATGTATTACTGAGGATTGGTAAGATTGCAACAACGCAGTTTGTGACGCTCTTGTCTGGATCTGGGATCGTGGTATGCATATTCAATCATGCGTTACAACGTATTGCTGCCCAGTGCTGCCCAGTGCTGCGACGAGCATATATCCTCACCCCCATCCCGCCCTCTCACGGTCCCCCTAACAGAGCAATTGCCGTATACATACATCCTTCTGATCTGCTCAACTGCCCCCTAACGCTTTGATTCCCCTAAGATAGCGCTTCTCCACCCACATTGACATCAAGACCTGACGCCTGTCCTCACTCTCGTGCGCATCCTCGCTAACCTTCTGCCCACAGCAACGAGTACCGCTCAGTTGCTTTTTCTCACAAACTGCTGAAGCTGTTTTGTCTCTCCAAGGTTCTCCATCTAGCCTCTAGCCAACTCTTTCCCACTCGACCCCAATGGCTACAGACGCCCCCACCAAGATTGTGATCGTTGGAGCCAATCTCTCAGGACTCACCCTAACCCACTACATTTTCAAGCACGTAGCACCAAACTCCACCAAGCCCATCAAACTCACGATTATCTCCCCGTCGAATAAGCTCTACTGGGGAGTGGGTAGCCCTCGAGCCATCCTGAATAAATCAGCACTCCTGGACCCCAAAGAACTTATGTTTGACGTGATCCCGGAACTAACAAAACTATACGGAAAGGAGGGACAAAAATGGGAATTCTTCGAGGCATGGGCCCGAGGAGTTGATTTTGCTCGGAACATCGTCACCATTGAGAAAGTTGGAACAAACGAGCAGCTACAGATCCCATATGACCATCTCGTCATTGCGACCGGGACGCGGAGTCACAATACCTTCCAGCAGCCAAAGTCACAGTCAAGGGCGGACCAATTAGATCTCCTTCCACCCTTTAAGCCACTGGGCACCACTGAAGAGCTGTTGAACGCCCTTAATGCATGGGGAGCGAAGATTGAACAGGCCAACACCATCTTCCTTGCTGGTGCAGGCGCCACTGGTGTCGAGACTGCCGCAGAAATCAAGGAAAACTATCCCAAGAAGAGAGTCATCATTGCCTCTCCAGGAAAGGATGTCCTTCCAATGCTTCAGCCTCGTATCTCTGTCATTGCCCGCCGCATGCTCGAGAAGCTTGGTATCGAGGTTCGTTTAGGCGTCAAGGTCACCACAGTGCGGCCTGCTATTTCTGGAACTGGCGTTGATGTTATCCTCAGTACCGGCGAGACCCTCCCAGTAGACTTGTTCATCCCAACATTCGGACAAGTTCCCAACACAGACTTCCTCCCCAAAGATATCGTTGATGACCAAGGATATGTCATCACCACCAAGTACTTGAATCTCCCAGCCTATGCGAATGTGTGGGCCATTGGAGACGTCACCCATTGGCCAGACAACCGCAAGGCTGCACCAGTGATCGATAACATGGCTCAGGTCCTAACTGCCAACTTGAAGCATGCAGCGACTGGCAGTGAGAAGGCGACAGCTGGAGGTCCAGGCTGGGTAGAGTATGTCCATGACAAAGAGTTAATAATTATCGTCCCTATTGGCAAAAAGGGCGGTGTTGGCCAATTAAAGCAATGGAGAGTATGGAGCTTCTTTGTCTGGTTGCTGAAGGCGAGGAATTTCATGTTGCCGTATGCAAGGAACTATCTGATTGGTAGCGGAGTAGCCAAAAAGATAATAGCTTGAACAGTGGGCTTGCAGTAGGACGTCCTATTCTGTTAGTTTGATCTTCCTTTTTTTTTTTTTTTTTTTTTTGTGTGTGTGAGTGAGTGAGTGAGTGAGTGAGTGTGTATGTGTGTGTTTGTTCGATGATAGGTCAGTTTGGTGGTAGTTTTATGAATTACTTGGCTCAGATTTTTTTATTTTATTTTTTTTTCTCATTTCGTTCACTCATAATCTCCCAATAAGTTCCTTTTCTTACTGTTTATTATTTTTCTCCCTGGCATTGTTGCATTTGTACTCTTTCGCTTCATTTTCCTTATAATATTTCGATTCGGTGTTCCTAGGGGTTCATTGTGAATTGAGCAAATCAAGATGGATTCTCATATCAAACTACAAGTGCGTGCACACGTAACACATTTCAACGAAAGGGGAGAGAGGGATGGGGGGAGGGTGGTGGTAGTTGAGAGGTCACAGCGGAGGAATTTAATCGTATTGGCTGCCATTCGAATATTTCATTCAGATATCCTCAATAAGTAATACAGCAACATCCACCATTTTTGAACCAATCACAATTCAGCGCACTCAAGTATCACGCAAACTCCCGCAAACTCCCAACAGAAACAAATATAAAAATAAAATACTCACAACGCACTTCCCGACTTCTTCCAGTCAAAGATCTTGCTCAAGAACTCGGCAACCCTTGCATATCCCTTCTGGTATCCGACCCTGTACTTCTCCTCGTCGAGCTTGGCGCGGGCGGCCATCCAGCCGTGGTGCATGTCTGTCCAGCTCTCGATGGAGGAGTGTGTGGCGACTGCGGGGTTGGTATGTTTGGTGACGATTTCCTTGTATTTGGCGACGGCATCGGGGGATTCATCGGCGGAGGCGAGGCAGAGATGGGGGATGGTGAGGGCGGAGGCGTTGGTGGGGTCGAGCATTCTGTTGTCCACAGTGATGCCGGAGTTCAGTAAATGGCGCATTGGAAGGAGGGGGGTATGGATGGGACTCAAAAGAAAAAAGGGCTTAACATACGCAGGGTGAACCTGGATGGAAGCAGCGAATTGGGTGTTCTCGCCGGATACCAAGGTCGTGATCTAAGAGTGCAAAATGACATCAAAGTTAGACTTCTTTGACACTTTTTGCAATCCATTTTTCATAGAACTTTCGGAATAGCACGATCAATTGCGCTCACCTTTCCGCCCCAGCAGAACCCCATTATAGCCCAATGCTCCACAGCATTATGTACAGTCTTCAGCGCACCAATCACCTCGTTAATCTTCGTCGTATTCTTTTTGAAGTTCCCCTTTGTCGAGATGAACGTTGACAAGATCTTTTTCTTCTCATCCGTGTCGAACGGGAAGATTCTAAGATCGCATGGCTCGCCCTCAAAAAAGTCGGGGATGACCACGAGGGCATTGAGACGCGAGGCGAGGATGTCGGCGCCCTGGATTGTCTGCGGGTAGAACCCGAAGATGTCGTAGATGACGAAGACGCCGACTGTTGCGGTTTCGGGGCCGGTCAGGTCTGCAAGTATGATGCACTTGTGTGTTAGCCTGTATGCGCGTAAAGCAAGGACTGTGTGAGGGATGGAAAACTGTGTGGGTGTGTCTCGGGGGGGGGGGCGGGGAGGGTTGGCAATGAGATTGGGCAGGGGACATACAGGTCTTGAGCCCGGCATACTCTTTGTATGTTCCCTTTGGAGTGTACTCCCCCGTGACGACTGGGGGCACGTCCGATGGGCAGCAGTTGTCAGCCATGTTGAGTTGTGGTTTCAAGGAGCGGACTGGGACTGTCAAGAGCACCGCTGTTTGAGGAGGTGAATTGGAGAAGAGCTAGAGGGAGTGGAGATAAGTGGGGATTGCGCTTGGCGTCACGGCGGGGCGCAGTTCGAGGGCAGTGGAGGTGGCCAATCTGCCATCTATATCATATAAGCGCGGTTGGCGGGCAGCAGCAGCGGGGCAGCGCCACGGCGGTGCGCAGTTGGAGGTGGCCGATCAGCCATCTATATCATATAAGCGCGGTTGGCGGGCAGCAGCAGCGGGGCCGCCCACCGCTCTGCGAGCCGTGCCCCTGTACCCCCTCCCGCCCCATGTCCCTGCCGTGCACAAACGACCGGGGCATTTCTATCTATGCATATCATACTATGTTGATGGTGGATTTTGGCCGAAACTCCCACTCTTTGGTGGCAGGGGAAGAAATGAGCTATCTCATCTCCCCATCACTCAACGTCTATGGCCAGCACCAGTGCCCAAGGGTGTGGACCTCGACCGCATTCGTTATCGCTTGCTGCAATGTTTTAGCATCAGATATGCATGGCTTGACGTTCTATGTCTCCGACAGCAGGCATGTCCTCGACCTGATGTTCATCTTCCTACGAGTTCAAGTATTATCGAAGCAAGGGAACGAAGGAGGCTTGAGGAGTAGGAGACAGATGGCCCACTAATAGGGAACTTTTATTACCGAAACGCTGGTATACACATTTCTCAAACTCCACATGCAATATCTTCGGCGTCAGGTGTTCTCACTATGGCTGATAGAAAAGGCAATTTCAATAGTATTACTGCCATGTAGGTATATAGAATGATATTGTTACGGGTTCACCGCAACCGTAGGGCGGGCGGTCGGTGGATGCACATATGCAAGCGATATGCGAGCGTAGCGGCGTCGCAGTCGCATAAATGAGTGCTATATGAGCTACGCAGAGGACTAGCGAACGGTAACTCTCTGCTTTTACCAGATCCGTTACAGATATAGATAGCAATACTAATAAATATTTAGTATCTCTTATTGTAATATAGTACGCAGGAGTATGTCTGAATGCTTACTATCCTATAGTAGCCTCATAAGTATTACACTGTCCAGCTAGAAGAGCATCTATCAGAATGTTCAATATCTAGCAATAGTATTAGAGCAGTATTTTGAGAGGAATTATGTAAGAAGATTAAGAACAGCTATAATACTGAAAATGGTAGAGACACTCAGAATGCTTATAATACTGGAATATTAAAGTATTTAGATATGTAGGACACTTAGAATATAGTAGTTAAAGAATTGGTTCATTATATACTAACTACTCTAGTACATGTTTGCTATATAAAACACTATTGATTATATCAAGAGTATGGAAATGCTACTTATATTGATTGTAAAAGAGTATATTTTATATACAGTAGAATATATTGGCAGTTTTAGCACTTTCAACACTTTTAAGAGATCTGTCACTAATAGGTGCTCGGTCACTAATAGGTGCTCGGTCACTAATAGGTGCTCGGTCACTAATAGGTGCTCGGTCACTAATAGGTAAGCGACAGTAAGTAGAGGTCGGGAATTTGGATGAGGTTGACGCTAAAAACTGTATTCTAATATATGGGTAAGAACCAATTCACAATGAAACCATTAACCACTAAACTAATTAATCCTGATTCGTAAATATACATGAATATGGCGTAATTTGTGACTGGTGGAGGTGTTACCGTCCTCGTGCAAAACCTCGTTCTTTGCCAACTTGGCATATCAAACTCTCAAGGCGGATGACAAAGCAAGAAGCAGGCTACGGCAGCTAGAGTATGGCTGAATGCAGTTACTGCAGTGTGATCCGGCATATTCTCTATTACATGATCTTATTCCGGGCCACTGGTTGAAATAACAGACCCCATAATATATCTCCCTGTCGCCTCGCAATATTTCATCTCCTATTGACTTCTTATACATATATTCGTACTCCCTCAGGACACCTAACAAGATGTATACATTAGCCCCTAAATTCTTTTCATGGCTATCGTAGTATTACAATACATATCTATACCTAGCCATTCCAAGCATGAACCAAGCCCATTTTGATCTCATATTCATTATCCCATGACCACAATAGTCCAGACTCGATTCCCATCTCTTGCCCTGCAAACACTAGGAATCGAGAACACTAAAAGATAATTAACAGCAGATAAAGATCAATATAGTAGAAAAATCAGATCAAAAAAAAGAAAACCCTCCAAATCCTGGTGATCGAGATGCAGAGGCAGACGCCGATGCAGTAAACAGCGAAAAGGAATTCTATTCCACTCTTATTTCTAAAGATCAACCCACCACAGATTATAACATCGTCTTGCCGGAGCCTCAGGATTCCACCCGTTGCTGATCGGCATTCTTCATGTTTATGGAAACATGTTGACGCTCAACTCGTCCCCTAGCCGCATTTCGGATTGCCTCCAATGGCCTTTCTTTCCAATATGAGCATCCATCGATGCTGTAAGGGTATAAAGGCATATTCCTAGCCCGGGCAAACATTTCCACGGGGTTGGTTGGAGGTCGTGAAGTCATGATAATGAGGTCGTTAGCTAATTCACTAACATAACCATCCATATCGAGGTCGTTCACATCCAAGCCGAAGGGGTTCTCAATTTCCCGACCAATGGCAGCAATACCCAAAATAATGTAAGCGGCAACAATGGTACCAGGAATGGTAACCCACCCCAGACGAGGAAAAAGCTGGAATGGAAGAGCCATAACGTAAAGCCATGTGATTTGAGAAATTGCAATGTTGTAAGCAATTGGTAACGGTGTCTGAAGAACCCTTTCACATCCTCCGAAGGATTCCAGCATACCGGTCAAGCAGCTGTAAACTTGACACTGGATGACAGACGCCGGCATGGTTCCATTCTCGATCACCGCATAAGTATAACTGGAGATATAGTTCATAATTTCCAGTGGGAGGTTTCCATGGTGTATTCCTGCCTTTGCGCATGGCTTGAGGGCTTGTTTCGGATTTGTCTCGAAGAAGGGGACACCGAGATACTTAGCCCAAGTGTCGAACCCTTTCTTGGCGACATCAATGTGCATCCTAGCAGGAACATCTCCGTTATGGGCATCTTTGGCGTAGGTATCAAGGTGGTCAATATAGGGCTTCAAGTCGGCATAGTCGTATTCTGGCTCGTAGCGGAGCTTATGCTTCACCGCTTGGGCATATGCGATAATAAGATTGACGGCAGAACTGATTTTAAGTTAATTGATGCTCTCTACATAGTTCTGAAACGGGGAATGCAGTGACTCACAGCTTGTTGATGACATCCTCTTTGCCCTGTTCACCCGTACGTTCATTTACATGGAGCCAAATGCTACGCCCAAGATTTCGAGAATAGAGAATCATCTGTGCCCAAAATCTGTTACCGCGAAATTAGCTTAGTTCACTCAAGTTATGGTACACCTGTACAAACCTTCTCCCCTCAGCATATCGCTCATACGCCGTGGAACTGCCAAAGCTTAAACTCAAACCGACCACGAAACCCAATACTGTAAGGAGCACAGAGTCGACGCTCACTAATTTAGACCTCGTTAGTATTTCTATGGCCTATAGAGCCAGCTTTCAAGACAACATACAATCATGAACATACTTGCTAATGCAAGTAATTGCCGTTGACCACCCTCCGATGCAGCAAAGGGGGATTATCATCTTTGGTAAAATACTCCCATGAAGCCTCAAGAACCATGGAAGCGTTGAATGTCTTGTTGGATCACAGGGACCGGCCTTGAATTGGCAGTTAGCTCAGGCTCCGAGTATGGACCATGGAAGCCTTACAAAGTAATCATCGATAGTTACACCAGTCCTGGTCCTTGGCTTAATCGTTTCCACTGGCCCAAAATCCAAAAAAACATGATCGCCCTTTGGTTCGACTTCATTGCTAGGGGTAACAATTCCCACCTGCGTCTCCGCCGGGGAGGTTCGAGGAGTTATAGTGGGAGACATGTCGTCAATCGGGTCTAGTGAAATGGGAGCCTATTCCAAAATAATCGATTCTGCAAATCCACAGGATTAATAGAGCCGGACAGCTTACGGGCAGCCGATTACTGGAAGAATACAATTCTTTGCTGATGGAATTGTCGATTGATGGAAACCATCGGGGAAGGGTTGAGGAGCATCTTATATATAAATTGAATTCATGATCCCTAACTACACTCTCCTGCGAACCCAGCCGCCTGACACACAAGGCTGTCTTTGCAGATTTAGCAGATGTTATTTACGAGCGGAAAGGAAAAATCCATGCTTTGGGTGGGGGCGGGTAGCTATGCTGCAGATGGACGATCTGTTATCCAATTCCGTCGCGCCACTTGCTGCAGGTAAATCAAAGCTTCAGGATATGTGTCATGAGCTGAACCGGGCCCTGGATATCACGTATATGTCCTACGGAGTTCACGCAGTTGAGGGCGATATGTATTCAGGCGAAGGAATCTGAGGTCGATACCGTTGAGTCTATTCAGTGAAGAGTTGCAAGAATCGCATACTTATCTACATGAGTAAAGATCCAAATAAACCAAATATAGATGTAAGCGCAGAACTGACAATAGACATAGGCAACAAGCGCGTTAAACATGATCTACATAGACGTTTACAACAACAGGGATTCGCCATAGCGGTATGCGAGTAATGATATGAAAAAAAAAACAAAAAAAAAAAAAAAAAAAACAGAGATGTGAGGGATGATCCGTTTCAACACTGGATTTGTTTAGTCAGCTAGACATGCTCCAGCCTCCAGCCGCAGAACACGGCCCCAGGATGCTGTACTCAATACAGTAGTACAGAGTCCTCCACTCTGCGATACATCCGAACACATGCCTCCACAGCCTCCTC
The DNA here is from genome assembly GCA_015179045.1 of Kalaharituber pfeilii. Lineage (NCBI taxonomy): Eukaryota > Fungi > Ascomycota > Pezizomycetes > Pezizales > Pezizaceae > Kalaharituber > Kalaharituber pfeilii. Next base: position 503,139 of record WHUZ01000006.1, on the reverse strand, counting down.
GGGCCACGACTACGATCACGTGACCGAGGGCTTATCTCGACATCCTGACATGGCATCAAGGAGCGGAAAAGCACCAGCAGAATCCCCTCGCCTCTTAAGGCATGTAAATAGACATGCTCTTAGGGGTATATATCAAATAGTAAAGAAAAGTTCGGCCTTGGGGGGTGACGCTCGAACTAGGGGGACGACACAGACAGCGACGGACGGACGGAAAAACAGCGCTTTCCCACCTCACCCAACTTACGGCGCCCACCTCACCCAATTCACCTCAATTCACCTCAGCAGCACACTCAATTGACCAACAGCACACTCCAACATGGACCAACGGGATCACACCGATCCTATACGACGCTCCGGCCTAAGGAGGCGAAAATCCCTGAGGATCGGACCAATAGGACTCAGCCAACGACCTGCAGCGGCCGGCCAATCACACGGTCTCATCATCACACCCCGGACACCGGGCCGAAACGACGACCCGGACACAGCCACACAACAATATCACTTCGCCACACGGAACACAGACCCACCGGCACATACCACCTCGCCACACGGCACACGGACCTACCGACGCCCACGATCAACAGTCATGGGAAGAGGGAGAGGAACGTCGACAGACGGGGAGAGAACAGTGATGGCCAACAGGATCCAGTTCCATGCAGTCAAGGACTGGAAGGCACATGCGGATATACCATTTTAAAGTTTTTTATGGAGAGAAGAGAGTTTATTGTGCTCACTCGATTAGCTTCGGGAGCTCTACTGTCTACTTCTACTGCTATCTACACTCTCCGGCGGAATACAAACCCTTTTATCTCCTCGCCCCTTTGGCATCCGTTTCTTTTTGGTAACTTGAATTTTAGCCCTACAAGGAAAGTTGACTTTTGACCCTATGAGGTTTAGCTCATTGACCGGAGGTGAGAAGTTACATTCTTACACCCTCCCCAGCATCGAACACCCAGTCTAGCAATTCTAAATCCTCATTACTGTACTCTAGGTCATGCAACCATTCCTTCCAATTGACATCTGCAGCCTGTCCTGTCCTTCCATTCCTTCATTGGATTCTGAGGGATTAGCTTCGTCAATGGATCAGCGAGATTGTCCTTCCCTGGGACTTTGCGCACTGTCAGTAATTGCCGTTTTATCCGATCCCGGATATACAGTAGTGGTATCGATTGTCGAATCCATGCAGTATCCTTGACTGCTTCTGATGCAGCAATGTATTCTGCCTCGGTAATGCACGCTACCGGGATATTGCGCACCACCGGGATATTGCACACTTTTCTAGATACCACAACAAAAAATCACTATGAGTGCAAATGGCTTTCAAGTGGGCTCAAATTGAAGCCAGAGCATGGGAGAATATGTTAAATTATCCTCTGCATATTTCCTAGGCTTATTTGTAGCATATAAGTGATGACTTATTTGCTACATACAAAATCCTATGCTGGACATGTTTTGAGTCACTATGTGTTAATGATTCTACCCTGAGATCTTATTGACCTCACTGTATATTCTACTACCTATTCCCATGAAGTATAGGATGTTTGGTGGTGCTCAAGCTATTATGTAGAGAATTGCACTGTTATATTGAAGAATACACCTTCACTTCTGCATATGCACATGAGTACTGAGCTATTATACAGTATAACAGTATTGTGTGAAGACTCTCTAAAGCTATAAAAAATAGAAATATATAATATCTGAACTGCTGGCAGTACTGACTAATAGACTTAGATATTATATAGCTACTTAAGTAAAGAAATATACAGGATATAGTGAGTGTAACGGAGGTGGTAAACGCAGGGGGTTACCGTCCGCCAGGCCAAAAAGACACTTGACTAGCGATACTCGCTAGTCCTCTGCGTAGCTCATATAGTACTCATTTATGCGACTGCGCTGTCGCATGTCGCCTACGTCGCATTTTTTATGCATTTTTCGCACTTTTCGCGCGCTCCACCGGCCGCTACAATCGCGGTGAACCCGTAACAGAAAGTGAGCATATTTATATATATATTAGATACAAATGATAATATATGATAAGACAAGTAATAGCAGTAATGAGTACCATAGTTGCAAGTACTATAGAGTTATATAGAGAGCTAGTTAGTATTCTTGAAATGCTTTATACATAAAATATATATGAGAGTTTCTAATAGCTCAAATCTATTAGCTAGTGCTGCAAGCAGTTCAAGATATACCTTAGTGATTTCTCTCCAGCTCCTCCTATAGCTGCGAGTCCGGTACTTGTACAACCAGGACCGCTGGGGCCACTAGGGCCACCGTGACCAGTGCTACCACTGCCTGTGATGCTGGTGTGTTGCCTTCCAACTGCGAATCTGGAATCTCCCTTCTCGGCCCTGTTCCCAGCTGGGTGCTCCCCTTTATTAACAATCTTATCGCCCCTTTCCTCTCTGGCGCTGGTGTCTCAAAAAGGTTTCTCACCAGTCCTAGCTAGTATATGGGCCTCTTCCCTTCATCCTCCGAATCCCATAGCATCGGCATCATCAACCTCTTCTTCGAACCCTTGCCCATTGACAGTGACACTTGCTCCCCTCTCCTTAGGCTCCACTTTCCTCCCTCGGCCTTCAGCGTTCTGAACACCTTGTGCGCCTCTACCCCTGTCTTCTTGTTCCTCAACGTAATCATATCCAGCTCTTCATCCCCCAAATCTGCCTACCTCTTTTCTATCTCCATGTCTCTTTGTGCCAACGCTTCATCCATCTCCTCCCTTATGTACTCCTACCTAATAAAATCCCCCACCAGAATCTCCTGCAGCTCTGCCCGTGATGATAATTCCTGCAATCCCTCCCCATCAAAGCTCTTCTCTTCCACACCCTTCTTTTTCATGTCCGCTTCCACCTTCCTCTGAAGGTCCATCAGTACCATGATCTCCCGCTTGGCTGCCTTTCATTCTCATAGGCATCTGACCTCTCCGCCGCCTCCATCAGCATTTCTTCTAGTATTTTCTCTTCACCCATCTCCCCCTTGACTCCCCTTCTCTGAAAAAAATTCTCCATTTCCCAATGCGTGACTTGTCTGTCCCATATATAACCGTGCTCTTTTTACCCCACTATTCAGGGGTATATGGTCTGAATATCCCTATTTCTTTGCCCTTACCTGCTCCACCCCCCGTACTTCTTTGTTCATCCTGACTTCTTATTTTTGTCCTGTCCCGTACCTCCTGGCCCTGCCTGCCTCTTAACAGTCTGGCACGTCTTGCCTGTGCCTCATATCCTAATTGGTTTTATTCGCGGGTTGCTCATGGCAATGATCAGTAGATGATCAGTCAATTTTCCGGTTGCCAGGTTCCCAAAGTGGTATTGTTCTCGCCCTGAAACCACCCTGCAGGCTAGTGCTTCTGCTCCCCAGTGCTAGCTCTACTGAGGTGCTGCCCTTGGATCGTAATGTTTTTCACTAGCAAAACTCTTCAGAAGTTCGAAAACTCCTTTCTGAGTAAAATCGGATCTTAGATGTTCAAAATCAGTAGATTCAAGTCAATATTCCTACTCAGGCAGTCCTGAGCTTCGCTTTGATATAATTTTCGTCTGGGGGAAGCGTCTGGAAGCTGGGGGCTTTCAAGCGCTTGTCCTAGGAAAAAGGTTGTCGGTGAATGAAAATGGCTCGCCAGTGATGCATTTTCGGAGGCTTCGGTTTTGTAAAGCCTCGCCCCCAAGGCTATTCAAGACCAATGCACCCTGTGAACGTTCATTTGAAAGCTGAACCTGTTATGAGATCATACAGGCAATCAACTAGTCTCATTCCAGCCTTCAATACTGGTAACGGTATCATCTATAGCTGTATACCAAATAGTAGTATTCATAATTGATGTCAATATTCACGTATAGCTGTTGCGGGCCATTCACAGCAAAATTCTGACCTGCTTCATTGTGATAAAGCCCTTTTTTGGTTGCATGTTCTTGTGTCGAATGGCCCACATCAAGAACAGGCCCACATGGCGAATGGCTCTGCCAACGAATATGCACCTTTACGTCTTTTATTGTTCACAAGCCGGATCTATAATTAATGGACAGAAGACATGAAAGAACCCATACAAAATGTAGCATCATCCCCAGCACAAACCAAGCAGTTTTAGGCAGCAAGGACAATCACTTACGCTAGAGGTACTTAGAACTTTTCATAAATGCCGCTCAACTATCAATCATCCAGAATCCAAGCATAGAAGTGGGCACGAGCTCAGTACAGAAGGATACTATTGAATTTGGGCTGAAATTCAGTCAAGTAGACAGAACATTAACTTGTATAGGCCCCTGGCAGTCTCGTTCTGTCCCTAAAAGTTAAGAATCACACCTGTCTTTTAAAACAAAACAATTACCCTTCTATGCCCATAATACGTCTCTACCATTGTGCCCAATTGAGAATATATGCTGCAATGGCCTTTTGAGTGGGTTGAAGGCTGAAGATGCTCAATTGAAACCAGACACGATATTAGTTAAACTTATAGGTACCACAGCTTGTGATAAAAGTAATTATCACTGTTCGGACCTGCTAATCAGTATTTGCATCTGCTGACTCACCTTGGTTATGTGTTGCTCAAGATTATTAACGTCAACCAGTAGTCTCCAACCCATCCCCGTCTGCTTAGCAACCTATGATTGAATCCCAACATATAACATAATGTAACAAAAGTTTATCTGTGGCACCAGCTCTCCCCACCATAGGCTGGTAGCCTGTATGCGGAGTTATGTGACCCCCCAAAAAAAGTACCCAGGTCTAGTAATTAAGAAACAAGATATGTAAGCTCCAAACCTGTTTGATACAGTGATGTTAGCATGCATAAATGCAACCAAGGCTCGGTTGACTCCGACTGCAGTGTGACTGTTATGCTTATTTACATAGATAACAGAAAGTTAAAAATCCCTTCACGTCGGTGACTTATTTATCCTGATCTACCAGGAGAGTTAACGGTTTTCGACAATCTCACGTGATGGGCACCGCTTCAATAAGCTTTTTCTAAATTTAGATTAGTTGCGTTGGATCTTTGCAGTCTCAGATAATGACTTTCTCATAAGCTAAATATATTGGAGGCCTAAGCTAGGTACCTACACCTATTGAACGTTCTACAGTGCAGTGATGGACGGAAGCCGGGATAAGTGTCGCTAACGACCGTTAGTCTACTACATAATATCATACTTGGGTACCTAGGTACAACCCATGCCTGGAGTGCAGGGATAAATTGAAATCTAGAAATCGCATTGAAAGCTTTTTTTTTTTTTTTTTTTTTTTTATAATATCAATGATCGCGTGCCGCCCTATGGGCTATGGCGATTTTTTAGGTACATCTAAGGAGAATAAAGATTATGAAAGAAATATGAAAAGACAATATGAAAAGAAAATAATGCCCTTGTCCTTCCGTCCCGAATGCTGTGCTGACCTTACTACTCCATCTGTCCCATCAGAGTCAGTAGTGGATCCCCTCCGGGGGTTTGGTGATATCCCCCTTCCGCCCGGCCATATCCTTGCTTTCCAGACCCGGCATTCCTCTAGTAGGTGGCTCGTCGTTTCTTCTCGTTCCCCGCACCATCGGCAGTCCGGACCGTCGCTTTTACCTATTCTGTGACGCCAGGATCGCAAACCTTTGCCGCCCAATTGAAAGCTTTGAATGCTGCTTCTCACACTGCCTCGTCTCCAATTATTGCTCTCTTCATATTGCCTCACGTGCACCTCACACCAAGCGCAAAAATCAACAATGTCTGCATCTCTCCTACGTGCCTGTGAGCTCATAAGGGCAGGTTACACTGTATTGTATCGACATGCTAAAGCATGAATGGCAAGCAGCATAATCTCCTACATATGAAGCTCCTGGTTCTGCCAGAGATATGGGAAATGTTGCATGTATCATATGCTCAATTATTGTTATTCCTTGTCACTATTTTCTATGTATACTGTGGTTCACCACTTTCCCGGACACCCCACTTTCCCGGACACATTTACCACCAAAACTGCGCAACTTTCGCACTCAATATCTCAACAACCACAACAGCATTTGTGAATGCACTTTGTGTAGCTCTTAGACAAAGTGTAATTCTTACTATCTAGCACCTTTTCTTCATCAAAAATTGGGGGTGCAAAGGGATTATGACTTGTCGCATTTACGTTGGAAGGCTTGGCATTTATTTGTATGGGATCTCCATACAAAATGTTCATCAGACTCGAATGTAGTCCTACTCTTCAACGCTAATTACAATAGCTATGATAGTATATGTCAAGAATCACCTGAAGAGGTATAGTAAGGTGCTGCATTTAGTTTACTTTCATTTGTTGAATTGTAGAGTTGGTGTACAACTATCTACTTTTGGGCGTTGTTCTCATACAAATGGTTTCTATGGGAAATATGAATATTGTGAATAATTTCACAACCACTACAGTTATTACCTAACTACGTTGTTCATAGTTTCCGACTGAGTGATGCTATTGAATGTGAGTGTCTGAGTTTTTTTCATGACTTGATTGCAGGTGTAGCATGCAGAATTCGGGGGTGGTGACATTTGTATGGAGATCCCATACAAATAAATGCCAAGGCTTCCAACAAAAATTCGACAAGCCATAATCCCTTTGCAACCACAATTTTTGATGAAGAAAAAGTGCTAGATAGCAAGAATTACACTGTGTGTAATAGCTACACAAAGTGCATTCACAAATGCTGTTGTGGTTGTTGAGATATTGAGTGCGAAAGTTGCGCAGTTTTGGTGGTGAATGTGTCCGGGAAAGTGGGGTGTCCGGGCAAGTGGTGAACCACAGTATTTTATCTTCTTGAAAAGTCAATGCCACTATCACTGATTCATCCTCATTGGCATCCTGACAGGTCAGCATGGGACTCTCATTAACAATGGACTATGAAGCTTGATACCACCATGGCCTGCACCGCTCATGACACCCAACATTCTACCTGACATTCATGGCTGGAATAGCTTCAGTTAGACAACATACAATCTCAAGAGCTATTTCACTGCGCAACCTGCTTACATACAGCACAAGAATTGCAAAATAACTCGAAAAACTCCTAGTTTTCCAACCACTATTTTACCTTCTCCAGAACCAAACTTCGGGACACAGTTCGAATAGCATCTGACATATTACTGACCTCACGTAACCCAAAACCTGAAGGTATTGCTGTACCTCTCTGCTCATGGAAATTCTGGTGCTGAGGTGGCTGAAGTGGAGGTAGCCAAATGTTAGGCTTTCAACAGTGCGATGATGTTGCTGGCAATCACTCAGCAATGTTATTGTTCTGCACTCACACGGGAGGTTGGAATAAGTGGATCGATGTAGCCATGGGATGTGGTACGTACTAGTAGACTTGCGGTCGCTTTAAATATATATAGTTAGCGCCACTGATCCCGGCTCCTGTCCAGTCAGAAAGTGACTGGACAGAGACATTCCGATCACCAATCTAGGGCGGGTCACAAAGTTGGGTTGCAACTCACACTCAAATGTAACTGGTAGGGGGAACCAATATCACATCTTGTGACAATTGCATTAGTGCCCGTGCCCATCTGAAGGATGCGTTCGGCAAGCCGACGTACCAACCTCACAAAAGTCGAGTACTGGCTTTGACCACTGCGATATTATGCACAAACTCAAGGAGGTCCAGGCCAAGTGAGATTGGGGTACGAGGCTGCGTAATTGGCTGCTGCTACAGGAAACACCCGAATTGATTTCTGAAGGAAAACAGACATAGGCGCAAAGTAAATACATACGCACTCGTTCGTCAATAAAAGAATAGGCTTATTCTTGACATCTGTTGCCCGCAAGGGTGGCATATCATTTCGCTTAAAACAGGGCGGCTAGGCTTGTTTCAGTATTTTACATACATGTTAGGTAGGAATGCTTATAAGTACTTAACTTGGAGATGAAGTCACTAGGCCTAGCTGTATGTTTCAGTCGTCACGTGCGGGACGCTTTGTATGTACCCATGCGGGGGTATTCGGCTTTTCAATGATAGATGCTCGAACGTTGCATAAAGTAACTAGGATATGCGGAATGCAGTCTTCACTAATCTTGATCAACATTTGCATAGGTACTTAGGGTTTAACTCTCTTAAATTCTAACGATACTTCAATCTAACACTTCTTAGTGACCTCTCGGACGCTGACTCTTATGGTGTAGTATGCATTTATCTTGCTCCAGATTTTTGTCAAGTCGCCCATCAGAAATTGAGCATGCACATGGACTAGAATCTAATCTGGTATCTCACTGGCTGCACTATCTGGTGCAACTGCCGGCTTTTTCAAAACCTTTAGTACGAGTTCAATGCAGGTTCGGCAGTCTTCCACACTGTCATGTCCACTATCATGCTTGCCTTCCTCCTGAATTACCCAATTCAATTCCTCTTCGGCTATTTTCTTCAAACGACTTTTCATTCCTGCTTGCTTGCTCCACAAAATCGCCGTGTCAATGATTTTGGGATGTATAACCCTCAAGCACTTGAGATCATGATCAAGCCCGTGGCCAATGATAATTGTGTTTCCATCACAGTACTCCCAGAGTTTTGCTCTTGCAGCGGGAATCCCTTGCAACACAGGTGGGCTGTTGCTGGGATCTTTCGGATACAAATTCTCTTGTGTAATGCCAGAAAACCGGGTATTATAATCGAGGATGGAGACACCAGGATAGGGTTCTCGTATGAACACATCTTCAAGGACCCTGGCATCTGGAAAGGAAAGTATCGTCATCCTTGATAAGGTGAGGCCATGCTTAGTGAAGCACATCTCGCAGTCCATGCAAATTACTTTTTGCTACATTGTTTAGAAGTCAGTTATAACGTGTGTGTGAGATATCAAGGGGAATATCACTTACAACTTTTGATGAGGAGCTCGCAATAGGAGTAGTCTTAAAAGGGCATAAATGGGCAAGCCGTGGTGCATTCTCGTTTTCCACGACATGTGTAATAGAAGTAGCACAGCCTGGTGTGAAGCCGCGTTTGAAGCAACAGCTCCAAATTTTCATGGGCCTACCGTTTTTAAGTGTCTAGTACAAAATTTAATAAGTCTATGTCCAGCAAATATTCTTGTATGATAAATCTACGACCTTGCCCTCCGCTACTATGGAGAATCTACCCGGGTGGTGGATGCATTCGTCTTCAGATATTTTGTGATCGTTGATTTCTTTTAACATGAACTTCTCTGGGGAACACAGGCTGATGTTAGATTGAGAGTACTTCAGTAAATGCGCAGCAGGTAAGAGTATCCAGCTATTTATGGAATTGATGGGGCATGAAATGCTTACTGTCACATCTTCTACAAACTTCCTCTCCTGTTACCTCTGCTAATGCCTTCGAAATTTCCTCAGCGCTTGGGTTCTGCAGAATGTACCCGTAAGAATAAAGCTTTGCTGGCGGATGAACCAATGCTTCAAGGGCAAGGAGGGCCTCCGGGCTGAGATCAGACTCTCCTAGTCCGACCGAAGAGGGTGTTAATGGAGGCGGCCTAATGAGACCTTCGCGAATACTAGGGACAAAGGTCTGCTCTGCTTGTCTTCGTCTCCCCTGCAAATATCCTTCCGGTATCAGTGGGCACTTTTGAAGGTTTTCTTGTGCAGCTGCTGTGGCAGTACTCCAAGCCTCGCTTCCATGCGCACGTTGGGGTGCAATCGGGGAGGTGAGCCCGGATATTTGAAGCTGTACAAATTCATCTGTGAGCTGAATGGGGTTTTTGCCGATCGTGCGCCCAGTCGCAGCACTTGAAGCTGTTGCTGGAGTCGTAGTCACTGGCAGCTTTGGTGGCTCACTCTTGCTATCGTCTGTCTGTTTACTCTGGCTTCCCGGAGCTCTCGTGCCGTAGAAGCCGCTTGTTGCTTTGTTTCCACGGGCGTTTGAGACTGGGATTCCGGCCCGGCTTTGGGGCGTATACCAGTAATGTGATCCGCGGGGGCCGCCGAAGCTATGCGAAGGGGGCTCAGCAGCAAGGCTGCTACGCGGGTCGCCTGCGTTGAATGTGGGCTCGAGAGCGTTAAATGCGCTGTGAGGATTCGTAGTATGGAACGGGGCGTCCCACTGCAGAGAGCTCGCGGGGTTCACGTTAACGTTACTGCTGCCATATGGAGCCTGAGCCTGAGCCTGAGCCTGAGCCTGAGCCTGAGCCCGCCCCCGTCCTTGTTCTTGTCCTCTTGCGCCAGGCCGACGGCCTCTTCGCCCTCTGCCACTCCCCCGGCCTCGCGCAGAAGGGCCCTGTTGAGACGACTGGCTGCCGTCCATCGCTTATTTGTGCGTCAAGTTGTTGCGCGGCTTTGCTCGCGACCGGCCAGCTGTGGAATTCACCCTCAGCGTCTGTACGCGCGCTCGCATTCGCTGAGCACACTCCGGTGATTGATAACGTTAGCCTTGACGGCAGCCAGCCTCGGCTCGGCTCGGCTCGGAACCTTGTCGGCCGTGGACCTCAGCGGCAGCGACAATATGAGAGTCACGCAGCGGCTGCACTATCAGCTTTGCCAACGCGACTTGCACGTTGACGAGCGTTGCAATTTCGGTATACTGCTTGCGATTCTCGACGCTGCGTCAGGATGCCGACACTCAGATAAGGTCCGCGCACGAGGGTCCGGCTGGCAAAGTCTGGCCGAGCGTCTATCCAAGATCGAGGGGTTGAGGTGAGATGCAGCAACTTGGGTCAAACCAAATCAAAACAGGAACAGGATATTGGAAGAGAGTAAACAAGATAAATTAGGACATTATCTACATTTATACGAACTGGCAATTGGCAACCCATCCGCAGCTCTACTCTCCATGAGGCTCACCAACTCACCGGTCCAAACATTGCATGGCCTGCGTCTTTCCTTTCTCATCCTTCGCTTCCGCACCCTGAGCCAAATAAAAATGACCGGGGTGAATGGCAGCCCCCATCAGCAATTGTTTAGGCCACCAGCTATGAAGCACAGAGGCTCTGACGTGTCAACGTTGTGGGTGCGGTGAGCGGCTCCAAGCGTTCCGCTCAAGGTGCATGATGCGTCTATAGCATGTTTGCGTGTCATCAAACGTGGGCGTAGTGTGTGGGGGAGGGCGCCGCCGTGTATGATAGATATAGTTGCTGAGCAGCTGCGGCTGCCGCTGCGGCTGCACGCATGCGCTTGCAGCTCCTTGTCGTGATAGGCCAGTGGGCGTATTGGAGTGTGAGGCCAGCCCTCGATCCGGTCCGAGGCGGGAATAGCTAGATCTGAAGGCCACTTACATCGCATTAGCCGATGTCGTATTGCACGGCGGCTGCTTAAAACGGTCGACCGGCGAAATATTCCATGCGCCCAGGCGGCTTTTGTTTCGCAGCCGCGATAGCTGGTGGAGGGGTAATGGTGAATTACAGATTGCAGTGTGTTACACAGTATTCTACAAATTGCAGTTTCCTCCTCTCTGCCGGCGGGCCTGATGTCAGATGCAGGCATCTGCTTGGACAGGGCGCGCTAAGCGCGCTGAGGGCAATAAAACGAACTCACAAACACATAATAGTAAGCTAAAAGGTGCAAGAAGAGTATAATGACTGCGGGAACGCATGCTTGCTGGTGCTGGCAGTGTCTAACTGGCCTCGTACGACGTCTATCGTGCTCTAATGCAAATCCAGAGAAGTGAGCACTTGCCGTGCTAGACGGAAAGTGATCTCGTGCGCAGACTTGGTGGTCACAGGCTCTGTGGGACCAAGAGCAGAGCAGATCTTCTCTTGTAGTGTGCAATAACTCATGGGGACCCGAGTACCTATCTTACACTTGTAGCTGAGGAACAGTTACTGCAGCTGGTGATAAGAAACGACAAGGACTTCGAGCCAAGATACTGCGTTGAGCTGAGTTGTTGCTTGGTGATGTACAAGAGAAGATCCTCCACCTCTGCTCCCAAGTCTCCGCTGTGTCGCCCAGTTAACGACGCCTTCCAAGATCATCTTCACAAAGTACTTATCTATCTATGAAGGCCCCGCAGGCTTCCTCCCCCCCCCCCCCCCCCAGTTTGATCCGACTTGTCAGAGTCAAACTGCTAAACGCCTTCATGGTCGCCTTCATGTTGCAGTAACATCACAGCCCCAATAAACTAGCAACGCCAATAAGCCTTTAAAATGAGAACAATGATCATGAGTTGATCCCCATCATCCCTACCCTCGCCTCTATTGTCTTTACCTCTGGCAAAATCTGTGAAAAGGAGTACAGAGGAATAGGCTCAGAGATTTGTGTATTCGATTCTAATGATCAATCAAGAGCGGGGCTTCCAGAGCCCATATATATACAAAAACTCTATAACACGAAGTTGCATACAAAACCAGTGAACAGAACAGCTAAGTATTTGGACTGCCTAATATGGAATACTCAGTCCGGAGTGTTTGGGCCATCGCGGATGTTCGGAGTGCTTAGGCCATTGCGGATGTTCGGAGTGCTTAGGCCATCGCGGATGTTCGGATGTTTTACACACTCGGACTGTTTCGCTCGGACTGTTTCGCTCGGACTGTTTCGCGTGTGTTCGGCTCATGGTTTCTAACAAAATCAAAGTTTCCCGAGCTTTCCATGGTTTCCTTCACAATTGATTTCATCTTTCCTCCTGTACTACAACATAATGGTACAGTAAGTATGCGAACCATACTCTCGCAACCTTACCAATGTCACTGTCTAACTCGGGCTCCCTTATCCGTGTCGACCCTCTTAAAGACCCATCACAACCGCCGCTCGCGAGCAGAAGCTGGTAGCAAGCTTCCAGTCCCCAAGTGATGTCTTTGTCATCTCTGCTTGCCTTGCACTTGATTCTGGCCTTCCAGACAGCTCCTGGGTGTACAGTCGAACCTGTTATGTTGGATAAGGCCAGAACCGGCTGGTTTTATCTAATAAGACAAATATCCAATAATCCCCAATGGCCCAATTGGCTTGGGCCAGCAAATTTGATCCAATATGGCAGGGTCCAATATGAGAGGTTCCACTGTAGTTGAGGCTATACGTTGGCCGTGGAGATGCCCAAGATTAGTGGAGGGGACCTGTGATGAAGGCCACTGGGATATGTGATGAAGGCCATGTAAATAGTCTTGCCTCTTGGGGCAGTAGCATGGGAGATCACCTAAAAGGGGGAGCGCTGCGAAAGTAGTATGGGGTGGAAGCTTCTTGGAGGATGGAGGGCTTCTGAGAGATCTTGCTCTGCTTTATGCCCTCTGCCTCGTGCCCTCCTCCTCTGCATACGACGAGAACCGAGGGGCTCAGTGCCAGCCCCCTTACAGGGCCTATCAATTACTATGTATTGAGCGATAGGGCCCGCCAACGTTATGAAGCATATACCCATCTATAGTCATTTTTTGTTAAATATATACTCAGTTTCATTGAAGTTGAGACCTGAACATACTTATTAGCTACTAGTGAACTAGGGGTATATGCTGTAATCTCAGTTAGGTAAAGCGCTCCAAGACGTCGAAGAAACCGAGGCCGGTGAGTGCTGTATTGGAGCCTCTTAGGTAGCTTAGGCTGAAGAGCAAACCACAACTTCGTCGAAGGTAAGATACCGGTATCTTACTTCTGCCCGGGACAAATCAAACCACATACAGTAGTAACAGACCCTAATGTTTTTAGACTGCTTGGGATAGTTTGATGCCATTTAGAGTAGAACTTCAAGCGGGCATTACTATGATCGTTGCTATTAATTAATAAATATTATTCAACAATGAATCAATTATCCTACCTGCAATTACGGGAAAAGCAGGTTATGTTTATGTACGCACAAACCCATCATGCCCACGCGGCCCGGTACCAGCGGGCGCGGTCCCAGCAGGCGCTTTATCATTCACCAAGAGAGATATCAATCAGCCAATATGAAACTGCAGAAGAGTCATGGACTGACTAAGAAGTAACCATGTAGTGGATTATAGGAATATGTACTCGAGTACGTAGGGATACACACAGGTATGAAGTAATCTCGTTTCACAATCTATACCTGTTATAACAAGCAACTCGCCAACCCGTCTCGTCTCGTCGACCTGTAAACCCGTGATCCGTGTAATCACGTGAATTGGCTGCAGGCCGCACAGAAACTTGGCTCTCGTAGCTACGTGCTTGTACGTACTTATGCTAACGCACCCGAGTCGCCCGTTAGATCTCTCAGAACGTTCTCATGTTAACTGGCATGAGACTACAAGGTAACAATTTGAGTGCAGCAACAGTACTTACATTCTCTATATACTAAGTATAGGTAACATCCCTGCCATAGGGTGGTAGTCTGTATGCGGGGTTACGTGACCACCAAAAAAAAAAAAAAAAAAAAAAAAAAAAGTATAGGTACTGTGGCGGTGGAGTGGAGGAGCCAGTGTGTGGCGATGTATACGACGGGCTGACCTCAACCTACATTTACTCTTTATATTTCCGGCCCTTGAGAGAAAGAGAACCCTCCTAGCACTATATGCGCATAATGACACACACATCATATCACTTATCTGACTGGTGGCCTTGGTGCACGTGGCAATAAACGAAAGGAGATTTTGATATAGCGTGTGCTACAATCAACACTACAGTAGCGCTCCCGGTCTTATCTCAAGTAGCCTAGACCTCAATCCTTTATAGACGTGTCCTTGATCAATCTAGTCACGATACTATTCCAGGGAATCATCGAGACATCAATGATATATAAGGTGCATGTATGAAATCCAATCGCACGGTCGATCCTAACATACCGAACTTGCTGCTGCTATTCATTGGCATTTAAAGGCGTGTTATCACGCGTACCTGGGTACGAGAACACACGCGTATGACATAGTAATGGAATACTGCTAGATCCTATATCTCGGCACAGATATAGCTCCATTGCAAACAACTTCATTTCTACTTCATTGCGGAGATTGGTTGGCGAGAGATAACTTTAGTACTGACAAGGGGACCTGGTATTGGTTTAATAGGCGGATTTTGCAGTCGCCAGGGAAGCTCCCAGGGAGCCATCAGGGATGACCGCGCCACACGCTAGAAAATCAATCGGAAGAAATTTCTCCCCTGGCCCTGACGATTGAGGGCTGCTCCCCTGGAAACCACCACTTTTCAACACCCATCTATCTCCACGAGTTTTTATCCAATTTTCATTCTGAAAACAGGAATCGATTCTGCGTACTGATTCACTCGGGGAACCACTCACCAGGGAAAGTTTGATCCCATTGAGTTGTGATATACGTGGTTAGAGAGTACCCTATTGCAATGCCGATACCAGGGCCTGCATAAGCTGCGACTACACCAGAAGTCTTATGCCAAGCTTTGCTAAACCCGTACCTACACCCATTCAAAATACCATCGGTTATCATACTCATAAAAAACGTAAAATCTACAGTATCCTTGATGGAGCAAAATCCCAATTGCATTTTTCGCCAGGCTCAGGGCTGTGCAACGCGCTAAAAGACTTCAGCCCTGGTGCAGCCCTGGAGTTGCAAAATCCGCCTAATAACGATGTACACTTTGATTCTAGTTCTTTTATCTACCAGATCATCACTGATAGCCGATCAATCAATACAGCACCCCTCCTTCAGGATCAAATTCCCGCAGGATCAAATTCCTGCAGGTACAACACCCTCCATTACAATTCAGGATCCTGCTTCATCATTATGGATCCCTTTCATGTGGGTCAACAGACCGGTCTAACATTTGGTGTAACGGAACCTGACTTCCTTCTGGGCCGAACACGGTTATCAACAGAATATAGATGAGCCAACATCTCAGGAATCTGCGGGTATAGTGAGCATTACCTTTATGCATTCTGCAATATCACTCCCTCATGAGCCACGACCTCTGATGATGGTGACTTGACCGGTAAGCCCCCCCAATGCATGGTGAGGCTCATCTGAAGGTAGTACTATCCTGACATGCATAGCTTGACCCCTTCTTTCGGATAAGTTGACCAGGCTACTATCCCTGTTGAGACCAATGTGTGGGTGCTTCAGAACGGTTTTGTGGGGTTCTACATGATTATGAACATTTATAACATGTGCCGGTGATGAACCCGGGATTTCAAGTTGGGGCAGCTCAGGATGGATTTCGGCAAGGTCATCTTGAGTGCCGTCAGGTAAGCTGCTTCGCTGAAGGTAGCGGGAAGACTCAATTGAATTTGAAATGCTCACAGATAGCCTACGCTCTGGAGAATGTTCATCGAGAGCACCATCCACGTTCTCTTTCTTTGCTCTATTCCTGGCACCTGTACCAGGATCGACAACCAAGGAATTTCTTATAATGTCTGGTAGTCCCTTCTGGTTGACGGTCCTTGGTAAACCTAGCTGTCCGAAATCAGCTCGTCCATGGCTCAATTCATTGCGAGGTGCTTGTGATTGATCATTATCTTCGCCATCAAATGGCAACCTAGGCGCAGGTGCACCCGGGAATGGCCTTTTGCCTGGGTTGAGCTTGATATATTCCATGAGAATTTCGTCGACTAATGGCGCCTTAAATGCCTTTTTTTCTCTTCAAATCAAAAAGCGTCCATATTAGTCACTTGCGACAAGCAAATCAACTTACTTTTAGGGCCTTCGCCTCATTCTCACCATCCCGAACTATGGCATTCCACATTTTCCTCCACCGTTGAGCCCGTTTTTCGTACGTCAACTGACTGCGGGTGCGCTCCTGCTTCGCTCCTTCATACAAATCTGTCATCCATTTTTGGAGATCACGTCGTTTTGCAGTAACTTCTTCATTGAGCTTTGGGTCATTTGGTACTTTGCCATTGAAATCTGGTCTCACTAGCTCCACAACCTCCTTCGTTTTCTCCATCAATGCTCTAAAGACGGCCTCTTCAACGTCATAGTAGTACCCGCTGACAGGCACTACAAAGGAGCGCGATAGAAATTCCAACATCCTATCTGGCGTAATTTCGATTTGGTTCTCGTCTTCGGCCGCAGATTTTGTAGGAGAATGTTGGAAAGCTCCTGCAGCTAGTGCCTCGGCCGTTGGGATTTGCTTTGCTTCGTCTACTCCAAACCTTGCAAACTCAGAAAGCCAGCGTAAAGCTTTCTCAGAAGGTGGCCAGTCCCATTCCGCCACTTTGAAAATCAGCTTCACCAAGTTTTCCGTGTTTAGAGTGCCATGCTCCTCCTGGTCAGCATATTTGAGCATTTCAAACAAATACTTCGGGTTCTGCAGCATTCTTGCAAGGAACTCAACGCCAAATGCTTTGAATGCCTGCTCATATTCTTCCTCCAAAGAACCAAACTCAGGGAGGGAGATGACTAATGGGCCTTTCAGTTTCGGTCGATGAGATCTAGGCGATCTTTGGGCGTATGGGAGTTCATAAGTGACATGCTTTGACTCAGAGCTACCGTCAAGCTGAGAATGAAGACCATGTGGAAATATTGAATCGAAGAGAGGAATCACGGGATCACATGGATCTCCAATCGATTCAGAATAAACTTCTTCAAAAGTCTGCTTTTTAGCCAAAAGGGCGTCCCTGTCTATATCGTCGGGAAACAATACGATAGGGAGAGGCCGCCCACATCGTGATAGGTCAATGAGGAGTGGTACTTCTAGCGTTTTGGGCATTATTTCCTCCTGGTAATGTCCGTGTCCTCTGGTTATGCGTTGTCCTGGATAGAAAAACAGACAAAGAGGGTCACAGGCAGGACTCTCACGCATGTCCCAAAGGTAATCCAAAGAAATCAAATGGGCCGAGTTGAGCTAAACTTCGTGTGAGAGCCTATAGAGCAAATGTTAGGTAAAGAGTTTGATAGAGTATTTCACTCACACGCAAGACCTCCAGGGCATTTCCAGCTACTCCTGGTGGGCTGTTTAATCGAACATCATAGTCCCTTCTCCGGTCCTCCTCCATCCTCTCTCCCAGCAGCCCATCAAACTTCTGCTTGCCAATATTCGACTTGCGAATGCATTCAATCCGTATCTCATTTTCATTCAGTGGCTTTTCCAACAGTTTTGCCTTGCCTTGTCTTTCCCACTCTCTGTGCTCCGTAAACTTGACCTTCTTCCAGTAGTGCTTTATCGTGTCATCATATTTGCTTGGGAAATCAGCTTCAATTTGTTTACGAGATGTGAGATGGACCTGATTATGCCATATGCGGGCCTGGTCGTGGAATGATAGAAGGTAGTAAAGAGGATGTAGATTTTGTGGGTACCAAAGTAGTTCCGACTCCGCCTCGATCACATGGACCATGTTAAGTTCATGGCTAGATGGAGGATCATCTAGTGCTAGAGTGAAATTGAACATAGGCACTGTGAAGGAAATGGTCACCGACTCCTGTACATCTTCGTCGTTGTCGATGTCTTTGGGGCCCATTGATAGGTGCTCTGAAGGAAGCCTCGGGCAGAAATTCGCTATATTCATGAGACCTAATGCTGTGCAAATGCAGCAAGAGCCAGTGGAAGGGTTGATAAAGACTGGTCCCTCTGGAGGACGCACTGGTGTTTCCCGTGGTGGGTGTAGTTGTGTTCAGAGATCTTCTGGCCTTCAGTGTGCTTTCTCAGGCCCGTTCAGCCCGAAGTTGGATAAATGGAAGCAGTAAAGTCCAAGAATGCTGTACTGCAGACCTTCGATAAGTGATAATCAGAGCGTGGAGCCGATTTGACCAGCAGGTCTTGAGTGGAGTGAGCAGAAGTATTTCAATTACATGAGGTCAAGGTGGGTTTCCTTCCATATCTAGTAGCAGCTCTGCTCATCATGTACCTATTGGATGTTGTACGCATATGGCACAAACTCGCCATAGCCCTTAGGGCGGCATGCGAGCAAAGATGATTAATAAAAAAAAAAAAAAATATGGCACAAAAAATACTTCCATCTGTAGATTTGGAAGCCTCCAGTTCTTCATGTTAGTGCACACAATGCATTTCGCATTCCTCAGTATACTGCACATACCTGTGCAGAACATATCATATTGTCTGGTGTGTGTGTGTAGGTAAGTGTTAGCTTTGTGAACCATAATGAGATAGGCTAGTACTTCTGGGACCGCTTGTGCTTATGTAAAGTGCCATGCAGTGCAATGTTCAAGATAACTCATCTGGGTTTAAAGCCACAACTGTTTGCTGTAATGGCGCGTTCATTGCACTGGTATACGAAGGCAAATGGATTTGTTGCTGTGGCAGAGAAAAAAAAAAAAAAAAAAAAAAAAATAGACAAATTACACCTCCCATTTGTAATTCATTATCTGCTAGAGAGACCCTTCTAGAAATGCTCTATCTATGTACTGCCCAGTAATTCCTTATTTCTGTTGACAATTATTAGTCAACATTCCTCCACAGAAAGGAAAATGCCATCCTTATATATAGATATCACATATCCTGTCACTTCTCCTAGAAATCCCACTCTATCGTCCTAATTAACCAAATGTTCCCGTAGTCATCTTTTTAGTCCCGCGTTACATAGCCCCACTTACGCGGGTATCATAAAGAAAAATGAAAGAACACAAAGCTAGATGCAATTTAAAAAGCCAATCCAGTAAAGCAGAACTCCTAAGGAAAAAAGAAAAAAGAAATGTGATTAATCGTCCCTATAACAGGGACAGAGGGAGGTTACGTGAATGCCTCTTGTAACAAAACGCCGAGATTAAGGAAAAGAAGAAAAAATAAATGTAGCTACAGCCCTACCACTGGAAAGTCATTAACGCCGGGTTTAGTGCAATTGGCAAGAGCATGTGACTTGCTGCAACGGTAGCCATAGGTAGAATTGCCACAAAGTCTTTGATTTCCCACGAGTATGGAATGAAGGAACCAGTGGCGAGGATGATCATCCCTGTGATGGCCAGAAGAGAGAACGCAAAAGAGAATTTAAATTTCTTCAACACTTTAGGTACTTCAATGAAGAAGTTCGAGAACTCAGCTTCTTTGGACGTAGCTCCCCAATGCTGCAATTGAGGTTAGCATGGAATAGCATTTCAGAATGCCGATAACCTGGGAACAAGGATAAATACCATGTTTACTTCAAACATATGCGCCAGTATAGCTTGAGAGACGTGGAGTGAGAGTCCACCCAAGAAGATTCCCAACATGAGGATCCATTTGAAGTTCTCAAAAACTAAAATTCACCCCATCGTTATCAGCCTATAATTCACCATACTCCATATACTTGAGAATACTTACCAGCATAGAAGAAAGTCTTTTCTCCGATTCTGTACCTCATAATTGCCAATGCAACGTTACCAAGCCCATTGAAAACTATAACGATACTGAACCACACTTTCCAACTATCGATATAGTACTTATCAAGGTACCCGTTGAACCAGCCAATTGCGAAGTAATTTGCTGTAGTCATGATCCATGCAGCACCAATGGCATAGTATGTGCCAATATATGAGATGATGGTAATTTTGCTTGTGAATCTAATGTTGCTGAAGAGAAATTTGCGAAACAGTGGAGTGAAAGGACCACGGATGAGCCAGAAACGTACTGGGTGGAAGAGCAACTCATTACAACCGTATGCATACTTTTCCCAGCGAGCAAGTTCATCGTAGACAGTGAGAGAAACACCTTCTTTAAAGCCGTCCCCTGTATATGCAGCAAGACGAATAGTGTAGCCGTTGACTTGAAGACGTAAAGACATATCGAAGTCCTCAGACACATGTGACTCTGACCAATATTTCTCATATCCATCTTCATCTGTGTAAGCAACAGATTGAATGGCGGACCACCGTAAAATCGCATTATGCCCGACAAAAGGCGCAACATCACCATTAGCAACGGTATACCTGATAGCTGAGTAAATGAGATTTGTAAAGAAGGTAATTCCATTCTCAAAGTAGTGATGCACAACCTGCATGACGCCGGAAGAATATTGCATAATTCCCACTTCAGGTGAGCGCTCCATCTCACTAGCCGCATCTAGGAGACAGTCTGCAGGTACTCGCGTATCGGAATCAACTTTTAGGCTTTATTAGCAACGATCCTCGGTAAACTATTTGAGACTGGAGTTTGCTTACTAAGAAGGATATAATCTCCAATTCGGATGTTACCATCCGCCCAGGCTCGTCCATCCTCTTCCAGAACTTCCTTTAGGCAGCGTTCATACTCTCGAGCTTCATCCGCCTGGGTCCATCCAGGGCTTCTCTCGACTAGATCCATTTTTTCTTCTACTTTGTTTGATACCATAAGCGCGAAATTCATGTTCGAAGCCTAATGATGTCATTGTTCAGCTGACAGATTTTCTAAGACATGAAAAAGCAATTATCCGCTTCGGAAATAGCATAGGTGACCAACCTTCTTGAATCGACCTCTCCTCTTGAAGCCATTAACTCCATCACCAGGCCTTGCAACCCATCCGATATTGTGGTCTGTGTAAAAGTCAATCCGTTCTTTTCGCTCCTTCTCGCCAATTATTTGGAGACCATCGTCATTCACGAACATGTTTGCTGTTCCTCCTTGCAACTCATAAGTCGAAATCGCTTGTTTTATACTTTTGACGGTAGGAGCTATTACTGATTGCAGACCTTCTTTATATACCGGGCATTGGATGGTGATGTGCGGGAGAACGGTTGATCGCAATCGTTTCGGAGGGAGCGCAGAATAGAATTTACTGTTAATGGTCATTTGACGGACAGGGCCAATGCATTGGGCGATACATCCAACGATGACTTGTACAAAAAACTTCAAAGTTGAAAATCAGTTATTAAGATTCTTGGCAATTGGTAAATGGAAGATGAGTTCCTACCAGGGTGAAGAAGACCTGAACTGGGGTCAATGCGATAAACGCCAACCGAAAATAATTACCGTCGACCGCTATTTCCTGCGCAACTACACGAAAAGAAGAACCAATTACTACACAGATAATGAGCAGCGTAAGTGATACTAGAATGGTATTCAGTAATATTGTTGGACGTCTTTCTGGTACGATTTCGCCCCCTTCTTCATCCGTCGCCTCAGGTTCAGAGAAGTCGGTTTTGCTTCCGTTACTGCTTTCACTTTTTTCGGGATCTCCAGCAACTGGGGCTTTCCAGACAATCTGCATGAGCTCGGATTCTATTTGTTCCGCGCGCTGAACGATGTTAAGGGCATCATCGTCCCAAACGACAAGTAAAGCGTCTTGAGCAATGAAGGCCGCGAATTGGTGTTTTCTAGCTCGATGAAGATCCGAAATTGTGGGAAGAATCTGAACTCGGAGTCCATTCATAAGAGGCACGTCGCCTCCTTCAGGAAACCACTCTAGAAATGCTTTTATTACGCGGGAATTGACTGTCATCGCAACCTATTTGCATTTTGCATTGAGCTCAGCTACAAGCGTCACGCAATAACGATGAAACTAACAAAAGAGATAGTTACATACCGACACATTCAAGGCTCTGCATGCTAATTCAAGTGGGGTTCCAATCAACTCAGGAGGACAAGCGATATAATTTCCCCTGGATCTCCGCAGAAGAACACCTTCTTGCTCCACTGGAAGCCCGAGACCCGCAATGGCATCTGATGGCTCTTCCCCAATTGGAGTTCTTGGGTATTTCGGACTGTGAAATGGTGTACTTGTGCTAAAAGGTGTGCTTGCTCTCTTGTAAGTTTGCACTGAGCTTACCCACATACGCCCGCATTGTTGCTGATAGAGGTAGTTTACCATAACCTCATGCTTGATATCATCTACAATGCCGGACGCTGGAGTCGAAGTTGCAGAGGGTAATGGAGAAGGCCGATGTTCCATTGAATTTGCTGCTGTGTTCGATGCCGGGTCATTTTGCTGCTGCTGCTTCCGCGGTTGAGAGGCTGTAGCAATCCCAGGCGGGTTTGTTCGGAAATAGTCCTTGAGTCCCATGATTTCGTCTATGTGAATGATCCAGGTGGCTTGTCCCTAGCTCAAACAACACCAAAAAGGGGCGAAGAGAATTTCTAGAACCGCGTGTGTCCTAGATAGCGCAGACTACCAGGAGGATATATGAATCTTATGGAGTTAGAACAACAAGAGTATAACTTGCAAGACCTTAAGCCTCCGAAAGAATGAATTGTGCTTCACGATGAATGAGGACCTCAAATGAACGATAGCATTGACTGATATATGGGCTTCGTGAGAGCAGATGCTAGAAGATCGAAAGAATTATACCCCCCGATTCCTATATGATCACCGGATAACCAGGATGCTAGCTAATGCCTTGGGTTCCTGTCAGTAATGCAAACCCTTGAAAGGTCCTCAGAGCTGGTTGTATTCAAGACAGACAGTCCGAGATTTGGGAGATAGGAATTAAGGTGGACCCCGCTCCGAATCCGTCCCAGCTGAGAAAACGAGCGTACAGCCAAGAGAACGTGGCTGAAGGGACGAAGGAGGAAACCCGACGCTTTTTTGATTAGGATGCCTTATCCAGCTTTGTATGACGGTGGGTACTGGGGAGAACTCTTCCTGAATGGTGGGTAGGATTCTGTCTTTAAGTTTGCAGCTGATTGAGAGATATGACCCTGAAGGTAGTAAAGATAGCACTTGTGTGTGAACAACTAGCCTAGTTAATGCACAACAAGCGAGGTGAACGAGGTCACTGCATAGTCGCACAGGAAGACAGGGAGCTATCCAAGTTAATACAGAACACAAAGCCTTGTCGACGGTTGGGAGGATGGAGAGGAGTAAAGAGGGAAAGGGGAGGCCGGGAAGGTCAATGGTCAATGGCCATGGGGGATGAGAGCAACATGAGAGGAAAATATGTGGAAGTTTTGTGTAGCGTGGGTGGGGGAGGGTGGGGGGTGGAGGGAGGAAGGGGGGGGGGGGGGTTAATGGCAGACCCACGTGCGTGGAATTAGAATGGGATATAGCTTATAAAAATCAGCGATCAAGATGTCAAATGGCGTCACCAGAGCTCCAAGGCTAGAATTGAGGGAACCCAATAGGGGAATTGCCGATGAAGGAGAGTAGAGTAGAGCCAAAGAAGGCCGTGATTCAGGAAGGAGTGGCCTCGCTAGGTGCCAGTGATTATTGAAAGACGTTGGGCATGCCGGCGTAAGGCGGGCCCGGGTCATAAGACGACAGAAATCCGCAGCGGTGAATTGGCTTCATGGCTTCTGATTTCCTAGTGATTGGGGGGGGTGAAGGCGGATGGGGAGGGGACGGCAGGCCAGGAACGCTGAAGGCTGCCCTCCCGCATGGCAAGGAAGGCACGACGCAGCGTCGACACTGCGAAGGAGCGAGGCGAGGTGGGGGGACAGCCAGGCCCTGTCCCTGGCTGGCACGAGACCGCCGGTGCCTGTGCCTCCCTGCGCCTGCCCTGTGCCCTGTGCCCGCCCTGCACCTCGCTGGCCACGGCTTTGTGCAGGCGGCCTCGGCCACAATTGCCACAGCTGCTGCATCCAGAGCAGGTACCCCGCGGCCGTGCCTGGCCTCGCTACTTCCTTCTCACTTATGTATCATACGCTCCTCCGTACATGTACATGTACAGTACAGCACTTACCGCCTATCTACCGTGCCTTGCAGTGCATGCGGCAGGCGCCTCGAAAATGCGCAGCGAGTGCCCCGAGCGTCGAGCGGCTTCAACGCAGCTGCACAGCCCATTGGCATTGACGTTGTACTCGAGTACAAGGTGGAGCGAATAATTGTGAATTGTGCATAAAAATTCCCTGCATCCTGTCGACTCTGTTCCCTCCCTGCTCTGTGCGAGATCGCCCTACCATATAGTTCGCCGTGGTAACGGGTAACTGTACAGTACAGATATGTACGTCGAGAGTCGTACGCCGTGCGAGCTACGCACCCCCCCCCCCCCGCCAACCCAGCTTCAGCGAGCAATATTGCAACCGAAAGTAACCTCAAGTGACTTGTAGCGTTCTCTTTCCGAGAGACGGTCAAAATGGACGGAAGAGGGAGGTCAGTAAGTCGGATGGAGGTGAATAACAGCTCATCCCGCCCCTATGGTTAATTATAACACCCCTGCCTCACACCAATTGAGACTTGGCAGGTCCCCATCCCCCCCAAATAACTTTGATACTCGTGCATGGTAAGTATCGACACTATACTGACTTCCTAATGCACTGTCAGCTTTTGGAATTGTTATTTGGGGCCTCCTCACTTATCTCCACAGACGTTGTAGTTGCTGCATAAAGAACGATACCTTACATTACTGTTGCTCAAAGATGCACGCTCACAACTACAAGTACTGATTTACTACCATACAGAGCTAGCTGCCGAGAAATCAATTAGCCTGTGTGCGTTCCTCGTTCATACAGGAAAGAGCGATGTGATAACATTGTTTTCTGCGTTTATCCAGTTTTTAGCGTTCTATGGTTTAGCTGCATCGTTGCTGCATAGCTTGCACTAGTTATATCGCAGCTTGGGCACAGTTAACTGGTCAACCAGACTACTCAGGGTTTGCACTAAATTTAAGGAACATGTAAAAGAAATAGGCAGATTGATAAAACCCCCCCCAAGACTATTCCTCGCGTTGTCGAGTACAAGTTGCGATTGAAGCGGCAAGAGACAAGTGTCACGGTCCCAGCAAAGTGGCACGTTAAAGTACTCATATGAGTTCCCTACACACTCCGCAATTCGTATTTCCTAGTTCAGTCGAACAATTAAAAGGTCTAGCAACGGTTGAATAGCCACTTGTGAAACAATCTTGATCTCGTTCTCGCGGGGCCAGGGACAATGCTAGTCAAAATTCGCTCTTTATACCTAATTCAGAACTCAGGCCGAATTGGCTTACCAAAATTGGACTGTGCCTCTATTTTTGTTTTTTGGCTCTTCTTTTTTTGCTTTGGCTGTGCTACTCTCCTCGTACTTTGCCCCAAGTCAAACTGTGCTTTTCGTTTGTTAATAACAGCCCACTAGATTTGCCGACCGTCTCCGAGTCTGAGCATAAGAGCATGCCTGGAGCTCCCAGCCATATTCAAAATGTATATACATATATAAGAATAAACCAAATCATAAGAAATTTTTGCGACATGTTATCATGATCATACAACAGATTCTACACTTGCAACTCAGTGTCCGTCTGGTTTATGCACTTAGCCGGACTGTTGCTCAGTCGCGATATGGGTGGTGCAAACGAGCAAGTTGTGATTGGTCACAGAGTCGGATGACCAAGCCAGCTGGCCTGAATTACTTAACTCATGACGACTTAATATACGTAGGCAGTACCATGAGTGAGACCTATCTGCAAATAATGAAAAAAAGGGAATACTGACCAGTGTCCATCTCGATTTATTACTTTCGTCGTTGAAATTCAAAGCGCTCAAGTGAGACTATCGGTTAAGATTTCAATACTCTAAGTCGGCACTGGCAGGCATCATACATGATCACCAGAACAAGTGGCGGATATAGTTGCAGCCAACCGATGTGACTAGGCCTCCGCTGTGGCTATTGGAGCAAATGCAAAAGTATATTTCAACCATTGAAGTAGGTATTGTGTTCCATCAGCCTATCGCATGCTGCTTCTAGGCATGTATCAACGGCACTTTTCATACAGAAAAGGACCCTCTTAAGTTCATAAAAACCTTATATTCTGGCCGTAATGTGGTCTCTTGCATATATGTGTATAAGGCTAGTTTGGTTGGCACGACCTCCGAAGACTAATATAAGGAAGAAAGGTATGCAATCGGAACGAGTCAAACTTTATGGCTTAACTCTAAATATCACAATACGAGTACGAAACGTTAACACCAGTAGGCGTAAGCGTATTTTTATTTATTATTATTTTTTTCATATATACATATATTGCCTGTTTTGAGACGTGCTGTATTTACTGCTGAATCGCAGCTTTCTAATAGCGACCGCTTGTGACTGTAGTTGATCATGACGATCTGGTTCGACCCGTACCTGATGCGAAATAATTCAAACTAGTTTCGGGAGAGACATGCCAGGTATCCCTTTGGTGGTCGTGTCATGCACGAATTCTGTGCCAGGTGGTGCTACACCAAGAGATGCCAAGAGGCGGACTGTGCGATATCAAAATGCAACGTTTGTAATCCAGAATTCAGTACGTATGATAGAAAGTCTCTAAGATACTGTGGAGAGGTCAAATTGCAATTTGAAAAAAATACTAAATTTATGCAATAACTGAGGCACATACTTTTGTTCCAGTCTCAAGCTAGACTTGCTTACCTCTATCCTCATCGTACATACCAATACTTCTACAACAGCCCAGTAGCTAGCTGTGCCACTCATTACAGAAATCTGTTACAGGTATCTTGCTGTAGATTTTTAGCTTTCCATCATCTTTCCTGTCCTTCAGGTTCTGCTTCAACTTCAAATATATTGGTGCAACATATAATATATCACTCTGCACATAATAGAATAACTTCGGCTTTGGTTATCTCCATTGGACCCACAATCAGAACTCATGTAATTAGCATAATTCATGACAATTTAATGCAGTGAGTTCACATAACTTTTGTAGCTGCTTAATCATAGACTTGAACTGGGCTGCGTGAGCTCTGCGGTTGCAACCTGATAAGTCTGATCAACATTGTCAGGGATAAAAACGGTTAACTTCCGGCACAGAATTCAAGCATGTCTCGACCACCCAAGGGATATAGCCCATCAACGGAACCTACTGCATAGCCAACGGAAGGTCAAATTTTTGTGGCTGAATCTTTGGGCTGGAGAGTACGTAGATATGGTTGAGCAAAAGAAAGCAAAAGAGAGGAAAAAATTTCTGAACTCTTGGCCCGTAGGGAATTTATGTCCTGCTTAGGAACGGCTAACTACATCTAGTAGGTATATACCTATTAAGGTACTTCTAAAAGTACTTTGCAGATATGCTGTGAAGGGGGCCCACTTGCGACTGCCTCTTTGGGGCTAGAGTTTGCAGACTAGTACACATGTCCATTTTGGTTGTAGTACCAATTGCTACCATATCATATCGCTGCGGTGATCATGTCATGATATCGATGTCACTCCAGCGGCCAAGGACGACTTTCAAATCGTTAGCATAAATAGGCACAAGCTATCCCTTTTTCAGACCCCAAAATCATTGAAAGCAAAGAGAAATCAACTCTCAATCACTAAACATTTTCATGTAGGTACTAGTAATTACATCGTGATGTGACTTCTGAATCCCCAAGTTATCGCACTTACGCATGGTGATTTTCTATAATGGAACAAATTATGATAGGGCCCATATTTGCACATAACCACTTGATCACTAGTTTATGTTCGGAAATATTGATCATTAAGTTTGCTTGTCCTAGATCAGAATACCCGACATATACAAGACGTATTTATAATCGCGAACAGGAACAATGAATGAAATGGTGCGCGAATGGTTCGCTTTTTTCGCTACCCAGCCTTAGCACTCCAAGGAGCAGATATGAAATATACTTGATGAGAATGATGGATAAGGGTATGGGAGTACTGTAGAGTACTCTACAGGTTAACATTGGGGTGACACAAGCTAGCACCCGCCAACATGAGATATGGCGTTTGACAGGGATACGTTTGTAGAGTACTCCTACACATATCTAGTGATATGATAACAATGGGGTGCCTGCAGGGTACCAAATAGACTAAGAACAATTCAGCCGCCCACGTGGTCTTCTGCAGTACCTGCTAACAACACACTAATACTTCCGTACTAGAAGCGCGATACCGGTAATGTGCTACATACAGTCTACCCTTGCTATACCGGACCTCGCTATACCGGAAACCTTGCTATACTGGGTGGCCTCTGTCTGCGACATCTGTTCCCCATTCAAATCGCCCTTGCTACCAGACGCCCTAACAATTCCGGACCGGATAGAAATCTCCAGACAAGTACCCCCCTGCCTCCATACAAATAATATTTGCTATACCGGACACACTAATACTAATACATCTTAGACTACTCCATTTCACACTTGGCTGCCATCACTGCTGCCACCACTGCTGTCACTGCTTCTGCTAATGCCGTTGCTGCTACCGTACTGCTACCATCACTTGCTACAATGTTGCTCGAGTAATGGAAACTGGGCACTCCGTTGCTTCTTGCCATGTTCCGAGATTAATTGCTAACCACTTACCACTTTGTTTCAAAATACCAGACTAAGTAGATACAGCTACTGATCAGCTTAAAATAAGGAATTAAATACCTAGGATATCAAAGTTAAGTTAGAGAATAGTAATCTTACTATTTTCATCTCAAAAATGCTCATCAAATTCACTTAACTTTTCTTTAGCATATTTTGGTTCTAGTCAGTGTACATATTTGATGCTTCTTAAGCACACTTGAGGCCCGACGTTTTTTCTAGATTTCGTGACCGATGCATATTGATATCTTTGGCTGGGTATGAACAAGTTGATGTTTACTTCGTTCATCTCCTATTTCAGTAATTAATTGAAATTACCACCACCCCTGTCTGCCAAGCATTTAATTCTATACCGGAACCTTGCTATACCGGACGTAAATTGCCAGATTTTGGCGATCCGGTATAGCAAGGGTAGACTGTATGTGCACTAGGTAAATGCACGTCACGCTCAATTTAGAGCCAGGACTTGCGACGAGACCACATCACTTCCGGAATGTCATCAACGCGGCCTGGTTCCTGTTTGTACTACACAATACTAGGCTTGCCTGTGTCACCAGTGCCTGCCACCAACTGTCACTCATTGCTAAAGTGGCTTTGTGGCACTACAAAGGTGACGGGAAAACCCTGCACCCACAAGGAACATGAGACATTACCGCAATTTGACGGCTGCCTTGATTCTTATGTTAGCATACTGTTTCTGATAACGACTATGGCTGATAAACTGACACACAATATTAACAGTTGACAGCGCTGTGGATGTCAACACACTGAGGCTCGAGACGAAGTTATGCCTGAACAGGATTGTGAAGCATTGCACCAGTTCATATCATGTTATGCTTTGCCTCAAACGGATACAGCTAAGAGAAACCGATTGTACGGAGTGGATACATTTGTAAGACATCAGCCCTAAGTGCCATTATGATAGCTGCATTCGGCTGCCCCCTCCCCCCACCTCCCAAGCAACGATCAGAAAGGGAGGCAAAAAAAGTGACAAGCAAGAAGGCTACATATTTGTATGTACATATAACAATGTACATACAACGCAGTGGGTACATTTCACTCTGTCTCAGTTGCGTTACCCAAATCCCCAAATTTTCTAAAACCACAGTAGGCTACAGCAGTAATATAACGATGATCAAGGCTTAACCTGATTGTCCGTTTCTTTTTCTCATTTCAATGATCTGGACATGAGATTGTGTCAATGTTGACTGATATAACGGCTGATTGGTTACATATTTACTGATCAACAATGGACACTTTACAACCCAGGAGGGCAAACACTGGCATATCATTAGCAAGGAACACGTAACTAATGTCTTAGATAATAGTCAATATCATCAATATCATAACTAGGAACAAGTCTGAAGCAATTGGTTTCATAATCATAAACGTGTTTGCACCATTAAAAGCGAATAGCGCATACGACTTAAGCTATGTCTGAATGCTTTTGAACCAACGAGTACTCAATTCATTGTTTGTTCAAGGCTGAGTTTATACAGGTGACCCTTTTCAGAGTCCGATGTGTAGCAACATTATAATATTCAAAGTACACGTGACACAGGATGTTTCCAAGCTCGTAATATACCTGGTGCAATATGTAGAAGGAATCCGTGCTTTGTTTGACTCAGACAGGATAGGAGCTTCAATCAACGTAAAATAAGCTTGTATACGCCGGCAGGGCAAACTTAATTGTGAACCAGAATGCCATTGTGTAGCATCAACGTGTTCCAACAGCCGCATCTGACCAGGCCAGAAAAAGCAAAAATCATGTGGGTCCGAGGAATCGAATGATTGCACATCTACCCTATGCAACAGACGCTGTTGTGGCTTACCTACAGTGCGTAGGCAAAGTCTTTGAGACTATGCAATATGAGGAAAAGCGAGACGTGTATCCGAGTGGACGCTCCTTGCACCTCTTTTTTCAGTACTGTTCGAAAAATCAATATAAAAATCCATACATGCGCTAATGAATTGCAAAAAAATAATAGAACCCATGAATGGGCATCATAGAATCTAAATCCTTTCTCAGAATTTAAAAAGAAGTACTTTTGGTTGAGTTGTGTTTTCTCAAGGGGGGTCCTCCCGGATGCATGTCTCGTGACTCCAAGGCTTGGTAAAGCGCTTTTCCTTATACTGCATAGTCCCGAAGACTTTTGCCTACGCACTGTAGTATTGCGCGTGTGTATGACAACAAATCAAGCCGGAAGTTTATTGGGAAATTTTTCACAATAGGTATTAATTATATACAAAGGTTGAATGCAATCCGGCTTGATTAAATAGTTGCAGGCATTGCTCAATGATGTGCTTTTCCCCCTACTTGAAATCTCCCGAGTTTCATGTAAACAAAGCCACCGTTGTCATGGTAACGATGTGGCGCAGCACTACGATCTACTACTTCAACGTTGATTGAAACGACATTATCATCCTCGCCACTTTCTTCTTTGTGTAGCTTTTCAACGTTGAAGCCGGCGTTTACTTCATTGCATGTTTTTGAGTAGCTTATTGCATTGGATTAAGATGAAAAGCTGTCTTTTTTTTTATTGATCAATAATGTTTGTCATAACTTGCTCTTAGCCTCACGCCTAGTCTCGTACCGCCCGACTGGAAAAGAGATGAAAATTGGGAAAGAAGAAGATAATTGAAGTTTATGTGACTTGAAAAGAGAAGTTGTTTATTTTTCAGTGTAAAGCGAAGCGAACGGGGTAACGGACAGTTCCAGAGCAACGGCGACAGCCCTTTCTATGATTCCCTCTAGAACTAGGGCACAGGGCACATGGTACAACATGGGCATTCATTCCTTCGTGATGGCGACCCCAAGCCGATATCGATACCAGCGGAACTATCAAAACTGAAGCAGAAAATAGGTGCCAAAGTTTTCTCCATCTACAGTTTTACCTAGCTATACCGGACGACCCTAGACAGTTTTTGCAATTTACATACAAAAAATTAACTATACCAGACGCCCAGTTAAACCGGACCAAACAAAACTGTAGACTTTCAGATTCAAACTACATATAAACTAGTCAGCTAAACTGAATGAAGGCCAAAATCATGAGACTGCTTTTTGTACCTTCTATGTGTTGTTCTCTATATCTTGAATACAATGTTTGAAATTCCATAATATCCAAGGAGATAAAGAAGAAGACATCCCCTGGAACACCAGCCTCCAGACATATCGTACCTCTCAATTGGCTTACTATGCTCTGTATCCCCCTGGAGGGTACCCCTCAAAATTTGTTATACCGGACGCTATGTAGGTTAAACCGGACACAAAGTGCAGGATTTTGGTCGTCCGGTATAGCAAGGTAGAACAGTACATTTTAGCCGCAGGCCAAGGTACGGTCCGACCTTGCTATAATGAAATCGCCCCAAATAGTGTAATGTAAAAAAAACCCTAGGAAGTTACTTTTATCTACATGCAAATTGTTCTTGCTGTAATGAAAAGTGGCTGATGAAATCCATAGAAACCCCCTGCTATTTTCTTACCTCCTGTGCACCAGTAATTCCTGAGCAGCTCAGCAAACAGCAACTATGTCACTAAGTACTAGGGTTAGTTTAAACCAAGTTATGAATGTCTGTTTCTTCTGAGTGAGTTGTTGGTATGAATGCTCACTGCTTGCTAGTAAATATCTTGACTTTTGCATCCTGATGATGGATCTCAATCTACTCCTGATTTACTTCTAATTTATGTTCTTCTTCCACTATCACTGCTCCTTATACTTCTATATTTATTTATCACTACCGCCACTGTCCCATTCAAATTAATTTCTTAATATGACTATTGCAAAAGTCAATACAGAGGTTAATTAGTATTGAAAGTTGTTTTCAACTCTGAACTCAGCTGCCAAGATTAAATGACTAATTTGCCACAATTTTCTATACTGAAAACCTTGCCATAGTAGTGAAAACAAAGGGCCAAATTTTACGTGTTCATTATAGCAAGGTCTGACTGTAGTTGTAAAGATTGTTTCTGTAGTACAGACCCCATATTCAATAGACAACGAGATAGGACGATCCAAATGTACTTGGATGTACCATGCATGCATCATGTCATGCAGCAGGAAAGAAATTTTGAAGGGCATGATACCTACCCACACAGCCGACGAGAGAGGATACCTGCTTGTGCCAATTAGAGGCCTACATCTTCTCTTCCGAGGTACGCCGATGCAATGAATTGTGAGTACTTTACTGCTGCACACATCAGTAGAGCACCATGCATGTCCACACAGCACATCAAAGATACTAGTATTGCACTGAGCCGGGTTTAAACGACTTGTATAAACCCATCCATTATCTCCAGGCGAGAAGCACTTTTCTGTAACTGCGCAATTAGTCTAGCAAGGATTATGAGGCTGTCGATAACAACTGGCGCGGAAAGTGGCTAGTACGTCCAACCGTATCTGGTATGCTGAGCTCCGAGAGCACCTTCAGCTTGCCGTAATTAGTTGTCATGCATGCGTTGATTCAAGGGCGTCCTCGACCTCTCTCTTCAACGAGCCATTAATTAGATGCACGTGCTGCCGTCGTAACTGCACTATGCATGTTGAAGGAACCCTCGAGCAGTTATACTCATATAGGAGGATCCAACTAGCTCGGTAGAGCTATGATATTCGGGCTTTCTGCGCAGCTGACTCGACCCGTGCCCATGGCCCCGTTATCGGCAGCATCTCGAATTGCAATGTCGACTAGGTCAGTGGGGAATTCCGACAATCATAACCTTCTGTCAGCATCATGCATTCAGACAGCGCACCGAAATCATCACAGCACAGAATAGTAATAATGTCTTATCTACCATCTGTTCCGTGAGCTAGCTAGCTTCTGTTGAGTATCCAAATGAGATCAAAACTTATCTTGAGCCTTCCTGTAGATAACCTTCGGGATAACGCTGGTACCCCTATCTAAGCCCCTCGCAGTAACACCACAGCGCGCAATATGCTCTGTGGGGGTCAACACTTACCGCACCACGAGGGATTATGTTACCTTGTTATCGTATGGCCCTGGCAGGGCTACATATATTTGAAGAAAAGTACCCTGAAACGGTGTGTGTATGCGTATCTGCAAAGCACAGCTGGTATCAGCAGCTCAGCTAGCCTGGGTTGCTAGTAAATCGTTATATATGGTTATGTCATACCTGCTCTAGATTTTGATAATATGCAAAAGATTACAGATAAAGTGGCATGAAAACGAAATAACTGGGGCTGACTCTCAGGGAACATAATCTGCGTAAAGTAAGCACTTAGCTAGTGCATTCGGGAATGAAAAACTTCCGACCCAAGTCAGGTCCTTGGATTAGATGTTGCACTCGGCGTTCAGCATGCTGTAGAGTATATGCTTCAGCTTCGGCACCGCTTGTATCTTCCTCAAGGTTTGATAAGGTCATCTATCAATCTTAAGCACACTTAGGACCCCAGAAATAGCAGCTACTGAACACGGTAATGTAGCTACCATTTGTATTACAATAAACCTTGAACTTTATCTAAGCCAGACTAAACTTTAGGTGCTTACGTCCAAGCATCACAATTCGTTTTCACTTTTAATTTAACTTTTATTTTATTGAATTTAAGCGTGCTTCCGAGTCACTGATCTTGCAAGCAGCAGCACCCTGTGTTTCCGCCTTAATTCTATCCCTCCCCCCTGGAGGTAAAGTACTTTCACAATAGTCTCGTACACTTCAGCAAATACCCACTTGCCTGAAGTACGTCCTTATGCACCCCAGTGCCAGTAGACCCTGACGTGACCCAAGCTCTTGGCTCAACGCAAATCGCCATTCCATCCCGGTTTCCGATCTGGTGATTTGCAAATTGCAAGCATATACCATGTATAGGTATCGCTGTTTGAGTACATATTGAAGTAGTCGCACAGTGCGGCCGTTAACTTTCTTGCCTGCTCCCTAGGCCGGGACCAGCTTACGTTACAATCAAGCGTTGAGTTCTGACTGGCTGGCTTGGATCACGCTTTCATGTGTGATTTGTTGTGTGCACATGCACATGCACATGCACATGCACCTTCAACTCATGGCTCTCGCGCACGAGAACAATGGCCATCCTGCTTTGGTTCATAATCATGATCGATCCCATCCATCACTACGGCTCCGCATCGGCCATGCGATCAAATAGGAAATCTGCCCTTCCCGAAAAAATGCCAAAAGAAAAAATTCATAAATTAACACCGCTTTGCTTATGTGCATGCTCTTTACTGTTCTCTGCCCAGACTCTGCACAATGTGTAGCAAGCAGAGCATGATAGTAATTCTCCCAGCCTTTAAACCTTCTGATGCTTCTCATCCAAAAATAGCTTCCGGTCATCTATTTTATACTAGTAGCCGAACGGATGCATATTACTGCAAATGTGGTGCGCCAGACATTTCCCAATCTGGCACATTGTTTTGTATTACCTGGCATGCATGCAACACAATTCTGCAACCATCTTCCGGTTGCAAGGTACCAATGTCGATGGCGAGGTGAACTAAATTAGGTACAGTGAGTTCTTGTGCCCAGACTCTGGTACAGTGGTAAGTGCGGTGTAAAAGAGTACGGCTGTCCCTCAAGATGTAATCACATCTGGTTAAATTCTCCACCATGTATAAATTTTATACAATTCATGTGTGGGTATCCCAGGCAGAAAAGCGAACTAAAAACTATCAACACTCCAAGAAAGTGAGCCAATTTTAAACAACTGTAGAAAACATTGGTCTGAAAAACGCTGTGAAACGTGAGTCTTCAAGAGCATTAGAATCAAATCAAATCCAAGGACGACAGGAAAATAAAATAAAATAAAGTAAAATAAAATAAAAAAAGTAAAAAATTAAAATTTGTTAAAATATGGGAAAAATACAAAGTTATTGGTGGCCCTGTAACTCGCGTGTGAAATGTCGCTCCGTCAACGTTAACGATCTGTTGTTCATTATTATTTGCTAAACAAGATATTACCAGTCTTAATCGCATTGTTGCCACATCTTTACGCTCTTGATTACCATCTCACCTCCGTTTTTCCATGTTGGATACCAATCATCTTTTGCGTCATAGAAATCCTTCCGTGCACTTTGACTCCCATCAACCCAAGGCTTGCCGTCAACCCCATTCTCGAACCAGCCATTGGTTCCCCCGACGGCTACATTAAGAATTAAGTAGAAAAACTGATCAAACGGAGTGCTTCGTCTACTAGTCTGACTCCATGGGTCAAGTAATCTCGTTCCGTTCTCGTTCGTCAGAGGGAAGTGACCAGTCTTATAGAGGCCCTCTTCTGGAAAAGGTACATAAAGGACTTGAAGCAATCTGGAATCCACATATGTAAAGAGGTAATTCTCAGACCACTCAAGCCCAAATGTGTGAAACTTCTTCGAATAGGTTGTATGAAGCGCTTTTCTCTTTCTGTTGGTTCTCCACCATGCATTATTTGCAGCGTCAGGGCCCAGTGAAGCGCAGAGGACATAATGTCATTCCCTCCTTGCTTATGCCAGTATCCGTTGCCCCTACTTTCCATTATGTCGATTTCTCCACTTCGAGGCCATTCCCCATAGGTTTTATTCACCGGCAGCATCCAAATCGCGGGCCAGAGCCATTTTCCCTCTGGTGTTCTTGCACGAACCTCGACTCTTCCATATCGAATGGAGACAGATTTCTTCGTATGTATACGGGCGGACCGGACGGGGTTAATGATAGTCCTATTGGTCATGGACGTTTGCGTAACGCAATCACTGGATTTATCTGAGGAGCAGATGCCCATGGCTGTGAGGTTTAGGATGTTGTCCTTCAACAATAGTTCTGGATCAGTCAAAGTGGGGCGGATATGGAGCATTCCATCCTCCCCAACATAAGAATTCTCTTCATATGGGGTAGTGAATTCAAATTGGCCATTGCTGGGTACCAAAGTTAGTTCACAATGAGACATTAACGAGAAAACTGAGGGCCTTACGCAAACCCGCCCAGTTCCACCTCTCTTGTCCATATATTCTCACGGAATCCTTCACTCCAATCCTCCATCAGTACTTCACAATACTTGTGATTTATCACACTAGATATGCCGTTATAAACCAAGAAAGCGGCGATTCCCAATCCAATAACAATTCCCATCAAGGGATGATTGTGACCCATTTTTCTCTGGGATCCTTGCGTTCCAACCATGGTTTTTGAATCACACTTTTGTCCTTAATGCGACGGGAATGGAAATATCTGTTTCGCAAGTTTCCCTGGAGCGAGGTGACGGAGGTAGCTGCTGGTGAACGAGCGGAAAGCGGGGTCACCGGCTCAATTGGGTCGGCGAACGGAGATACTGAAGGTGGTCGAGAAGGAAGCGCCGATGATGATGCTTGGGGGTCAGGTGGTGCCGAAGTGAATGTAATGGATGGATTTGAATCCCGAACGGATGAAGTGGTCACAGATTCTCCAATCTTCATCCCCTGCGTTCGTGAAGCCATCATGATTTTGATCTCTCGACTGCGTGTAGATAGACCGGAACAGAATGACTATTTCGAAAGAGCAGAAAGGATGCTGTGGAGGCAAATGAAAGAGATATGAGCTTAATCTGTATGATTGCCTTGTTGGGCGACTGCTCATGAGGAGGGTATAGGATGAGAGGGAAAATCCAATGTTTTCTGAGCTGACAGGGATATCTGGCCTAGCAAGGGACAACTCCAACACTCCAATCACAGCGATAATATAACTTTAACCCCAGTTATGACCCAGTATCCAGCGCAAGTGGGGGTCTCGTGGCTCACGATCCACCGTACTGAGCTACCTAGACCGTACAGTACTCTGAGAGTTGGAGCTGCTAGCTAGATTGGCGTACGTGATTAAGAAAATCCAGTGAGATCCAATTTAGATCCCGGGGTGATTGATGGTTGATCTTCTGATATGCTGTCCCTTTTTTTCCCCTTATTTTTTTCACTATCTTTTATTTGTTTATTCCCCTTTACTAATATTTCGGGAACTTCATTCCTCTGATGCATAAATCAACTCGCAACACCACAGTAACATTGGGCAATTCTTCGGGACTGCGGCAATTCGCAGAGATGCGCTTGGCGGATCTGACGAAGTCTAGAAGGCAGAACTTCCGTCTTGCCAGCTGCAGGTGTTGCACCGATTTTCATGGCCTATCCAGATATTAGAATCCTATTCCAGTATCAAGCCAGCGCTGCAGCTGCTGATTGGAAAATGAAAGAAAGGATAATATATAACCACGAGAATAAAGCAGCGGCGTCCTGTGGGTGCAAACCAGAGCAGCACCCCATGCCCAACTGCGGTCCAGCTGGCAGATTTTGCACGCCATGGATAGCAACAACTTGAGCCGAGAAAAGTTTGTTAAGCCCCCCAATCCGTCTGGCCTAGCCGTGGCATTTTAGTGCTGATGCGACCCTCCGGAAATTGAGGAGTTTGGGCTGAATCTTCGGACGGAGCATGGGTTACCATTCCGAAGGCCATAGGTTTGTATTGTAAGCCTTTTT
The DNA here is from genome assembly GCA_015179045.1 of Kalaharituber pfeilii. Lineage (NCBI taxonomy): Eukaryota > Fungi > Ascomycota > Pezizomycetes > Pezizales > Pezizaceae > Kalaharituber > Kalaharituber pfeilii. The sequence goes on along the minus strand of WHUZ01000006.1, from coordinate 464,886 downwards.
CCTGGGGCTGACCAACTCATGAGAGGTAGTGATTGAGAAAGGCTCCTCATAATCATGCACTTCACTTTGCTATGCATGGCAGTACCTGTCCTCGACCTCGCGGCTGTGACCGGGTGCTTGCAATTGCATAATCTTGGGAGGGCATATGTGCTTACTCTCTCAGAACTGTAACTCTATCACCGCATGGCACCCTTCCCACTGGAAAGGCGCTTACCTTAAGTATACAATATTTTGTTTTTATAACGAGACATGGACAACAACAAGACGTCGCGCCATCCTATCCTTTATGGTCAGTCTTGAGACTACAGTAGGTATAGTTCGTATTCGTGATATCGATCGCTAGCACTCGCTTGACCTTGGCACCTACTTGTATCTGCTCATAGAGATGTAAGCATGACAGCTTGTCCTGTCTAATACAACTTGCTGCGACTGTCACGACGTGTTGTGCTTCTCTTTGCTCGTTTGCTAAGCAATGTTGCCAATCTCGACAATAGCCGCGAATTCACCTTGCGCTTGGCAACCATTAGCGGCGTTGCAATTGGCTCCTTCCTCTCTCGTAGTAGCGCTTGTGACACATACCAGATTGGGATAAATGTCTTCACATTTGCCGAAAAGGGTAGCAGGCGGGTTATGAGACTCGTTTCACACACTCCGCCTCAAACGTGATGTTTCGACTTCGAGTCTGCGTTGCAACATAACATCCTGCCTTAAACTTGATATTTCAATTACAGTTTTCCCTTGCTATACCGGATGCTCTCAGGTCCATTCCCATACAAAGCCCTCTTGCTATACAGGACGCACTAAGAATACTGGACCCGGACAGGAATTGTCAGGCACTTACCCCTATGTCTCCATACAAATAATACTTGCTATATAGGATACACTAATACTTATATGTCCAATCTTGGCTGCCCTACCTTTACATTCAACCTTGAGCATGTTTACTAAACTTGACTTTACATACTGTACCAAAAAATGCGATGTTATTACTTCGGTATGCATCGTAGCTTAACGGAACTACCACATTACATTAGTGAATTTCAAATTCAAAAATTGCCAGCTGTAAATAAACCCGACTTGGTGTACATACACTTTCCCTGGTATTGTCTGCATTACATACTATGCAGTTTGTAAAATATGCCCAAATCTTATAGTGCTAGAGCCATTTCGTAATGTACTCTGTACCAAATTGTATATTATCATTATTACATATGGTATTCATACACTTTGCTGTGCAATCTATAGGTCGAAATCAATTCAATAAGAGGCAACTAGATGCAGCAGCTTAACATGTGCCATGGCTTGCCCGGATCATGGCCCGACGCCCGTGTCTCCTAACACCGACAAGCCTACAGTTGCCGGCAGCTAACCAGTTGCTGGTTATAGCCCGCCTGGTTCCTGGTCTTTCTCTCTGCCCTTCCTTACTGTTGTACTTTGCTGAGCTACCATAGTCTGTCCTCCGAATATAATAAGGTAATAGAGCACCTATTTGTCAAGAGACTGGGATTGCACATCCTCTGGTTCGGGGCACTGGAAATGCTCAGTGTTAGGGCTCAAGAGGTATTGAGGCTTCTACTGGAGTGGTTGTGGTAACTATCATTATTGGTACTATACTAATCTACACTACCATGGGGCTTTCACACCCACTTATATGGACCCCCCGACACTTCGAGATTTCATCCAGCACTTCTTCTTAATAAACCTTCTTTACAGGAACCTTTCCATGTGAAGACTTGATAGGAAACGAGCTGATTTCTCAATACTTTCTCATAGCTTTAGCTCATCCCTTTCCGTTCAATCCGATGTTTTCCGCTACTAGTAAGATAGAACAGTTGTTCTCCACATGGCTATCCCTCTATACTTTCTCATAGCTTTGATTAATAACTTATTCTCTAGATCCGGGATTTTCAGGTCTCACCATGGTAAAACAGTTTCACAAAGTTTATCTCAAGGGCTAGTAGGTCTTCTTCCCATCCTTCACTCCCTTCTCTCTAATGAGTTTGAGGTGTGTTACCTTAACGGATCTTGATTTCTGTCTGGAGATTCTAATCAATCTGAAAGGTATCTTCACACTATCCTTAAAGAATATACCACTAATAAGATTACAGACCTCTATTCTGAGCCTATTACAACTCTCCGTTCTGAGCCTATCACAGCCCTCCATTTTGAGCCCATCCTCCTCCGTTCTGAGCCCATTACAGCCCTCGCTCTGAGCCTATTCCCCTACGTTCTGAGTCTATTACAGCCCTACGTTCTGAGTCTATTACAGCCCTACGTTCTGAGCCTATTACAGCCCTATGTTTTGAGCCTATCCCCCTCCATTCTGAGCATATTGCAGCCATCCGTTCCGAGCCTACTGTTTAAGCTCAAACTAGGTAGCCAATGTCATTGAGCAAATTTGAGTAGGTTTTTGCTCCGCAATGATGTTCAATACAATGGCTAATAATTATCTCATTATATATAACTTTTAGATCCTTTCTATCTCATGCTAGCAAAAAGACTGACATGTAAGTACATCATCATTGCAGTAAAAGATTCCAACTAACTAATTCTACTGCACAGGATATATAAGAGTTCTTTGCTTCACACTGGAGTCCATCCCCTCCCCGTCAGCCCATTTATCTCCCCATCACCTTCTCTCAACTGTCCGTTGGTGCAACCATTCTTCCCATCGCCTTCTCTCCACTATCAAATGGTGCAACTATTCTTCCATAACTTCTACAGTCATGCATGAATGAGGGGCTAGAATAACATCGTTCCATAAAGTGCACCCCCAGCATGGATAAAACTTGCAATCTAAAGATAGCGGTGAGTTGTTCTATCCTTTCTAACTACTGAGTTCTATTTAGGTAACTTTAGCAGATTCCTATGCATACATGGAGATAATTGAAGATAGTTATAGGAATGAAGCTGGTTATGGGGATGAATGTGAAAGTAGATAAGCATATACCCAATCATTGTATGATTAGTATCAGCTTTGCTTGCTTAAAAAGCTATACCTCATTATCTGTATGCATTCTATATCTTAGTACATGAATACAATTGAATATCCAATACAACGTACCTACAATGCATGATTTGCAATATATCCGATATATGCATGATACATCTCTCCCAATATATGTATTGAACCTGAGCCGCATTCTTCCTAGTAGATACTTTCCTGCAAATGCATTCTTTGCTGTATGTACTTTTGCTCAAACGTATTCTTCAGTACACGTACTGTTCTTCAAATGTACTGTCATTTTGCTATACTTGAAATTCCATGAAGTTCAGACTAACTATATAGTTGCCAATGGGTAATGTACTTAAAGCGAGAAGGATACCATATGTATGTGGAAGTGGAGAATGTAAAATAAACGATACAACCTAAGGTACATCCAGAATAGATACTAAAGTTACGCATATACATATTCCAACCATTGCAGGATTCAAATGGAATTGTTGGGATTATAGAATCAGCCTATACTAATTCATGAAATACGTACTCATAAGATACATCATTCTTGCCAAGAAATTATTGTACCAATACGTGGATTAAATCAATTAATACCCGGTTAGCGTGATAACCTTATCACAACCAGATCATAACTATATCATAGCAATAACATCACCCTTTTTGGTACAAATATATGCTAATTAAATTAGGTTGCCATTTGTTGATCCACTTCCCAATTAGGCAATTTCTATTATTGTTGCTGCCCATCCCTATTGTATTTCTGCCAAGCATTTTATTTTATAACGGAACCTTGCAGATCCGGTATAGCAAGGGAAAACTGTAAATCTCCGGAACATTCGTTTAGTTCCCTCTTTTGAACAACAGGGTATCCATGCTCTAGAAATGATCTAGCTCGTAAATTAACAAGTACTTACCAAGTCGGCTGCACAAGTAGACGTTGGCATTGCTTCGAGAAAATATGCGTTGAGATCGCACTGTGAAAACCAACGTAGCAGTCGAAAAGGTCAGGTTACTTTGATATTTGCCCCTCCAGCATTTCTCTTTCCTGGTAACGATTCTTGTGGGCTAACTTTTGCCTTGCTGGCCGCAAGTGACTGGTTGAGGGTAATAGTATTGCACCACCAGACGATACGACCAAATGCCGCAAACCCGCTTCACAGATACCGCATATTACCTAAATCTTGCACCCCTCTCCTCGATATCCGTAAAGGCAGAGACTACCTTTTAATTCGTTCGTACTAATGTAGACCCTATTATATATATTGGGCTCGGTCCTAGAAACGCACACAGACTGTATTGCCACAGCTTGCAGTGAGTATGCATGTGCAAATCTAGTTCACCTATGCTTTGTAGTTGGCTACTAAATGACGTGAGTTTTCAGAGTTTGTCTAGGAGATAGCAAGCCCAACGTTGTATACCCTATTCAAACGTTCCTTGCATGCGCACCTAATAACAGCATCCTACTCGAGGATATTATAATTATTCTTGGAATAAGATTCATAACACGAGGCACACCGCCAGACAACGCACGTTTCTCACCAAAACTGATCACTTGGGAGCGCATATAACTCAACAACCGGGGCGGATTTTTCTATCATACCCTCTTAGAAGAGCCTAAATCAAAAGGCTATTCTTCACATTTATTGCTCTGCAAATTTTCTCATCATGTCTTAACCTATATTTTCGCCGCAGTATTGTCTGTATTGAATTCAACAAATCACACCTGAAATAAATTTGATAAAAGTTCTGAGGCACATGGGTATCAGATTTTTACCCTGTCCAAAGTTGAATGGCATAAGAATGTATGGACCAGGCATTTAACAAGAATAAGCCAAACAAAAACATTTTATATCGAGAGACTTATAGAGAGGAGCTGCTGGCCACAATGCTAATAGTTATTGTAAGGAAGGTTGAAGGAGTGCAGTGCATCCTATTTTCCCGAGTACTGTCGCTTACGCATTAGTAACCGATTTCTTGCTATCCCTCCTCCTACAACTTCCACATGCAATATCTTTGGCATCAGAAATGCTAGTAGCATCAGGTAATTGCAGAATATACAACAGTGCACCTGAATATTTGGAAGTTATTTGATAGCCACACTATCTATATACCAACTTTAATTTATTGACATGCAGAGAAAGTAGTATCCCCCCCCCCCTTGCATAACTCAGGATAGCTAACTTAAATAGTAATAGGGTAAGGTTGGTGTAGATTTCTGTGGCCTCCAAAGCAGTTGCTGAAATACCCGAAAGCGTCAATATGCATTACTGTATATATACATCCTGCTACAATCAATATATTACTCTATAGGCAGCATTTTCATACTCTTGATATAATTAAAAGTATTTTACATAGAAAATATGTACTAGAGTAGTTAGTATATGATGAACTAATTCTTTAACAACTATATTCTATCAGCAAGTATAAATTTTATACCAAGTGCTACATCTCAATACTAGAGTACTATTACTCTTTATAGACTATGTTCTGAGTGCTCTGCATATTCTAAATGCCCGGATATTCCGGTATTGTAAGTATCTTAAGTATTCATATTATCCTCACTATCATAAAAATTATAGGTGTTCTTAGCCTAGTTAGGCAATTCCTCCTAGTGTACTGTTTTAAGAATACTAAACAACCTGATAGAGGTTCTTACAGCTAGTTATTATAGAACCTATAAGGCTATTATAGGACAGTAAGTATCCAGATTCAATCCTGTTTGCTATATTACTATATGGAATACTAATCCTCATTAGTATTGCTGTTTTATAGGCCTGCATGGTAGCGATACTATTATCCTTGCCGTTCCTATCAGCCATTATATATGCTATCATTGTTGACATAGCAAGAGGCTTATCTCACTCCTCAATCGCATCAGTCAGACATATACTATTGTAGCTATATACCATCATTGGTATAGATACTTATTAGATCTACCAATCCAGTCAATCTTGCTATAGGCTGTTGCACTCACGAGAGAATTTTTCCGGCAATTAATCCTGTCATCCTATAATATACTGTAGTGTTCTTGGGGGTGTTTTCCTAGCAGTCAATGCAGCCAGTCATGTTATATGCCATTGTAATAATTATGAGAGTAGTTTCAAAGCTAGTAATTCTAGTACATGCCGTTGCTATTGAAAGTAATAGGAGGGCATATTGGTAGTTTTGGCACTTCCGGCACTTTCGGGCACTTCAGCAACTGCTTTTGAGGCCATGCAAATCTACATCAACCTTATCCTTTTACTAGCCCGCCTTCTTTTATAGTCACTTGAGAGTGCGAAGAGCTATAGTTGAGAGTAGTCATGTAGTATTCAGTGTATGCTCTCCTTTGATACTAGTATGCAAGGGGGGAGATAGAATGCTACACTTCCTCTGCATATCATTGGATTAAAGATGGTATATATATAGTGTGGCTATAAAATATTTCATAATATTCAGGTGCACTGCTGTATATTCTGCAATTTAATGACCGTTCAGATCCTCCGTGTACGGTAAAGCAACAAGTTACGGCTGGTACTGGCAGTTCCTCACTCGCCACCCCACAATCAATGACAAATATGTTTAATACCTTGAAAGAATAAGGGTAAAGCAGGGCATGGATGTAGTAGCTCAACATACATTTTACAAGACATTGCGTAATACTATTTGACATTACCATATTACTCCTGACAATCTTTGGAATTGCAGTGAGAAAGGAATTATTATGGAAAATACTCATAAAAATCTTCGCAAGTCAATTGTGCATGCCGGACCTGGTTGTAAGGTCGTAGTCACGAATGGTAGTCAAGAGTTCATCACAACTGTGAATGCTGCAGGCAAGTATTATACTACCATTTATTATATGGCAGGCAAAAAGTCTTCAGCATAGTTACTATGATGAGGATAATGTGTATAAGTGGCCAATATGCTCTGGTTACTTTAGGAGCGGGTATATGTATAATGGCCTAGGTCTTGAGTATATGAGGTGCATACATGCCCTCATACTGCATCCTCTGAGCTACTGGCAGCAACCTCCAAACCAGCAACAACTCCCTAGAACCTACTCGAATTACCAGAAGGGTTGGCACCCCAAACTTACCCAATGCCGAAAGTGTACCTAGCATTTCTGCTAACTCTAAAAGCTTGCTGCACAGGAGAAGATTGCAGCAGTAGCCGCAAAGGAAAAAACGGCAACAGAGAAGCTCGAAAAATAGGCAGCCGCTACAGCCAAATAGGAGGTTACAGCAGCAGCTCGTGTAGCAGCAGCTGCTGAGAAAGCTGCCAATTTTGGGCGGGGGCTGTGGGTGCGGACGTGGGCGAAGCTATGGACGAGAGGTTCTTGTAGTTGGTGTTGGGCGAGGGTCGGAGCTCATGTTAGAGAGGGTGCGATGGAGCCTTCCAAGTTGAATTTTGCATCACTGGAGCAACTGGAGGTGCATGGAAGAGAGATGGCGGCTCCCACACAGGCCTCTACACCTATAGACGGGAACTAGCTGAGTCGGAATTAAAGTCCTTGGAGTCAGAATCGGAGGTTGATGAGGTCGAGGCAGCCATTCTAGTGTGAGAAATGGAATTTCGACTATATATTTGAAGGTGCGTACAGTGCCATGCTGCAGGTCTTGAGCTTCTGCTAATCCTATGTTATAGTACAGTGTTTGGTGATATCATCATGAGCAGCACTGTGATAGTGGAGGTGCTATGTCATATGTATGAGCTTATGGGGGGGGGCGGAGGGGGTTATTTCATAGAGGTGGTAAGATGTATAAAATTGTAGATGCTGAAGATGTAGCCTTTTCATTACTTTAGCGTACTTGGTTTCAATTTATTGCATATGTAACTTCATATATTCCTGGAGATAATATGAAATAATATCTGCATTTCCGGGGTGAGGAATGGTGCGAAATACTCCTATCCGCAGATCATTATCCTATCCAGCACTGGGTAGTGACTGAGGTTACAAACGAGCGCCATGGAATTGAGGGCCTGGGTCAATTATTCCAACCATATGAATATTTATTTTTCTGAGCTGCAACCGAACAGGCATAGGCCGAGTGGCGCGATACCGTAGAGGAATAGCATTTATACAGTCTATCAGGGACCCGCCCAGTCACGATGGTCATCACTGGGCGGGGGGGGGGGGCAGTCACTTCGCTGCACCAGTATGAGCAGCCCGGGAGATATTTATGAACAGCGGGAAGCATGTATGTAAATGTGCTTGAGTAAATGAGAAAACCATGAGTAAATGGGTAAATGGTTCAGCACTGTGATACTACTTGCACGGCACCCTTGAGCTGCATGTAAAAGGGCAAATAACCCCGTTGTTGACTCAGTAGCCGCAGCTACAGTAGAGTACGAGTACAGGCACAGGCTTTCGGTCGAGTCATCCAATTTGCTGCATGCGTGGCAGCGTCTGCCTTGGTGTGGCTACTGCAGTGGCCAATCCAGAGTATGATGGCACTTTTTCGTTTGATCTGCCATTGCAGCGCGCAGTCATTGACGCCGGCCCCAGCCTGCTGGAGTGATCCCAAGCAGTTCCCCCCGCACTTCCCCGCAGGCATGTGCGGCACAAAGTAAGACACGAGAAGGGCATCGAAGGCGATGAGCTCCGCCCGCTACGCAGCCTGCTGCTTCGAGCTGTGAAACCAATGCTCTATGTTTGCACTTGCGCGGTATGCTTTGGCAAAATTGTTGCAGCTATGATATGCATGTTTTGTGAATCCTCGTGGACATTAGTGCAGGCGTCCTCATCCGCAGCCTTCAGCCTTGCCTTCAGCCCCCCCCCCCAGCCCCCCCAACTGAGGCTTCCAATTGGTGCCCGCTTGCACATCCCGAAGTGACTGGAGCATCCACATGCCTCTAATAGGCGCATCGAAAGGTGGGATACTGAAGCTTGCACCTTGCACCCAGATACCCCTCTCCCCCACATTAATCCCCCCATCGATATGCGTCAACGTCACCTTGCAATACTGTAGATTTCATCTATGTAGCAAATTCATTTTCGCCACTCGCCGCTCCACCAAGGAAGCCCCCCCCCCCACAATTAGGCTGACTACGTATACAGGACCAGCAAAATATAAATCACTCCTCAATTCCCCCTTATCCCCCCTTATCCCCCTTGTTCGCTGCCTTAACCCTTCCTTTCTCTGCCCTCCAACACTTCCTGCGGCTCAATCTAACAGTCATCTATTTGCTAGCAATATCACCGGTTGGTAATCGTTTCCTATGAAGCCTGAGCCCCCCACCAGCTAAAGAACCGCTTCATCTATTTCTAGCCAGCTTTCCGAGCATGTCTTATGCCATTCCAGTTTTTATCCCTCGCTGCTGCGGCATCTACTACCTACCTCCAATCTCCGTTGGCACTCATTATCCCTCCTCCTACCCATATTCCCGCCCAGTCAAAGAATCATGGATTCCTCTTACCCAGGTCACTGCAAATGCCCGAATTAGCCACTATTTTGCAAGCGTCACCCTAACACAGACATTCATCCCTCCATATGATGATGCTAGAAATGCCCAGATTCAGGAGGCCAAGTACTCATTTCCAGTATACCCCTCAAGCTCTGTTATCAGTTTCGTAGCACGAGTCAAGCTCAATGATGAGGTGGTCAAGACAGTGAGAGGGATTGTTAAGACAATTCCGCAAGCCAAGAAGGATTACAAGGAAGCGGTTGCAAAAGGAGAGACCGCAGGTTATCTGGAGCAGGTGGAGGGTGACATCTTTACCATGAAACTTGGGAACATACCCAAAGCCACAGGAACTTTGGTTGAGGTGGACGTAGGGTACGTTACAGAGCTAAAACATGACAGTGAAATAGATGGCATCCGCTTCACAATCCCAGTAGCAATTGCACCAAGATACGGAAATACTCCTGCAGATGTTCGTGCAACCTCGGGAATGAAAGTTGCAAATGGGCTAGAGATGAATGTGGAGATTGATATGCCCGGCCCAGTTGTTGGTGTGCAGAGTCCCAGTCATCCTATTGCAGTCACAATTGGCTCTCTTGGTACCTCAAACCAAAATTCAGAATTCGATAATAAGCTTGCATGTGCCAAACTCACGCAGACAACATCCTATCTTGATCGAGATTTTGTCGTGCAGATACTATGCAAAGATTCGGCATCTCCAAGAGCTATCCTGGAAACGCATACTACAGGGAATCGGGCTATTGATTCCGCAGCATTGATGCTCACCTTTGTACCAAAATTCGTCATACCACCTTCTCCTGGCCCAAAGAAGAAGAGGAAAGAGATTATATTCTTGGTTGACAGATCAGGTTCTATGTACGACAAAATAGAACCTCTCAAAGCAGCTCTACGAGTCTTTCTCAAATCACTTCCACCGAATGACGGGATAAGGTTTGATATCTGCTCCTTTGGAAGCAGGTATAAATTCCTATTTGATGAAACGTCTGGACCAAATCATGGAAGTAGGTTATATTCTCAATCTACCTTGAATGAAGCAATGGCACATGTCGATTCCATGTCAGCAAATTTCGGTGGTACTGAGATATATGCACCATTGAAGGAGGCCTGCAGCCGTGTCCTGAAGAGGAATCAAGACAGGACTAAGAGAATCAAAGAAGGAGTGCCAGGAGAGGAGGACAAAGTTGAGTGGGAAACAGAACTCCTACTTTTGACGGATGGAGAAGTATGGGATACAGAAAAATTGTTCACTCTTGTCCGGGAGCACACTCAAGAATGGAGAGTGCATGGAAAGAGAGCAGATGAGCGAGCAGGAATTAGGGTGTTCGCATTGGGAATTGGAAGGGATGTCAGTCATGCATTTGTAGAGGGCCTTGCGAAGGCAGGTGGTGGATATGCAATGACCGTTGGGGACAATGAGCGGTTTGAAGGAAAGGTGGTACGGATGTTGAAAGCTGCGCTAGGTGAGAGGGTTGGAGGTTTTGAGTTGACCTTCGACGGAATTGACCGTTGGAAAAGAAGCGTGAATGAGGGGTTGGATGAAGACGATTATGAGATGATTGACCAGCCAACAGCAACCACTGAGAAGACTCCAACCCCAGCAGCAACTCCAATTTCTCTATTTGACCCCTCTGCAGATCCTGACAGCGTTCATGAAGCAAAAGTGGCCTCAACACCCACCCTTGTACCTCCCACACTCATTCGCTCTCCTCATATTATCCCTCCACTGTTTGCCTTCAACAGAACTACTGTGTACCTTCTTATCTCTCCTCATTCACCATCAGGCTCACTTCCGTTACCGGAGAAGATCATCCTGAAAGCGGTGACCTCTGGTGGCACTCCTCTGGAACTTGTTATCCCTGTGACGAAGCTCTCAGCACAGAGTAGCAAGACTCTCCATCAGCTTGCAACAAAGAAGTACCTTGATGATCTCACAGAAGGAGAATCTTGGATACATTTTGCTCGCGGCACTGGAGAAAAGCTCGAATGTACATATCCAAAAGGAGAGGGTGCCAGGAAAGACTACATCAAACTTTACAGTCCCGATAGTGATGATTGGAACGAGGACCAATTCACTGAGCTTGTGAGGAAGGAAGGTGAGAGGGTCGGCGTCCAATGGGGTGTTGTAGGGAAATGGACTGCCTTTGTTGCATTGGAGGAATTAAGGGGGGGTCGGGTGGCTCAAGAACAAGAAACGGCTGCACAGGTTCCCGCTCAAGTCCAACAACTATTTCGACAAAGCCTTCAACAATTTCAACGACAAGCTCAACCACTGCAGCAACAGCAACAAGCTCAACAACAACAAAGCTTCACTCCGCACAATGTTTCATTCCTACGGGCTGGAAATAGCGTGTCTCAGCATACCGACCGTCGATCTACCGTGGGGGTGGCCCGGTATTCTCCTATTGCGCCTGCTGCCTCTTCTGCCATGCGGGGCGTTGAACAGTCATTTTGCGCGGCATCTAAATCTTTACCTATGGGAGCTTCATCCGCTGCAATGGACAGTTCCAATTTACAGGAGATAAGCAGACGAAGGGCGTCGCAATCTGCACCTCGAGCGCTGAGGGTATCAAGTAGGGTAGCGGAGAACGATGAACCGGTAGACGGGTTTGAGAATATGGGGTTTGCATTGTTCGATGATGACAGCAAACCTCACAAGCGGGTAAAGCACAGCCTCCGGCGTTCTCCATTTCTACCTGCTCCCGCTCCAGTACAGAACTCAGATGCTACTGCAGCGTTGATTGATCTCCAAAATTTTGTGGGCTTCTGGAACCTCACGAGTGAACTTCTTGGGAGATTCCGTTCACGAGATGTGATTGCGCAGTCGAGCAAGCTCAATTTGGCATCTTTGAGTGATGTTGCAAACAATGAGCTTGAACTTCCTGATGGGATTGATGCTGATGACCGAGCGAGGGTATTGGCAACGCTGTTGGTTATTGTGTGGATGCAGGAGAGGCTGAAGAGCGAACAAGATACGTGGGAGCTGGTTGTGGATAAGGGATTGGATTGGGTAAATTCGATTTTGGGGAATGTGGGTGTGGCTGTGAGTGTTCATGACTTATTGGTGAAAGCGAAGGATATTCTCGGGATTGCATAAGCTTATGGACCTCTTTTTTTTAAATCACTTTTCTTTTTATTCCCTTGATGCAGGGGGTGTATCGAAATTTTAGTTTGAATTGATAGGTTTATAGCTGCGGGATCTGAATCATTACTTGCTAGAGATTTGGAATGGAATTTGTGAATGATATCTTGCCCCTGTGATGCAATTCACATGTTTTTTTCTGATAACGTCCCTTCAAACGCAACTATAGTCATGAATCGATATTGCACGTTTGGGTACTTCGACAAATAACTTGATCTCTATTTGTAAACATTATGCCTCTGGTATCTTTTCTTGTTGATACTGACACCTCGTATCACTCCCTTTTTACGTACACACCTGTTCCAGCTGCCTCACAATACATGCCTCTAATAATGTTTAAAACCCAATGAGGGCAAGGTTTTTTTCTTTTGCTTTTAAAAATATTTTTTGATGGAAAATACCAAGCTAATAATCCCCCAAGCCCACTCCTGAATTCAACTACCGTAAGGAAACGTCCAGAAAAACACAAAGCCTGCACAGTAAGTCTGCCTATGTTCAATTTCACTATACTTCATCGTACCCTCCTGTCCTCCCTTATCCCATCGCTAGCCCCAAATAAACATTCCACCCCAGTGCCACCAAGCTCCCAAACAGGACCCTCCTCTCCACCGGGACCAAGGTAAACGACACAACTGCGACCAACGGCCACAACTTGAACGATGCGATCTGTAGCGCAGGGAAATCCGCAATCACGGCACGCAGGATGTCCGCCGCAGGAGCCCGATCTGCGCTGACGGCGACCCCCTTCATGAAGGCTAGGAAGGCAAGCGTGTTGAGAGGCCCACAGATTGCTTGGTCGACGAGGATCTTTTGGATGATGTTGCGTTTGGAGAGTTTTTTTGATGGCGCTGAAGGAGGTTTCTCGGATTTCTTGGGGGGGAGCGTGGAGGCGTAGGTCGGGAACCAGTGCTCGAGGAGTTCTTGCCAGAGGTAGTTTGGTGGGGTGGAGAGGAAAGCGAAGAGGGCGAAGTTGAAGAGGGAGGTGGGGTCGATGTTGAAGGGGGCCTGTTTGGTGGAGGAGGGGGGTAGTTCGTCAGATTGAGACCTTGAAACTGGAGGAGCGGGAATCAGGAGGTGGGGATTACCCCGGAGCGGTAGCTCCGAATTGTTTGTGCGAGGATGTTGGAGATGATGGAGAGGATGGTAGCTTGGATTGTCGCAGTGACGAAAGACATCGTAAAATGAAACGCGCGTTGCTGTTACTTGAAAGGAAACAACTACTGTTTTCGGTAGTCTCGTGAGAATTCAAAACGCTGAAAAAGCTTTTGCTATTTTAGGTTCCGCTAGTTTTTGGTCGTGTGTGCGGGGGGGGATGGGGGGGGATGGGGGATATTTCGATTGGAGGTCAGAGGTTGGCTTTCCTACCCGAATTTCGAAAAACTTGGGCCAACAAGTCGTTATGCTGGTAGCGAGTACAATAGAAAGGTTAGCCAAGTAGGGGGCTCGGCATCCACCTCTGTGTGTCTTACTATGTTGTACTTTCCCGATATCTAATCTATCTAATAAGTATAAAATTTTTCCTCTTCTTGGCGTGAAACTGGAAGTTTTCCGACTGGATAAATAGAAAGTGAAGCCTGGAGTTCATCCGATTTGATAATTCGGTGAAGCCTGTCTAATATTCAGGATATTCAGGATTGTCTGTTGGTAATTACTACATTTTTATTATAATTCTTGATTTTGTAGTGCTATCAGTGACACTAGTGAAAATCTTGATTTTCCTGGTTACGTAAGTATTTTTTTTGGTTACTTCAAATTGAAGTTGGTTTCTTATTTTTCGTTCAATATTATATCATACAAATATTGTCGTCTCCTATAATATTTTCACCTTCTATACAACCCAGGTTCTTATTTTTAATTCTAACTCCTTTTCGAGAAATTTTTGAATTAGCTCCTACTCAACAAGTCTCTAAATCAGCTTCTATTTGATAGATTATTGGATATACCTGCTCGATAAATCTCTAAATTTGCTTCTGCTCAATATGGTATTGGATCAATTCTTGCTCTATGAGCCACTGAATCTACGGTGGCTTTTACTCTTTTGGATAGGTTACTAAATTAGCTTCTACTTGATAGATTCCCTGATCAGCTTTTACTTGACAAGTTACTGGATCAACTCCTACTCGATAAGCTGCTAGATTAACTTCTACTCGATAAGTCAGTGAGCCAGCTCCTACTCAGTAGACTTCTAAAACAGCTCCTACTTCATAGGTCACTGGATCAGCTCCTGCTCGATGAGTCACTGTATTAGTTCCTGCTCGATAAGTCACTGGATCAGGCTTCTGCTCAATGAGTCACTCGATTAGTTCCTGTTCGATAAGTCACTGGATCAGCTCCCGCTCAATGAGTCACTGAATCAGCTCCTACTCAATAGATCTCTAAACCAGCTCATGTTTAGTAGGTCGACGAATTACTAGATCTGCTCTTGATCCATAGGCTAGTGGGCTAGCTGCTACTCGATAGTCCTCTAAATCGGTTTATATTTGATAGAGCACTCGATTAGCTTCTACTCGATGAGCTGCTGGATTAGTTCATAGTCAATAGGTTAGTAGGCCAACTATTACTTAATTAATATCTAAACTAGTTCCTCCTTAATAGGTTACTAAATCAGCTCCTGCTCATTAGGTAGATCAGCTCTTGCTCGATAGGTTAGTGGGCCAGCTCCTGCTCGATAGATTTATGAGCCAACTCCTACTTGATAGACCTCTAAACCAGCTCCTGTTCGATAGGTTACTGGATCCACTCCAGCTCGATAGGTTGTTGGATCAGCTTCTGCCCAAGTATGTCTTTACATCAGCTCTTGCTCGATAGGTTAATAGACTAGCTCCTGCTTGGTAAGTCAGTGAGCTAACTTTTACTCGATAGACCTCTAAACCTGCTCCTGCTCGATAGGTTACTGGATCCACTCCAGCTCAATAGGTTGCTAGATCAGCTTCTGCTCGAGTAGGTCTTTAGATGAGCTCTTGCTCAATAGGTTAGTAGACCAGCTCCTGTTCGGTACATCAGTGAGCTAACCTCTACTCGATAGCCCTCTAAACCAGCTCCTGCTCGATAGGTTACTGGATCCACACCAGCTCGATAGGTTCATAAATTCATTTCAAGTCAATAGGTTACTGCATCAGCTTCTGCTTGAGTAGATCTCTAGATCACTTCTTGCTCGGTAAGTTATTAGATTGTTTTCTATTTAGCAGATTACAAAACTAATACCTGTCGAGTAAACTGATCAAAATTAGCTTCTACTTGGTAAGTTCCCATATTATTTAAACTAGCTATTCTATTCTATTCTAATCAACTTTTTTTGCGACTTTACCAGTACATCTGCTGTCTACTACGATTTCCTCCACTGCTTATACTACATATATACTGCTTACACGTTTCCATTTTATCCATCAACTATACAAGATGCCTCAGCTATATAGTGCCATTTTGCATACTTCTACCCCAATATACTCAATTCATACGGATTCTATACAAAAATCTATATATATCCGGCGGTTAGAAGGGGAAATTTGGATCGATTCGAGCTATAATATAATATCGGTGGATTCGAAGAAATCTTTACCATTGGATATTTACAAGTATTTTCCAAAAAATACTGGAATTCCAATACAGAATTCATACATCTTCGCCGATGGGATATTCATAGTGAAAAAAATCGATAATTCACTAAGTTTCCAATTACGAGCACTTCATATATCCCAGTATGTAATTTCTATTTATTGAATTTTATTACTACCATTATCTGCTAACTAGAGAAAAAAAAAAATAGGTATGGTAATCCGAATGACGAAGATTATATAGCCAAATGTCCTCAAGCTCAATCTTCGACTCTTAATATCATTGGAGTCGTTGGGAAAACCTTTGATGTTCATAGTGATATCAAAGATTATAATCCTCGGTCATTTGAGTTAAATACTTCGATTTTTGATACTCGAGAATCCCCTGCTTTATATACAGTCATGTGTTTTATTCCACAGGATACCAGGTTTCAAAATACTCCTTTACCTACCTCTCGAGCTCCTGTTTCTATTTTTGGAATTATTATAGGAATTCATACTCCGAGTAACAATATTGCTTTATTGCTTTCTGATATTGTTTTTTTGTCTGCCCGAAATGCAAGTGATTTTTCCAATACTACTACTGATGAAGGATTACAAGACTCTGAGTCCTCAAGCCCAAAACGAAAATGGGACAAGTGGAGAAAAAATACAGGAGTTGAACAAAAAAGCAAAAGGGTAAAAGTGAGTTCAGTTAATATACCTTCTTCATCTCCAATGTTATCAATTATAGTTTCATCGGAGCAGACAAATTCTACTTTAGTTGGACAGAAAAATACAAGTACGATGTCTAATATATCAGTGCCACAAGATATATTAGATATTTCTCGAGAGGAGGATAATATTTGTGAAGAGGGGATGGATGTATTATCAGTTTACACTAATACTGTTACTTCGTCACCTGAGGCAGATTCTTGATAGCAGTATGTTTTTTTTTTTTTTTTTTTTTTTAATATTAATCCTATACTGCACTATAGGCTATAGCAAAATTACAACCAATTACTCGATTAATTATTTAATTACCTACTATTTGATCGATCACTAGATCAGCTTCTGCTTGAGAAGCTGTTAAATTAGCTCTTGCTCGATAAGTTAATAGGTCAACTCCTATACAAATCAGCTTATGCTCCATAGGCCAGTAGTAGCCAGACTACAGTAGTAGTCTCGTGACAGTCAGTAGATCAACTTCTACTCAATTAATTCCTGCTCGATAAGCCAGTAACTAAACTCCCAACCAATAGATCTCCAAACTAACTCATGTTTAATAAATTATTGGATCTGCTTCAACTTGATAAGCTACTGGATCAGCTCCTAGCTAATAATTTAGTAGGTCAGCTCCTACCCAACAAATCTCTAAACCAGTTCCTTCTTGATAGGTTACTGAATCAGCTCCTGCTCAGTAGGTAGATCAGCTCTTGCTCGATAGGTTTAGTGGGCCAGCTCCTGCTCGATAGATTTATGAGCTAACTCCTACTTGATAGACCTCTAAACTAGCTCCTACTCGATAGGTTATTGGATCCATGCCAGCTCGATAGGTTGCTGGATCAGCTTCTGCTCGAGTATGTCTTTACATCAGCTCTTGCTTGATAGGTTAGTAGACCAACTCCTACTCAGCAAGTCAGTGAGCTAACTTTTACTTGATAGCTCTCTAAACCAGCTCCTGCTCGATAGGTTGCTGGATCCATGCCAGCTCGATAGGTTGCTGGATCAGCTTCTACTCGAGTAGGTCTTTAGATCAGCTTTTGCTCAATAGGTTAGTAGGCCAGCTCCTGCTCGATAAGTCAGTGAGCTAACTTCTACTCAATAGAGCTCTAAACCAGCTCCTGCTCGATAAGTTACTGAATTCATTCCAGCTCCATAGGTTGCTGGATCACTGCAGCTTCTACTCGAGTAGGTCTTTAGATTAGCTCTTACTCAATAGGCTAGTGAGTTAACTCCTGCTCGGTAACTCAGTGAGCTAACTTCTACTCAATAGACTTCTAAACTAGCTCCTGCTCGATAGGTTCGTGGATTCGTTCCAGCTTGATAAGTTGTTGGATTAGCTTCTACTTAAGTAGATCTCTAGATCAGCTCTTGCTCGATAGGTTCGTGGGTTAGCTCCTGCTCGGTAAGTCAATGAGCCAACTTCTACTCGATAGACCTCTAAACCAGCTTCTGCTTGATAGGTTAGTAGATTCATTCCAGCTCGATAGGTTACTAGATCAGCTTCTGCTCGAGTAGGTCTTTAAATTAGCTCTTGCTCGATAGGTTAGTAGGCCAGCTCCTGCCCGCCCTGCTCGATAGGTTACTGGGTCCACTCCAACTCGATAGGTTACTGGATCAACTTCTGCTTGCTCGAGTAGGTCTTTACATCAGCTCTTGCTCGATAGGTTAGTAAGTTAGCTCCTGCTCAGTAAGTTAATGAAAATATGAGCTACTCGGCTCATAAGAATATGGCTAATAATAAGAATCTACACTATTTAGTTAGCTAATAAACTAATAAGTGTGGCACTAGATAGAGTACCTAATAATCTATTTAAAGTGTACGATAAACCACTTAATAATATATTCTACAGTTAATAGTTATTCATTCAAGTACAAGTTTTTTAATATTGAATCTCTTACAAATGCCTATTCTTCGAACCCAACGACAGCAGATCCGCCGGCAGATCCGCCGGCAGCAGTCTCGAATATTACAACAGCAGATACAACAGGAGCATGTACAGCAACAGCAGCTACAAAGACAGCAAACTCGACGACAGCAAGCTCGACGGCAGCAAGCTCGACAACAAGTCCGACATTTACAACAAATCCGGCCACAGCAAGCACAACCACAGTAAGCACAACTACAGCAGGTGCAACCACAGCAGATACAACTACAGCAAGCATTACAGCAAGTACAACAGCAAGTATGGCAACAACAAGCACAACAGCAAATACGACAACAGCACATACAACCACAACAGGTACAACAGCAGCAGGTACAAAACAACAACAAGTACAATCCCAACAAGTACCACAGCTGCAACCACGACAGCAGCAACCACGACAGCAGCAACCACGACGGCAGCAACCACGACGGCAGCAACCACGACGGCAGCAACCACGACGGCAGCAACCACGACAGCAGCAACCACCACAGCAGCAAATACAACAACTTCCTTGGTGGGATAAATTACCATTGGATATCGAATATTTTACTATAAGATCTATATCTTGGTCACATATCTGTACTTTCTGTAATACACAACTTTTAAATACAGAAAAAAATGGGTGGTGTTGCGACAAAGGGAAGTATAATCTACCTCCATTACGTCCTTTACCTGCTACATTTCAGGATTTACTGCATAATAATTTAATTAATTTTTCTGCACTATCACGAGTAGCAAATAATCTTTTTGCTTTTACTGCAATTGGATCAACAGGAGAATTCATCCACCACCATGGACCTGCGAATGTAGCAATAACTGGACGAGTATATCATCGTCTTCTCGATTTAGAGACAGGAAACCATTCATTACGTTGGTTTTTATATGACAGTTCTTCCCGTGCATCAATTGGTGAACAACATGGTTTACCTAGCTGGGTAATTAATATACTTGCACAAACCTTACAGGCAGTTAATCCATTTATTATTCAACTACGTAATGCTATTCAAAAAGTTCCTGACAGACAAGAACCTCTTGCAATTGAACTAGCTATTCCACCAGGTGCATCAGAATGTTGAATCTCGCAAAATTGTCGTTTACTATAAAGGTCCTGTCTCTGCACAATTCATCAATATCTTATCTCCTCAGTATGAACCTTTACAATATCCAATATTATTTCCCCGAGGTGATTTAGGATGGTGTCTTGAACTAAAAAAGCAGAAATTAACACAATGCGCATATTATCGATACCGGCTACTTACAGAGCCTCGATTTCGGCAACTAGGTCACCTAACCTGTGAATATGTAGTAGATATGTATTCACGAGCAGAAGAAGAAAGACTAAACTATCTTTTACAAGGCCGTCAACAACAACAGCTACAATTTGGAACCGAATCTTCAGGATGCTATAATATGCTTCCTATCTCATTTTTAGGATCCCGTGCTTGGGCAGCAGAGCAGGTTGCTGATGCATTAGCTTTAGCAAGGCAATATGGAAAACCTTCATTCTTTATTACTATGACAACTAATCCTCATTGGCCTGAAATTGAATCTTGCTTACAACCAGGACAAACTGCTGCTGATATTCCTGAAGTTGTTTGCCGGGTATTTAAAGCCCGCTTATCTTCATTATTTAAGCTTTTATATCAATATTTTGAAAAAATTATATATATGGTACGAGTGGTTGAATTTCAGAAAAGAGGGTTACCTCACTGCCATATACTTTTCAAGGTTTACCCTGAACTCCCTTTTGAGAAAATTGATCAAGTTGTTGTTGCTGAACTTCCAAACCCTTCTATATCTCCAAAGCTTTATGACTTAGTACGAAGATTTCAGATACATCCTACTAACCATTTATCTACTACTTATAGTAGATGTAATAAGAATGGCAAATGTTGCTTTGGATTTCCACACCCAATTCAAGAAAATACTACTCTTAATGAACTTGGTCGAGTACACTATTGCCGACGATACTCTCAGGATCAATGGGTTGCTTCTTATATTCCTTTTTTAGTTAAAGCTCTTGAGTGCCATATTCATGTTGATATATATTTTACTGTTCATGCATTTATGTATTTATATAAATATTTGTTTAAAGGCCCTGACCATACAAGATTTTCAATTCAGCATACTAATGATAATACAGACATTGAGGAAGCTGATGAATTTCAGAATTATATTAATGGACGTTATTTATCATCTACTGAAGCTATTTGGAGAATTTTTAATTTTTATATTACAAGGCAAACACCTGCAGTTATAGCACTTCCTGTTTATTTACCTTCTCAAAATTTATATCAAATGTCTCGCCAAACTGAGATATCAAATGCTTCTGATCTTCTACGTTATTTTGCTAGACCCAAGCTTCCTCAATTTCAATCATTAACTTATATTGAATTCTTTTCCCAATATAGACATATATCTGTTAGTTCTCGACCAAATGGTATTTTGAAAGCTAATGAATGGTTTGAACAACCTCAAGGTATTGATTTTCATGGGCTGTCTTTTCCTTTACAAATTGTTAAAAAAAGAGTGAAAGGACCAATTATCTGTCGTTTAAGATCTGTTCCTCCTAAAGTCGGTGAGCTTTTTTATCTTCGAGCCTTACTTCTACATAAATCTGCATTTTCATTTCGTGATCTACAGACAGTTGATGGTATTATTTATTCTACTTTTCAAGAAGCTGCCAAAGCTCTCGGTCTTTTTGAAAATAAACATGAAGCTCATCAAGCTCTCAATGAGGCTGTGAGCTTATATTATCGTCCTAACCAACTGCGGTTTCTCTTTGCTCATCTTCTTCTTGATATACCAACTCCTGCTCTTTCATTATGGGATACTTTTAAGACTTATCTCTGTGCAGATTTTTTAGTTAATGTCCGTACAAGTACTACTACTCTTTCCGAAGCTGCTATTGAAGCTAAAGGGTATGATAAAGGATTACGGGCAATAAGCAAAATTTTATCAACACAGGCTGCGTCTTTATCACAGTTTGGATTACCAGAACCTAGAAATACTAGAAATTCGGAACTACAATTCGAACAACAAACTCTTCAAACTGAAAACTATTCCTATGACCTGTCAGCAATCCAATTAACTTCCGAGCAACAAACGATATTCAGTACAATTCTTCATGATATCCAACAACAAAACCACCATCATTATTTTATCGATGCACGAGCAGGTCGGGGGAAAACTTTTGCCGTTCAAGTGTTGATGAATTATTTGCATGCTCAACAATACATTGTATTAATTTGTGGAACAACAGCTTTAAGTATTATTATATATCCTAGAGGAAGAACAGCACATTCAGCCTTCGGAATTCCAGTTACTGAGAATAATACCGAACTCATATCAACAATTGGGAAAAATTCATTCCGTGCCGAGTTCTTAAGACATGCTCGACTTATTGTCTGGGAAGAATTACCAATGGCAAACAAAACAGCTTTAGAATGTGCTGACCAGTTATTACGCTATATAAGAGATAACGATATACCCTTCGGCAATTGTACATTTGTTGGCTTAGGTGACTTTCGCCAAGTTGGACCTGTTGTTCGTGGTGGTCGAATGTCTGAAGTATTAGCAAGTAGTGTCAAATTTTCA
This sequence comes from Kalaharituber pfeilii, assembly GCA_015179045.1. NCBI lineage: Eukaryota > Fungi > Ascomycota > Pezizomycetes > Pezizales > Pezizaceae > Kalaharituber > Kalaharituber pfeilii. Next base: position 442,602 of record WHUZ01000006.1, on the reverse strand, counting down.
CATTTGTGGAAAGAATTTATTAGCCTTGCTCTTACTATTCCGATCCGAGATGCTCAAGATCCTGCATATTTACAATGGGTGGATTCTATTGGAAATGGAAATCCGGATACCTCGAAATATGAAGTTAATATAGCCCACATACAGTCCTTTACAACTCACGAGGAAGCTATTGAATTCTTATACCCTATACCAGTATTATTAAATCCTGAAGAAGCTATTCGACGGAATTTCCTAAGTCCCTTTAATAACTCAGTACAAGAATTCAATAGTAAAATAATAGATATACTTCTTGGTGTCGCCTGTAAGTATTCTACGATTCCTAACTATATGTAATAGATATATATTAAATAGAAAATAGATACATACCATAGTTACGACCGAATTAAAGAAGCTGAAGAAAATCAACCAGGTCTCAATGGTCCACCACCTGCCAGCATTGCTCCCGATTATCTTGCACTCTTAAATGATTCTGGAATTCCTCCACATTCTCTTCACCTTAAGTCCTTAATGATATGCAACCTCGCACGCAACCTATCGATAGAAAAAGGATTAGTGAAAAATGCCCGAGTTATTGTTCAACGCTGCCATAAGAATTTTGTGGCTGTAAGGCTAATCTCCACAAACTCTGCAAACTCAAATCTAATACCACATACAAATACCGAATCTGATGCAGATATTTGCTTACCTCGCATCACCTTCACCTTCAAGCCAAAATTCTGCTCATGGAGTGTTGAACGTCGGCAATTTCCTTTGCGCCCTGCATATGCAACCACCATCAATAGCTGCCAGGGATTAACTTTAGATCGTGTCGTTTTAGATTTAACTATACCTGTTTTTGCTCATGGTCAATTATATACCAGTGTTTCTAGAGTTCGTAAACTTGAAGATATCGCAATTCTGAAATTATTACCTCCTAATCAGCCTGTTTCTCTAAATCAAAACACGACTACAAATATTGTATATCAGCCTCTCATTCACTTAAAAAAAAAAAAAAAAAAAAAAAAAATTATAAATAATTATTCCTCTATTTCTTCTACCTCTTGGTCGTTAACTACTATAACATCCATTTCCTTTTTACTAATCAATCCTTCATGATATTTTTTCCATATTGATTCCAACCTGTTAGATATCGCAAAACTCAAAACAATCTGCTCAAAACATCCTGAATTTGCCATCAACGAGGTCCCATGAATATCTTTAGGTCGAAAAATAATACAACTATCAACTGCTTGCTGTACACGAATATGGTATTGTGCAATATAAAAGTTAGCACCAACTTCAAAACTAGCAGTACCATTACCATATAAGCGTGATGTTGTCCATATTGGCAAATATATAGTTCCATTCTTTTCGTTATGCATATATCGTGCATAATTAATAGCTGTCTGCCCTGATGGTGGGGCAAAAGGTTGCCGCCAAAAGGTATGTTTCAACCCACCCATATCGACAGTATACCGGTCAACAGGTAGCTATCTGCTTCATCATACTTGCTAAAACTTTCGGCACTCGGAATATCCCACTGCTGAATAAAAGAAAGTACTGCTTCACTCATTTGTTCAACTATAATCGGATAATCCAAAAAAGATCCCAAATGATACAAACAATACTCCTAAATTCTTATATGCAGGTTTAAAAAGGGTATATCCGTATACACGAATGTAACAGCAAATATAGCAGTAAATGTAGGTGTAGACGAGACTATACATGCCCAACCGTGGCCGCAGACGTGTAGCCGCAGACGTGTAGCCACAAACGTGTAGCCGCAGACGTGTAGCTGCAGACATGTAGCCGCAGACGTGTAGCCGCAGACGTGAAACCGTGAACGTATAGCCGCAGACGTGAAACCGTGAACGTATAGCCGCAGAGGTATAACCGTGAATGTGTAGTCCTGGACGCCGACGTAATTGTGAGCGTAATTGTGCTCGTGGTAGTAGTATTTGTGGTGGCTGTATTTGTGGTGGTTGTATTCATGATTCTGCCTGTGTGGTATAAAATAGCACACTAAAATTTTTTTTACTACCAAGACAAGACTAGGTACCATAAGTACATGGAGAATAATGCTACCTATCCATCTACTAAGCCCCAAAATAATTCCCTACCTAACACAAATTTAAACACAAACGAGGCGGCCGGAGGCCGCGATAATCACTTGTATTCATATACGCATGTATCCATGAATCCTTTATACTTGGGCCAAGCCAATTGGCTTAACTGCCTCTCAAAAATAAAATAAATAAGGAAAAATAAAGTAAGCTCAAGAGAGACACAACTTTTACTAATCTCCACCACGAAAAAGCAAGGGGATTGATTTGGTGTTCTTTTTTTTTTAAAAAAAAAAAAAAGGAAGAAAGAAGGAAGGGAAAGAAAAGAAAAAGAAAGAGAAAAAGATTGGGAATTTTACATGATACTCCAACGGTCCGGCCATTGCCACTTTCATCTGTCTGAGAATATGATAGTATTGGTACAGTGTTCGTACAAGGTTTGCGAGGGGCTTGCTTATCGATAAGGAGACTGGCAGACAGGTCTGTAACTTTGAAAAAGTTATGATATTGGCAATAAAACTAAATAATGGCAGGCAGATGAGGGTAATGCCAACTCCCCACCAAAACCTCAGGCATACCCTAGTGCGTGTAGAGGCTAGGAGGTTCAATTCACTTCAACCCCTCCAGCCGCCGGGTATCTCCATGCTTGGTCCTCAAACTCCACGCCCGCACGAAACTTAGCCAACTTCAACCACGCAATAAAACAGAACAGTCTAATCATTCCTGCAGTTCTCCACCAGCTGTCGGCCCGCCCCACCTGCAACGTCCGGCTCCAACTATTCCTGCACCATCCTCTTTGCTTCCATTTCCTACCCAACCCTCCGAAGAGTGCTAATATCTAGATAAATATCCGGATAAATTTCAGTCCCACTTGTTACCAGAATGCTTACCCACACTATATGGTAAATTAAAAAAATAACCTTGCGACAACTTTTACACTCAGATTTCATGTTCCAGAAGGGCTGTGAATCGCACTAAAGCACTCTGCGCGAGATTATTCACAAAAAGATTAAGAACGAACCAAAGTTTACATCACCAATGTAAATAGGATCGAATTCATAAAATATATAAAAGAAAATGAAAATGAAAAAAAAATACATTGTATGGAATGAAGAAAAGGCCAAACTAACAGATACATACAAAGAAGATCGGTTATGCCAAACTATTGTGCCTAGTATGGTGAGGCATGAAGACTTTGTTTTTAAAACCTTTCTTTCTTTATAGGGGAACCCATCTCCCGAAGTAGAGGTCTGTATCAGCATCACATCTTCCACTCATCTGTCCTCAGCAAGGTTTCTTTCTCAGTCGTTTTTATGCATATCAAATCCACAGTCGTTCTTGCTGCCGGTGCCACTTTAGCCTCCGCACAGGTTGCCCCATGGGGTCAATGTACGTTTCTCAGTCCATTCGTTGCACAATTGTCGACCAATCACGCTTATTGACACTTCGCAAAATAGGTGGTGGTATTAAATACACGGGCCCAACAACCTGTACCTCCGGCCATGTTTGCACGGCCTACAACCCCTACTACTCCCAGTGCGTTCCCGGCACCAGCAACCCGTCTCCAACTACTACCGGCGGCGGCACTCCGTCTACCACCACCACCAACCTGGAACCACCCCTACTCAGAACCCAACAATTGGGGGCTTGAATGCAAAAATCAGGGCCAAGGGCAAACAGTACTTTGGTGTGGCACGTGACCGGAATACCTTGAGCATTAGCCAGTGTCAAGGCTGAGTTCGGTTCCGTTACGCCCGAGAACAACATGAAATGGGACTCAACTGAGAGTATGTTTTGGGTGCCCACACAATCTCACCTCTGCAGGGCGGGTAACTAACTTCTATTAGGCTCCCAGGGCAGCTTCAACTTCGGCAACGCTGACTACTTGGTCAATTATGCCCAGACAAACGGCAAGAAGAGGACATATTCTTGTCTGGCACAGCCAATTGCCAACTTGTACATATTATGTGCAAGCTCTTGTATCGTCATTATAGTAGCAAATCACACAGGAGTATCAAACATCAACAGTGCCTCCACTCTGACCCAGGTCATCCAAAACCATGTTACCACGAGCATGATCAGGTATAAGGGTAAGATCCACCACTGGGACGTGGTCAACGAGGTGTTTGAAGATAATAGTAATTGGCGTAACTCCGTTTTCTACCGTCTCCTTGGTGAGAGCTTCGTCGACATTGCTCTCCGCGCTGCCGCCGCAGACCCAGTAGCCAAGTTGTATATCAACGACTACAACCTCGACTACACTGGAGCCAAGCTCAAAATTGGTGCAGTTGGATGCATATTTCTTCGATTCCAGCTGTCGTAATCCTGCAGTGCTCGGAATGGTACAATTTTTTTTTTTTTTTTTTTTTTTTTTTTTTTTTTTTTTTTTTTTTTTTTTTGATTTACCAGTAGCCCCCAACCCAGCCCAGTTCCCCCTGCACACCACGTTCGTCAGGTTCCATTATTCCTGGACCCCTGTGGATAAACTTGTAGAGTAGAGCGGAGCACAAAGCACCTCATGGTGTGTACCCCAGTTGAGAAATACACCCAGGTGCATGGATTCAGCGCCCTCATATCCCTAGCACAGATGTAGACTACGAATGACCGAGATGCCTCTGGATACCTGAAATAATGAATACATTTAAAAGGTGGTGTATATGTGTGGCTTGTTATGACAGGCATCCCTCCACGCGCACACGTTTTGAGACGCAAGTCAACCTCGCAAGAGACTCTGAATAGGGTATTGGCAATGCTCAATCATTGAAAAGCCATGTTTAATGATCTATATGTACAGGATATGTATGGTCTTTCCACTATCGGTAAACATATACTTGTACGTCGTATATTGCACGGACGCATCCGCATCGACTGGCAATAATCTAGAAATGCCAGGAGAATCTCGCCTGAAAACACTGACCAACTGGGGTTGAAGCTTCCCCTGCATTGCCAGAACAAATTGGATAAAATGGTTAGGCTGAGTATCTCCCCAATGGGCTGAGGCCCGGGGCTCTCGAAACTGACGCATGTTAATGATCTAGATGTACACTTGAATGGCAAGCCGAGAGGAGCACACGCCTCAGTACAGTCGAACTCGAGCCCACTAACTGACACGACTCATCATACTGCAATCACACTCGTTCGGCCATCGTCTGCGCGTAGTGAAATCACTACCGTAATTCGGTTCCCTTCTCAAGATAGCCACAGCTCAGCTCATTTCCCCTGTCCCGTTGACAGATGTCCCCGACGGGATCCAGGATTCTTCATACTGCCTAAATACAAACCGGGGAAATATGTGGGGAGAGGCTAAACGGATAGCATCGTATTTAGCCGGATTTCCCAAGCCAAACGCACGGGTCGTACCTGAACATTATTTCAACTGGTGACCCTGCAATGCTAAGAATTCAAAACATGCATTGAAGTTTCAGGATGACAGTTTTTTACATATCTGTAGGTGCGTACTGTGGGAATCTTGGCACTTCAATTGCAACGGTGGGTGAACGCCTGGGGGAGGAGACTACCAAAGAGGGAAGGGGGTACCAGAAGGTTACGGGTATTTCTTGAGGGAGAGGAGGGGGCCTCCTCTGATCATCATCATCATCATCATCATCATCATCATCATCATCATCATCATCATCATCATCATCATGTTGAGGATCACAGTTTCACTGGGTTTTTTAGTCTACTAGGTCTTGCAGTTGTTCCGTTGTGTTCACAATATAGTAAACTGGTCTTCTTCGTTCGTCCTTTTACTTTTCGTGTTCTTATTCCCTTTCGCTGAACTTTCCTCTTGGTACCTCCCACAGTACGTAGTCAAATCCTAGTAAACAAACACTTCCCCAGTTCCAATTGCACCTCTTACCTAGTACGGTCGGAGGGTCGGTGCAACCAGACTCTCTTATGTGGTATCCCGTCTTGGCCATTCATACCGATGTTAGGTCTAAACTATCTGACTGCAACCAAACAGGGCCTACAGTCACCCAGACTAACTGCTGCTTTACACTTCAGCAGCTGCTGGCCCCTAATTATCTCAGATGACGTATTAATCCGTAAAGAATTGCGCTCGATTCAGAATCCGCGTGGGTCTTTTGCTTTGCCTATACCACAGCAGATAATGAGGATGTTCACTTACTCTCGGAGACATTGTGCGTAATTGACTCTCAATTGATATGCAGCTGCACGCAGGTTTATACGAGGAGGTCGCATGTGAAAGATGCCCTCTTCAAAAAAGGCTGTCTAGACCAGTAGTTGTGAACTGTACTACTGGGTCTAACTTGCGGAAACCCAATGCCATGAAAGCCATCAGATGCTCTATACTGATTTCTTGGCAATATAAATGGAGGTTCAAAGATGATTCCATTGAGTTCCTATTGATCAAGGCTGATAATCTAGCCATATAACCGGTCCTCGTGACAAGTTGTCCATAAATATTGTCGTTGGCAACTATCTAACATTGGGATAATCCTCCTCTTCCCTACGTACATATTGATTAATCCAATTTATGAAGTCACGGTTTAGTCTTTTTCAGCGACAAGGAACAAACGCCTATCTTTTATGCATAGTACTATAGCCAGTAATATTATTGAAGATAAAGGTTAAGACGGAGCTAGATATCAAGTAAACCTAACAAAACAAAACGAAACAGCATCTGGGTATACCTAGATTCGGGACGGCTTGGAGGCGATATACAAGCCATCGGAGACAAGGGAGGGAGGGGACCCCGTTGTGGAGCTCATGAAGTGGATAGAAAATGACTTTCCGCCCCGGGTCGGGAGTTGAAGTGACGCTGGTCCTGTGATTCTTTTTACTTTTTATTTTCCCTTCTTCCCTCACTTTTTTCCTTATTTTCCTTTGTACGTAGTCTCGCCATAGCCCACAGGGCGGCATGAGCCAAACTATGAATGAGACAGGCCTCGAGGTTTCTGTACAAAAGGGGCATCAGTGTTTGAATTTGGTAGGGCTTCTTTGAATACTACGCGCTGATCGTCGCAAGGTGAAAGTGGGCCCCGCCTGACCTTGGGCCATGGTTGGTGAATTCGAAGTTGATAAAAATTTTTCCTTTGCTAGTTTCCTTGATCTTGATACTCGTGGTCCTTTGCTACCAGATGTCTCGGTGTCCTCAGCATCCAATGCCTTGATGTCACCACTCTCTTGGAACTCATGATCTCCCCGCTTCCTTTTCCCCGCCTCCACTGAACTCTGCTCTCTTGTCCCAACATCTCCTGAAGTTTCTGCCTTGCTCACTGTCCAGCCCGAAGCCTCTTTACCCAGAACCCATCCTACCATTTCAATGGTCCCCGCATTAAACATCTCCTCTTCACTTTTTTCCTTCTTATCCAACCCACAGTGTTTCGAATTTTCTTGAATTAGCCGCTTTCTTATTTCCCAGACCTTTTCCACGAATGCAATGTACTCCTTCAAAGAATAGTCCATTTTCCTCGTCCACCCGTCTCCGCGCGAACCTTTGATAACACCAGGCTTACTGTCTTCTATGAATACCCAACGAAATGCTTCATCCGAGAACGCGGGTATCCATTGAGGGGATTGAGCTGCAAGTAAATAACTTGCTGTCGCTGGGCCGACACCTTTGAGGCTCTTGCTCAAATAGTTCAAAGCAGTCTTGATAGCGTCAATTGATGGCTTCTCGTTATGCTTGAAGCCCTTCAAGTGGCTAAAGGCCTCTTCTGTGACTTTTTCCACGGCTGAAGTGCTATTGGAGGTAACTAACGGGAGCAGTGTTGGGCGGAACTTTCCACGTTTCCTAGGATGGAAGTTCGAGTTACCTCAATATAAGTGCATGACATTAAAGGTAGAGTGGATTGCTGACATACGTACATCTTACACTTCATAATTTCCTGCAACTCCTCATGAGTTAGGTATGATCGCCCATCTTTACCCCGTTGTGAAAGCACAGTAGGGAGGGTGTTCACACGCCATGCATCCAACTCACCCAAGGTCTTCTGCGTTACCGTACTAGCTAAAGAAACGACTCCAGGCAAACGAATGACTGCTTCATATCTAGAGAGAACTGAGAGAAATGTAGACGGAGTAATTCCTGCTGGCGTCGTTGAGGAGCTTGCCATTGATTTTATGATCAATCTAGTAGTGACCAAGGTACCTGTTTTTATCGGTGTAAAGCTCCAAGGCTTTCTACAAACGGATAAATATGCCCCTCTGGATAAAGTCCTGTAGGTATTCTTGTGCCACTCTTATAGGCTGGAGAGTCCGTTTTTCGGTTCAATGTACGATATAACTGGAATCGTGCGATGTTAAGTGCAATCGGTGATTATTAGGCGGGTATGCTACTCGCGAAGAATCTGGCCCTGCGTGCTCACATGTTGTCTGCGTTCAGTGTCAGCCGTTATGATAATTACTTTGCATCTGTGTAATTGCTATCATCACGGGATTGGATTATGATATTGCACCCGCACGGGTACAATCGTAAGCCACATAACATACTTGTAGTTCTGGCTTGGATTGCAAGCACGTACCGTGCGGAGTTAATATATAGCAAGAACTGATAGAGAATGCATACCTGAAATCACCCTCATGCCGAGCTCAATATATATATTTGGGTACTTGAGCCTGCTGGCTTACAATTGCTTAATGCATGATTAGTGGTACTATCTACTCGTCGCCAGGAATTCCAAGACCAACAGCCTGGATATCACCACCTTTCAAAATTAAAACGACTTCCCAGCTTATATTTGAACGACCGATAACGATACACCGTTAAAGACAGAGCTTGAATTTGGCCCAGCTCAACTCCAGTATCTGCATCATTTCAGCGGCGCGTATCATTCTGATTCTGATTTAGCATGATCTTCGACGGAGCTTACTCACTATTGTTTATAGAGCTACCTCTTATAAAAGTTAATATCAATTAATGATCAAGATGTTAGAGTTGACGAGCAATGAGCCAAAGAAAACGCTACGTTGTCTCGTCGAATAAAAAAGACTCCAAAGCGCACGAGGCCATCAATCCTGGCCTCAGGCCTAGCCTGTCCGCGCCGGACATCTGAGTATTACGTGCAATTGCTAGCCGGAATACCTCGGTTTCTCACGAAAAATCTCACCTGCATGTTCTGGAGTGCGTTAAGATAGGCTGCGCCAGTTGCGTAAGTGATTGAGCCTGATCATCGATATGCATAAGTATCTCAGGGCCCAGCAGCAACCACTGGCAGACTGGCCCAGCAGCACTCGCGAGACTGAGCCCCGGTCCCGAACCAGACTTTAGTCAGCAACTAAGCGGTATTGATAGTCTGGTTCGATACTGACTGGGCCCATCCGAAGCTGAAGCTGGCAGCCACTACCCATTGCGGAAGGAAACCCTGCATAGGTGCTGCAGCCTGACCTGACGTGGTGCTTGGCGGCTGACTAACGAGCCTCATCCTCAGGCAGCCTCTTTTCTTTCTTTTCTTCTATCTTGCAACTTGTGGCCCCTTCAGCCCCTCGCTCGCCCGTTTTCCTTTCCTTTCTGGCCTTTTATGTTCCTCAAGCAAATTATCTCCGCTCAGTTTTTCTAGTTTGTTTTCCTCTGTAGTTTTTCGTGTACTTTCCGTTCTTCCTTTTCTTTGTCTTTATTTATACGGACTGTCAAGACGTGGCAAGAGATAAGCAGGAAAGTTCACTTATCGACAACTAGACGAAGAGCGGAAGCATTTGTTTAGCTTATACCTTGCAGAGCATCATGCCTTCCATCGCCCCAGCAGCTGCGAACGACTCTGAATACCAGCATATTCTCTCCAACATCTTCACTGCAAAGACATCACAAGCGTCGCTTGAAGCAGCTATTGCACTCTCAAACAGGCTCTCGAGTCTCCCTTCGTCCTCCCTCCACCATACACTGCAAGTGAACATACTACCGGTTCTCGTCAAGAATGCCCAGGATAAGAAATCAGCGGTAAACAGAGAAAGTGGATTGATTGCACTCGGGTCATTATTTGAGACGCTACCAACTTCCTCAGCAATGTCCTATCTGCTCTTGACACCAACCCTCTCTCAGGTGGTCTTCGACTCTCTTGCGGATACAAAAAATGGACCTGTTAAGGAGGCCGCCGAGTACGCTATTCAGGCTATCTACACTATTCTTGTCACTACTGCCGCTTCAAAGGTCAATCCGATTTCAACTGAACTTGGTGTATCCTACCTCTCCTCCATGATTCTCACCAACTATCTTACATCTTCAAAAGCAAAGCCCCAGGGAAAGATTGGCGCCCTAGATCTCCTGTCTAAACTTGCAGACAGGATGGTCAGTCTATCTGAGGATCTTGGTGACGACTTTGGTCGCGAGTTGATGGGTCGTCAACTGGAAGGCTTGATTAAGGGTGTGGAAGGGGGGTTGTTTGATGTTAAAGCAGATGTTGCTAAGGCTGCTGTTAATTGCCTGACTAAGTTAACGGGGCTTGTAGGAAATGAAGATGTCCGGCCGCACATGCCGATGCTGGTGAAAACTCTAAGAGAAGGAAGCCATCAAGCACTAGCCAAGGCTATTCATGATCTCTCTCAGACTACATTTGTGGCATTGGTTACTTCGCCACTGCTCTCTTTATTGACTCCAATTCTAGAGAGAGTACTTGGAAGCCCGCAAACTGGCCAGGAAGTGTTAAGGCAAACTGTTGTCGTTGCCGAAAATTTGACGAAGTTGGTTCATGACCCCATTGAGGCAAGAGAGTTCTTGCCCAGACTACTCCCAGGAGTTGAAAGAGTTGAGGGGTTTAGCTCTCTTCCAGAAGTTCGACATCTGGCGAAAGGATGTGTCAAAGTAATGAGGGACGCAATGAAGTTGAATGATGGGGAGGAAGACACTTCCAAAAGATTTACAAAGGAGGAGGTACGAGCGAAATTGGAAGAGCTCGTTGGTGCGAACATTCTGGCGGAAGAGAAGAAATTGTGGAATGATACTGTTCGAGATGTGATATCTGAACTGGTGAAGGATATCGTGGCGGTCAGAGAATGGGAGAGAGTCAAAAAGGTGCTGGTGAATTTATTGAGTGAGATTATTGAAGGTGGATATGATACGGCAGCTATCATTAGTGAAACAGTTGCATCCTGGTTTGAGGAGGAATATATTGTGAGTTCATCTGAACTACATCAATCTCGAATCATCTTTACTGATGTTCTTTTAGAGACGTTTTGGTGCTCTGACCGCTCCCAAAATTGTTCATAATCCTGAGGAGGTTGAAATTGTGAACGCTACATTTTCACTGGCGTATGGTGGTATGATGCTTCTCAATCATACAAACCTTCGACTAGTCAGAGGTCATCGCTATGGTTTATGCGGCCACAACGGTGCTGGCAAGTCCACATTGATGCGTTCCATTGCGGAGGGCAAGCTGGAAGGTTTTCCCTCAAAAGATGAACTCAGGACGTGTTTTGTGGAGCACAAGATGCAAGGAGAGGAGGGAGATACGGATATATTAACATTTATCAGCAGGTCGTTGATTAAGGCAGGGTATGTGGAAGTGGGGAATGATCTTAACAAAGTTAGGGAGGTTCTTGAACATGTCGGATTCGATAAACAAAGATTTGAACAGAATGTTGGAGCTCTTTCTGGTGGTTGGAAAATGAAACTTGCCTTGGCAGAAGCGATGCTGATGAAGGCTGATGTCCTCCTTTTGGACGAACCGACGAATCACTTGGATGTCACCAACGTTAAATGGCTGCAAAACTACTTGAAGTCTCACACTGATATAACCAGCTTGATTGTTTCTCATGATAGTGGCTTTTTGGATGAGGTCTGTACTGATATCATTCACTACGAAAACAAAAAGCTCGTTCACTATAAGGGAAATCTTTCTGAGTAGGTTCTATCCAGTCTGTAAACCATGCGCTTTACTGTGTACTAACAGTTAGATAGGTTTGTTAAAGTTCGACCAGAGGGTAAGGCATATTATACTCTGTCAGCCACAAATGTGCAGTTCCGCTTTCCTAGCCCCGGGATTCTTGCTGGGGTAAAATCCATGACACGCTCAATCCTCAAGATGACGAACGTCACATATACATATCCAGGAGCATCCAAACCATCCCTTGTCAATGCCAGTATTTCCGTGGCACTCTCCAGCAGAACTGCAATCCTGGGTCCCAACGGAGCTGGAAAAAGTACCCTCATTAAGCTCTTGACCGGTGAATTGATTCCACAGTTGGGAGTTGTGGAGAAGCATCCTCAGTTGCGCATTGGATATGTTGCACAGCACTCTCTAAAGCATGTGGAAATGCACCTTGAAAAGTCGCCAAGCCAGTACTTGCAATGGAGATACGCTTCCGGAGCCGATAAGGAAGTTGCCATGAAAGAGAGCCGAAAATTGACTGTGGAAGACCTTGCACAACTGGACAAGATGGTGGATATTGGTGACGGAAAGCCGAAGAGAATTGATCTTCTCGTCGGAAGACAGAAGTACAAAAAGTCATACCAATACGAAGTTCAATGGCAGGGGCTGCTACCGAAGCACAATACAATGGTTTCTCGCGAGACATTGCTCAAGCTTGGTTTCCACAAGCTTGTTCAAGAGTTCGACGATAAAGAAAGCGCTCGCGAGGGTTTGGGATACCGTGAACTCACAGCTCAAGCAATTAGAGAACATTATGAAAAATGTGGAGTGCCCGGAGATATTGCCGAACATAATGAAATCGCGGGTCTCTCTGGCGGACAAAAAGTGAAGGTAGTCCTTGCGGCCTGTTTGTGGACTCTTCCACACATTTTAGTGTTGGATGAGCCTTCAAATTATCTCGACAGGGATTCTCTCGGTGCCCTTAGCCTGGCCCTTTCTGAATTTAAGGGTGGCTGTCTTATTATATCACACAACAGTGAATTTGTATCGAGCATCTGCACGGAACAGATCCATGTTGACAACGGCCGCATTGTTGGCCGCACCGGAGGGTTACCCAACGTTGGAGGCTTAACTGTCCAAGACGGAACTGGATCTGGGAATAGCTCGGTCCGTCCTGGTAGCTCGGCAGTTTCTAGTATGCAGAATTCTCCGGTTGCCAGTGCCTATAATTCCGGGCAGGAGGACAATGCTCCCGACGGAGAAAGTATGCAGTTCAAGGGCAGGAAATTTGCAAAGAAGAAAAAGTTGACGAGAGCCCAGCTCAAGGAGAGAGAAGTGAGGAGAAGATTGCGCTATATCGAGTGGTTGAATAGCCCAAAGGGAACTCCAAGACCCCCGGACACTGATGATGAAGAATAGAAACTTAGTGCATATAACGATCATAATCAAGAAAATGACCATAGAGGGATAGGGGTTATGTTCACGTTTTATTATAGATTTCTTTCTGTTTTTTTTTCCTTTTTACTTTTTCTGTTTGATTCAATATAGACAGGCTGGGATTTCATTCGGTGGGAAAAGGTGTTTAAAACGCCCTTCATATTGAGTAATTGCAAAAACCGTTATTAAGATTCACTTTGCGGAATATAGGATTGTTACTTTGGATATTTGCTAAATTGAGGCAATTACAACCTGGTGAGGTATTTTTACTCCAACTTCGGGCCATCTATGCTCTGACCCTGCCTCAGCCAGCAATCACAGTGGTGGTAATGTTCAATGACTCCTCAATGGGCTCAGGGGCTGGACTTACCTTATACCAACGCAGGCACTGGAACATGTCATTGAGAAACAGGTAAATGGCAATCGGAACGATGATGACAAGGGTCCAGAGGAGGAGCTTCGGGTTGGTGAGGTTTTGGCCTGGGGAATCTGTAGAGAGCTTAAGGTCTGAGGAAGAGGAGTTGGTGAAGTTGAGAGAGGGAAGGAGGAAGGCTGAGAGGTTTGGAGTGCGCGATAAGCCAAACCATGGCCAGTGGATGGCTGGTGATGGTTTCAGAGCTGCCGTGGGTTGTGAAAGGGATCGGATGTTGGGGATGGACGTGGAGGTGGAGGTGGAGGCGAAAGCGAGCCTGTATCTGAATGAGATTGGAGGCATATAGTTAATGTGCGTAATACCTGCACTGTAATTGCTTGCGTTTAAGCTGTGCCGAAACACAAGGGCGCCAGTCACCCTGGGACTATATAAAGCAGGCTGTTGTGACCAGAGGCCAAGAAGGGCAAATGTGGAATTGTGAGACTAAATGGTAGGTACTGTTCAACATGGCCATGTACTGCACAAATAAGGCCTACTCGATATGGGCATGGTCACGCTCCTGACCTGCATAACTGCCCGGCCGGTGGTCAAGAAAGCACTCGGTTACGGTTAAAAGGCATCACAGGCCCACAATCACGAGACTAGTTACGCTTCCGGGTTTGCGGGTAGCCTACAATATAACGAGCAACCTTCAAGTTTCCCCTCAAAAGCATGTTGGATCAACTCCCTGCGAAACTAAAGGTGTATATAGTACGACCAAATTGGCTTTTATCGATCTGCAGGGGCACTTGCAAACAATCTCGACCTAACTCCTCGTCCCAGCCACCTTTCCCCATTTGAGCCCGTATAAAGGCACCAGCAGAAGTGTTAATTATTCCCTTTACCTTCAGTCCATGGAGAGACCTTGAATTCTCAAAGTTTTGTGGCCCAGTTTGTAATAAAGCCGTCATATCGAGCTTACCCTGATCTGTTGTCATCCTGATATTTTGTATTTGTTTCTTTAAGAGACATTACTCGACTGGCGCTCAGAGGCTATAGCTAGAATCGTGACCTCCTATATAGGGGATAATGAAAATAACATCAAATAACCATGCTCGCTCGCCCGTCCTTTCACTCTTCTCTAATCCTGTCCATTTCAGGAACTCAACTTCCAGACTGCAGTAGGGTTCTTGAATCGCTTATCCTATCCTATCCCATCCTTGCCCTATTTCGCTGTTCGCATGTCCTGAAAGGCTCTGGCTGTACATAACTTTTATAACCACTCGGATAAGTCAAGAAACGTTTCACTGCAGAACGTTCATGAAGGTGAACACCTCTTAGAAGGATACGCTCCTCACGTGACGAACACGACCTAAACACGCCACGTGGACTGAGGCATGGCAGACCGACTTGTAATCACCTGACCCTTGCGCCAAGCTTTCCAAAACAACATTCTCACCCACCATTAGCATGCGCCCCATATTATTGGAATGACGTAATGCGCCTCAGTAATACTGAAATAAGAATTTTTCCATTCATCAAAACAGCTACATACAAGCAATATGCGAGAGGATTTCAAATTTAGATAAACGAAAAGTAGTAGTCTGGTTGCACCGACCGTCCGACCGTAGATCAATATGCAGGTTGTAGCTCCACAGCTAGCTCCAGTGACAGAACCTGCAACTGCGACCAGCCTACACCCACAACGGGCTCGGGATCGAGCCAATAGAAAAAGCCCATTTTCCGGAACCGAAATCTACGTTCAACCTGCTTTAACCCGAGATCACAAGAGTTCTTTCTTGATTACATGCGGTATTTTGCTATTCCAATTCCAGCGCCTAGAGAATTTCTTTGCGATTACAGATCCAGATCCGAAGCGCTAAGTGGGACCAATTTCATACATAATGTTCGTCAACTATTGTAAAAGAAGCCTTGGTCTGCCCTGTAAGTGTACTTGATAACAAGCAACTACTGTAAGAAAACATTCCGAATGTCCATGCCGAAAGCTTACCTACATGTACAGCCAGATACTCCTTAATTACTTAGAGCGAAAACGGCCTTTATCAACATCTCAACAGTGCAGGACGACAAGGCGACAAGACCCACACTCAGTTGAAATGAAGACGTATTTAGCCAAGCGAATCGGCAATCTGTTGTAGTAAATCTGAATTCAGACAAGTGCGTGCATGGTATTCACCCACATATTTGACGAAAGAGGTCATTTCATCTCTCGAGAATATCCGTATCGATCCGTAAGCATTCTATTCTAGTGATTCGACATTCCTGTTTGAGTTAATATAAGGTGCAAGTATTCGACTGTGTCGTCGGCACTATATTCTGAATTACAAGGAAATTCGGGAACTTTACCTCAGAAATACTGGACGCATTTCCCCTCCATTCCGCACTTATATACCAGTAGAAACGGCTTGGAAGGCGGATATCGACTATATTTCCAGAAGGTATAGATTTATCTTTGCCAATTCCTGGGAAACATGTGTCCATTGAAAGTGGGGATAGTCGATACCAGCTACCTGGAGGAACAGAAAACATATAAATGGAGACAAGGTATTATTCGGAGATATGGAACACCCTTCCCAGCTTTGATTTCTCTCAAACTCATGTATATAAGTGAATATTTAAAAGCACTTAAGTGACTGAGGATACTCGAACGGCCAGACATATTTGGATTTATCAATTCACTTACAGCTATAAGTAAACCAACACACCGGTGTATAACGTTTCAGAAATCCCGGGGTTGATGTGAGCCCCACGTCAGAAACATGATTTTTGGCATGTGATTAAATAGCATACCGGTAGAGATAGATATATCCGAACATTCCCTGGGCCCACACTAATAGGTGCTCTTCTCATTCCCGTAAGCTTCCGCGGTATGTGGTGTTCCGAATGTGCGGTGGGAGCGGGCTGGTGTTACAAATGGTCTCCACCAGAGTACTGAAAGCGATGGGGGGAGACAATGAAATTTGGAAGCTTGTACGAATAGAATCAGGTGTGACTGTAATACTTAACCTGGCTTAGATGCACTTCGAAATTCATACTCCGATCACGAAAGGACTACCCAAAATGGTATTGACAAGTACACACAGCAGTTTAGCTCCAAGGGTCTTTGAGTATAGCCAAGATGCGGCTAGTACAATTGCAAATGCTCGGTTTCCTGAAAGGGCAATACAGAGTCTGGGCATGGGCACAGCGCAACAAAGATAAAAACCATGAGACTAGCTCAAACCTACTTCATTTAAGGGTTTGGGCACGAGACTACAAATATATTGCAACAAAACCCAACGCGTGGCATTTGCCAAATACCAATAAACAATGCGCTAAATGGGTACTGTGGGAATCTTGGCACCTGAGATGCAACAGTGGGTGACGGCCTGGAGGGAGGAGACTACCCAAGAGGGAAGGGGGTACCACAAGGTGACGGGTATATCTTGAGGGAGAGGAGGGGCCTTCTCTCATCATCATCATCATCATCATCATCATCATCATCATCATCATCGTCGTCGTCGTCGTCGTCGTCGTCGTGGATGGTCACAGTATAACTAAGTTGTTATTCTGTTCAGTCTTACAGTTGTTTCATCGTCCTCTTAAGTTATAGTAAACCGGTCTTCGTCTTGTGTCCTGATCTCTAGTTCTTTTACCTTTGTGTGTTCTTGTTCCCCTTCGTCAGAACTCTCGTCGTTGATCCCTCCCACAGTACGAGACTATGAGGGCTATTGCTTACTTAGAATGGCACGTGCTCAAAACTGTTCAGAACTGAAGTCTAAGAAGGTGCAAAAAGGGCTAGCGGCTCAAGGGACAGGAATACGGAGACCAGAAACACTGAGAGTGTTCACGGTTTTGGTATAGCTCGCAGATGTTGTTCTATGATACTTCAGAGGGGAGCGAGAAGACCCTCTCAAAAGGCCCCTCAGAAGGCGTTGACTAAATACATGCAACGTCATAATACAAACAAGTAACCATCCGTTTGCTCCCTCCCGTTCCATCCCATGCCGTTTGACTCCTTGTCCCGTTTGATCTATCTCGTTTCGTAAAAAGTCACAAGCAATGCATCAATCTTAATAAAGAATCGCTAATTTTGTATATATAAATGAGATCAAAAGTTCCATGGTTTCTACATGTACCAAATGCAATCCTAGGAGACGGAACTATATAATCATAGTTAAGTAGCAACTGTAAATACAATGTAATCGAGTACGGTACTTAGTCTCGTACATGTCATATACCTCAAAACAGCAATAGATACAGACAATTGCCAATTCCAATTCAGTCACTATAAGAATGGCGACATCGGTCAATGCAATAAGTATGTGACAGGTATTCGGTTAAGTCGATCAATCTCCATTACATGCCAACACCCTAAAATATAAAGTGCAACAGATCGTCGAAAATTCCGCACAACGTTGGCACCAACAGTCTGATTATTGTGGGGTAATCAATATGGGTACTAAGTAAGACATCCACGTCACGTTCTTTCATATATTAGCAGGATGGCGTTCGTCGCCGTTTTTTAAGCCGCGTATAGCATGTACTTTGCTCGTTTCTGGGATATTGTTTATATTTATATAACACCTAACGAAGTTTCACCTCTTACACCCCAACTTTAAACCAAAAGAGCAGTTAACAACGATTGAAATAGGCATAGATGGTAGTGATTTCTAGACATAAATTTGATAATAATGGTCGTACGGTCGGAGGGTTGGTGCAACCAGACTATAATGGTGGCTATATCTACAAATTCGGCTCACGCTACTCACCCGCCTATTTAATGTCGTCTATTCTATCCGTAACGCTATGACCAATTACTAGTACAAGGGTCCCAACCTGAAGACCCTGGTATCTACGGAGTATTACATTTAATAGAGAGGATGCGATTCAAAGCCAGCTTGACTCCAAACCTTCTGACCAAGCTCAAATTGGCAAAGCAGGGAAAATATAGAGCTGGCTCTGTGAATTCAGGATGCGATTTCACTGGGGTGCCTGGACAATAAGGACAGGGGGATTAGCAGGGGTTCCGTCTGGCTCTATTGATGTGAAAAATATTTGTTTACTTTAACACATATCAATCATACGTGCCTTTATACCGATTATACTTATCTTTATACCTGTTCTCGCACTCCTACATATCCACAATGCTATCTGAACATTTGCTAATAGGACTCATCAGAATGGGGTGGATTAAGCATTCTCTCGATTGTAGGTGCGTTCTCTAGTGCTGTAGCTGAATAGGCAGTAGTGTTCTCGTATGGCATGGAGTTCTCGTGTGGTATAGAGTTTGTATGTGCATACAATTAATTTTTTTCAGCCAACTTCTACGTACGTACAATTGATTTTTCTATGAATTTGTTAAAGCCACGTTAACTGAAAAAACACAATTTTCTCAGCCAGTCTGGCTGGCTTTTGACCCATGCTGGCTTTATCGCAAGGGTGTTGATCCGGGGTCCTGGTCGTCGTGCCAGGGCCCCTGCAAATAGAGCCAGTTGACTTCGCATCCTCTCTAATATGAGAAAACCTTTTACCTGCAGCAAAAGCAAAAACCTTCCAAATACCCAGTAACAATACTGCCTTGGCATGGCTTTTTAAGAGCAGCGATATATCAGCAAGCATGTCTGGTGCTAGATACAGGCAATATGCCTATTTGTTTTAATGCATTCGACATATATGCAATACTGCCACTTGGTCAGCATATGCCCCTAGCTATTTGGCTCATTCCTACTATTTAGCTTATTGCTGTTCAACTCCAGGTTCAATGCTGCAGGTACTATTAACTACTCCAGCTGTTACCACTCCTACTTGTGCTCACTACTCTTTCTGCTCTGTTTCAGGCTTCTGCTCAACTGCTCACTACTAACTGAGTGGCATTATGTTGAACATGTGAAGAGAAAAGAGGTATATTGCCAGCATCTTAGACACTGACACACTTGCTGAACACGCATATATCGCTGCTCTTAGAAAACCATGCCAAGATGGTGCTGTTACTATTTTAATGATATGATGGGTATTTCATAGATTTCTGCTTTTGCTGCAGGGTGTATTAAAGGTTTTCTCCATTCAATATCGTAGGTTATGTCAATTTTCTACAGTCTCGTTTTCTGGTCATGTGCCATTGCTTTATTTTAGAAAATTTGAACACATGTACTCTAGTACAAGGGCACTGAAGCTCTAAGCAAGTCGCAATGGTTTACGCAGGTGTCCTCTAACACTTCAAGCCTATGTTACTATTATATACAATCGTCAATAATCCCCATGACTGCAAAGTGAATGACTTATACACACACTGCTGATAAAGCACTTCGTTGATACTAGGTTTGGGCTTCCAATTTGAGTCCTTAAATATTGATCGGATAAAGCAGATGAATAAGCTCACGTGGCATCGGCTAACTAGTCTCCGATGCTACGAGACTGCTCAGATGCATGTATGTTCGGTATGATAATTAAATATCAACCTTAGTGTAAGAATGTAGCCTCTCACCCCCGGTCAATGAGCTAAACCTCATAGGGTCAAAATTCAACTTTCCTCATAGGGCAAAAATTCAACTTTCCTCACAGGGCTAAAATTCAACTTTCCTCGCAGGGCTAAAATTCAAGTTGCTAAAAATGAACGGAGGCTGAAGGCTGAAGGAGCGAGAATATAAAAAGGGGGCGTATCGCGCCAGAAAAATGTAGATAGCAGTAGTATGTAGCAGAGCTCCCGAAGCTAATCGAGCGAGCACAATAAACTCTCCTCTCTCCATAAAAACGTTAGACTTAGGTTCGAGATTGTGGTGTTGCCGATCGGTATCAATTTACGCTCGAAACCCACCTCACTGTGTCAGAATACCTCATTGATAAAATTATCAACTTCTGCACTGCCCGTGGGGGGATACGTATGTCTATGAGAGCCCATGTAAATAGATGAAGTAGCATTGTCATGTAGACTAAGTATGTACTTATGGCAACAGCGGCAAGACGATGATGGTCAGGTTAATATCCCGACTTGCCTAGATCTATATTACGAGTTTCCCATCGAGAACTCTCCACAACTCATGAATGGAACTAATCATAACCACGTAGAAAGCTGACGATATTCTTTACGTATACATTTTGAAACAGGGCCTGCAGCAGGCGCAAAATAGAATATCGCCGTTCATCGCTTGCAAATATCGATGTGCACAGTAAGGTGCGTTGAGGTCGCCTGGCATGCTTGGACTGTCCTCTACACCCCGCTGACTCCCCTGCATCGGCGCTGTCACACTCGGAACTATATGCGCAGAAGCTCGCTTGACATAAAAGAATTTTCTTTCTTCGGGTGAGATAAATATTTTCATGCGTTGCTACTGGTACCTAAATCAACCACTTAACATAATCCATTGTCTCTTTTCTCAGCACGTGGAGTGGTCTTAGATCCCAGGCTAACGGCACAATGTTGATACCACCCATTCACCATGCTGGAAAGCACGATCTTTGAGTGTGTGTGGTTATATCGTTCAGCCATTTAAAAATGATGCACTAATTCTCACAGTAACAGAAAATTCTTTGGTATATCCTCGGGCTGCGCCCTGTCAAAAACGTTGAGATAGTCTATAACAGAAGTCGGCCAGCAATTGCAAATTTAAATGGCCCATTCAATAAATGTAATTTATAGTTGAAGAGCAAGTGGTGAATATATTCTTCCTATTCATGATTGCTTTGGAACTCACCCTAATATAATGCCGAGGCTAGCCTGTTTGATCCGTAGACAGTTTATAAAATCTTAGGCTCGATGGTACGAGGATCAGGCTCTGCATATAGCACTTATTGGTTCGGTTCTCTACTGCACTTGAAGTTAGTTCGTTTGGGAAACAGACCTGTTGACTCCGACGGCTGTGCACGAAGTCCATAACACCACGTATCGGAGGGGATTTGGGAACATGGGAATGCACAAGGTATGCGGTAAAGAATATATTCGCTATAGAATTGGTGTCTGCTACAGCTCTAGTCTATCTAATCGATAAAGAACCCAGTCCAGGCTTGCTTTGACGTAATTATTTCCTTCGTAAAGTATCTATTTTGTTGTCCTTCTTGGCGTTACTTATTTTGCCATTTTGGTACTGGCATGGCTCCAGAAGCACGTGTTACAAATTTGAAGTAATTGGTACAAGAATGGCGACAGCTGTGAGCAGGAATTGGAAGGGTTTTGCATGAGTATGGAGGAAACTCAGAGGACTACAAGAGCGGGACCAGGTGCGCCGCGGGCACGGGGAGTCAAATGGGTCTGGTGAGGGACATTCATGATGAACAAATTAAGGAAACTGATAGAAGCTCCAACAGAGGGAAGAGGGGCGGGGCCGCCATGCGCGGTCCAAGAACGGGATGCGATAGCGTGGAAAGGAGTGAACCAGACTAGAAGGAGTGGAAGGATGAGGATATTGTAGGGCAGCGGGCGGAGTGCGGGTCGCCAAGGGCTCGAGAAGGAGAGGTCGACTTCGATGAGAGTGAGCAAATGTGGAGACGGGTTAAAGTGAGAAAAAGGAGGGATGGAACCAAGAACTCCTTTGAAGGTAACAATAGGGATTATGGGATTCGTGACGATGAGCTACTTGGAGTATTGCTGGTTCGTTTTGCTGCTATTGGAAATTTGCTAAGTCTGGTTAGAACCTGCTGCAGGTACTGTTTACTGAGTATCTTGAGGGGACCAGGATATGCACTGGTAATTCGTCTGGTCAGCCAATCAGCCGAGGCCAGCCAGACTAGGCCAGCACGAAATCAGTGCTGCTTCAGTTTTTAGTTACGCTTTGAAACGGATTTAATTTTTATGATTATGCAGGAAAGGTATTCAGGCAAATGTACTGGTAGGCCGGTGAGTTGCTGAACCCAGTCAACGTTAGTCACAATGGCTGGGTATGTTCACCCACAAAAAGTAAATCGATAAGTGATAAACAATTACAAGGCTATCTGAACTCTGAAACTGGCACGAGACAGGCATCAAAAGCCGATAGCTGGCGGTCGGAGTCGGCTGCTATGCAGGGACAGAATAAAAGACGTTATGCGCATATGTCAAATGCTTAAGGCCGGACTAGAACCGTGTGGGAACACAAAGGGGACTAGTTCGGTGGGCATATGATGCGCATGAACATTGACGACAAAAGGGAAAAAAGAAAAAGAAAGAAAAAAAAAAGTTTTCGGGAATTTCCAGTGAAGCAGGCTCGGCTACAGTTCCAGGAGACAGGAGAGGACGTCACATGAAAGCTCACCTAGCTCACTAAGATGTACATGAGGTTTGTAGGTATTAGTAGAACGTGCGCTATACATACTAAGAGCGAAAGTTCTGTATAGCCTCTAGTTACTGTAAAGAGCGCATGAATATTAGTATTAGGGGCTCGGGTCAACTGGCAATCCAAGAAAGGGCTATGGGTCTTCACCGCACTCTCTTGCTCATGGATGTAGAGCGGAGTTCAGGGAATGCCTGGAGCGTGGGGTGCGGGACCACTTGAGGGCATGGTGACACCTCCAGTAATTTGATGCTGTCACATGTAGTCGATCATATCAACTCTTAAGCCTCATTTATCCATCTTATCTTTCGCCATGATGCATATGCTTAAGACTGTACTTGTATGTTGATGTTGAAGCCGTCAACCTGGCAGCATATGTACCAACTAGTCTAATAGGCGCCAGCCGCATCATTATCAAGGGATCTATCCCGTAACTGAGAACCCCTCTATATCAACAGTGGTTGTAAGACAAATTCTGATATAATGTGCAGATCTTAACAATTTTGTCACATAAGATGTAATTGCCAATTCAGGACTGCAGCCATGATGTTTGCATTTGTACCAGTTGAGTAGATGCACCTCTAGTCAGGCATAACCATTACCCTTGAGTACTGACAACATCGTTAAATGTGTTAGTACTGCCGATCAGAGTCTACTCATCTGTGATTGGTTAATTGCATGTGTTTGCGTTATTGGTGCGAAAAGACTAAGCACATCCTTGGGATCCTCACCATTGAAGGTTAATCTAATTCAAAACGTACTTATTCGTACAAAGTAACTCCCATGTACTGCACTCAATTTGTGACCTCCGCACAGTAATACAGGCTACTGGGATATCGAACACGACGGGGATATTGAACACTTTCTGGATGTCACATCAAAAAATTACTGTGAGTGCAAATGACTCTCAAGTGGGCTCAGATTGAAGCCAGAGCATTGGAGAATACAGTAAATTATTCTCTGCACCTTTCCTAGGATTATTTTTAGCATTCAAGTAACAATCTATTGGTATATACAAATTTATAAGCTGGAAATACTCTGTGCTGCTATATATTAATGATCCTACTCTGAGGCCTTACTGATCTTTATGTATACTCTGTTGCCTGTTCTGAGAAGATATATGGCAAATTTGGTTGCCTCAGGCTAATATGTAGCAACTGGCAATACAGTATCAAAGTATACATTTTTGCTCATGTATATGCACAGGAGTGGGCTATCATATAGTGGAAAAACATTATGTAGAGACTCTCTAAAGCTATAAAATAAAACTCATGTATGACAAGGTACTGTTGATAGCACCGTTCAACGGATTTAACTATCATATATCGAATTGAGGGGAGCGGTGGGCAGCGTACAGCGAGAGTAGCTGACTAATAAGTATATATATCAGGTATAGATAATGATATGTGTATGAGATAGGGCACAGCAGTAATGAGCACTCCAGTTGCAAGTACTATTCAGCTATACAAAGAGCTAGTCTATCTCTAGCAGGCTCTATATATAAAATGTACATGATAGTACCCAATAGCTCAAATCCATTGACCAGTGCTGACAGCAGCTCTGAAAATATCTTGTCATACATGAGTTTTTATTTTATAGCTTTAGAGGGTCTCTGCACAATGTTTTTCTTACTATATGATAGCCCACTCCTGTGGATATGCATAAGCAAAAACATATGCTTTAATACTGCATTGCCAGTTGCTACATATTAGCCTGAGGTAATCAAAGTTGCCATATATCTTCTCAGAACAGGCAACAGAGTATACTGTTATGGGTTCACCGCAACCGTAGGGCGGGCGGTCGGTAGAGGCATGAAATGCGCATACGCGCTACAAGCGATATGCGACAGCCGGCAACGGCGTCGCAGTCGCATAATGAGTGCTATATGAGCTACGCAGAGGACTAGCGAGCATCGCTAGTCAAGTGTCTTTTTGACCTAGCGGACGGTAACTCTCTGCGTTTACCAGATCCGTTACACATACATAAAGATCAGTAAGGCCTCAGAGTAGGATCATTGATACATGGCAGCACAGAGAATTTCCAGCATATGAATTTGTATATACTAATAGATGTTACTTAAATGCTAAAAATAGTCCTACAAAAGGTACAGAGAATAATTTACTGTATTCTCCATTACTTTAGCTTCAATTTGGGCCCACTTGAGAATCATTTGCACTTACAGTAATTTTTTGTTGTGACATCTGGAAAGTGCTCAATATCCTAGTCGTGTTCAATATCCTCGCAGTGTACCTTAGTGGGTCATATTTAATAGGAGCATAGCGCTTTCTAGCAAATTAATAACTTGAAGTTGTCAATTGTAAGTCCTAGAACGGGAATGACTGCCTGACAATGTAATGTCCAACGTTGAAGCGTCTGCAGGTTTGTTCATAGTAGTGGGTTTATGAGCACATAAGTCATTGAGGAATGAAGCTCAATAGATTGAGACATTGACACCAGTTGATTTTCGCCTCTAATAACATATATTGATGTTTCCATTGAGGTGGAGGTTAATGGTACAGAGATGTATTCAGCACAATTTATCAAGATTTATTATCAATACTGAATTTATGTTCTTGTGGTAATCTAGAATGTAGGTGCAGAGGATCACCAAAAAGTTCACTTCATGTCGTTTACATGCATATATGTAGTCTATTAGAATTGCCAGCACTCACAAGGCAGTCTAGAACCCTCACATGGTACTGTACTAGACAGAAAAATAAATAATTGGACAGGGGATAATGCATATTTATGCGTTATGCAGTTTTTGGCATAAACTAGCATATTTTTGTATGCTTGGCTGTTGATACTAGCCAATAAAATATGTATTCGGACAGGGGTACTAATGCACATTATGCGCTATGTCCGAATACATATTTTACTAGCAACTACTAGTAGCCATACGACTAGTCCAAATGTCTGATAGGTATCCAAAGTTTATTATGTAAGAAAAGTATTTGGGCAGCTGACATAATGATCTTCGACCCTACAGCTCTAATACTAGTAACCCCTGCAGATTCCACTGATTATACAGCGGGAACATAAGTGTATACATACAACGATGGCAGGCACAAGGGTAAATGAAGACTCAATGATTTTACTGGCAAGGAACTCAATAATATTCTGTCTGATAGGCCCAGAGATAACCCCTAGAACAAGAGCAGCGATCATGGTACTAAGGTATTTACATATACCGAACAGCTTAGCAAGCCCATGTCAATAAGAGCGATAGCCAAAACAATGAATATACCAAAATCAACATGTGCATACATTGAAAGTGCTGCATTAAGAGCTTCACATATGTATGCCAATTCAGTTACCAATTCTGAAGCCGGGATAATTGTGGGCGAGAGTACTGAAGGTAGGTCCCTACTGTTCTATTTCGATATTCTAAGAACTATTCCATAAGCTATTCTAGAGGTTGTTCTGGAGGCTAATCCGGACGCTGTTTTGAGGGCTATATTGAGGTGGGCTGTTCGGGTGGCTATTCCGGAAGCCGTTTTGAGGACAGTTTTCGAGGGTTGTTTTCTGAAGGCTTCTCCGTTGCCCGTTTCGGTGGTTGTTTCGGAAGCGTTTTCGAGGGCTATTCCATGGGCCGTTCCGGAGGGTGGAAATAAATATGCACTGTAATACCAAGATGTATATAGATTAATACAACTAAATTAATACCCGAATATAATTATAGTCAGAACAGCGCTCAAAACAGCCCTCTGGCGCAGCCCATGGAACAGCCTCCGGCACAGCCCATATTAGTAGAATCGCCTCCTCAAAACGGCCTCCGGAAACAGCCTCAAAAGTATAGCCCTCGAAAATAGCTGTCAGAACGGCCTCCGAAACAGCCTCCGGAATGGCTCTTGAAGTACTACAATTATTATACTTCTGAGATTCAAAATCATTATGTCAGCTGTCCAAATACTTTCTTACATAATAAACTTTGAATACCTATCACGACATTTGGACTAGTCTTATGGCTACTAGTATCAAGAGCCAAGCATACAAAAATATGCTAGTTTATGCCAAAACTGCATAGCGCAAAAATATGCATATATCCCCTGTCCAAATGCTTATTTTTCTCTCTAGTACTAGCTTGGGCTATCACTGCAGCAAATCTACACATGGACACGGAGGCGACATATATGTCCGTGATGTCTTTTTTGTGATGATAATTGTTGAGTGAGAGGTTTCATGTTCCCCTTTGCTTCAGATGAGAATAGAAACTCCCGTTGGGCAGCGGAAGTGATCCGTGATAATGAGCCACACAGTCATCTTGTAAGGCGTCTAGCTCGCCTGTACACACAAACCAGATCTGGCAGCGCTAGTCTGGGTTTGGAAGCGCCAGCTTGAGGCCCTTGGTTTTCAAGCCACAGGAGCCACACCCTTGGCAGACTTATAGCAAGACCCTATGATGGCGCTAACGTAAGGCCACTAACAGTTGCAGGTACCGAAGGAGTTGTTCGCCCAACGAAGTTGTATATACGTAGTTGCAGTCTCGAGTTCGAATGGTGACAGTTCAGCTCCAGTACTGGTCATACTCAACAGCTTTAGTAGAAATAAGAGAGAATTGCAGCTGCATATACATTTTGCGGAGCAGCGCATAAACGTATCCTAGGTGCCACGCCGAGACGAGGGGCTTGCAAGAATACAAGCTGCTAGTTTATCTCCTGTGATGCAGAGATGTGGATACGTATTCCCAGTATTGGAGTCAACAGGAAACTCTACAACGTTTCGTAGGGTGCACGTGAGAGTTAACGGAACTGAGCATTGCTGCAGCCAAGCGAAATTTGGGTATTCTAATTCTGTCGGACTTTTGTGCCATTTTTGATATACAGACATAAACATTCTAATGAAGCTCATGTTTCTAGTTTCAATTCAACATAGCTATTGCATCTTAAATTTTCAAACCTGCTGATATCAGTTGTTCGATCTTGTTAATGCATAAGGTGATTGTGCAATCGCTGAGTGTTGACTTTTCATTTATTGATTTCCTGCCTAGATTTGTACTTAATTAGAGTAACCAGGGGGACTGTGCACTTCGCTCACCTACTACTTTCCTCCCAGCACAATTGCATAATTGCATGCGCCAATTGCACTTTTAACTCTTTCAATTCAAGTCAAGTTTCAAGTTTCTGCATAACTATGCTTCCCGCTAACCATCCCGATTGAGCATACAAAACATCTTTCGCAGTAGTACAGAGTATACTGTATTCGTTAATGTACCCAGCTACAATGAGACCATTTTATAATTAGAGAGCTAATTGATCCCTTAGAGCGACAATTGCGGCCATTGGTTGATGCCATTGATACCAAATGTCCCATGCAATGTAGCTAGATGCTGTCAGTCCATTAGACAAAGCAATATTTCACTCTGTTGTTTATATGCTACAAAACGTATTATTCAATCTATGAAGGCTGATGTACAAAGGCATGGCTCGATTTCATGTTCAACGACGGCACTATTGTTCATCGAAGTGTACCATATGTAGGGTAGCCGCGGTGAGGGGGCTAGAGCTTATGGACTCACAATAGCATTTTTACATGTATCATAGCGCTTCAATTACCTAAATGACTATGTATAGGTACAGCTCCTGCTATGGAGATATTCACAATGACAAGGGCATTCTTCACTATGCAAGTGCAGTCATGGATGCCTGTAGATTAAGGAAGTACTAGTAGCTAACAGCTCAACATAGGTATCTGCTGAGATGCACAACGTAAGTAGTGCACCTTACTAGTAGTAAGTACTACTATTAGCAGCCCTTAAGCTTGCACCAGGTCCGTATTTATGATGTGATGATATTGCTGCAGACAAGCACATTGTTAATTATGGGAAGCAACAATGACAAGCTAAGCTCGAAGCTCAAAGCGCAGATTTGGCTCGAGAATAACTGCTTAGTCTCGTGCCTAATAAATGCTGTAAATTTATCGAAAGGCCGCTAAATTACCAAGCTAAGGTTTTAGCAGGCAGCTACAACCCCTGCCCAGACATAGCGCTTACTCCAAGTGGTTCAATTTGCTGCAACGAACAATGTTCTTTTGGTTCTACGGCACACCTCAGCCCCGTCGGTTGTTTCAGGGCCTGCATGAATCTGATGGACAATAAAAAAAAATTAGGTGAAAATCAAAACAATGGAAAAAAAAAAAAAAAAAAAAAAAAAAAAAAAAAAGAAGAAAAAAAAAAAAGAAAATCTGACCTCCAGCGTTTCCCTATGCACGTCTCCCCCTGCCACCATCCTCACAACAACAGCCAACATTAACCGCAACGCCAAATTTGGACGGCGCACGACACCTCTCAGAGTATCGACCGCAGGCCGCTCCGCCCGCTCCGCCTAGTGAGCATTTCGCCATCGCCAATGTGACACAGGTCGTGCCTGGCGGCCGATGGAGGATGAGGACGCTGCGAGCCATAGCTACAGGCCAAGCCGCTTGCTCGACGATGCTGCTGCAGGCTCGGAGACAGTGCTCGCCCGCTGGCCTCCATGGAGCTGTGGGGCGTCTGCAGTGGACTCTCACGAGTTCGCCCGCTCTGCGCCGGCCTCCGCGGCCGCCGCGCCGACCCGGCGAGCAGCGTCTTCGTCCAGCGCGGACCCAATGCGTGCCGGAGGAACAGTCAGGATGCGCATGGAGTCACTCTCGCAATGCCGAGGCTGTCCTGCACGGAGCTGACGCCTCTCCCTGCACCCCCCCTCCGTTCCCATCGACACCCCTCACCTTGACCAGTCCCTCCATACCCGCCCTGGCCACTCCCCGCCCCCCCCCCCCCCCCCCCCCCCCCCCCCCCCCCCCCCCTCTGTCTCCGCGTCGTTGGCCTAGTCACGTCCATCGCCTGCTCCCTGTCTTCGATGCTTATGCATCTATGATCACTTCAAAGCTTGGACCATTACCGCAAGGGGCCATGCGTGAACGACCTCACTTTTCCCTTTTTCTTTCCCATTTCGTCCATCCTGTGAGATGTGCATACACTAGCGGGAGTACATCATGCAGGGAATGGTGTTGAAAACGTCAATATCTCCTCTCCTCGAGATCCTATAAAGCACTTCCCTACCGCCGGCTTCAGAGACGAAACTCAAACATCATCACCACAGGATCTCGACTTGACAGCCAACCAAAACTCCTCGACAGACGAAGCTCAACAGCAAGCCAATTCCTAGCTCACAAGTCTCCAACCAATCCATCCCCCGGCTCCTAAAAAGAAACCTTTCCATTCAATTGTTCCTTGAAGCATACAGCAATGTCCTACTACTCCAGCTCTCCATCGGACTATACTTGCGATTCCTGCCCGCCAGGAGGTTCTACGAGGTCTGGAGGCATTATATATCCGGCTTCAATGAACAATCCCCACACCATGAGTCAAGTTAGTCCCTCTTACAATTATGTTTACCGTCCCTATGTGCCTACAATCCAAGTAATCTCACTTTCCTACTTTTCTACTACTTTTCTATTTTCGAATGTGTCCTTCATGACAGAACCTGATATCCGCCTACTTTAAGGGCAAATGCATATTATCTGCTTCGATCTGGGCAAATTGCTGTTGAATCCCTATACTGACGCATACAATTTCTCTAGGTGGATAAAGAGCAGCTTCTACACACCCTCCGTACCCACAAAGTCAACACCCTCACCGAGCTCCGCCGCATTGAGAAGGTTTTTGCTACTATTGACGTTCGAGAATACTGCCAACCAATGACTGCTGCATGGAACCACTACGTTTCGAGCAATAGCTTGCTCTCTGAACTCCGAGGATTGACCAGAAATTATCCTTTCAGCAATGAATGTCTTGATGACGCAAAATGGAGGGTGATTGAAGACCCTGAGAGTGCTCTGAGTTGGAACTATTGCTGGCTTGTTTTGAATAAGATTAGGAAAGAGTAAGAACGGCTCTGAAAGTGCTCAGCTTGCAACGAAGCTAACCTTAAATTCTGTACTAGCAATTTAATTCCAGCTCACGCACATGCCACGGCACTACGACCGCAAATGTGGGGTGGGCGAATTCCAGATGCTCAATCTGTGGCACAGCTTACAGCCATATTGACTCAGGAGTGGACGAGAGCAGTCGATCAGATGCTTAGGCACTGGACAGTTCCTCCAATCATGAATGCAATGTAATCATGGTGTATTTTATCTGAATTCCCAGGATGAAACATCATGTTTGCAGTATAGGACTGCCCTAGGATATGATCCAGCATTTTCTTCTATGAGCGGAGCATAAGCATGGCGTTTTTTGTGAACATTTTCTACTTTTCCTACTAATACCCTGTGTACTAATTCTACTGTTTGATTATTTCTCAACCTTTTTCCGGTTTGTTCTTTTATACATCTTGTTTTGAACTATCTTCCATTCATATAAAGGAGTACAGGAATAGAAATTATTATTTGTTTAGGTTAAAAAAAAAAGCGGGACGCATACTATACAATGGTTGATGAGGACATGATGGATGTTGCGGCATTGGTAATGTTTATATTTCATATTGACGCATTCTGGTTGTGTACTTGTACTTTTTCTTGCTTCATTGTTTGGTTTTTTAATTTTCTTGCATTTTTCTTGTGCGGTAGTTTAATTTATTCTAAGGTCCTAAAATGCCTTTCCACATGTCACTTTCTGGATTTCCTTTGGTAAGCACTATATGATTTACTCTATCCTTTTTCAATCACACCGCTTAGTTCACATGATTATCATACCTGGTATTGTGGTTCGCAACTCCATTGTCCATGACATTGGTATTATTCTCTGGCAAATTTCGTGGCTGTGTTATTAGCTAGACCGGCATGTTTTTATGATCAACACTGCAATTGAAGTTCTAGAATCAATGCTGGAGCACAAGCCAGGCCAACTTTGGCAATAGAATCCCGAATAATATTTTTTCCATCATGTAGAACACGCATAGAAAAGGTCCGGTAACCAGATCATCATGGTCTCCCCACAAAGAGTTCTGATTCATGGGCTTGAATGAAGTGAGGTTATGCCTGTTTGAGAGATGCTGTTTTGCAACCTCCGATACCCTGGTCTCCCAGGTAATCGTTTCCTGCTAGAGGTTAGCATTGCAGGTACCTTTAGCCCTCACGCGTTTCATGTTTCGGTGGTGGTGCAAGGAAGCAATAGACGAAAGCCTTGGCATCCGCTAGGCTTGGGGGACTTGGCAACGTCTTCCGCCAAAGGAAATTGACTTACATCTCCGTAAGTACATTTGTACATTGCGGATACTGTTTTAAATTAGACTTCCCGTCGCATATTCCCGTCCTAGCAGACGGCGACGCAGGGGAAACTGACGGGAGATCCAACGTCACTTTCAACACTATCTATTATAATATAAATGTTCACGGCTGCAGTAAAGCTCTAGAATCACTGGTTACATACTAGAGGGCTAATACAATCCAAGAATTAACAGCGATATTCTTTTTTTACGGCGGCTTACACAGTGTATATATCATTGTGAGTCGAAATTATTCTGTTTGTTTAGGTTGCGTTCACCTGATACCGCGCATTCCTACTTTTAGTTTGATTCCCATCGACCAACTGACCAGCCGACCGACCGGCCAGCCCGGTGCATATGAAGAAGGGAAGAGGTTTGCCCGATCTGAGCGGATAAAATTTAGTTGCTAGACTAAGAAGGCCATAACTTAATGTGCTGTATGTGGAGTCCAGTTCTTGAGGCAGGCGCCCGTAGGGAGGGGTAGCCGTGGCGTTGTGACAGGAGCTTTTTCGGGAACCAGCACGGTCGGTCCGGGTGACTGGGTGCTGGGATTTCTAAGGCCGGTTGTGTTTTCTATATACTGTTGCTGTATAGTCTAGTTGGCGCGACCTCGGATCAAAGTTACTATAGCCTCATACGAGACTACTGTTGCACTAAATACCGTTCCTTCTAAGAGCTTAGGTACAATGTTCCAAGCTTGCGAACATCAAGCTACAACGGCAGAACATGCAATTACTTAGTTACCGCTCTGTGGCAGCTTTGATTTACGATTTAGATTCTTGATATGTCGGTAATTGCACTCCCCAAAAAAGGGTCTGCGACGTTAAGAGATTTTTCAAATCCTGATCATGTGACGGTAGGCGATTGTTGTCAAGCTGACAGTACGTAATCCCATGCCCATCCTCCCTTGTAACGCGCCCTCTACATACGAAATTCACATAGTCCTCCACCCCTGGTTACGAGACTACCCCCCCCCCCCTGCACCAATATCTTCTTCATATCATACCCGGACTTTCTTGGCTCGATCTGAACCCCCTCGTGTCGCTTCTAACGGCGGCGCAGAGGGGTCTAAATAAAGTTTTTCCGAGCCGCTAAGCACGCTAGGCAGTAAAAAGAGGGGTTTCAACTGTTCGAAATCTGAAACTCGGAAACTACCCGGTTTTGGGTTCTTGTGCAAGCTTGGCGCTGAGAAATCACAATTCAAGTCAGGGGGTCTATTTTTGGAAGAGCAGCCTCACTGTGAATGGAGTGTGAGAAGGGTGTTTGGGAATGTCTTGGGACTCAAGTCGGAGAAATATTGTTTCTTTTTTTTTTTCTCTCTTGAGGTATGGCAACACAGAAACGATCTTGACAGCTTCCATCGAACATTCGTGAGTCACCTGTACTGTAGTCTTATTGAGAATCTACATGTTGATCACCTCTTTGGTTGGTTGCGCTTGATTGGTCGACTCTGGGCAGTGGCAGGAAGGCATATTCAGTCCCCTAGCTACTAGCATTTACCATAACTTCAGCACTTTATTGTCTGTCAAGCGTCCTAGCTGGATTTTTATTTATCGCAATGCCTGATGTGGCCTTATCTTCTTCCAATTATTTATACCATTTTCCCTCTTGTTTGTACAGCGATTGCAATGGAGTGTTTGGGTTGTTCACAGGAGCTGCATGTCTCGCTAGGTATGCCCAGAAATGCATAATTTATGTAGTATGCATTCCTTATGTCACCTGTCCAAGATACTTAAAAATTCCGCTAGTTACATTCCAAGTCAGATTGTTGGCATCATTTGATCATGACGCAGAAGCACAACACCTATCTTCAGGTTCTGAATCCCTCGGCTGTTACACTGGTTTATTTTGTGATGCATAATATTCCGGAGGAAGATGGGGTCCTGTGAGGCTAAGCTGCTTCGCGATGTGGTGGTAACCACAGTACCGATGGAAAGAATAAGGCTAAACGCGGGCCGGAACGCCACTCATCGGTAGGGCTATATGATGATGCGTATACATGCTAAGGAAGCGAGCTCAAATTTAGCAAGCGAGATCTGGATGTATAGGCTCAGTTGGAAGGTGAAGGTGGTCTATAAATTGATGTAGATAGGACTGTATGGGCACACAAGCAAGCAGTAACAGACATGGATACGCAGATATAGATCAGACAGACCAGAAATCGCAGACAAGGCTACAGGCTACACATGATCCTTTCCTTGACATTTGACCATTGAGACCGCCTTTGAGACTTCGTTCCGCCAGCTCTAGATGCCGGTACCCTGTGCGAAACAGTGGATGCTGTTGAGCCTTCATCACAGCGAGAGAACATGTAAGCAGCCACAACCACTCACCGCGTGCTGGGTACGGCAGCTAGTACGTACCGGCATGGCAGCTCTCTCGGTGACTTGTCATGATGATTAGTCTAATTGCATAACCCCCCGATCACGGCGATATGCCGCTTCCTTCAGCTATGATAATATGAAGTACATGTAAAGCGACTCTAGGATTGCTTCGTTCTCAATGATGTGAAATAGAGGACTTATGGCCTGTAAATCTTAAACGGAGTATGTATCCGATGATTCCTGCCGGAGCTTATGATGGTAAGGTAGGAGACGCACCCCGGATGTGACAACATAAATTATAAACAACTAAAGTATGTAAGTGCATTGAATCTAGCATAGCCACTCCTGGACACGTCATCACTGAACAAAATATAGCTTGGTATCAGTATAGTTGAACAGCAAAACATTGTTCAGCATTATAGAATAGAATATTTGGCCTATAATCTAGTAGCATGAATGGTATTAGAAAGCAAAAAGTTATGAACAAAAATCGAATAACAAATTCGAGACTGACATGGCATGAAAAAGCGACTGAATCTGGATATCTAAGCCTCCTCTTTACCAAGTACCTAGCTTGGAAAGTACGTCAGACAATATAGCCCATCTCTTCCCCGCATAGTATGAGGCACAGTAATGTCTCTTTTGGTAGGCCATGCGTCGATATCGTAATTTATAACATCTAACAAGGAAAAAGTCAGTGCACATGCTTCAGTATAACAAAAAATTTCAGTGTTTCCACATGCAGTTTACCTCTATGCTACGGATGCCATTGGGCTGTGAATTGCCTGCTCGCAAACTCATCCGGTGTAAAGGACATCGATTACTGAGATTGAATTTGCGGTATCAGAGGTTGCCCGCTTTGCCCACTTGCGTAGTCCTCTAACAAGTTTCCTTTTGATCTGCGTGGGGTGCAGTCTGTGGATACTAAAACATGTACCCTTCCTTGTACCTTGCTCATTTTGTAATTTGTGTCTTTCATCTTCCCTCTGCCAACGCTGGTACATTCCCACTCCTCTTCTTCCCCTAATCGTACCACTCCCACCGCTTTGTTGTCAAACACCGCTTAACCTCGTTTCCACATTCCGCCTCCCGGCGCTCTGTCATTGCTATTGTTTTGGCTTGATGTATGCAATCAAGTTCCTGTCGAAAGCCTCACATCGTATCGGCATCTCAATCTGATAGAAGGGATTCTTCATTACAAAGTCCGCATACAACTCATAAATCCTCCGCAAGATAACATCCACATTAGGTTGCTGTGGTTCTGTAAATAAGAGAAATTTTGTGCCTGTGAGCGTTTGAAAGCATTGCATGCGAAAATTCTCGCTCTCCATGACCTCCAAACCCGACGACGGCGCTCCGTTCGAAGACGGGCCGAACGGGGACAGCCGGGCAGTGATAGCATGCACCCCGTGAAATGTTCCAGCGAGAACCAAGTAATCGTTAGAGGAGAGCTTGGCGAGTGTATTGGAAAAGTCCCGGTGGTAAATAAGACCACCGGCCTTGTTCAGGATTAGGAGCGAGAGAATCATGCTTTAACAGGTGGTGAGCGAATGTGAATTGTTGTGATGATGAGCGATGGAAGTGGGGTTATGGGTGAAGGCTGTCAGTGATGGAGGCTACCGGGGCCATGCAACGTCTGTCACGCACCACTCTGTAGGTACACACTTCTTGGCATTTTTCGGACCGGACACTACTATCATATCAGAATTCGAAATGAAGGTACAGTACTCGAGTACTCTACAGAGTTACTTACATAGCGTTTCGAATTATAGACCATGCCAACATTAATACTGCCTTCCAGGGGGGTAGCGTAACACAATCGAAACCCCACGGTATGCAGTGGGAAGCGCAATGCATTCTGACGTATGCTTGCTACAAGCACCCCTAGAATTGGCCAGCCCTAATGCTGTCTGACGAACGGGGACGACGCTGCTCTCTGAGTAACATATATGCATGTAGAAGTTCATACATGCAATAATTCATTCCATCTTCTGCTCAGCCGAATGGCAGCCTTCTCTTAAATCTGCCTTCCCAACCTTTATCGGTCTTTACGGCATCCAATTTACTTTGTCTTGCGTCTAACACCGCTAACATCCCACCCATTGAGATATCCTACACCTGCGCACAAATATGTCGCGAAGCCCAGCCATGCCATGTAGGGCATCATTAGGTATCCAGCCAAATGGTCTACTTTGAAATAAGAAACGGTAACGGCAGCAACGTTTGCTGATAGCAATAAAATATCTGCTAGCGCAAGGCGTGGGAGATTAAGTCTAAAAAATAAAGGCATCCAAATGAAATTTAAGACAAGAGACATTCCGTAAAGCGTTGTACCTTTCTATGGTTGAGAGTTATGAGTTAGCCAGATGTAAAGTGGAAGCTATGGTTCAATTGTACTTGTGTACTTACAGTAGCTGAATCTCGAACTGCTGTGCTGAGAGAGTTTAGGCCAATGGCATACACACGGTGGCTGGCGTAACCCATTATACCATAAAGCGTCGTCCATACAGGACCGAAGGCCCACGCAGGTGGGTGCAACGGGGGGCGACGGAGAGAATGATACTGGGCGGCAGATTGATGTGGATTCAACGGCGGGGAGACTGAAAAGCCGATTGTTGACCCCATGGCAATTGGAAAGAGAGTTGAGAGGTACGGTGATGAGAGTATGAAAGAAGGGAGTGTGAAGGGGGCAAGATAGCGGGAATTCGAGTGCAGTAGAGGCATGATGCCGAAGAACTGGCAGTTGAGAATATCTTGAGCTGCCAGAAACGCCGAAGACTTAATAGATGCGGGCTATGGGGACTGGGAGCAGAGTGCTATGAATACAATTTGTTTAGATACTGCATACACTCTGGCCAATGGGGTTAAAAGTTGCACGATTGCTGCGGGGGGGGGGGGGGGGGGTGGATTTGCGGAAATGACGGAAGTGCGGGATAATGGGCTTTTTGTATTCTGGCTCAGACGATGCAGACTGATACCTGCTCTACAGTGACAACATCTGATCAGGATTTGGGGGGGGGGCAAGCCACGGCCAAGCCAGCGGAAGATGCTGGCGGGCGCTATATGTCCTTGTAATTGCAGGAGCGAGCTCAAACTGCATCGCGGTTGCATGCGAGGCGCCAGTTTCCAGCCCAATTCACCTCATGTAGGCGCTCCGTCCACGCCTCTTCCGTCGTAGAGCTCATTTCAGGTTGCTGGGGGCCGCTGCCCGCCTCAGCTTGGTCCCCAAGCGGGTCCGATACGGGCTTCAGGTTGGCGCGCCAAACCGGAAGTATCGGTATCGGTATCTCGACTCAAATGCAGATCGATCCTGCATCGCATTGCAGACACATCACGCTCAGCGCATTCCGCTAAAGAAATACAAAGAAATATCATACGCATCGGCCGCGCCTGTTCTGCTGGCTCACAGCAGCCCTGGCCTCTGTACGCCGTCATTGTTCGGCGTCCAGCAGCTAGCCGTAGCAGCCTGACCACGGACTCTTCCGTTCGCTTGCCGAAGCACAAGGCAGCAGCGGCAGCAGCAGCAGCAGCAGCAGATCGCTTTCTGCGCGCGAGGCCGGAGGGAAATTCGACCGGCCGGCCGAAGAGGGCGCATTATCATACTTTACGGTCGGACAGGGACATACATGTATGTATTCATTATCATTTGGTGCGGCGTTCTGCGGCTACTGCAGCACTGTGCCGCATCGTGCTGTACTGTACTGTAGTGTAGAGTACTCGTACTGTACAGAGTACCCTGAGCGCGCTGCTTGGGCTTGCTCGCACGCCAGGCCGCGTCCCAGCCACCCAAGACAGACTAGCACACGGCTCCCTCAGCCAGCAGCCAGCAGCCAGCAGCCAGCAGCCAGCAGCCAGCAGCCAGCAGCCCAGCAGCAGCAGGCAGGTACCAACGCTGCTTGCTTGCTCGACGCCCGCGGCTCGACAGAATAAGACACCGCCCCCCCCCCCCCCCCTCCCCACCCCCCACCAGGAGGACAAAGAGTTCTCTCTTCCCCATCTCATCGCTCACGCCCCCCCCACACAGCTATCAGAACCGCTCTGCAGCCCCCCCCCCCTCCCCCACTCCCCCTTCCCCTTCCCCTTCCCCTTCCCTTTCCCCTTCCCCCTCCACACTCTCGCCAAAACTCGCAAAGACACTCACGCCCCATTCTCACGCTTTGCCTCTGCCGCCCGACCTTTCGACCTTCTCCAGCATCTGAGGTATAACTCTCTAACCGTCACCTGTCCGGCACCTGTTCTCCGATTGCCTCCCTTGCTATATTCTACTCAAGCATCTTCATATACTGTTCGTCTCCTCCTCTCTCTGTGGTCTTTCTCTCTGAAAGCACTTCGTGAGCGTCGTCGTCGCGTTCAAAACAGAATACTCTTCTCTCTGAAA
The DNA here is from genome assembly GCA_015179045.1 of Kalaharituber pfeilii. NCBI lineage: Eukaryota > Fungi > Ascomycota > Pezizomycetes > Pezizales > Pezizaceae > Kalaharituber > Kalaharituber pfeilii. The sequence goes on along the minus strand of WHUZ01000006.1, from coordinate 403,872 downwards.
CCTCCTTTATTTTCTTTCACCCTGCCTCCTACCTCCTACGAAACTGAAACCAGCATTCTCCCTTCTAACATTCTCCTACCTACTCTTTAATACTCTTTACCCGTCTTAATCTTTATCCTCTTTTCCCACCATGTTTCTTTACTGCTTCCCCGTTGCCCCTAGTTACACGCGACTTGAACTAGCCCCTATATTACCAAATGCACCTCTCTGAACAAACTTTCGCGCAGTCGCAGATCCTCTTTTCCTCAACGCCTACGCGCATCGCGACAATCGTTTTGAAGTATCGCTATTACGGCCTCCCCTATGGCCCACAGTCAATCTCCTGATCGGTTCAGGAATGAACGGAGCGGAGAAAGGGCGGGCGGGCCGCGGGAAAGTGAGTATGGACGGCTGAATAATGACGGTGGAGACGTCTGGTACGGTAGCAGAAGACCTGCTAGGTCTAGGTCTCGCTCTCCCAGTAAGTCCGGAAAAATTTCTGTGAACCCGCTTTACAATCAATCTTAGTACTTATTAAACTTCATTTGGTTATTTACTATGACATCGTCGGCTAACTATAAGGTATCTCCCATCTCTCATGGTATTTAGGTCAATTCGGTCGTCGTCGTCCCCCTCGCTCTCGATCCCCTCCACCCGACAGGAACATTGACCGCTATGTTCCGGATCCCAACCGTCGAGATGATCGACCTCCCCGTGACCGCGGAGACCGCGACCTATACGCACCACAAGCCGGGTTTTACCAACCAAAGCCAGGTACAATCGATCGATATGTCCCCAATGGATCCCCTGCGTTTCCAAGTCAACCAATATTGGTCGACCCTCATAAATTAGATCACCAAGTCACGTTTGCATACTTCAGCGATTGGCTTCATCAACAACCTATATCGCCATCTAGTCATCGTTCTCCTGGAGGTGGTTCAGCACCATTGACAAAGGATGAAATTAAGGTCAAATACGATGCATACCGCGAAGAATTCAATACCAGAATGGCAAAGGTTTTCGTTTTACAGCACATGAACGAAGAGTGGTTTAAAGAAAAATATCTTCCTGGTGAACGGGAAATTGTAAGACAGAAAATTGTAGCATTCAGAAAGTCAAGATACAATGGGTTTATTGAAGCACTAGAGGAAGGTCGACTGGATGCTATAGACCGTGAAGGGGTTGTCATCCGTAAGAATTACTCTGCTCACTGTTATGTCCTGCTTCACTACTGACAGGAATTCGCTCACAGCACACGCAAATGGCAAAACCGATGAGAATAAAGATGCTGAGAATGATGATAATGGTGTTTTGGCCGGTCCAGGGAGTCAGATTATCGACGAAACTATCTACAAACCTACTCTTTTGATAAAGACGATTTCACCGACCGTCTCTCGAGTGCAGTTAGAAGAACTAGCCTCCACCATCCCAGATTTCCATTTCATCTCGCTATCTGACCCAAATCCACTTAAAAAATTTCATCGTATCGCCTTCATTATTCTAAAACCGGATGCTCCACCCGTAGATGCTAGTACTGTCGAGCTGCTAAATGAGAAAAAGATTCATAGTGAAACTCATGGGGATTTCACCTGCCATGTCGGTATACATACTGCAAATAAGGAGCTCAAAAAAAAAGTTTTGAATGAAGGCATGTCTACGCCTGAGAACTTGCGTAAAGAAGTCGTTTATCTTGAGAAAATTATTCGCAAGTTTGAGGATGAGATGAACAAATACAGTTCGCCTTCCGAAGATGTGGGAATTGATGATTCGATGAAGGATGAATTTGACGAGTATGAAAGACGACATGAGGAGCGAAATTATAGTGCGTGGGAGAAGATCAAGGAGCGGGTCGAAATCTGGGGAGGAAGGATACGGGAAGGTAGAAGGGAGGAGGAAGAAGAGGGTGAAGACAGTGAAGAAGAGAAGGAGGATCTCGAGAAGGTTAGTATAGCCGCTCTATCGGTCGTTGACGAATTAATCCTGATGTCTGAATCAGATCAAAAAAACAATTGACCTTGGTGTTGAGTATCTTCGACGAGTATATAACTTCTGCATATACTGTGTAGCTGAGGCCGACTCTATACACGAGCTTACCCGCAAATGTCCTGGAGGTCATACTCGTCGTCCTACACCCACCTCCGATGATTACACTCCAGATGCTCGTACAACAAACTGGATTCGTGTATGGTATGAAAAGCTCGATTGCTTCTTATCTCCTGAAACCCAGGATCTGAAAAAACTTGGTGGTAAGCCAGTCAAAGAAGCTGTAGATGAGGAATTGGAGAAACATGTCAAAATGGAAGATGAAGGGAAATATAGATGCAAGGTGCAGTCATGTACCAAGCTTTTTAAAGCCGAGAACTTTTGGCGAAAACACATTGAGAAGCGCCATGCGGATTGGTTAGAGAAGATTGAGCTTGAGGCCACTTTAGTCAACGCATACGTGACAGACCCGTGCAGAGTTCACCCGCCAAAGGTGGACTATAATGGCAATGCACAACAGGGGAATGGGGGTCAGTTTGGCGATCGGAGGCAGTTCCCTGTGGTCAGTGGAGGTGGAACCGCACCGTTCGGAATGGGTAGTGCAGGTGGTAGCGCGGGACAACCTCCAATGCCCAGCGCTGGTATGGGATTTCCCTTTTACCCAGGTGCATTACCGTTTGTTTCAGGGCCCGCTGGGATACCACAAGATCCCAGACGGCTCGCTCTGCCGCCGGGAGGAATTGGCGCTGGAATCGGTCCCATTAGAGGACATAATCGTAGGGACGCACCTTTAGGAAGCCTTCCTCCTCCAGGTGTAGGAAGTTATCGGTCAGGTCCTTATAACGATCGACGCAGGCCACCACGCAGTCCACCTCGAGGAGGGCTGCCGCGAGACCTGGACCGGGACCGAAGAGACAGAGACCGGGAAGGCGGACGTGGTGGCGGGTTGGGTGGAAGGCCACCGTTAGCTCGGGGAGGTCCACCCCTACCTGTACCTGGAGAACCTGAAGCGGCCATTCAAGGCCGAAGTTTGAAAAGTTACAATGATCTGGATGCTACGAGGGATGGAAAGGTAGAAGAACTGGACTACTAAACTATAAGGGCATGTTAGGTAAACGTTTGGTGGATATTATGAGCAACATGAGCGTGCGTTCGCCATGCCTGAAACTTCATCCCTTATTACTCAGGAATGGGTTATGGAGTCCTCTTTCCTATTCAAATTAATCAACATTTGAGTCATGTAGTTTTAGCTTGAGTTTCCGGTTTACTGTTTTTTTCCTGCTTTCCATTTGTTTGCAATAAATTATCTTCAATATTACTATTAGTTACGGGCAGACTCTAATACTATTCTTTCCGTGGAGGGAAATAAAAGATATTAGAACAAAACGGATACAAGTGGCCGGAAGAGGAGTAGTAAACTTAAAATAACGGAATGGCCAGAAAAAAGTCTAGATTCCTTACTAATTGTGGGTAAAACTGTACTGCCAAACTCCTAAAGCTTCTGATACCAACGCTTTGGCCGAAAGAAACATGTAAATAACACCCTTTTTCTTCTGTACAAAAACAGAAATTGAAGTGAACTTGCAAACCAATAACCCAATGAACCAATACCCATAGCAATCAATAACAATGACCACGAATTGCTCCGAAAACAAAAAACCATGAGGCATCTATAACACCTAGACGCCAGCAGCGCCAGAACAAGGCTACAAAACATCCCATATTATCTACGCAAGGGCCTGCCTCAACATAACCAGAAACTCATCGTTCAACTTCAAGATTTCCTTCACAACTGGCTTTTCTGGCTCTCCGGCTCCTCTTTTCAAGGCGTCCCGGTGCTTCGCTCTCCAGTTCCTCTCTGCAGTCAACAGATCAACGTCCTCTCGTTCTATTTCTTCCTCGTTATGATCGTCATCCATATAGGCCAAGTCGTCGAGGTCGTCCTTTGACTGCATATTTAGTCTTACTCCAACTATGGAACCATAATAAGGAAAGTTGGAAAATACCTCATCAACGCCGAAGTCGCTGCTCTTGAACATATTCTCCGGAGCAGTATTCATCCATCCATTACTAGCCATCTTCTGCCTTGTCTTACTTTCATGCCATCTTTTCCTCGATGCTTGCCACTTGATCAGGCTATCAATTTCCTGTTTTGCAACATGCTCATCTATCAATCCACTCTTTACTGCATTCTCAAAAAGCTTGTTCATATCCAAAGACTTCCCAGGGCCATTTCGTAAGAACTGCAGAATTCCTTCCAGCCAGCCCATCAATTTGTCAAACAGTCCATTATCATGTATGTGTACTTCGTGAACAAACTTGTAGAAATTTTCTTCGTGGCGAGTGCAGAGGTCAATAAACGATTGAACGGTTTGATTAGGATCGGCAGCCATTGCTTTAAACGTCAGCAAGATCCTTAAGGTCCAATCTTTTTAACATTAGCATTTACCTTGCCTCTGCGCCTTTTCCACGACTCTAATCATATCATCCACAAAAACAGCAAAATCCGTAACACTGTTGTACACATTTGCAGATTTATACACTCTAATGAGAGGCTCGTAAAATATCATAAAAAGGTCTTTAAACAACTGTAATGTAACTGGCTATAAAGTAAAAAGTCAGCATCTGGATCCTGGTAACAAAATCAACCTACCCCCCTTACCTCTTGAATTATGCTCAACATCATCGCCTTGTCCCTTTGCCTTGTATAAAGCTTCAAGAGCTGCTTTAGGTGAGCGAATAATATAACACCACTTCGTATTTCCTCATCTTCATTGTCTAAGGCGTTATTCCATGCTACATATGCATTGAATACCCTTTCGACTTGTGTGGGGGTGAGTTCTGGTTCCATATATTCCGATCGCAAGATAGCCACAATCAAATCGACATTGTCCATTTCTGCCTCCTTCTTGATTGCATCCCGTATCGTATCATCCGCGTCCACAAATTTCTTTATTTTGCCGCATAGAACTTCATCATCAACCTTTGCAATAACCCCATCAACAGCTTTTTGAAATTGCTTTAAGCCATCATTAAGGGCCATTCCAAGAATCCTCTGCATCAATGAACGTTGTTTAAACGGAGTAGCTAAAAATAGATCGAGAACCCCAGACATAACCATTGCTGGGTTGGCGATACGAATCACATTTTTCAGAATGGTATATGGTATTAGCGAATGTATTCTCTTTGCTTGAGCAAACACTTCCGGCGAGTTGTCTTCTGCAAGAAATATGTGGTATATAGTTGCTGCTACCCTGTGATTCAACGCGGGTTAGAAATTATCAATATATGGATGTAAGTGGGAATGTACTCAATTCTTAACCACTCTGCAAACTTTCTATAGTTTGGTGCCAGGTTTTCTAGCTTGTCAGCTTTCCTTATCTCTGCGAATAACTTGGTTAATCCATCTATATGCTCTGTAAGTAAAGACAAAAGTTGAATATGACATTGTCTGCCTACTATTTTCAACTATATCCCGTCTAAAGCTTTCCATGTATATATCCAGCTCCCGTGCTCTCTGTTGCGCAATCTCGAAGAAGTTTTTTTGCTCTGCTACTCTAGCAGTATCCCTCTCCTTGCGTTTTGCGACATCAGCCAGTTCCATATCACTGAGGGTAACGGGATCATTCAACAGAAATGACCTTAAAGCTTTTGACTGGGCAATCTGACGGTCAGATAATAATGCCCTCAGATATGCGCGAAGAGAGATACGTTGAGTCTCTCTCCATAGAATTAACTTTTTTGATTCTTGAGTAATATTATTCACTGATGCAGACGAAGAGCTGCCAGTGAGCATGCTTGCTACACCTAGAAACCCACTTGACAGCGACGATAATCTGGAGTGTCCCTGGCGATTGCTTGGGCCATCGGATGTTATGGGGCGATTATTCTGAACGGATTCAGAAGAAGAAGAGTTAGAGGTAACGAAAGACGAGATTGAACTAGAATCATCATGTTCACTAGCTGTGGTGGAGAGTACCGCAGTTTGGGAGGATAACTCCTTGCGAGGAACAGATGGAAGAACCTTCCCCGGAAGTTCATCTCTAAGCTTCAGTGCAAGCGTGTTAGTACACAAGGATCAAAATTTTTTGGTAAGTTTCGGGTTGATACCTGTTGATTCAGCTGGACAAATGCACCATAACGTCGGCCAACCACTACATCAAGCTTTCCTTCTCGCTTTGTTCGGATTAGAAATTCCTGGATAATATTTAAGTATATTATTCTGTCGAAGTCAAGGATATGTACTTACTGCATGTGGGTGAGGTTTGATATGCCTCTTAACAACAACCTCTCTGACCCCACAAACATTGACGTCCCAACCATTAATCCAGTGCCCTTCCGGGACGTTAACTAGGAGTCCTTCCTCAACAGCGCCTCTCTCTACAACTTCCATCTCTTCAAACCTAATTCTCTCCTCATAGCCAGAGGCAGTTGGTATTCCTGACACCATCATCAGTTCTACGAGCTTTTGAGCCTTGAGGGCCAGCTTTCGGCGCTTCGTTTCCTCTAGACGATCTTCCGAAGACGATATCCGTTTAATGGCAAAGGACTCAAGAAACTATGTGGTCCTCGTTAATAATGTCTTTTGGCGTACGCTTAAAATAAGCAGACTAGGGTTAATTTAGCACATACTGTCTGTAATCTGTCTTGCCAGAATTCCTTTTCTTTGGCCTGATCGAGAAATGGAAAATTCCGCACATGATTTACAAACAGGTACCTTAGAATTGGTAACTCCGAGTCCTCCGGAGCAACCTCCCCTTTGTCTGATCTAAACGGGGCTCCAAACCGCTGTAACGCAGTGGGAGAGGATAACTCGCTAATTTCCCATTTTACCTGATTGGAGATAAGTTCCCGCTTCAAGTCTGTGAAATTGGATTAGTCTTGACTTCCAAGGCATCTGTAAAGTTTTGCTCACAGTGCTCTTGCTTCCCTGTAAGCACAGGATTCGGCTTCTCAATTTTCGAGCTGGCGGCGGGATTTGACGGTGACATTGCCATGGGCAGGCGGCTTGGGGTGAGGGTGAGTGGAAGATGTCGATGGTATGTACTCCTCTGGTAAAGTCTAATGTATTGACAGACCAGTCGAGCGAATACCTTGCTACTAGCGTTCAATGAACAGCACGGGCAATGATAAAAGTACCAATATCGGTTGCTAGTACAAGGGTAGCAGGGATGATATCAGCGGCGAAATATGAAGTCAGGTACCAATTTGTGGCGGAGCGAGAGTGATCTGGGGGAAAGGGTTCTGATAGGTCGACAGGACCGTGGGGCAGCAGCGAAAAACTGGTTGGGTGGGAGGTGGGGGGGGGGGGGGGGGGGAGTGCAGCAGTGGAGCGGGAAGGGGGAGTGAGGGGTTCTTAAGGAAAGACACTCACCACTCGGGTCGAGTACCAAGCCATCTCGTGTATGGGAGAGTACGGACTGGAGTCACTAGAGTCCCTGGACTGCTTACGACTGCGTTAAGGCGCAAGCACAAGCTCCAAGCTCTGCTCTAAGCTCCAAGCAGCGGCACAGGCAAGATTCGTATTCTCGAGGGCTGTACGATGCCAATCGGTCCGCCTCCACTGGGACGGGCATGGGGGATTTGGGGGGGGGGTGATGCGCTTTCTCTGGAGAGGACGACTACAGTAGTTCGCTCGCTCCGTACAGTAAGGACAGTGTCATACAGCCACGGACGACACGAACCACCCTGTGACCTGCATTTGCGTTTGACGGTGCAGTGCAGTCCAACGACTCGCACGCCCACGCCGGTTAGCCCGAAGGCTGTGCTGCGGGTGGGCCAAGAACGCACCGATCCCCCTTCCCCCCCCGGCTCTTGGCCAAGATGCCGCCATGTGGAGTACGAGAACAGCACCGCGCTGCGCTGCACCAAGATCTACCAAGGAAGCTATTCGTTACTATTTCAAGCTTTGGCTGCCAGTTGCGCCACTACCAGGTCCTTGGTTCCTCTTTGTTTACGGCGCCCTGCACCCCCGGCTATCGCGTTGGCAGCGCATTGAAAACCTTCATGTGGCTATCGCGGATATACTATTACCTAGTAGACACCCGCGGAAGAGGTCCTGAGAATGGAGGCAGGCGAACATGAGCACATTGCTGGTTACGAGACTGAGCACATTGTAAGCAACGGCCAAAATGTGTCAACCTCCCGTTCTCTTTGCTCCTTTTTGTTGATCCTTCTGTTGTGTTGCAGATTTGCCGTGCGGCCCGTGGAGGATTCGGCTGCGATGATGTAGACTTGCTTCAGGCTCTTAGCTTTGTGTTAGCCCCACCTTGTGCCCCACAAGTACTCATGTTTGTTTACCTTGCTGTGGTACTGTACTCCGTAAGGCTCGTAGCTTTGCCACGAACAAAAGTCCCTGCACATTCTCACTCTTACAATGTAATCCAATGCTCCACTCCATCTGCTCAACTGGCACGAGACTAACTGCTCAACCCACATAGCTTGACTATTTATTACCCCCTCCTCCACTGATGATCTCCACCCAACAGTCCGCTTGGCGGCGGCATAAGTGAGTACTTATTCTATGCTATTGTTTCGTGAACCCCGATCTCCCGAGCTAGAATCTGCAATTGGCTTCCAGTTATTCCAAGAATGGATACCAGTAGCGCTTGGACGAGTGGGTGGCGCAGTCCACGACCAATCGCTCTTATAATTAGGACTGTAGTTTCTGCTCACCTGTTCCCTGCCGAATTCGAAAGGCACTGAGGGATATTCCGAGGCGGCTCTGCCACTACGACGCGTACTCGTTTGTCCAAAAAGTACATAGTTAGTCAGCCGTTCCAATACATACTTGTTGGACCAACGAGTATATCATACCCCTGTTTTCTTGTGCCGAAGAAGCGAAGCTACGATGTCATCCATGCTCAACCTCAGGATGTACCCTACATTAAACATTACCAGCGCCCGAATGAGAGTCTCATCATTAGACGTTCCCTGGTAGCATTGTACATTACTATTACTTCTTTGAATGTTTGAATCCAGCTTACCAAGTCCAAAGGTTGGTTCAAACGGTGACACTTTGAGCCTCAATGTCACACATTAAACCCCCCGAATTGGGCTCCTGAGCTACAGGGATAATTTGGCCCCTGTCATACAACGTGCTATGAAACCGATATGAAGGAGACCAACCAGACTACTTACAGACTTAGTAAGAGAAGTTCCGGAAAAAGGTCATTACAAGCAGAGGACGATATCCGAGAACATGAAAGTCGAGAGTTACAAGACACTTCCTTTCTCATCTCTACCAAGACTCAGCCCAATGTAGATCTCTTAAGAAATAGTGACTTCGAAAAGGTGCCAACCAGTTAGTCTCGTGAACCAGACCCTATGCTGCCATGAGACTACCAACCAACATACGAAAATGGCCTCACGTCACTTACAGCATGGCATGTCACATGCCAGAGGCTCGATCAACATTATGCAATACATATTATACCACGCCTCCCGACCGTGAGGCGCGCTGCAGCGAGGGGGGATCAGGCCGTACATATGTAGAGTACTCGTACTTCTTAGAGAACTCGCTTCGCTCAGGGGTCGATACCATCTGGGGGTGCATCGAGTGTGGTTGCCGCCAAGGAGGAGGAAAACGTACTCGAGTGCACGTGAAACATTGCAGGGATGGGCTTTTTCTTGGCGCAAGGCTCAGTACAGTATAGAAAAGACGTACGTCATCTGGAACTCTAACTGCCTTCGAAAGAACTGACCTGGTTACATTTAAGCCAGGGAAATTTCGGCACATGAATGTATTTATGTTTCCTGCTGAACAATTCCGCCAACAATCCTTGAAAAGCTCCTTAGTTCGATGTCTGACGCACAGCCTTTCATGCTCATTGAGCAAGGCTGCCGAAATTGTCCCACCCCAAAAGAGCTTGGTTAGGGAGCTCAATGACGACAGGTACCCCTGCAGAGTATGTGATGAGCCAAATTCGAGGCTAGTATCATAGATGTCCTTGCGTTATGCACTTATATTCCCAAGAAGAAGTTTTAATCCTTTTTTGGGTGGGTGACGATTTCGCGTGCCCGAGGGATTCGAACTTCCAGGAGATTTTGCTCTCTTTTGCCAGCATACCTGCAGCATTGCCTTGCTTTTCGAAGGAAGTGCCTGGTCTTTTAGGCTGTTATGCATAGCAACGTTGATTCTCCCGCCCCGTAATTGATACCCCTCCAAACCGCAAATAAAGCAGTTGTCGAACCAGTCGGTTTTCCACCTCCACTGTATGCAGAATATGACTCCGAAATTGAACCCTGAGGACTGGCTGGCGGAGAAAGTGACAAAATGTTTATTTCGACTTAACCCTACCTCGGTAACTTTTTTGTTTCTACTAAGCGGAATACTCATCGTAGTGTTGCCGTCGGAATCTTAAGGTGATTGAGATAGACAGTAGTGTATTGTCTTCTTTCAGCAATATGGTATCTGTAGATAAGGCTGCTAAAACGACTTTAAGGCTATATGCTAATCCCAGGGCACCACACTGAATGGGGGTGGCCTAGTCTCGTGCCCGCGGTGGCCAAGTTATACTGGAGTTACTGATCAGAGAGGCATTACAAAAAGTTTTCAAAAGTGCATGGAGTAGCTGTTCGTTGGAGAGGCAGGCTTCCCCAGAAACAACAACCCACATTTGGGGTATACCCAGTCAATCCTCATGTCAAAGAAGGTCCTTGTGTCGCCGTTTTGGATGCTTTGTTCTGGTACATGGAGCCCAAACCAGGTCCACCCCTTATCTCCCTGGTTCCGAGACTCCTGTAAGATTGATCCTTCAATGAATGACTTGAATGGTGCTAACCCCATGAGGATTGACGATATCGTTCGAATGCTTCGAAGCGGGGACTAATTTGGAATATGGACGGCGTAGTCTGGTTGCAACCAGACTATGGACGGCGCGGACTATGCTCATGACCCCCGTCTGGCTGAGAGAACAGAATAAATAGGATGGAGTGAATGAAGACAGAGTGGAAAGCGAGAGAGCTGCAAACGGAAGGTCTGCTGAAGCGGCGGGAGGAGGACGGGTGTCTCTGGTGAAACGGGATTGCCTGTCCCCGTCGCCTCGTTATGCTATTTTATCTGGCCTGCCTGTCTTGGGCGCGGTCCGGCATGACCTCTCCCTCCTTTCAACGTCACCACAAATGGCCACGGAATACTATCATGACCTACACTTTACAGTTGTTGCAACATTGCAATCCTCGCTTAACCACCCTATCCACGTAATCACCCATACCAATTGAATGCTGGGCTATCAGGAAAGCAGTGGAACTGAATTGGGGTAACATCATTGGTCAAGGGATTTTAGGATATCTCCTCCAGCTATTACCGGGCCAGCTGCTACCACGTTTACTCGATCTTTTCTTTAGCAGCACTCAGGAAACATGATACTTCAAGGGTTGTCCGGTTCACTTTTGTTGAGTGCATTCTTGTAAAAATGTCAGGTTATGAGCCCAGACTGTGCTACATAGTCCACCAACGCACTCAAGTCACATTTCATCAATTCATTGCTTTTTTCAATCATCGCGCAACCTTATCGCAACTACCACTTATCCGGCAGCTCCATCTCCACAGCTCCACATCTACAAACCTTGACATTTTTACACAGAATCCACTCAACATGTCCTCCTCAACTATACCTACGTCTGCACTGATACCTGCACCGACCGCTGAAATTTACAGCAACAAGCATGGATCGGTTCCAAAACCCACAAGCTACAATTATCATGCCTGGAGTCAAGGAGTTAGATATTTTATTGATGCTGATCTTGCCTGGGATAAAGTCATAGGTACCGAGAAAGCTTCTGTTTGAAGCTTTGCGGCCTAGGGGAGGGAGCAACGTGTAAAATTATAGGCTTTCAGTTATGGCAGTTTGAAAAATTCACTGTTGTTTCCGTGAGGCTATGGATTCAGACTCTGAATACATCCTGAATGCCTTGAAACTGGGTATCTATCCCTCCTATGGATCTTTCCCCCCCCCCCCCCCCCAAAGTGCTGTTAGAATCTGATTTCTTGTAAATGTTGTCTTATAGACATAAACTTTTTTTTTTTTTTTTTTTCCTTTTCTTTTTTTTTTTTTCTGTTGCTTTAAATTATTCATCGAATTCCAACCATGAATTGAGATATGAATAATTTCATTATGCTTCTCATTCGCAATGTCCCCACATTATGCCCCATTCATTTGATCCTCTGTACCAAGGATATACAAAGTTAATTCGTATGGTGACGCTTTGTCTGCGGTGCTATGCTTCCCGATACCCACATACTTCCTAGGCTTCGACTGCCACACTCAACGTGCATAGATTTCGACAATCAGAGGCATCATAGCCTGTTGCAATCGCAGTTCGAGGTAGAGTGCTAGATCCACGACCATAGCCACGCGATGTCGACGGGTAAAGTAGATATCCTTTACGTTTCCTCCCAGACACGAATTATCGAAGATGCCAGAACAGTGCAGCAAATGGTAGTTATTGCCCGTGCACCACTCTCAACAAAACGTCTCCGGCCAAGTACGACAACATGACGCTTGATCTGAAAAAGACATGTCTGTGACCTGCGATTAAGTTGATATGATCACTTCTTGTATGATTACTTGTCAACAGCTGTATTAATATTGCGACACTGGTGAGTTGGACTCGTTTTTTTGATGTGGACTTTGCATACCGTAGGGCTCACGGGGAAATTATTGTTCCCCGTGTCTTTATAAGACAATGCTCTATTCTCGTGTCCAGCTTCACAACCCCCCCAGTCTCGTGCTGTGTAAATCTTGCTACTGCGAAGCGGTAATTATAATATCTTAATGTTCTTTGCGGCAATGGGCCTAAAAATGTCACAGTCTCGGCTGCAATTGGCCGAGCGTTTCTCCTGTCCATCCTCTATGATAATGTGGCTTACAGAAAATATTGCATGCTCACATTCAAATTTACCCTCAAATCTAGTCTCGAAACCACCCAATTCAACAGCAATCTATTGGTGAAAACTTTGTGGCTAGTGGCGATACATTTTGCATCAACATTGGCCTCGTCCCCATCAACAATTATTAATGTCGAACGCCCGAGAAATATATACCTACACGGAGGAGAGTGTCCGAGCCCTGAAATAGGGATATTACAACTGATAGCGAATTCAATTCACCCAACTGCAGTTTTGTCTAAAAGAGTAATATAGAACATCAGAAAGGAATCTTTAGCGTGCTGATGTCATCACTGGGCACCCTGAGCTGACGCTATGTTACATTGTCACTGGCGTCCCGGGAATCATTGGCTTCCTGGGTATCCTAAGGTACCCTTCTTCATGATACCATTGCAAGGCATTGAGCGACTGGAAAGAGTTCTCGTCAACCTACCCAGCTCTCCTTGCCATATTACGCATGACGCACTGTTTATTAATAGCTGCGTATGCTGTCCTATGCATACAGTGACACGTAAAAAGTCTTGGGGATTAGGCAATTGGGATAATTGTATCCTGCAATATGCAGACCGGGTCAGCATATTGAGTTCGCTTTTGCCTAACGAATAGGGATTGAATCTGCATATTGCATGGTACTCGGTATCAAGGGTAAGTCTTCAGAAGCGCGAAAAGTTGCATACATTGTGACAGGGATCGTTGCTAGGGCAGTTCAGCTGTTTGTTATGTAATACAGCACTTGTTATCTACAGGGTTCCATAGTTACACACTTCAATGTTTGTTTTCAATCAGCCAGCACAACTCTTTTTTCCCAATCACAATGTCGAATCACCCACTGAAGCCTCTTACAATAGCGAAATGGAAACCCGAGCTCTGCATGCAAAATTTCAGTATAAAATTCACAATCGAGAAACTACTCTAGTTGAGCACATCTGAATTATTAATATACACAACAAATGCGCAAATGAAGTGGAAAAGCCTCAAGAAGAGTGGGATAAAAGAATAAAAGAATGCCTCATACCATTAGTTAGAAGTGTGCAAGATTGGCTTCGCGTTTGGGCAGCCAGGCTGTAGTTATGCAAATTATGCAATGCTTTGTTGACTTGAATGCAATTAAAAAAATACGTGTGTCGTACTTTTGTGTGTAAAATCCCGTACAAAAGTTCTGAAGACTTTTCGACAAAAAGTCATACCTACTTCACTTTTGACGGTGGCGCACATTAATGCATGCATAACGCTTCTGAGTATTTTCCCCTACCCCGAGTACAGTTACCCTAATCCCCAAGACTTTTGACGGGTCACTGTACCCCTACTGCCATTCCCGCCCCGCATAATGCTGCACCATCGAGAGCGTCCTTTTCTAGCTGTCAATTCAGTCAGTTCTGAAAGATGCTGTACCGTCAAGAGCGTTCTGTTATAATTGCCAGCTAAGCCAGTTCCTTTATATTCTTCACCGTCGAGAACTCCCTGCCATATTCGCCAATTGAGCCCACTCTGCGCCGTCAAGAGAAAGTACTATCATATCTGTCAATTAGCTCGTCAATCAGCCTGCTCTACCATATGCAGCGCCGTCTAGTGACAGCTATGGCAGGCCCCTCTCGACCACACAACGCAACAGGCTGAATTGACATGTATGACAGGATGTTCCTGACGGCGCAGAATATGACAGAACTGGCTCAATTCACAGGGCATGCCAGGACGCTCTTGGCGGAGACGTATGTCAGGGCGGGAGTTGAGATAAGCTGTGTACGAGTACTGCAAGGTTGCATGTTCGCCAGAACGACACGTTGAGGCACTCCAGTACATACTAGTACAGTGCGTAGCAGAAATTCTTCCTAGTATGGTTTATACAGCATAACGGAAAGTGCGTGTCCCCTTTTACCAAAGTATCCTTAGAGTCACGAGACATGCAGCTGAGTGCATCTGCCTTGCAAAAACACAACAGCTCAATCAAAATGCTGATTTTCTATGTCCATTCATGCGGTCTGCTATTTTTCTGTGATTTCTCCGCTAACTTATTGACTTTTTGTGATGCTTTGATGACCTGTAAACTTGGCTGCATGTCTCGCAAAAGTGGACATACACTTTCCCTTATGCTGCATAGTGAAACCATACTATGAAGACTTTCTGCTAGGCACTGTGCTCGGGGGTCTTCAGCAGTGCATACAATGTGACAGGGATACAGTAGTTGCTAGGATAGAGTCCACCTGTTCGTTACAGTACTAGCCAGTAAAATATGTATTCGGACAGGGGTTCTAATGCACATTATGCGCTGTGTCCGAATACATATTTTACTAGCTAGTATGTAACACAGTAGCGGTGGTCATCAATTATCTACAGTAAAGTAAATGGAACATTTGTACATTAGCCGCGTCTTGGCAACGATGCCCATTGGATATGTTCCGCCCCGAAATGTAAAGTAAGGTACACTATCACAGTACATTTCTGAAAAATCTACAGCACAAAATAGTAGCGGTGGTCATCAATTATCTACAGTAAAGTAAATGGAACATTTGTACATTAGCCGCATCTTGGCAACGATGCCCATTGGATATGTTCCGCCCTGAAATGTAAAGTAAGGTACGCTATCACACTAGTGGTTGTCACTGAATAATTGAGAATGGTTACCACACTTTACTATACTTTACTATACTTGACTGAGGCGTTTTTAGTGCCTTGGCCCCTTCGTTCATTGGCCCATTGGATGGTGGCGCAACTTACCAGCATAAGTTCATTTACCAGTCAAAATCGACTGGTAAATGGCTGTTCTGGTAAGTAGAGCTCAGTTAGTAACCTACTTTGCTGCATACACCCACAACATTTCGCACCATATGCAGCATCCGCGTACTCGAGTACAAGCCTTGGCTTTTTTGCATTTTGGACCAGTCATCAATTGCCGGCCACATATGGCTAGCCGTACAGGGATATGAAATGTACGAATGTTCCATTTACTTTACTGTAGATAATTGATGACCACCGCTAGTACTTGTTACTCTACAGGCATTTCCTACACGCTTCGCATAGGTACACGCTTTAATGTTTGCTTTCAACCAACTCGCACAACTCCATTTCCCAGTCACAGCCTCGAATCACCCGCTAAAGCCTCATACAGAAGCGAAATGAAAATCCGAGCTCGGCGCGCAAAGATTTCGGTAATAAAATTCACAATTGAGAAACTACTTGAGTTGAGCATGCCTGAATTATTACTTTACATGATGAATGCACAAATGAGGTGGAAGAGCTTCAAAAGAGTGGGATAAATGATAAAAGAAAGGCTCCTGTCATTAGTTAGAAGTGTGCTAGATCAGCTTTGCTGTTATGGTAGTCAAATGGGAATTATGCAACACCTTTTAACTTGTATGCAGTTAAAAAATACGTGTGTCGTATTTTTGTGTGTAAATCACATACAAAAAAAGAGTCATACCTTTCATTTCCCGTGCCCAGACTCTTAATTAAGCGTGTCAAGTGAGTCTGGGCACGAGAACAGGGCACGAGAACAACACATGAGCAGAAGTTTAGAATACTTTTATTGAATCTGTATCAACACTTATACGTCCAGCACCAGTGGCATCTTGCTGCAAAATGCTCAATATAGGTATACATGCGTACTTCCACTGCTCTCTTGAAGAATTATACTTAATATAGAGTGCATACGCTTTACTGATATTCCTTCCAGCAGCTATGCACTGAGTCTGGTTGCCTTAGACAGTTAAATAGGATTAGTGTGTACATACTGTACTAGTAGGTAAGTATAATCGAGGTAGGTACATAATTCAGGATACATTCCCGTTTCGGCAGTCCGGACCAATAAAGGCAGCAGCCCCGGCGCCTTGACAGGATCAACACTCCACCACCATGCAGAAACCTTCCGCATGCCCTCGCTGCCCACGTCCCGCTGGCCAATGGTGAGGTCCTGCTGCATTCCAGGTACAGCTAGCGTAACAGAATCAAGGCTCCCGAATTTTACGACTGGTTGCCGCAGCAAATGATACGATCATGACCAATTACCTCCAGCTCTGCAGCCCCCAAGATTCATTTAATGATGAGGCTTAGGCCAATACATTCGTGAGCGTCGGAATACGTTGCTCCTATTCCCTTTACAACAAAAAGTCAATCCATTCTCTCTAGTTCTTCTATAACGTACACGTGCTCTATAGAACATTCTATAATTGGCTTCAATTATTCTATCACAGCTAGCTTTCAAACCTGCCGGTGGTACAGTAAAGGCTATATTGACTTTTCAGCACCTTTCGCAAACTTAGAACAGCGAACATGGAACACGCTGATAAGGCCAACAAGAGTGAGCGGTCTCGAATGAGAGATGTTAATTTGAGAAGAGCTACAATATTGCACGATGTAGATGAGTTCCTGAATACTCCGGTAGGGGAAACCATATGCCTTTGCGTCGTCGCACTAACACGGCGCCTGGAATAGGTTCACTATGACCCTTTCGCGCGCAATAAAATCCCGTTTGCTTTACGCATACGAGGAAGCATTCTTGGGCGAATGATACCAACGCTCATTTTTGTGGGAATCTGGTCCAGCATTGTAGTTTACGTTAGTTTATACCATCATAGTTTGGCTGTGGGCAGCCTATTGATCACTGTTACTGGTAATGAACTCTCACAAAGAACATGCCAGTGATAATTTAGCTGACGACTGCGGCAATAAGGTCTGGTTACCAGCTTAGCATTGGGATTTAGGGTGAACAGTGCATACGAGCGATATAGTGAAGGACGGTAAGAGCTTACTGATTGTAGCAGTATAGATGTTGTGTGATACTGATCTTTCTTGATGTAGGAGATATTGGACCCAACTGTCCAAAGTCATCCGGATCACTAGTAGCGTAGTCTGGTGGAGCATACCTGAGACACCAATGACACATCCCGACCCAGTGGCTGGTACACCTGGTGAATTACAGCTCAAAGTTAAGAAAGAGCTTCTCACAAAAGCCACCGCTGTGAGGATCCTGGTAGGATTTGCATATGCACTGAAGCATCACTTGAGAGGAGAATTTGGCACCGACTGGGATGACCTGAGAGACCTTGTGGGCTTTTTGCCAACTGTGAGTATGATACCCTGTCTTATTTTTCCTCGCAAGATGCTAACTCTACCTACATAGTACGGCCGTCTTCGCTCAGAGCTCGAGAAAAAGTATACTGAGCACCCACATAGACGAACTAGTTCAGCGTTAAGCTCACTTCAAACAACTTTGCTCAAAAACGTCAAGCCTCCCCTCAGGCGGACCTCAAATAAACTTATCAAGGCAACAATTGCACATGGAAACCTACCACTTGAGCTGTTGAGTTTCTTCGGCTGCTATGTTGATTTGATGAATGAACAAGGCAAATTGACGCCCGTTTTGCGTGGGTTCTTCATGGACCAGACACATCAGCTGCAGGATATATTGGCAGGTTGTGAAAGGGTCTTAAGAACACCTTTACCTGTAAGTAACCCAAATAAACTGATAATGGGCATGGGAGTCTACACATTAGAGGCACACACTAAGCACAACTGCGCACAACACAGCTCGCATTCAATATTAGCATTGCTCAAATTACTTGGGTTTTCATTTTGCTCCTGCCTTTCCAGCTTGTCGGGTCATTCCAATGGGCCACTATTCCCGCATGGTACGAGACATTGAGTCCCTTCACACTCTGTCATCGTGAGCTTAGCTAACAATTTACACCTCTAGTCTTGCTTCCGCATATATGTTACTGGGTTTGTCTCAGCTTTCATTCGAGATCGAGAATCCCTTCGGAACTGATGCGAATGACTTACCCCTTGATCGAATGTGTGATGTTATCACGACAGATGTAGATGTCATTTGTGCACATAGAATGAGCAGCACAGCAATGGATACGTGGAAATGGGTGTTTGTTGAAGACAACAAGCCTTTGCTACCCGTTGTCAAAAGGGGAATTGAAGAGTGCCTGGAGAACATGTCCGTTGAAGAAATCCGCGAAGCTCTTAGGTTGAAAGTCGAGAGGGTTAGAGGAGAGGCGCTAAATGCATCCAAAGGGAAAGAAGCGAATGGAAATAGCGGAGTTGGTCATCCCAATGGGTTAAGTGATGGGACAAATGCGGATGAGAGTGGCCGATATGTATATAAAGGGTCAGACGAGATCAGTAACGTTTGAGGGTATAATGTATTGAAACGGACTTCAGGTATACCTGGGTACTTCACATGGACATATCAAGAGTTGTTACCAAATCCGCAATAAACTTGGTTACGAGACTTTTACCATTTGACTATCAGTTCTATTGCGTTGCCTTTTACTATGATGCTCTCCTAGTTGTAATGCTGGTGAAGAGTTTCAGCTTTTAGTACTGACGCGCTGCTAAGGTATGTATTGCTACTATTGTATAATGGTCGCGTATACGCTTGAAGCTGAGGAAGATCATGAGGTTACTTAAGCAATTGCCATCGTACAACCTCAACCTAGTTCCAGGCCAAGCTGTGTCAAACAGTTGTGTTGCTCCAGAGAGCTCGCGTACCCGGCGGTTTGCGATCTGATTCAAGCACAAGGGGTACTTCAGATATGAATAGAAACGCCAAGAAGCGCAGCGCATACCGCTAGGTTAGATCGAGACTAGGGCAGGCCTTATGGATACACGCCCTGCAAGGCCTTGACCAATGACACTTTGCATGGCTGCATCAAAGGCTTTCCGTTCATCGCTTTCCATTCAATCGCAGGCCAACGCAGGTACGCAGCGCATCGTCCTCTGCATCCTCCTGTGCAGATCTTTATTCAAAATTTCATTTAGGGCTTGTTACAGACTTGATCATCGACTTCACAGGAAAAAATGGGAACATATAAGCAGCACAGACAACACCATTCCAACATGGCCACTCGTCATCGCTCAGGCCGGCCTGGGACCATTCAATAGCACACGGCAGTTTGCAGTAATCTCTCGCTCTGGAAGCAGTTCATCTCCATGCAACTGTCCATCTATCAGATCTTTGTTTCCCTTCTCTCTTTCAAACAACATCTTAGGTACTATATTCACTGCTGGCTCGCGCTCTCGTTACTTTGTGCAAAAAAGTTTGTACGTAGACATATCAAGGTAACCTCACCCCTCACCTGAATTTCTTCAATATGTATCTTGAGTTAATCTTTGGATAACCAAAAGTGATACAGCAGCAAAGCCTCTGGAACGTCGTGCGTAGGCTTCAGAGCGAGTCCATAAGATGCCAGCACGCGAAACGAACCCGTTCAGGAGAGCCTCCTTACTTCGAGGCAACGCAAGGGAGGTGCCTCTACGACAAGAACAGGTCTATCCAACCTCTGAAGCCGAAGCTAGCTCGGAGATAAACCATGGCATCCGAAGTCTTGCAATCTGTTGTCCAGTCCCGACATACAGCCGTAGCGTGCCGGACTCGCATATAGTGGATGGCGATATACTGGAATTCACGCCACCAACATACCCAGCCAAAAGTATCTCGAGAAATTCTCTACCTCCAAATTATGATGAAATATTTTCTGCTGCCGACAG
This sequence comes from Kalaharituber pfeilii, assembly GCA_015179045.1. Classification (NCBI taxonomy): domain Eukaryota; kingdom Fungi; phylum Ascomycota; class Pezizomycetes; order Pezizales; family Pezizaceae; genus Kalaharituber; species Kalaharituber pfeilii. Next base: position 383,528 of record WHUZ01000006.1, on the reverse strand, counting down.
GATTAGAGGTATAATGGGACTACCCACTACAGATTTCCGCATCGATCTACCAGACTACGCTGCTTCCACTGGTACAATACTATATGAAAACGGGCGAAATATCAGAGAAGCAACAGAAAATCGACGGAGAGACCTTGAGAAGTCAAAAAGAGTGTGGGAGAGGCGCCGGCATGCCACAGGAATATGGGCCTGTTTCAGATGTTTCATCGCAAAACCAAAGACCGCAGGTGGACCCGTACGGAATGATGTTGTGTCAAAGAAATTTTGTTTCTTGGCTCTGGTGATTGTTGTTATGATAATTACGATACCAATTGTTCTGATAAAGGTTGTTGCCAGAAAACAAGTTGATTCTGGCAATGTTAGGGACAAAGACCGGCTCAGCGCTCAGATGTTAGAACTTACTGGATTTCCACCTATCCCAACCGGAGTTTCTTTGATGCAGCCAGTAGCGATGCCACGGGCACAAACAACCTGTGTGAAGCCTCCAGAGTTATGGTCATGCAATCTCCCACCACCCATTTCCAATTCGATACCAGAATTTCGATTCGAAATACGATACCGTCCCATGGACCGACAAAAGGATGGACCTGACTCCATATGGGCGCCTAGGCCTCCCAAGGTTCCATCTGCCGAAGACTACCAGGAGCTTGCAGCGAAGGACTCTATCCAATCAAATAACACTGCTGGCATTAAAACAGAATTTCTGTTTTCGATGACGCTCAACAACAATGAAGTTACTTCGGAAGTTGAGGATAAATCAGTCAAGAAACGTGAGCGGCTCTCAAGCGCAGATGAGGACGGCGAGCACAGTGAAGAGCTTCTTCAGCGCCATTTTATTGAGTCTCAGCTTGTCAAGAGGCAATCGATTGCTGATCCATCACAAAATCCCCCAAACATGCTCCCATATACGTTCCGAAACCAGCCACTGCGCTTGATGGACAAAAGCCTTCCATCAGAACACTACACTGCGCACATCTACTTTCAAAAGTCAATCTACCTGGACTCGATCAGAGTGGATTCTAGGCGCCCCCTTGCGAACAATGAAGTTCCTGGCTCCTCTGACGCGGCAAAGTGGGCCTGTGTATGGTCTTTCACTCGTTTTAAGGTTCAAATCTTTACCCGAAAAAGCAAAGATTTTATTATAGTGGACAAAGAGAAGAATCGATTTCGGGTAGATTCTGAGTTTGGCAAATCTATGATCAACCAGAGGGACGCAATTCTGCCGTATCCCGTGACAATTTCGGCGGATCGAGTAAGCGGAAGGGAGAACGATCGAGCACAGACAATCGCATGTTATGAGATATTGAATAATGAGGATGAAAGTGGGAAAAGGCTCGGGAAAAGGTACTCGTGGATTGAGTGGAAAAATACCAATCTTGGAGCCGAGATCGGGAACTCGAGAGGTTGTGTGTGCGAGTGGAGTAATTGGAAAGAGAAGGATAGGTAGCTGGTACAGTCGTGGGAATCTGATGTAATGATGGCTATTATTACGATTTGTATATATCTTATATTTCCATATGGTCTCATGGGGTGCAAGTTCTGAAGGAAAGCTCACCGCACTGCTAGTACATAATTTAGCATCTCTCTTATAGTAAAGCGCGCTTAGGGTTCGATTATGAGGAAGCTAAGATGTTCAAAAAATCTCAGGTTGTCAAAACGAAAGTGTCCTTTAATGAGACGTCACTTGGCAACCCGTCTCTAACTGTGTTGTTGGACCTCTGAAAATTGTAAAAGTTTTCGAAGTTTTGTTTATATGATCTTATCATGACTAATTATGACCAATTGGTTGCGTGGCTCAATCGGCAGAGCATCGTGCTAATAACGCGAGGGTTGTGAGTTCGAGTCTCACCGTGACCAGATATGTTGTCATCATTCTTTGGGTCTCGGTTGACCAACGTGCGATTATTTGTTTACACTTTTACCTTTGTTTTGTACCTCATACAATTCAATTTTTGAGGGATGGAGAATAGAGAACTTTTTTTTTCTTGGTTTCTTTCTTGATAAAAAAGGAATCTTAAAAAAAAGGTCTTTAACTCCCTAATTAGTCTCACCTCAAATATCCAGCCCTCGAAAAGACAACTGGTGAGCAATATTTCGATACTGCTTGATTTTTTGTTTGATTATAGGTATTACTATTTTCGCTTAGATCGATACTGCTTGTGCCGCAGGAATGAAAACAGGGAGAATCAGGATAAGAGATTGGAGTGCGGGAGAACGCAGCGTGGCTGTGCAGGAGTGAAGTCTAGCTTCCTAGTGAGACAAGACTGGCGAAGGAAGCGACGGAGACAGAGAAAGAGAGGGGGAGAGGGGTACTTACCTTCGGCTGGAAATGAGGAGGGTATCAGCACGAGGCCAATCTCTCAGGTTTATGCGCGTCCTTGTCCTTTGTTCAAGCTACTTGACGGAGAAATAGGAGCAAAGTAAAGTATTCTAGTCAGGAAATGAATAGTCCGGTTTGGCACAGCCTTCAAAAAGGGAGAAAAGGAGAGATTAGACCTTTTATATTTGTATGTTTGAGAAAGTAGTTTCCGAAAGCGAGGAAAAAAGAATTACCAATAAGTAATGTAAAGGAGCTGAGAAACTCTTGCCCAAACTACTAGGTTCTTACCAGACGAATGCAAAAAACAGGGGAAAAAAAGGAGCCCATTGAACGGCCAAACTCGAATCGGAAACTAAAATATACATATGTATATATATATATTGGAACAGAATTAAACTGACATTCGCCTGTTTTTGCACTCCTTTCTCCAATTTTCAATATGTTTCTTTCTCATATTTCCACAAGATAAAGATATATAGCGGAAATTTTTTTTTCTTTCAATAAAAAAAAGACACCCCTAGATACAATTAAATTCTAGGCGTTGGCATATACTTAAGTTAGTAAATGTAACCATAATACGCGAACCGAGGGAAGACGCAAACATGGTAAAGTAAACGATATAACTCAACTCAAATGGACGCTAAAAACAAGGTAATGATAAAAAAAACAAAGGTAATGATATAATAACAAAAACACCATCAAGGAACATTGCATCCACCACATGATATAGATCTCCGCTACCAACCAAGAGGAACCAATCACATGAAAGACATACAATCGTGAAGGAAGGGGAAAAAAGGAGAGAAGAGAGAAACAAAAGAAAGAAAAGTAATAGCGGTGAATAGGTGGAACAAGACAAGAGGGCGTAGTAGAGCAAAAGAAAGAGAAATCATCAACCATGCTCCACAATCAACCGAACTCGTAACGCATGTCATTCCTGAAGAAAGGAGAAAAGGTCATTAAGCAGAATTATCAAACTTTAGAAACACCTAACATAACCCTAAATATATATGCAATAATTCTCTTCCTGATTATTCAATTTTCCTAAAGCTTTCTTAGAAAGTGAGATGTGATGAAGGAGGCTGTACAATTGGTGTTGAAAAATAAGTCGTCAGAATTTCGTCCTGATGAGTGTGAACTATACCAGGGAACAAAATGCTGTAAACAAAAAAGCAAACATTGGTCGCTGGGAATGTAATGGTATAAGACAATGAAGGAATGGAAAAAAAACTGCCAGTGGAATTAAAATTGGGGTGTTTTGAAATTCCACGACAATACGAGAGAGTGAGGAGTTAGCGCAAGAGCTCAAACCGATTTTTTCCGATTTTAAGTTCATCCACTCATGATATAGTCTCCGTCTCTATTGCTAACTTGGCCATTTTTTGCTGTTATAGCCGATTCGGCTGGTTCTGGAACTGCAACCGTCCCTTCAGGATTAACTTCTGACCTTACTGGCGCCAGACAAATTCTAAACGCCAACTGCTCATTTCGGTTTTTATCTTTAAACAAAGTGATCTTATCTCCATTGCGCAACTTCTGGACTACCCCTTTAGGAACCTTGGATTCATTAACCCAGCACGGATTGCTAGAGGTGCAGTAAAACCATGCCAATGGCTTCGGTAACGGTGCGCCTTCCGGTGTCGGAGATGATACTGCAGAATGGAAAGCACAGTGTCGTTTAGAGAGCCTGCCGTCTTCATATACTACCGTGCATGGTTTAAAGCGCCCAAACGAGACCAATTGCTTGTTGAATAAAACAGTGGGATGCGACAATGAAGTTGATAAAGGCACAATTTTTCCCCAGTATCCAGGTGGCACATCATCATCATCATTGTCGTAATAATCAAATATTCCTTCGTGAGAGGTTGTAGCCACCAGCGACTTTCGAGAGTCACTTTCCAGGGCCATGGGGATGGGTGGCGGAGGTTTCGAAACTGGTGGCGGCATTTGCTGCCGGGATATTGTAGGTTCCGGCGGAGGAAAACGAACAGAGCTTGCCGCAGAAGACGGTAGTATCTTTGTTGCATTCAGATTTTGATAGGACGAGAGAAAGGATGAAATTTCCAGTTTCTCATGTTTCGGTTCCGATGGAAGATTTTGTGGGTTCACCTCACCAGCGACATTGAAGGCAGTTTGAGCTTCAGCTGTTCCTGCGGCCTTCTGAGGGCTCGAACCCTGCCCAGCTGCATTGGATATATGTTCTTTGGTTACATTTTCGCTGAACTGAGAGGAAACAACTTGAACTTCTGGCTGAGACTGAGGGGCCCCCTTTTCGCTAACGAATTGATATCCTTGAAGCCCTAAGACGCCTGAGTTGGGTCTCGCCGATTCCTTAGCTGGTGAATTTGAATTGGCACCATGAGCCTGGTTTCCGGATGGTATATTCCCGAAGGCGAAAGAGTCGTCTCCTGCTTCGTCTTCATCGAATTTGGCTACATTATCCGGCCTGAATTGTTTGTAATTCAGAATTTTCTTGATTTGGGTTCCTTGAGTAGGGGTATCTATCCCTTCATTTTCCTCTTCACTCCACCCAATATAATCATCCTTTTTCCCACGAATGGTTTCGCATCGGCTTTCATCTCCGTTCACGCTTTCGTGTTCTACCTTTTCCCAACCTTCATCTTCCGCGTCACTTAGACCAGGGGGGCTATGAAGTCCGTAATCGAGGGCAACTCTATCATCATCCACCTCCATGCTACTGTTAACACTATCGATCTCTTCCTCCACCAACCAAGGATGTCGCTGCGCTTGATATTCCGTCATTCGCAATGTAGGATTAACCTCCATTAATCTTGCGAGGAAATCCACACAATGCCGGCTCTGTACCCCTGATTTGCGAAGAAGTTCGATGTCAAACTTTGCAGTAATTATGCGCTTGTAGATCTCGTCTTGAGTTGTGGCTTCGAAGGGTCGTTTGCCTGTCAAGAGTGTATATGTTACAACTCCAATGGACCACATATCAACTGCCTGGTTATAACGACGCTGCTGCTTCGGTTTACTGATATCATTGAGGGTTAGATCCTATGAACCAACGCGACGAAGAGCAGTGGGGTTAAGCAACCACTTACTCTCCATCAAGAGCATCGTGCTTTCGTTTACTCCCTGCCACGGCTGGCATAGTAGCAGTCATAAAAGAAGGAAAGACCTCGGGTGCCAAATAAAGCATTGTCCCACAAAAGGTTTTTAGAAACGTCTCTTCGGCTCGTACCATTTTCGCCAGTCCAAAATCACTAATTTTAACAGCGATGGGATTGTTGCAAGAAATAAGGATATTATCAGGCTTCAGATCACGGTGGGAGATCCCCATTTCATGGACATATTGGATACCACGGAGAACTTGCCTCGTTACATCCTGGACCAATGGCTCTGCCATTCTCAAATGCTTCTGAACATACTCCTCGAGATTACCGCCTCCAATGTACTCCATAACAATATATATATGACCATCGTCCTCCAGACATTCATGGTATTGGACAATATTAGGCTTACATTTTAGGTCAGTAAAGGGAGAACAACATGCAAGAGATTTGACTTACGTGGCGAAGTTGTTCCAATATCTCCACTTCTTTTTTGACGCCACCGTTTTTCTTTGTATTTCTATCCAGGTTCCTGATAGTCACTCGACGCGCGATAATTTTGATTGCAACAGGCTCTCCATCTTTTCTCCTTATAGCTTTATGCACAGTTGCAAATGCGCCCTGACCTACTGTATCAAGAAGTTGGTACTTTGGAGAACCTGCCCAAACCTGCTGGTGCGGCTGTACAACGGTCCTTTTTGGCTCAGCATGGTCGGCACTTTCTTCGCCATCTTCCTGCTGTATGCGGCTTTGAATATGCCGATAAAATGCTGATGGCCCAGCAACCGGCTCGTTTCGATGCGGGTTATCTGGGTCAAAAGTGGAATAATCATCGCCGTCACCTAGAAAACCTGAGCCATCACTCTTGGGAATCCGCACCATGAAGCGTATCTCCGTCTCTCTTGGTCCTTTTAAGATATGAATTTCGCTCCCGTTAATCAACTGTCGAGCCGTGGGGCGGAGATGTTCTGGTGTTTTCCCATGATTATTGTGCCCCCGTGGCCCCAGAAAAGTTCCGTCCACAAATGTGCCGTTTGTAGAACAGTCTTCGAGCATAAGCACATGCTGATCATTGACAAAGATTCTGAAATGGATATTTGAGACCCTGCGTGAGGTTTGGGCGTCTCCAAGTACCACATCACAGCGAAGATAGTTCCGCCCGAGGCAGAACCCTTTCGTAGCATCCTTTGGCCCAGGTTGGAAGCGAAGTGCAATTGATAGTGTTTCAGGAGCTACTTCGGGCACAAGGTCGTTTTCCAACTGCTCATCTGATGTTGTAACGGCAGAGATATTAGGGACAAGAGGTGTGGAAGCGTGCTGGATGAAAACAAAGTCTCTATTTGTGTGCATCAAGCGGGTAACGGTAGCCCTCGCAGCTGCCGTTGTTGGAAATAGTGTACAAAGAACCCCAGTCGTGTCATCTGGGCCCCTTTTGGTAGCTGCCAGAGGCTGCGTACAAAGCTGTGTGGCCTCTTCTTCATAATCCATAGTGTAAACGTCGAGATGTGCTGAGATTATGGGGACAGGTCAATGTCGAGTAAGTGGGTAGCGTGGAGGATACGAACAATCGAGATACTTGGAACTGGCCTCAGCTCAACAGGTTGGAGGGGAGACAGTTGAAAAGACGTGGAGTTTTGGATTTCCAGGCCTGTGGTGATGATACCGTTATGGTTCAATAGCTAAATCAACTTTTATTTTTTTATTTTTTTTTTTTTTTTTCCCTTGCCCGCTGAGTGTTGGAATTGATCGCAGCGATTCCTTGGGTTCCAGCAGAATCAGAGGCAACAATAATTGCGGGGAAATTGCTACCTTTTATAAGAGGCACAGGCATATACTACCAAAGCCTTGCCATGTATAAATTGATCGCAAATAATCCTCTGGCTGATTATGAGATTAGCTGATCCCGATCCAACAGTAATCTATTCAGTCGTGCTCCAAATACCAGTATGAATCAGCGATCGGAGGGTGTCGACACTGCGTAGCTCCTATCTTCTGATTCCTAGCTTTGGGCGAAGAACGCAGTTTTTGAGTAAATAAAATGGCACTGATAGGCTGAATTGAGTAGGAAAGATTGCGACGGAGGAAATTCGGACGTCTGCGCGTGAGTAGGTCGGGACGGCGATAAGCAAGTTTAGGTTGTTGTGGGTAGCAACACGTAAACGAGGTCACAAACTTTATATTCGAACAGAAATTCGGCTCAGTTGTGTCAGTACTCTTGTTGATGGCGACTTGTCAGGACGCTGCGCAAATGCTGCAATGTGAGAACTCTGAATTGCTGCTGTGAATGGCTACTCCAGGCAACAGTCCCCTCAGGATAACCTGTTCAAATTGCCTTCGGCAGTTGCGTGGCGCTCAACGACGACGAGGGAAAGGGGTAGGAACCCGGCGTGATTCACCGAGCGAGGGATGAAGGGAGCAAGAGATAGATGGGTGGGCAGTTAATGAGAAGAAGAAGCTGCTTTCGTGCAGGAGCATGGATTTCTGGGCTTCTGGGGGTGGGGGTGGGGGAGGGGGAGGGGGGAGGGGGGAGGGGGGAGGGGGGAGGGGGGGAGCGGACTAACCGTCGAGCTGGGCGCGGTGAGGGCCCCTGGCCACTGCGAGCAAGGAAGACGGCCGCAGGCAGGCAGGGCCACGCTCAATCTCAGCCCCTTGCAGTGGAGAAAAGGCGGGAGGCCGTCTTGTGCGTATCGACGAGACGAGAGGGATCACGAATGTCGGGACGGAGGTTTGGTCACTGTGCTTTCCCGTTGCGGCTAGCGCGGGGTGGGCGACGGTAGCGCGGCTTGGCGCGCATGGGCCTCTGCGGCAGGCGCAGCCCATTGGCCGGGCGCGCAGTCGGCACGGGGCGCTGGAGGCCTTGAGCAGCCGTGTGCGGGTGGGCGGGCGGGCGGCGGGCAGCAGCTCCCAGCCAGTGGACTGGAGGCGCCCGTATGATACCGTATTCACTCACTTAAGAGGTAAAAAACAAACGCGCGCTATGGCGGTCTTGGCAAGCCTCTTAGCGCCAGTGCGCGTGTATTACGCAAGGCACGTGATGATCCCCGAATTACCGCGATACTAACCTCAATACCACAGAGAACTGATATTATGAAGGATCTGAGTGCAGAAGTAGAAGACTATTAGATTTTAATAGTCCTGGATATTTCCACTATCAGTAATTGACAGTTGTCCATTAGGTATCATCATTGAAGAATTGAGTCCTGTCTGTTATATTATCTGGAAGGTCCGTCATTTCTAAAATATTTGTTAGTATATATACTTGAATATAAAGTGTGATACATACGTTTTTTTTTCTTTTTTTATATCATTACTCGTGTGCCACCCTGTGGGCTATGGTGAGGATTTAGTTATGTCATACATACTTGACTAAAGTCGTAGACCGCTGCTGTTTAAAATTCTAGATATATGGAAGATTCTATTCATTTAAATGCTCAAGCAATCTGGTAAATGCTGGCCTTAATTTTACCTGGATAGCTGTGGAGGGATTCGTTTAATTGGCTTAAACCTGCCTGAGTAGCCTGGGCTGACCTGAATAGTCTGGACTGGCCTAGTTGGCCTGGGCCTGGCCCGGCCTAGTTGACCAGGTCCAGAATTTCACAGTCCAGGCCAGTCCAGGACGGCCTATTGGATTTACTGACATTACCTTGGTAATTTCTTTTCCTTCTTCGCCTTTGTTATTTCCTCATGTACTTAATCTCACCATAGTCCCACATGGCGGCATGTGAGTAATGATATTTTTTAAAAAAAAAAATTCCTTACTGTGGCAGAAGTGGAGCATGGTTGTTCTCGTGCCCAGACTCTCTTGGCACGCCTAAATAAGAGAGTCTGGGCACGAGAACAGAGCATGGTATGCTATTTTACTGTGTATCTTTATTCCTTTACTTTGTAGTTAGTCTTGTCATAGCCCAAAGGGTAGTATACGAGTAATGATATACGGGGTCACCGCGTGGAAGACGCAAAAATGCAATGTGGCCTGGCGGGTGATAATTCTCTGCGTTTACCACCTCCATTACAGGGTAGAGATAATGGAGAAGCTGGAGATTTTAGCAGCCAGAGGGTCCTGGCATGAGACTACTGGAGATTAGCCCTGCATTCCTGTACTTAGTAATATCAATATTGCACCAAAGAGCGCGCTAGCGCGATTGATAGCGCCTGAAGTTCTGCCAAGACCACACTAGCGCGTGCATGTGTTTTACCTGAGTGAATACGGTAGATAGTTGCCACCGCAGTGGTAGTCGATGACTGCCCTCCCCCATCCAATCCCCCCGCCCACCCCCCCACTGCCACCCCCACCCCCGAAGGCGCGACTGTAGCGTACAGTACCGGCAGAGCCTGAGGATTCAGCATCTTGCATGCGGCCTTGCCAGCCGTGCTTTCGGCAACCACAATACATTGCTTGATCGAGATAATATTTGTATGATATTTGTGCTCGCATTATGACAGTACAGGTGGCAGCACTTGCCGATAAAGCCATTCCTGCCTGCGGTTTGTAGGATGCACCTCCGTCCAATAGATGCTGGGACGCAATTGGTAAATGCACCTGCGGTGGATGAGGAGGTGAAGATGCAGCGGATGCCAGAATAGCAAAGTTTTGGCCTGCTAGCCCAGTCAGAATGGAAAGATTTAGCAACCCTATCTGAATGATCCTCCAAACCCCCTGGATTGCGGCAAGGCTAGATTGTAATCTGGAATTGGCCATTCCTTGCGTTCCAAGTCCACCTATCACCCACCCCACCATCACAACCAGATCTAGAGACACCTTACTAGCCACAATCACCCATCCCCCGCGATGCCCCTCCTCAGTTGTCGTTTCTTTTTCCTCTTTTTTTTCTCCTTTTTGTTTTGCATCCGATTGCATGACCTGGCCAGCCTTCGTGTATCACGACCAATTGCAGTTGGCCGTAGGAAATGCTGGTCCCAGTCTCAACCCAGCTCCGGATTCATTGGCTCAACCAAATTAGGTAGTCATTGTCCCGGGTGCTGTGTGATGGCGCTCGGTTCGTCGTCCCTTTGACTGCAGGGGAGGAGATTGGGACATCGATTTTTGCCAGTGTATGATATAAACGCCTAGTCTCATAAACCACCAACCTCAAGAAAGTCCTAAAAATTGCAGACTGCAGGGGTTGATTTAAATTTTTACCCCATCCCACAAAAAACAAACGCGCTCCACTATGACGACAAGTGAACTTGCGATCTCGGCAATCACCTAGAAAAAGAGCTACTACATAGCTACTCTTAATGCTAGAGTAAAATATCATAGTTAAAATATTACCATCAAATGCCAATATCGATTGCATGCAGCACAATTACCGATTTCTCAAATACTTAAGCAATCACATGACTTAAGTCGTATGTAAGCATGTAGCTACTACTCGCTGATTCGGAAAGTATTGGAACGCTGCATAAAGCATATGCGCTATTCGCCTTTTGAAATAGTGCATGTTATTATGCAGCGTTCCAATACTTTCCGAACCAGCGAGTAGATCAATTGTAACCAGTCACAGACTGAATTGGAGCGACTGTACTCGGGGGTAGGGGAAAATACTCAGAAGCGCTATGCATGCATAATGTGCGCCACCTGACCGGGGGTCAAAAGTGAAGTAGGTTGACTTTTTGTCGAAAAGTCTTCAGAACAATTGTATGGGTTTTACATAGTCTCGTAACCAGACGCTGACTAAGCGGACTTTCATGCATGGGTGTTGCTCCGCTTAGGAGCGTCTGGGAGATCTTAGCCCGGTCGCGCCACGCCAATTCCGATAGCTTGTTATTAACTGCAAGGAAATATTGATGTACTTTAGGACTGTAGTACTTAAATGACTGAGATTCTATTCAATGAGTTCTGTCTAATTCTCGAAAAGGACATTAGAACCCTACTGAATTCACCAAAGATACGCCTCCTACCCTCAAAGTTAACTCCTGAGATTACAGAGAAATTCAACATGAAAGATATCACCGAACATTTTCAAAACACTATACCAATATTATGTAAACTTGTTACGGGCGTGAGGGGCTAGGCTCCAGTGAGCGCTGGAAGGTACTGGATATTACAGCTAAGGGGTGTATAGTATTACATTTTTGGTGAACCGGTCTGTGACAACTAAAACAGCATTAAAGCTCTTGGATTCAGGTAGTTCTCTAACAAATTCCATAGCTATCTCCTCTCAAGGCTTCATACCAGCAGGCATTGGCAAAGTTCATATCTCACTGATACTATGAGCCAACCTAGCCTGCTCAATAAACTGGAGTTTCTCATCTGGATTGCGTATATGATCACAATTGGGAGGTACAAATAGCCGAGTGCCCCCACGGGGGCACCTTAATTTTTTGGGTCCAGTATTGGGGGCTATGGCAGGAATTAGGGTTTTATTGTTTTCCAATATAGTGATTGGGAATTCAGATGGTTGTGTTTCATTTGGAGTATTATTCTGTTGGAGTTCTTCAAGCTGCGTTTGGGTTTTCGGAGGTTGCGGAAGTGGGGATTGCATTTCTGGGGGTTGCGGAAACTGCTTTGAGGTTTCCAGTGGTTGTAGAAACTGCTTTGAGGTTTCCGGTGGTTGCAGAAATGCAAATTGCGTTTCTGGTGGTTGTGGAAATGCTAATTGCGTTTCTGGTGGTTGCGGAAACGTCAATTGCATTTCCGGTGGTTGTGGAAACGCCAATTGCATTTCCAGTGGTTGCGGAAATGTCAATTGCATTTCCGGTAGTTGGGAAAATTGCAGAAACTGTAGAAACTGTAGGAACTGTGAGAACTGCTTTGAGGTTCAAGTTTCCGGGGCTTGCAGAAACTGCTTTGAGGTTTCGGACTGCGTTGGTAGTTGCGGAAACTGCACTGAGGTTTCCGGTGGCTGCGGAAACTGCTTTGGAGTTTCCAGTAGCTGTGGAAACTGCTACCGGAAACTGCTTTGGAGTTTCCAGTAGCTGTGGAAACTGCTACTGGAAACTGCTTTATGGTTTCTGGTAGCTGCGGGAACTGCTTTGGAGTTTCCGGTAGCTGCGTCGGAAACTGCTTTGGAGTTTCCGGTAGCTGCGTCGGAAACTGCTTTGGAGTTTCCGGTAGCTGCGTCGGAAACTGCTTTGAGGTTTCCGGTAGCTGCGGGAACTGCTTTGGAGTTTCCGGTAGCTGCGTCGGAAACTGCTTTGAGGTTTCCGCAACCTCTAAGACTCCTACTCACGGTCCTCGGGTAGGCTTTGCGGCCACAGTGATATTTGCTAGAACATGTTTGAGTAGGGTTAGTAGAGCATTAATATGCATCCCTAAAGGTGAATAAAGAATTTTCCACTTTCCTATAAGTACTTTATGTAAAGAAGCAAGGTCAAACACATCTGTACAACACCTTGATATACGGTTGATATCATCATCACTCAGAAATACAAATTCGTCACTAAAAGAATTTGCACCAAAACTATATACTGAGGACAGATGTTTGTGAAATTGATGTAGTGCAGATTTCATAGCTTCTTGTTGTACTTTAGATGTGGGCGTTTTTCTCGGAGGAGTAGTATACACTTCGGAAACGTTTAGTAGCGATAGCATGATAGGTCCTATGGTTTCCACATAGTCAATCCCAGGTTCCCAGGGATTAGTCGTAAGTGACATCTATCGCAACAACTGGGGTCGCATATATGGCTACTGATACTTCCATTCCAGCGCGTATATATGCCTGCTTACACTTCTATTCCGGCACGCATATATGGCTGCTGATACTGCCATTGCAGTGCGCATATATGGCTACTGATACTTCCATTCCAGCGCATATATATGGCTGCTTACACTTCTATTCCAGCACGCATATATGGCTGCTTATACTGCTATTGCGGCGCGCATATATGGCTGCTGATACTGCCATTGCAGTGCGCATATATGGCTGCTGATACTTCCATTCCAGCGCATATATATGGCTGCTTATACTTATTGTGGGTTTTTGCGGGTTTCACGGAACCCCGCGGGCGGGTTCTCAAATGGCGAACCCGCCCAACGGGTCCTCAACAGAGGTGGAACCCGCCCGCTGGAGCGGGTCAGGCGGGTTGGGTTATGGGTTACTCAACCTATTTGCGCACCTTAGTCGGAAAGCCATAGTCTATTGGAAAGCTATAGTCTACTACTGTCATAGCTGCTGGGAGTCGCAGTTTGTTGGAAAGACATAATCCGCTACTATCATAGTCTATTGGAAGTCATAGTTCATTGGAAAGCTATAATCCACTACTATCATAGTCCGTTGGAAGTCATAGTTCATTAGAAAGCCATAATCCACTACCATCATAGTCCATTAGAAGTTGTAGTTCATCGGAAAGCCATAGTCTGCTACTATTACAGCTGCCATGTTTGCTACTATCATAGTCTACTGAAAACTTGAAGCCATAGTCTATCAGAAGGTATAAGTGTAGTTCACTGGAAAGCTATAGTCCACTGGCATTATAATTTACCTAACTGCTAAAATCTGCTAAACTGCACTGCTCGCTGAACTGCCATAGACTGCCACTGCTAAACTGCTATAGCTTTAGCTACATAGTAAAGTTTACTTATTCTCCATAGGACCATAGAGATTATATACTCTACTACTGCTACTATTCTACCACTCAGGCTCTTAGGTTCAAAGAAATTATTTATCAGCAAGTACAATTTCTATTCACAATGTCTCACCAAATACAATTAAAACTGAGTGGTAGAAGGCTGGTAATGATGTTCAAAATTAAGTAGAAAGGTAGTTTGGTTGGCGGAAAGCTAGAATCGGACACCGGAAAGCCATTCCGCTAGCTGGTTGCATTTCCGCCGGCAGGGTTTCCGCCCAGCAAAACTTGTCACTAACAAAAGCGGGTCAAGATCTCCCAGACGCTCCTAAGCGGAGCAACACCCATGCATGAAAGTCCGCTTAGTCAGCGTCTGGTTACGAGACTAGGTTTTACACACAAAAATACGACACACGTAATTTTAACTGCATACAAGTCAATAAATTGTTGCATAATTATCACCCAACAGCCATAACAGCAAAGCTAATCTGGCGCACTTCTAACTAATGATAGGACCTGTTCTTTTGTTATTTTATCCCACTCTTCCTGAGGTTTTCCACCTTGTTTGTGCATTCATCGCGTACAATAATAATTCTGACATGCTGAACTTGAGTAGTTTCTCGATTGTGAATCTCATGACTGAACTTTTCATTTTGATATTGTATGCAGGCTTCAGCAGGTGATTCGACGCTGTGACTGGGAAATGGAGTTCTGTAAGTTGGTTGAAAAACAAAGAATTAAAGCGTGTTACTCTGTGAAGCGTGTAGGAAACTACAGAAAATACGTGTAGAATAACAAGTATTACATAACCAACAGGTCAACTCTATCCTAGCAACTATCCCTGTCACATTGTATGCGCTTCTGAAGACTTACCCTTACCCCCAAGTACTCGGGGGTGCGGCAAAGTCTGTGGAATTATGCAGAGCCAAGATACTCACGTGGATTCACGTGGTACTTCTGTTGCTATGGGGCCTATGGAGCCAAGGTATGGGAAACCCGCAAAATTTTTCCACAGACTTTTAGTATGATAAAATGCTATATACACGACAACACTAATATATGAGAAAATGCAAAAATTTCGTAAAACGACGCAAAAAAAAATATTGCAACCATGGAACGCACTTGAAAAACTCAAAAAACTTGAAACTTGTAGGAAGAAATAAAAAAAAAAAAAAAAACTCATACCACAAGTGAAAATCAATAGGCGTCGCCTCCCCATCAGGCTGTTGCTGAAAGAGGGGGGGGTATGTGTCGTATCCTGTATACTTGTATGTAAGGGGGGGCAGGACGGAGATTCTGCTCCTTTCTCCTAACCTACATCATACAAGTACAGTTCTTTCTTAAGATTTCCGGCTTTGAGAGAAGGAATTCTCCCACAGTACTGTTCTCGTGCCCAGTGGAGTACTAGTGCTAGCAGAGGACTGTCAACACTAATAGAAAAATCATTAAGTTAGCTAACAAGTTAGATATAGTAGAAGAGCTATCAAACCTACCTATTGAGCTGAAGCTGCTGATAGAGAGCAATCAGACGTGAAAACAGAGAGCTACCGATACCGGGCTCTCATGATCTACTGTTTATTTTCTGTTGCAACCGCGCGCGTTCAACTTGTTTACTGACTGACCTATCACAGCTGCAGCAGAAGTACCATGTGAATCCACGTGAGTACCTTGGCGCTGCATAACTCCACAGACTTACTGGCAACCCCGAGTACTGTAGGAGTACATCAAACTTTTGACTGGTTGTCCCAAGCCACCCGTTCGCCTGGCTTGATAAACGGGCTAGGTTAGTCACGTGAGTTTACTGTTGACTAACAATTGACCAAGACACCATGAACAATCGCATCGATGGCTAGAATTCTGGGCTAGGCTAGAATATATTAGCCTCGTCCTGAGAATATATGTTAGTATCAAGTATAGAACAAAGAACGGGAACGCCATCACGTCCCCATTATTAGCATGACCATACAGTGGCAGCCAAGAAGTGATCCGGTAGTAAGCGACACTACGTATATCCATAGTTGGCTGGCTTATAATTGGATTCCTGAACCAAAGATGTACTCCTTTGAGAGGTTACATGGATTAGTAGTACGAGACGTTACATACAGTTTGGTACACACAAGTATTCTTTGACAGTCTCAGCCTCTTGGGCTGTCCATTTAGATTATTGATCTCGTAGAACATGATCAGTGCGTGACTGGCGATGGTATGTACAGTAGCCTCCGAGGCTGGCGGATGGGGCCAAGACGACTACTTAGTACTGTCTAGATGGCCTGGAACGCTGTTTCTGGACGAGAAAACCTTTTCGATGCCAGCAAAAATGCACAAACTCCTGTTAATGCCATCAATGTTTTTAATTTAGAAACTGTCTTAGGTGTGATGGCAACCATAATAAAACTACTTGGTGAAACCAGATTGAAATGTTATGACTGAATCTTATTCCAATAATACATAAATTCTCTCAGTTAAAGAATCAAATACATGTAAATGGAGAAAGAAGTGTCTATCTTAGAAGTTAACAGTGAAATATATATATTTTATACATTTGAAATGTTAGTTTAGAAGGGATAGAATCTATTAGTTGCAATTGATAGTACTGAAAACGCGTCAATTTAGGGTGGACGCCCTTTTACAACTAGAATAGTCCGAAAAGGTTTTCTCCTTTCTGGACGGTAGGGATAACCCTGTCAAGGAGATAATTTTATAGTACAGAAGCATTCATCGATGATTCTGTTAAGACCTAGTCACGAGATACACGAGACACGCCTGTATCACCTGCAGATGTACAATGCTGCAAATGCGCGGCCCTGCACAACCGCCGCGCCTGCTACATGCTTGCATGTCATACTTATGTACTAGTACTTATATGTACCTATCCTACTAGTACTGCACTCACTTGGTGGGTGAATCGCAACCCATGAACAGAATGTACTTAGCCACCTAAGTACCACTGTATCGGTGCGCATGCGGCCCGCCGGCCTTATGGCGCCTCAGGATCTGGCTCATGTAAAGTACAGTTTTCCCTTGCTATACCGGACCTCGTTGTACCGGAAACCTTGCTATACCGGATACTCTCAGGCTGCTACATACCGCTCCCATACAAAACCCTCTTGCTATACCGGACGCACTAAGAATACCGGACCGGACAGGAATTGCCAGGCACTTACCCCCCTGTCTCCATACAAATAATATTTGCTATACCGGATACACTAACACTGATACGTCCAATCTTGGCTATCTCACATTGCATTCACCTTTCAGATGCTTACTAAACTTAACATTACATAATAAAATTAGGCTGTCGTTGTTCCCAATTACATTAATTTTCCTGCCCATCCCTATTCTGTTCTGCCAAGCATTTTATTCTATAACGGAACCTTGCTATACCGGACGAAAAAGGCCGGATTTTACAGATCCGGTATAGCAAGGGAAAACTGTATACCCCCGATTAAATTTTAATTTCAATACTTCGTCGCATGCCACGCGCTGTACTGTACTCGAGCACGAGTGCGAGTACAGTGCGAGTGCCTACTTGATGTAGTCATACTAGTACATGTATGTATGTATGAGGAACACGGAGGAGGCGATTCGCGTTAAAGAGTGCTCCTGGTTGCAATGCAGTCCAAACCCCACGCCAAGCTCACCCAGCTCCGTCCGGGCCCCTCCGCCCTGCCCCCTGCCAACTGAGCAGTAAAGCGCGGCGCCGGTACTTACTGTACTCTTCTCACAGTATGATAGGAACCATATGATAGGCAGCCCTTGAGCCTGGTGGGCTTGGGTTGACGTTGGGCGGTTTCAAAGTCTCTCGTCAATTTAATTCTGGAGAGGAGAGCCCCCCCCCCCCCCCCCCCCCCAACTACCTACCCTAGTACCCACTCTCTAACCGTCAGTTCCTAAGGAGGTACCATACTCCGTGCTGCCTCCGCGCGGCGCCTTTTTCAAGAGCCATCATCTTTTAACTGCTCCTCCTAATCCCGCTGACCCCCTCTCTCCACCCTTTCTTCCACGCTCCCTTCGGCACCCCCCATCCACATACCTCACCGGTATCTTCATTTCGGAGTGAATTGCTTGGACTGCAATCCAGCTTGAGAGCATTTACATCTCTTCTTTTTCATTTTCCCCACGTCCTACCACTTCAATTCTCCTGCACAAATTTTCTTGATCCTCTTATCAGCCTTTGGAATCACAGCTGCTCACAGCCCAGTCTTTTCATTCCCGCCCACCTGAGCGAGCTTCCCACTCAGTTGTGCCGTTGTAATCTGGTTGCTGCCAGGCTACCGCTCTATTTGTTCGTACTCGCTCGGCTCGAGTCCTGTACACTACTTTCGGGCTTTTGGGTTTCATTGTCACATCCGGTGCTTCTGACTGCGCATATCAATAGAAATTCTTACCCTTCCCTACTACTTTTGTTCCAGCGTCATTTCCCCTCCTTCAGTAGTTCCTTCAACACCAAAAAACTATTTACACAAGGGATATCATTTACCATTTGAACTCACCTCTGCTCTATATCCATCAGGATCAAAGAATATGTCTCTCCAAAAGTCCTATCTTCGTTTCTTGTCCTCGCCTAAGGCATCCGCCCTTACGAAGTCAACTGCAGGGCTGCATTATATAACAACTGCGCAATCAGTCAGTGGAGAGTCGATTATCAGTCATCTCAATAGCCAGAACAACCAGCTTGAAAAGAAGTCTGAGAATGTCTTATCTGCTTTTGAGACACAAGATTCACTGGTCCTTGAGACAGAGACTACTATTGAGTTCAAGACCAGTGGAGGCTTTTATTTGCCCGGTTTGGATGACAACTTTCTTGCGGACCAAACTGCAACATTTGTACTGGTTCGTTCCAATCTCCTTTTAAGCAATGAGCATAACTGATTTTTATCTAGATTCACGTTGTCACCTTCATAGATGGCCACATTTCCCAGATACGCCTTTATTGGGATCAAGGCACTCTTCTCAAGCAGATGGGTGTCATCGGCAGAACTGGCCGCAATTGGCCTATAAAAGAAGGCCATGAGCAATCCAAGGTCGTGCAATTGTCTGCATCGAAGGTCACATTGACCAGCTCCAGTATTGAAGCCACGCCTCAGACACGAGACCGTGGTGTCTCCAATGCTTCTAATAGCTCTACCGCAAGCATTAGACCCACACCTGATCCCCATTCAACTCTATCACTTTTCACGCCTAGGGAACCAGAGCCTGAAACTTTCAACAAGCCAGCTGTTATTCCTCCTCGCAACTCTGCAAAACCCCCACCCCGTGATTTAAGTGAACTCTTCGTTAGTTCCGACAACGAGTCAACTTCCACAAAAGGAGGCAAAACTGATGAGGCTGTGCCTCCAAGAGCACCAGCGCAATACAACCGTGGACGTTCCTATAACTTCTTGGATGAAAGTGGGGAGGACGGAGCAACTCAGCAGCAGTTACAGGACTCAGTCAAGGTTAACCCTCAAAAGTATGCCCATTTCGACTTCGGTGATGAGGCCCCTGAAGTCCCTCCTGCTCTAGCTCCAGTTAAAGAATCTAGAAACAAAGCTTCGTGGGACTTTGCAGATTTTAGTACCCCAGAGAAGAGGCCTGTACGCATCCGACCTGACGGAGTCCGACACTTCTCCTGGGGAGATGACGATGAGACTATTGCCGCCAGGGGTTCCGTGACAGGCGCCCAGAGCAATGCAAACGCAAGGCTTGAAGCCCAAAGTCATGCAAAGCGAGATGCTCAGAGTCACTTTGTAATCGCGGACGAGTCTCCTGCAAAGCCATATTCAGCGGCTAAAGTCTCTACTGCCGACCGTAAAGCGGCACTGAAGGATATGGACTCAAATTTGGGCTGTGATGTTGAGCAGCTTGGTGGTGGTGGCAGGACCATTTACAAGACTAGAGGCGACGGTATGGGAGGGCGGAAAGTTATCGATGATGACGAGCCTATTAAAAGTGTTCCTAAAGTAGTTCCCAAAGTTACCAGAATAGAGAAAAGCCAAGAGGATGATGTAGATCGGAAGCCCGCACAGGTTGAACAGCTGGCGGGCGGCAACAGAACTATATACAAGACAACAGGCGATGGAATGGGTGGCCGCAAGGGGACAAGCTCATTTTGGGACTTTACAGAAGAGGAGGACAAAAAAGAAAACCAAAGGACATCAAATGTTCCAGTTCGAAAGGATACGCAACCAAGCTCCTTTTGGGACTTCTGATTCAGGGGCATTTTCCTACCAGTGGTATGGCTGCCCACAGCACGCTGTTGGCTAAGGCCGGTCTTTCTTGTATTACCCTTTGACTATCCATCTCGTGGATAGCTGCCGTCGTTTGTCTTTCCTTACAAGCTTGTTTCTCTCCCTATTTTTGCTCTGAGCTTTCTAAGCGTTCTCAAGTGGCAGAATGCTTGTTCAGTAACAGGGCTAAACACTTTAAGTGATAATTATTTGCTTACTGCTTTCATTTTCCTCATTCTTGCTGGTATCTGGAGTTGACCAAGATTGGGGTGTCGTACTGGTTTTGCATTTCCGAGTCACTACTGTTTGTACACTTGCTCTGTATAAGTTAATTGACTGTACCAATAATCATAGGCGAAGTTATCTTGAATTGAGTGCCGCGCCATAGCATAGAGGTATTTCTCTTTAAAAAAATAATCAGTTGCTGTTTTCAACTTCATAGCGAATGTGTATCTCGTGCCCAGACTGATGTATTCAGATTATATCGTCACCATAGAAGACGAAATCTGGCAGAAGCAAAAGTTTATCCTGTTTGAGACTAGTCTCGAGCTGTTTATAATATCACTGGATAAAAATTTGTATGGAGGTGACCAGATTTTGAGATCCGAAAAGTCGGGCCGGATATTTCTTAAATATTTCTAGTACTTATGTACAAAAGCGCACTATATCCTCTTTGCGGCACAGTCACAGGATAGATACCAGAGGGAAGTGTCTCCTCAAATTTACTTGTTTTATATATTACCCTCATTCCAATCTTCTTCATGATAGGTGGATATGCTGTTAAAACACAGTCACCAAGCCTTCTAAATAGAAAGAAGTTTCATTAGAGCCTGAGAGATTTAGATTTCATGAAAGAGGCTGGAGAATTCTCCCAAATGAAATAGCTAGGCCAGAAGATTCCATTTCAAACCTCGTAAATTGCTAAGTGTTTGTTCATGAGATTATAAATTGAGAGGGCGTGAAATGTTTTGTACTTCACATTGATATGGTGAGCATATACCTTACCTCTTGATAGTGAACGAAACTCAAGACACGAACGAAGACTTCTGCTATGTCAACTTAAGGTAATGAGGTGAAATCATGATGGATGTACGTTAAGTACCTCATTCCACAGCTTTAATGTCAAGAAAGTCTTCCACGTTTGAAGTACAAGTCCTGATCTAATGATGTCTAGTACTGTACTAGTACTGCTAGGGCTCTAACTACAGCACTAGCAATCCTGAGCTGCTAGTTCCACTCACAGCATACAAGCAAAGCATTTTCTCCATCTTGCCAAAGGGCTGGCGAGGTCAGGATGATTAGCTTAATCGACGGAGTTGAGATATTTAAAATTAAGGGATTCGTGATGGCAAAAAACTATAAAACAGCAGCTAATCTGTGAAGTAAAGTTGCCAAATAATTAGAAAACTTAGTATAGGTGTACAACTAACGAGCCGATAATTATTCTTTAACGATAAGCTTAATGGGCTTCATTAACGAATCATAGGTTTAACGCTTTCAGGGTAACGCACCTGTTACGAAAGCCCCTATGGCATGGTTTTTCGCGGGCACGCTGGTCTTTTTGCAGCCTTTGATACTTAGAAAGATCACAGATTTAGCACAGATTATAATCAAGATTGCAATCCGGATGGTAATAACACAAACATTTCACGGAACGTGAAGACGTTCACAGCATCCTTTGATTGAGCAGAAAAGATCGGTAAGGGGAGAACTACTTCGAAGTATTGAGAATGATGCGAGGTGACTGGTTACCTTAAAATACTTGTTCCACGAGGATTTCTAAGCCAGAAGTTGTAACTGCCGCTTTTTGCCGAGGAAACTGTCAACACACACAAACAGCCTATCTTGCAATTTTTGTCATCAGCTAGGCACGATGTACGGATTTTTCATCTTTATATGGTTGAAAAAAACTCATCACTGCCCTCGCTCGCTCGATTGGCTTTGACGAACATACATATTCTGGAGACAAATTCATTTGAGCGGGGACGGTCTGATCGCGCGAAACGGATGACCATGGGAATGAGGTATTGGCCCTCGTGGAATATGGCATGCAGCACTATGGACCAATTCTTTAACTGCCTTCAGCCTTGTGCACTGCATAGCAAAGGGGATTAAATAGATTTAGACCGGAATATATTGACAAGGTACCGAAGGGCAAAGGTGATATCGGGCTTTTAGGTCTAGTGCGGATGGCAAAGCGGGGGAGTGCAGTGGTGCTGGGTGGCTTCAACAGGGCTATGATGCTAAGGAGCGTCATCAAGGCATGCTAGTCCCCAGACAAGACTACGCGACGAGACTGGGTAGCGCAGGCACCGGTTCTCATTGCAGGAACTTTACCAAGTTAGAAGCCGCATGCTTCAGCGTCAAAGGGCAGGGCTGAGGGTGCGCGCATGTCAGGAGAATTGGTTCGATATGATACTGGCACTGGGGGGGGATTTGTGATGGGCACTCCTGCATCATACTACAGTAGTGCATACACTACATATTCATACGCTGCTTATCGGCCATAAGCTGGGACGCTTCGAGCGCTGGGCGCGAACAGACATCCCAGCCTTGCACCCCTGCCCATTCGCGCGGGGCACTCGTCTCCGGGGCGGAGTGGGCGATGGCTCTACGGGCGAGCCGCAGCGCTGCACATCCTGCGGGCGCTCGATCCCAGGTAGGGGCTGGGCTGGGGCTGCTGTAGCCTGGGCGGACGTGGTTGCGCCGCGCTGCTGCTGCTGCTGCCGGCCACTATCATGTGCATCGCTGGAGGCTGCCCCTGGCTGCTGCAAGCTGGGCTGCGGTGTGCTGTGCTGCTCTCCTGCTGCTGCACTGCAGCCTCAGCTCTGCAGCCCGGCCGCCTGAACGCAGAGGCTGCGCTCGACGAGAGCTTGGCTTGCCCCCCTACGCCCTCCCCCCCCCCCATCGCCGCCGCCGCTGCTCACCTCCCAGCCCCAGCCCACATCCAACATCCCCTCCCCCAAAAGCAGACCAACCCCCTTCCAACCCCCTTCCACCCCCCCTTCCTCCCCCGCCCAGTGCTAGGACGTTCGAATGTTTCCCCTATCGCTCTGTAGTCTGCCTTCTCGGACTTAAACGCCTAGCTGGACTACCTCTACCGCCAGAAGCGAGGCCAGCCACCCCCAAAAATTGCACATCGCAAAGTGTTAAGAATTAGCAGTCATGCCAACATCGTCGACGTCCCCCAGCATCTCCAGCCACTCGCCGGAGCACTCACAGTTTCGGATCGAGAAAAAGAAGCGAAACCGCATTCCCGTCAGTTGCGGCCCATGTAGAAATCGCAAGTATGGCACCTCTCTTTTTTATTCCACTTCACGTCCTTCTTCCACAGGATAAGCACTGAAATTCACGAATGGCGTAGATTGAAGTGCAACCGCCAGTCCCCTTGCGAGAACTGCGTCAAGCGCAACGACGTCGACTCATGCACATATGCTTCGAGCTGTAGAAGGCCTAGGAAGCTATACACCTCAGGAACAGACGAAATGCAGTCACGCATCGACCGGTTAGAGGGCCTTGTACTATCGTTAATGCACAGTAAACAGGACCATAGTATCAGTGGAAGCGATTCCTCCGTTTTGGACAGAAGAACTCCTCACGACCGCAGTAGGAAACCCTTTACTGGAGAGGACGATGATGAAGATTTTGACTACGACGACGACTCAATGGTGACAGATCCTGCGGGCTTTACTAAAGGAAGACACCACAAAATCAAAGAAGACCCAGATTCGCAAGTTGAGGAGGTTCGCCATGCCCTGGGAGTAATGCAAGTTGGCAGAGGCGCAAGCTATTTCCGTGGCGAGACGCACATTCACACCATTCTACAGGAGGTGAGCTTATGAACCTACTCCTTTCTCTCGAGCACGAAGTTGTAATATGATTGTAGATATCTGAAATTAAATCCTTTTATCAAAACGCAAAGGATAAGATATTCCAAACGACGGACCACACGGCAGACCAGAATGAAACATTTCCATTTGCTGCCGGAAGCAGGATGTCCAAAGAGGAGCTTATCGAACTGATACTCCCAAGACCTATCGTCGATAGGGTGATCGAGAACTTCTTACAATGGCATGATCCCATATATCGTAAGTCGTTACCACTTATTGTACGCAACATAAATTGCTAACTTCAGATAATCAGACATAATACATAAGCCAGGATTTTTTAAGGAGGTACGTAGAAAGAATATTCCTACTGCAATTTTTAATCGAGCTGAAAATCTCTGTTCCAAATAGTATGAGGATTTCTGGTCAAACCCAACAGCTGCGGACCCCTTATGGTTGGCTTTGTTATTCATTATTATGCACACGTCGTGGAAAATGTTTGCGTACTCTGGAAACGGCCCTGCCGAATATCAGGATAGAGCCAGTACACTCGCTCAGCACTATCGCAATGCATCGGAGGCAGCATTGGTCCTTGGCGGATTTACTAAGAAGAAATCATATCATTACCATTCTCTTAGGACACTATATCTAATGTGCACGTCTGGAAGTTACGGGTCTGACCATACTTGGTTGCTTATGGGCTGGATCATTCGGATAGCAATGGTCATGGGCCTGCACCGAGATGGGGAGCAGTATAAACTCCCACCTTTCGAGATTGAAATTCGGAGGAGATTATGGACATCCTTGCTCTGTATGGACTTTGTCCACTCCATTCAAATTGGACTGCCTTCCATGATAAGGAACACCGATTTCGACACTCAGATACCGCTAAATTTGAATGACGATGAAATTATCGAGGATCTCACTCAAATGCCTACACCGCATGATTATGAACAGAAGACAGATATCTCCTATTTGATTTTTAAGACCAAACTTACCCTTACGTACGGTCAAATTGTGGCACATGCCAATGCTATAGGACCACGACCAGGATACGATGAGATAATGAGGTTTGACGCAGAATTGAGGGCGACATATGCATCCATTCCAACATACTTCCAGCTTCGAAAGCCTCTTGATGTACCTGGATCTAGCGGAGCCTCGCCTCCACCAGCACAGGCCGTACTACTGGAGTTTTTATACCACAAAGCGCTAGTTACTCTCCATCGCCCATACGCCTCTAGAGCTCGAGCAAGCCCGAAATTCAACTATAGCCGAAAGGAGTTAATTGCATCTTGCATTGTAATGATGGATTTCCAGTTTTTTCTTAATTCAGTCGACGACCCAATGGTGAAACAAATCAAGTTCATTGCTGATGCAATAGCATCTTATGATTTTGCACACGCTGCTATTAGCTTATGTGTCGATTTATGGGAGTCTGTGAAAGCAGGGGAATTGGAGGCGCGGGCTCAAGTTGGAGAGGTTAACCCAAGAAAGGTGATAGAGGTGCTCGAGAGGGCAAGAGCTCATTACGACGGCGATGGAGCCGGGAGCAGCGTCGATTCCCACAAGACGCACGCCATAATATGTATGGTTCTGGACAAAGTATACCAACATTCAAATATGATATCTCCAGCGAGGGTTCCGGAAGTCAAGTCTATACCTACGCCGCCATCCAAAAGTGAACCGTTCCCAGCTTACACGACAAACGCCGTGAATGAACCAGACTTGACAGTGACTGAGGGAGTAACTCCAGGCAGGCTGCACTCCCCTACTTCACCACCACATTCTGAGGGAGGCCTTTCGCCTTTTCCTATATACGGCCTAATGCCAGGAGGCCTCGATTGGGTTAGTATTCATGGTTTTTCCCCTATGTAATCACTATTTTATGTCCTTGTACTAATACTTACATTTCAACAGGAGCAGTGGGATAGTTATATGCAAGGAATCAACCTCGATCCAGTTCCAAATAGTGACTGGTGGCAAAGTATACCAGCTCCACCACTTTTGCAATAATACACATGAGTAATCATAGTCGAAGAAGCGGAAGTTCAGGAAAGTATGTAACTGAAGAGTTGGGGGTTCTGATGCACTATGGGGCGAAAGGTGTATACCAAGACAAATTGTAGCTTTTCTTTTGTCTCAATCTGTTGTATTATTTCATTTATTCTCTCCTATGTCATTGTTAGCTTGGCTTGTAAACTGAGGGAATCGAGGGATTATTGACATTCCTTGATGATATTTTCGTATGCGTATCTGCGTTGGTCGGGGCAATTTAGGAAGCTTATAATTAGCTAGTACCGTTGCTAGTATCCATAGGTCATCTTTCGTCAATTGCAATGTTCACGGCTGCAATTGCTCTTTGCAAGTATTGAGCTTCGGATTCTTCTTTGTGCAGTCTCAAACCCCACTATCGAAACATTGGCCATTTACCTACGCCTGGTATATACAGCACACCTCATGGTTTGAATTCTTCCTTCTGATCTGGAGTCGGTAGTCTCGTTGTGGTGGGGAGACAATCGAAAAAAGTATGCATTCCTTACTAGATCCAACCCAGACAAGTGCATCTAACCAGACCAAACTATCATAACTAGACCTCGACTTGCCGTAGTCTGTTCGTACTACACCCTGTAGGGGGTAGTGCAACCAGACTAGATCTGCGGTGGAGTTAGTACAGTAGTCCTACATCACGTGGTACGCTTAGTAACAGCTGACTAAGGACTCCGGATGGCCGCCCCCCAAAAAAATAAAAAAAAAAAAACTTGTGAAGTTTTCAGCACTGGGCTAAAGTTTTCTTAACCACTATCCAAACCCCTCAATACATATAAACATCTTCACCAACTCTCCACTGCATTCCGCGTCATCCTCCTTTCTCTCATACATTGCACTCCACCCCTGGTATCCCATTTGTCAGTTTTACTATACATCTTGAACATGTAATGTGCCCCCACTCTGCCCCACTACCCCCACTATGGTCAAAATCATTGATTCTTCGTTTTCATGAACTGACTTCTTCACTTTCTGAAGGTTCTCGCTTCGCGCTGCTGCTCGTTCAGCCAGGCTCTCAGCCATTGGATCCGTTGCATCTAAGCCCCAAGCAATCACCGCAGCTCGATATGTGCCCTCCATGACTTCGGTTCCCAGGGTTGTCTCAAAGGCCTTCACAACTACCTTGCAAAAACGGGATTTTACTGAAGAGTCTCTTGATGGTCAAGGGCCTGGTATGCGATTCGCTGTTAGACACAGGAATCCCAGCGGGGAGCCATTGCAGCCTACCGAGACTCTCTACGTTGGTAACATGCCGTTTGATATCACGGAAGAGGATTTGAAGGACTATTTTAGTTCAATCGGTGAAGTTCTTGGTGTCAAAATCATTTACGACGCGAAGGGATTGTCCAAAGGGTAATTGTCGCAATCCATCAAAATAGTTGTATCTTTTGCCTTTGCTGGAAGCAAGAACTGATCAGATCTGCTGCGGTAGATTCGGTTACGTCCAATTTGCCGATCTCTCAACTGCAGCCAAGGCCTGCGAAAATTTAAACAACACCGTCCTCGCCGGAAGACGTCTGAATGTACAATATCTCGCCAAACCCGGCGCCAACAGGGTTGGACCAAACCCACCATCCAAGACATTGTTCATTGGAAACATGAACTATGAGATGACTGATGACGATATTAATGAACTGTTCAAGGACATCAAGAACTGCGTTGATGTTAGGGTGGCTATGGATAGGTATATTATAGTGTAATCATTTGACAATAGCTGTAACGCTAATCTTTTTTTTTTTTTTTTTTCCTTATAGGAGAACTGGGCAACCGCGAGGCTTTGCTCACGCCGACTTTATTGATATCGAATCCGCGGTCGCAGCCAAGGAGAAGCTTTCTGGCAGGATCTTCTTTGGCCGCGCTCTCAGGATAGATTTCTCAGCCTCGGAGCAGTTCAAGGACCGAGCAACGAACACTCAAGTGCCTTCGGCGTAGGTTGTATACAGAGCAGGAGTGGGACATGAATGAGTGTAATGTAAATAGAAATAATACCTTAGTACTAGGGATGGGTGGGATTATGAAGGCGGAATGGCGCCTCTTGTGGTTTTATTTACCTTTTGTCTGGGAACATTTCTAGCTCGAGGAGGTGCGCAGAAGGATGTGGAAAAGTGCTTTCTCGTTTCTGGGCTTCCTTCATACTTCGTTTTAACTGAAGATCCACATGTTGTTTCTTCTCCATGTATAGCTACAGCTCGCTTTTCTATGTCAAGCGGTCAGTTTGTTTCATTTGTTATCCTTGGGGGGAAGCGGACTCTGTGTATTTTTTCTGCTTCGTTTACATTCTCACAGTGTACTTTACATAGACTGTGGTCGTTGGGGGCCGAGCAATATGAAGGTGGACTCCACTCAGAGGCATGCCAGTAGACTTGTGCGCGCAGGGCTCGCTCCAGGATGCCAGGGCCAATGAGACCGCCCAAGGCCATCTCCACGCGACGCCTCTCAGCTTGCCGGCGCACGCCGAGCTGAGCAGCAGGCCTCATTTGTCAGCCGCGCGCTGATTGGGCGAGGCTCCGTGGCAAAACGCCCCGCCAGGTCAGCCAGGGGCAGCACACCGGCCTCAAAACAACTCGCTCTCCGCGCTCTCCTCACGTCCGCGCGCCCAGCAGCTTCTCCATCGAGTGGCGATATCAGCGCCGTCCTCCCTCGCACTGATAGTACCGTCTACCCCGTTCTAGTTGCCCTCAGGAACTCTAATCGAGATGTCTTTCGGCGGAGCTGAGTGTTCGACGGGGAGAAATCCTCTGGCACAGCTCGCCAAAATCCACGATGACAAGCCCATGCAGCGAGACCGCCTAGTCGGTCTGCCTATTGCACCAGATGGGAATCTACGGAGTATTCCGACCATGTCCGCGATGGACCAGAAGGTATGGACTGCATATCTGTGCTCTGTCGTCACACTTGAAGCAAAATAGGAACGCAAGATAATGCTGCTTGGATTTTGCAATGCTGAGCTGTCAGCATGGATTTACAAAACTGACGCTTACTTTAGTTGATGGACGAATATCTCAATCAACAATCGGCTAATGATGCCTTCGCTTTTGGTGATCTGCGTCATCATCTTGAAGATATCCATCACCTTCCTGCTGCACCCTCCGGACCTATGAATGCAAACTGGGCTGCTGAATTTGCTGCTATGCCTGCACATGAGCAGGCACGAATTGATCCTGCTTTCCGGCCCGGCCCCCAGTTTGATGCAGCTGAATTTGCACAGTTTCAACATCAAGCACAACTGCAGGAAACACGTCTTGTAACCCCAACAGCTGTTGCAGGAGTACAGAAGCAGTTTTATCGGCCGCAGCAGTTCCAAGGATACCAGCATTTCGGTCGATTCCATGCCCATTCTCCGTTGCATGTGCATAAACCGCCAGTACAGCAACAGCAACAGCATCAGCATCAGCAACAGCCACAAGGGAAAGGCAAGGAAAGGATGACCGAGCTAGACGATGCGAATTGGGCTGCTCAGTTTGCCGAGTTGGAGAAAGCAGAGCAAGCAGAGGATGAGGCTGCAGCCAAGTCAATTGATGCAGAGCTACAGCAGCAAGATGAAGCTGGAATGTTTGGCGACTTCCATGAAGTGTGGGGAAGTATAGAAAAAGAGCAGCTTGCGAATGGACTAACGGATATCAATCTGGAATGGGTCTCACAGTTTGATTCGCAGCAGACCTGGTCGTCAGACTTGTCATCTACTAAGAGCATGCCGAACTCTGGGGAATACATGTTTGAGCCGGATAATCCATATATGACACTTGATGATCCGTTCTTGGAAGGCAAGAGGTTAATGGAAACAGGTGGAAATCTCTCACTAGCTGCACTTGCATTTGAAGCAGCCGTGCAACAGAAATCGGATCACATCGAGGCTTGGACCATGCTAGGAAGTTGTCAGGCACAGAATGAAAAGGAGACCCCAGCAATTAGGGCTCTCGAAACCGCATTGAGATTGGATCCTAAGAATTTGAATGCTATGATGGTTCGTTTAGCTACTCTATGTATAGCTGCAACAGTGACTCTAATGGTTTTGTAGGGTCTTGCTGTCTCGTATACTAATGAAGGATATGACACGACTGCCTATGCTATTCTTGAGCGATGGATCTCCACAAAATACCCGGAACTCACCAAGGACTCACCACCCACAACTACTGTGGATCGGCAAGCACTCCATCAACGTGTCACTGACCTTTTCATCCGTGCCGCTCAGCTCTCCCCAGAGGGACAGGGTATGGACTCGGACGTCCAGGTTGGTCTGGGTGTCCTCTTTTATGGCGATGAGGAGTACGACAAGGCTGTGGATTGCTTCAACGCGGCTCTGATCCATGATTACGACGCTAGAGATAAGAACCACTTGCTGTGGAACCGCCTTGGTGCCACTCTTGCCAACTCTGGTCGCTCTGAAGAGGCCATTAATGCCTACGAGCGGGCATTGACGATAAACCCTAATTTTGTTCGGGCAAGATATAACCTTGGCGTGAGCTGCATCAACATTGGTTGCTACGAGCAAGCTGCTCAGCACCTTCTTGGGGCACTCGCGATGCACAAAGTGGCGGAGGACAAAGCTAGGAACGATGCGAAGAGCATGGGCATGGATCCGGACAGGATTACGCACAACCAAAGCACCAACTTATATGATACTCTCAGGAGAGTGTTCTCGCAAATGGGTAGGAGAGACCTTGCAGATATGGTCATGAGCGGAATGGATGTCGACGTTTTCAGGGGAGAGTTTGAATTTTAATTTGGTTCGCGAGCATGAGAGGAGTGAGGTTGTGGGTGGCACCATATGGGGGAGAAGGAGAAGAGACAGTAGCGGCCGCGACTGCACTTGTCGAGTGTGCACGCTGAGATTGGAAGCATTTTTTACTTCCGAAGGAAGGTTTGTGGGATTCCGATCATAATTCAGCACACGTTTTTGATTTCTTCTTAAATCCAGTTATCTGTTTAGTATTTCCTTATATATATTCCTCCTACTTTTTATTACCTTGGTATAGGATGGGAAAATGTTTATCTAGAATGAAGGAAATACAATATATGGAGTTGTCACACTGCCATTCACACTATGATCTGCGGAGCCCCATTATGTATATGGCCTTACCGATGTTATACCCAGATAACCTGGGGCAGGTAAAAAAGGAAAGGCTTTAAACAAGAGCAAAATAGTGGTCACGGTGAGACTCGAACTCACAACCCTCGCGTTATTAGCACGATGCTCTGCCGATTGAGCCACGCGACCCAATTCTGCCTACATACGCTTGTTGTTTTATAACATCACTAAGCTTGCTTAGGTAGTTAGATGTACCGGTCAAGATTGAGAAAAAAAAGGGGAATTACAATCAGCGCTTACTTCGATAGAAGTTTATACAAAATTAATTGCACTTGTTTGGATGTCGTGGAATTATTCATGGGATTAGTAGTAAACCCTCCTTCCTACATCTTGATTCTTATTTTGAGCTCTTTCGGCTGCATTGTCCTCGTCACTGCTGTCATACCCTTCATCACCCTGTCGTCGCCAAAATTGTGCTTCAGCATACGGGCCAGCGACTGAGGCAGCACGGTCACCACCTGCACTCTCATTCAATCCTCCATTCCACAGCTGACTAACAACGTCCTGTCCGAGCCTTGGTGGGGAATACTCCTTGATAGTATGTATTTCTCGGCCGCTCGGTATCTTCCCTACCAGCAGGCTGGTAGGTGGGATCCTCTCAAAGACAAGTTTGTCATTGGTTTTGCTCCATTTTGCTTCGAGCCCTTGTACGGTTTGTAGCTCGGAATGGACTGAGCACGGATCGAGATGATGGGGAAGCCCTCCAGCAGAGAGTTGCTGTGAGCTAGAGGAGGGTGATGCGGACTTTGAAAGACGGAGTTTTTCCATGGTACTTGTTAAGCTCTTCTTTTCTTTTGCTTCTCGCTTATCATGAGATGAAGACGACACAGAGCCTTCCAGAATTTCCTTTGCCAATGTCACCCAACCTAAGCCCTCCCCGACCTTACCCTGCGCCTCTGCATCAACTCCTAGAAATCGACATCCTCTTGCCTTGGCTGCCTTCCGGAGGTCATCTAAATAGCGAGAGTAATCTTCGTTTATTTCTCCTGCCTTCACCAAACTAGATATTGCCCCCTGTGCCTTGGCAGCGTGCTCGGAAGCAGCAATGCATAGCCTGGAATTTAGGTGTGCTTTCACTCCCGTAGGAGCTGGTGGTGGGACATAGAGGTAATTCTTTGTATTGGCGTCAGAACTCTTTTTTGAGTTGGAGGTACTTGTAAGCGCGAGGTAGGTGGGGTACGGATCGGATCTCAGAACGGCTAGGAGGGTTGCGGATGCCATCGATATCGAGGCTAAGGAAGAGAGCATTGACTCTGAAATGTCGACTGGTAATTTATATGTTGCTTCTCCATTCCCAATTCCTGGAGGTGTAAGTGTAAGCATATAATTAAATATTGAAGCTGAGGTTAGCAGGTGATTAGTCGCTTGTGGTAACAACGGTGATGTAGAATCTGTAGACGCTATCGATGGAGACAGGAACTCCATGAGCAGGGCCCGAGCTTGTATTGTGTGGGCATAGGCAAGCGTTGAGTATGTCCAGAAGATCTCATATTCAATCCCCCTTCCCTTCCGCCTGGGAGGCTCGCGGACGCCGAAGCGTGGTATAGATGACAAGGTTGGCCGCCATTCTGGCTCCATTTCTGGCGAATTTGGTATTTTTGTTGCTTCCCCACATTTCAGGGCATTTTGCAGAAACAGGAGGTAAGACAGATATTCTGAGGTCACAGAGATAATATGCTTGATGTTTGCACCCTGGGAGGAGGGAGAAAGCCGTTTGTGGTCCTTGAGAGAATCCCGGAGAATGCCTCTGTGTGTGGAACAAGTGAGCAGTAGGGATGGGTATGTCTTGGAGGCGTAGTGTTGCGAGAACGAGAGTGTGGACGTTGTCGGGAGTGTGAAGGGGAACGACATCCTGCACCGCTGAACGCTCGCTGGATCCTTTGATGCGGGAGTGCAGCCGCACTGCGGGGATAACATCATACATCACCGGCGGTGCTTAGTCATGCGGCACAATCCAACCTTTGCTGTTTGATGCTCCCACAGCGGCATCAACTACACGCATCCATTTGCACCAGGCCATCGCAAGCAGGCCGTCTCTACCGTAATATCCCCAGCCCTATGCTGCGCAAACGCTCTCGCTTCTTTCGGTCGCTGACAAGTAAGTGCAGGTATACTTCCGTCGCCATGGCGCCGCTGAACCCTCCATACACGCCAGGCCAGGCCTACACCCCCGAATCTGCGGCGTTCCTCGCAAAGAAGCCTCAAGTTCCGCCTACCTTCGAGGGCGTTGACTACGATGACACCAGAGCTTTCAAAGCTGCACAAGACGCCATCCTCCGAGAGCAATGGGTTAAGACAATGATGGCCAGGCTGGTCAGAGAGGAGCTTGGAAAGTGTTATTATAGGGAGGGCGTGAACCACTTGGAGAAGTGCGAGTTTCTACGAGGTGCATATCTTCACCTGCTGGACCGTTCGAAAATTTACAGTGGGGTCAACTAATGAGGTACTCCAAACAGAGCGCTATCTCGACTTATTGAAGGAGTCTAGGATTAAGGGATATTTGTTCCAGCAAAAGTACTATACTACACCAGAATCGAAGTAAAGGGATTACGCACAATACAGCGTTTGGAATAGCATAAGTCTCGAGGAGCGTTATATAAGGAGCGGGGGAAAGGAAGATATAATTGAGGTTAGATAAGTGATTACCGCTATCACCGAATGAACAGAAATCGTAAATTACATTTTTAAGAACTGTAACATGTCACCAGTCGTGTATTAGTCTGGTCGCTGTGTATCCGAATTACGAAAGTGCATTTTGCCAGATTCCTTTCATTTCGTGATCCTATCCTCAGACTGTCTATATGCCGATGTACTGAAGGTAAGTCTTATCTCCCGTATCCCGCCTTCCGTGCCAGATTCTTACCATCGTCACCAGATGACATTCGTTCGTCAACCCTTTTAACCAAGGATTCTAATGCCTCGCACAGCTTGTAGACTGCTTCATCTGAATTCTCTGGAAGACAAGATGGCCGGGTTAGAGAGAGCATGCTTCGAGAACGGGATCATACTCACGCCAGTGAACCACAATTCTACCCCACCCAGCTACTTTAATCCCCTGCTTTTCTGCTTCTTCAACCAGCTCCATTCCGCCATCAGGAATCCCCCTTCCCTTCAAATCTAGCCATACCATGTTTGTTTCAATCTCTTGCAGAAGCTTTCCCCCACATCTTTCAACCCAGAAGTGACCAACTCGCTTTGCTTTCTCATTTGTTCCCTTCAGATGACCTCCGAGAAACACCTCATTAACAGCAGCCTCTGCCATGGCAGTCATAATACCTGCTTGTCGTATCCCACCTCCAATTGATTTCCTGAAATGACGGACCTTATTGACAATACTCTCGGAACTGACGATTACACTTCCGACCGGTGCCCCAATGCTTTTACTCAGGCATACAGTCACAGTGTCAAATTCACTGGCATAGGCTTTCAGTTTCTCCAGCTGCTCTTCTACTGTATCATATAATGACACTGCATTCCACATCCGTGCTCCGTCAAGGTGCATTTTGAGGCGATTTTGTCTTGCCCACCCACCAATCCTTTGTACCTCCTCAAGAGGCATGACATTTCCTCCTAAGGTGTTCTCTAGACTTATTACCTTTGTTGGACACGAATGAATGTCATCATCTAGGATTGCCGCCTTTTGGATATCCTCTAATGTCAAATACTTTCCATTGCTAGGCAACACTGGCTGCAGCATCGCCTGACTGAACATTGCCAATCCTCCAGCCTCAGAGCAGAGCACATGGGCTCTGTGATCGCACAAGACCGAGTGGGGAGGTTGGCTCAAGAGTGAGCGGAGAGAAAGTTGGTTTCCCATAGTTCCCGAAAGAACAAAGATTCCACTTGGCTTCCCCAACATGTCAGCCATGCGCTGTTCAAAGGAATTCGTTGTATGTGACTCTCGGTAGACATCATCTCCTAGCGAGGCATTTTGCAGCGCAAGAAGCTGAGCCCTCGTCGGGGTAGTCAACGTATCACCTGGTTATAGAGAGGTTAGCTTTATTAATTTCTGGAGGAAGGTGAGTTGTTCACTTCTGAAATCAAACTCGGCTGGGGAATTGACCCATCCCGAGGCGAACTCTGACGTCATTGAGCTTGAGAATCTGCGATGATTGGGTACACAATTGGCTTGTCTCACAGAAACAATGTGCTTAATTGAAGTTCTGTTAGTGATTTCTGCTAAACGAGCTTTATATACAGTTCCCTGTGCATTAGTTGTTTGGCTACAGGGTACTGAATATGGCCTTCAAGAAGACTTACTGGTAGCAGTTATCTCTTTTTTCAGTTTGAACAAGCGAGCATATAGCAATCTCGACATCTCAGGAAGGTACGGAGGAGTACCAGAGCTTACTAGGTACTGAGATTGAAGGGTTCGAGACTAGGTTAAAGCTCACCTGATTCTCATTACAGCAGAAAAGTGGTTTCCACTTTCCGTTTTCGGAAAAGCGCATCTCGGCGCGGAATGCAACTTATGCAGGGCTATGCAAGATTACGCGGTGTTGAATTTCAATTGCGTAACACAGTTTATACATTGCAGTTCAGCTTGTAAAATTTTCAATTTTCTGTCTATAACGTATAGATTTGGAGGAAGAAATTTAAGGTCAAGTGAAGCAAGTCCTGGAAGCTACCACGCTTTTTCACACCTTCTCTAGAATATTCCACCATTGGCTCTACTAGTACCTGTATCTCTACCGCTTTCTCAGATATTGCATGCTCAAGCTGTAAGAAATCGCATATTCAAGGCGCCGGAGATTCTATGCTCAAGTTGTCAGAAATTGCGGTCGTCTATAAGCCGTAGAATAGCTTTACTAGAAAATTGAAAATTACAAGCTGAACTACGATACTGGTATATGAACTGTTTGTGCAATTAGAAACTAAAATTAGCATAGCAGTGCATAAAGTGCATTTTGCGCCAAGATGCGCTTTTCCAAAAACGGAGGTGAGTTCCTTTTCTGTCAGAGAAACCTATCATTAATGCTTTAAGATAGTATCTAATGATTACTAGTCAATACAATTATTCAACACTTATGGTCGCGTGGCTCAATCGGCAGAGCATCGTGCTAATAACGCGAGGGTTGTGAGTTCGAGTCTCACCGTGACCATTTTCTTTTGCTTTTCAGGCCTTCTACTTGTCGGTTTAGCTCATTTCTCTGCATTGATCTTTTTTACATTTAAGCATGGCCAACACTATGAACCAACGGCC
Organism: Kalaharituber pfeilii; assembly: GCA_015179045.1. Taxonomy (NCBI): domain Eukaryota; kingdom Fungi; phylum Ascomycota; class Pezizomycetes; order Pezizales; family Pezizaceae; genus Kalaharituber; species Kalaharituber pfeilii. The sequence continues at coordinate 347,246 of WHUZ01000006.1, read as the reverse complement.
GGTTACATAATTTGAACAGAAGAGGTGATTGTTCGGAATTAGACCATTCTGGCTCCTGCTGGTAATGCGAATCAGACTGCATTTAGACTCCCAATCGGACCACGATTCCGAGATTGTACAGGAAATTTCTTTAATACGGTAGATACAACCACTCTGATACTTACAGTATGTTTGCGATGAATGAAGCAACAAGTAGACGTGGAGCCAATTACTATATTGCATAGGAAAGGTTTGACATTTTGGGCATAGACACAAAAATTATAATTCTTGCAAACCCATGGTAAATAATGATCAATCCTGAAATCCATTCCACTCTTCGCCATCATCCCCATCGTCACTCTCTTCCTCCTCCTCTGTTTCTTCTTCTTCATTTTTATTATTCTTGTCTTGATCCTCACTGTCTTGATCCTCACTGTCTTGATCCTCACTGTCTTGATCCTCACTGTCTTGATCCTCACTGTCTTGATCCTCTTCATCACTCCCTCCATCTTCATCTACAGTGCCCCAACTGCCCACAATATCCCATCTGTCACCTTGTGCGCTCCTGCTAATATACTTGACAAACTTCAGTAGACCTCCGTCTCTCAAGACGATACTCAATCTGTTCCAAGCAGCACCCATAGAGAACACAGCGGCATCATCTTCGCCATCAGCAGCAAGTTTATATATAGCAGGGTCTGGCTTCATTTTCTTGCCTCCGAACTTTTGGTCTTTCGTCTCCTCGCCGTCATTTAGGTCCTCTTCGTCATCGTCTCCAGCCATGTACATTTCGTAGCCACCAACACCTGCACCTTCGTTGGAAAAAGGAGTTTCCCTCACTGTGACTTCCGGTTTATTCTTAGCAGGTGCTTTCGAAGAATCAACAGCGCTACTGTCTCCATCTTGTTTCCCTGCAGTCGCTTCCTCTTCCACATCCTGGTCCTCCTCGCCATCCCAGCCCTTGCTGGGTGTCAAGCCTAAGCAAAGCTCCACTTTCATTTCTCCTTCCTTGGGATTGCTTGGGTCTGGTTCCCAGCCAGTTGCCAAGGTGTAATCTAGTCCCCGACGGAACCGGCGAGCCAACATATCGTGACTTGAGAGCTTTAGGCCAGTAGCAATTTGTATCAGTTTTTTGAAAGACTTAGAAGGGAAACATTTTGTAAGTAGCTCTTTAATTGGGTTTTCATCTATTAACTCAGATGCTGCTGGCGTCTTTCCTTTTTCGGTTCGATTGATCTCCGGGACAGTCGTGTTTACGTCTTGAAGGTACAGGAATCGTTGTTTGTGTGGTGGTACCGCAACTTTCCAGCCTTCCTTTTCCTGCTGCTCTTTCGACTCTTCGTGGCTTCCATCTCGAGCTTCTACGTACGCGTTGACTTTCGTGGCATAGGATTTTGAAAGGAAATTTGCCAGCTGGATGGATGAATTCATAGCCAGCTCGTCTTTAATATCATCAAGGGTATCTGGGGTTAGGTAAATCGGAGAGATGTATTTGAGTAGGAATTCACAATCCGCTGCTGTCAGGACAGTCTCGTCATCCTGCTCCGATGCAACTTGACTAGTGGGCTGGTCATCGTAATATGAAACATTTGGCTGAGGAAGATCATATGTATCTGCTTTGGACTGCAATTGCTGTAGAGAGCTCCTCTCTGCAAGCCTCTCCTCCTCCCCTTCATTGTACCCTTCCTCACCGGGCTGTGGGATGTGGAACCAGCCACTGATAGCCATCCGGATCTTTTCTTCTTCGAATACCTCTTCCACATCGTGAAAGCTCTCTCCTGGCTGGACCGCAAACAAGCTCAGTTGGTTCCAAGCTGGAGGGATAACTTTACACCACTCTGCTGAAGGCACTTTGGACTTGTTGTCATCCATTAATGACGTGGGGTATAGTCTCAGTGCTCCTCCCCACTTGGGCTTCCATGGATCATCTGGATCGGTCAAGTACAAGATATATGAAACTCTCCGTGAACCTATCACGTCGTCATGACAGAGAAGATGACATCCTTTTGTATATACGTTTATGGCCATATCAGTCTTCTTCCCACTCAATGGCCCACAATTCGTAATGAAGGAGATGTACTCCCTAAATTGGCGTGAGTACATAGCATTGCGAAGCTTGAGCAAGGAAGGAAGGAGCTTTAGGGCAGATGCAGAAAGTCCAGAGAGGTTTGCAAGATCGCCAGACTGATGGATACGATAAATGTCGGTCTCTTTCCGGGTGAAGTGCAAATTGGCAAGAATCTCGTATCGGACATTGCGCAGAAGGGTGTCGTCGATAAGAGGTTGGATAACTGCATGTTTGTATCTGTAGAAGATTAGTATATGATGAGAATAGTGAGGAGGGAAATGGCTTGTAGGACAAACGGTTCAGATGAGGCATAGGAATCACGATATTTGTGTTTCACAGGATCTTCAAAGAGCTCCTGTGTGAATGAGGCCTTAACGATTTCCGTGCCATCAGTAGAAGATTGGTTCGCTGGATTGAACTTTGAGCCAGCTCTTTTCTTGCTAGAGGACCCATTCAGGAGCTCATTCGTGCGTTTCCGCTTCGCCATCTCAATCTTCAATGGCACGGTCTAAGATATATATAGGTGTGTGAGTTGTATGATGGAATTGTGCGATGTAGGTGCTGAATTTGTGTGCCAGGGCTAGGATACAGTTTCCCCACAAACCTCAGATCTCAGGATCTTAATGTCCAATATTCCTTCTAGAGATTTCAAGATGGTGTATCCTATCCACTGATCAGGGAGTGAGTTGACGTTCTTCATGTGCCAAGATTTCAATGCCAAGATTTTCAAGTTTAGCACTGTCTATCCGTACGCCAAGCCATTCTTGAACGCATGAACGCTGGCTTGGCATTTCCCAGCATTGCAAACACAACCTGCTGGTGGAAATAGCTTTATTTGATAATTGATTGTAAAAGAACGCTGGCCCAGTTCAATATCTGTGCTTCAGAGCATTATTTACAGCCGAATCTGGATATTTCTAGTAGTATACAGTACTTTATGGAACTTAACTACACAGGCAGCAAATTTTTATGAGGGGAATATGCGGAGGTGCGCAAAATCAAAAGCAGTTGCTGCTTTAGCATACTAGTAATACGGATCAGTCCTGACTTTAGCAATGAAGAACACCGCCCTTGCGTATCGGGCTCAGCACACGCCGCTAATGTGTAATTTTTGATCTTTTCTCGCGTATGTACTCCTTCAACTTTATGCAAGCTACTAGCGGATTTTCGACAGCTCTGGGCTCTCCAAATCTGTCTCCGTGTGTGCCCTGTGCATGTGGACTTTGCCAAGACTTATCAACTGCCTAAATAGTCAAATCGCTGCTTCACCCCCATTGCCAATGCAAGAGGAACTCCCCACAAATTGTGATTAGTCTGGTTGCACTGTTGTCATCTTACCCATCCTCTCACGCCCAATTTTTTGCCTCTAGGAGTGATGTTCATAGCCATGGGGCTTTCTTAGGGGCTCACGAAGCTAGCAGGAGCCATACTCAAGCAGCAGCTGCTGCTGCAATGCACACTTATCTTCGGCGAGCTCTCCCTTAAAATTGATCTGATACATCCTGAGAACCTTTACATATTTTCTATCTATAAGTTTAGTTACAATACTTAAAATTCCTTGCTTATAAGGGCAAATTGATAGACGACCCTGTTCTAATAGTACTATTCCCATTTGTTATTCATGCTTAGGCCTTGTTTGGTCGGCCACGTATAGCTGAGTTTTCAAGCAGAAACTACGGCAACCAAGCGATTTCCTAGTTTCACTAGAGCTGTTTCGTGCAAAACTTAACTGTGAGTTTCTGCCCGCTAAAATTGAAACTGTCCAACGAAGGGTGAGTATAGGTACGTATAATTTCGGCTTACTACAGCATGACTGCATCACACCACTATATCGGATCATGATATCGAACATCGCATTGCACTGCTACTATGGCAGAACTCAGCCCCAGTGACATCCTCACTCCGGACCTATTATTGAAAATTCGAATGGAAGTAACAGAGTACATGTTGTTCTATTACAATAAAACTCCTATGCAGACACCAATATTGCAAGGAAATGCGTACTTACGGGAGATCTATTTTTCAGCAAAATTACATCATGCATCAGAAGTACTTCACATGCCACTCCAAACTTTAAGATGCTTTGTGAGTGGTTAACAATTTAGAAACTTGTTAAACTATCCCAAGCAAGTAAAGGAGAAAAGGTAGCTATATTTATATATAGCTATTGTTGTCATGGAAATTCAAGTTGAAAGGTTCAAGGGAGATTCCAACATAGTTAAGAAACAAATCTTCACCATTTCCATGAAGTTCTTGAAACATTATTACAGCTTCATAATAATGCAGTCTGACTTTCTCAAGCAGCTACTCCACATCAGATATTGGTCAATCGAAAATTTTTCTCTTATTTTCGGAATTATTTAGGAGCTATTTACGGCAGCCATCCTCTTGTGCAAAGCGGTAAGCTTGACAATTGACCAATTTGACATTTGTGGTCTCAAAATTAATTTTTTGTTTCTTTGCACCATGAGAACGCAGCAAACAAACCTTCAAGTTCTCTCTCTCTCTCTCTCTCTCTCCTTTTTTTTTTCGACACCGCATAGCATTAGGTATGTGGTCAAACCGTAGCAAACAAACATTTCCCCAGTTTCAAATCCACCTCTTACACCGTATCCCGTCTTGGCTATTCATGCTGAAGTCAAGGTCTAAGCTATCTGATGCGACCTACTGCAACAAAGCAGGCCTCATTCGTTTTGTTATTCATTTTATTAAAAATTTGTTACCCGATACTCAAAGATACTGTGTATCTAGCCGAATAGACGGTGGAGCCGTTTTATGTCACAACGGTTTAACCCGAACATGGCACTTTCCTCGTACGGAGTCACCGTCATGAAGTCGGTGACATGAAGCTATCCATGCACATCGGACCTATCCGATAGATAGTGGAGTGAGAACATTATCATGCAAGTGTGTCCACTTTACGCCGGTTACCATATACACCCGGATTATATGAACTGTACAATGCGATACGCACATTGCTTGAATACGTCAAATCCACGTGGCACCTTGCTCTAACTCTCGAATGAAATGGCAGGCAATGCAAATCCCTACTTCACTTACCACACCCCATATATTTCTACATTGCATGCATATGTCACCGCCACATGAAGGCCGATCACAAAAAGTATTCGAGAGTCAGCGGGTAAAGTAGCCAGGTCTATCAGCAATGATTGTCATGGGAACGGATTCGGCCCCGCACCCAACTATCCTGGCGCTTCCTTATCATTGCACAGGAACCGTTGCCCAGACTTCACATGTTCCTTGAATGGTGGCTATGAGAGCAAATTGCATCCCATAGGTCACTGTGAGGCTAGTGACAATGAAGAACTCATGTGAATAGAGTAAGTAGCACGGCGTCAGCATCCTATGTACTATCATACTATTGTCAAAGCAATTCGTATCGCACCTTACTTGACAGGTTGACGCAATCAGCAGGTGTTTCACTAAATATTCAGCGCTTAATCTTCAAGACAAATCACCGTTTCTGCGGAAGTATCCGCACAAACTTTCTATTTCCATCCTTCTAGACTAACCAAAGATGACATATTTTGCCTTGATCTGATATCAAGTAATATATCGAAAAAGCAGGAATTACACGTTGGCCTCACTATCCTTCCAATTAACGCCATGCACCTAAAAAAAAAGAAAATAAATAAAAATAAAAATAGGAAAGAAAAAAGTAAATGAAAAAGGAGCCACATCTCAAAGATTTCCCGACTTGGGGAGAGGAATACAACAAGAAATAGAACAAGCGAAAAACGGAAACATAAGACATACCCAGACGGAGAGAGAAGGAAATCAAAGGAAGAGAAATTAAAAAAAAAAAATTGAAAGAAATGTAAATATACATTAAAATAAGAAACCTAGCATTCAAGGGGACCTAACGGAAGGTAGAACTGGTGCTGTTTGCACTGCCTGCTCTCATGCGCATGGAGGTGTATGTTTCCGAAACCATCGGCTTCCTGGCCCAGCCCACCATCGCCCTCCAGCCACTTTTCATATCCCTTGCTTCCTCAAGCACACTGCCAATTGTGTCGAGCTGGAGGCGCCAGTCGCTGTTCTTTCCTGCCTCTGCGCTCGTCTTAAGCATCCACTTTTCCCAAACCCAGCTACCGAGCACTCCTGTCACAGGGGCGACAATTTCAGTAGCGCCCTTCTTAACACCAAGATCTTCCCATGCCTCCATTTTCCTGCGCACTTCTTCTTTGGCTGCTTCGATATCCTCTGAGGGACCATTTACCCTCTGCGGGGGAGCAGGGTAGTCGACGTCCTCCTTAGCAGGGGGCTTCGGTTTAGATTGTGGGGCCATAGGGAGAAATAGCCATGCCCGCTTAATGTCTCCGTAGCCTCTTTTATTAAGTCTTTGGATCCATTTCTGCGTTGGATACGGGTCATATGCATTTGCCTCGAGTTCACTGGTGAATTTAGCGCTGAGATCCGAGGCAAGGGGCCCAGGATTGATAATGTCATTATCGAGTAAGAAGAATTCAAGGTAACCGCCGGGCTTCAGTACACGGAGACATTCTTCCAGGCATAAATCGTACTCATCCATTATGTTCAAAGGAGACATTAGATCCACGTTGGGAGCATTCCTGGACGCTTGTTGGTGCACCTTCAGGGTGGTGAACAATGAGCGAGCGGAGACAACGTCAAAGTGGTTCTCAGGAAACGGAAGGCGCCATAGGTAGGAAACTGTCAAGTGACGATGGTTCTTTGGCCCTCGAAGTTTTTGGCCTGCGGTGTTCGAATTTCCTGGCTCAGTGGCAGATATAGGAGAGGCCTCAGGCGCAGTACTGTGTGAACATCGAGCTGTCACTGTGTAGACTTTTGCTTTTGGATAATCGTATGCGCAGTGCCATCCCCAATCACCTAGATAGAGCATCGGTTAGCAGAATAATCCTAATAATTTGGTAAAGCCTTGTGAGTATACCAATAGGATTCCCGCCCAAATCAAGGACTCTTTTACGGTCCTTCTCTGGGGACCCTGTTGCTGCTTGCAGATGTCGACTGTCAACCGTTGCGGATTTCTTAGCATTAGCAGCGGCCAAGATCCTTTGCGCAGGGCTGATAATGACATGCCCAAACATCATCCACCTGAGCGACATCAGTGCCCACATGCTAGTGAGCATCTGGTCAGCAACTTCTCTTTGCCTTATCATTCGGCTTGATTTTGAGGTGGACTCGGCTGGGTTTTTAGCCTTGCGCACAGGCACAGCGGGGTAATCATGTCTTAGATGCGTGCATATTCTCTGGGTCTGCAGAGCATCAAAGCGGGGGCACCTGTGAATGAAAGCATCATTTTCGCCAGAGCTTTTGAGAAATTGCCGGAAGACACGAAGATAAGTTGCATCTGGCTTTGGAGCTTCTTTATTCGTCTCGCCCACTTCTTTTTCGCTGGAGGCTTCTGCAGGTGATTGTGTGCATTGTGCTGGCTCAATGACAACTTCTTTCATGGTGTCTAGGGCAATTGGTGAAGTCCCATGAGTATCAGGAACAACAACTTCCTTCATGGTGTTCAGCCGTGGGGATGACTTTGGAGAGTTGAAAGCAGTGAATGCAAACTCGTTATCCAGGTCGCGAACATCTGTAATTCGCATCTGAGGGGTATAACCAGTCCCACCCACATGTTTGCTAATTTCTTTTGCTTCGGACATAAGCGTGTTTAGCGCTTCGGCCTTGCTCAAACTGCCAACATCTTTCCTAGGTATTTTGTACTCTGTTGTGCCCGAGAAGAGAGGGACTACTGGTTTGATGTGATCTGCGTTAAGGCCATCGGGGAACTGTGAATCAGACTGAGATAGCAGGGCAACATTAACAATACCTAACCCTGCTGTATTGTTTTCCTCCCTGCTACCACCGCGCCTAAAAGATTCCCTTTTGGATATTACCGATCCTTGCTTGCATTTCAATGAATGACGTGACGAGGATGGCGGTACTGGAGGGGGTGCATGGCCAGGTGGAGGCCCCGGTGACGGTATGGCGAGGTTCTCGTAGGAGGAACTTGGACGAGTGTATTCCCCATCTGAATGCAGTGGCGAGGGGCATTCCCGTTCTAGGACATCCAGTTGTTCCAAAGCCAGGGCAACTGGTTTTGGTGGGGGAGGAGTGGGGGGTAAAGTAAAATGAGCATAAAGTGGGGAAGGAGGGTGTAATTCTGATACTGATGGGGGTTTGCTCTGTGGGGGCGTGTCGACTTCGGTGCTGATTTTCCATTTTGCAAGACAGAAGGAACCGTTCGGAGGTTCATTTTTCTGATGACTAGAAATCGGAGAGGGAACACTTCGAGGAGGACTTCGAGGAGGTTCCCACTGTTTCCGTGGGCTTCCGTGCCGCGCCTCATACGTTAGGGTGAACCCGTCATCAGAACCAGAATAGTCATAGTCATTATCAGAAGAGACATTTAATCCAGTTGCATCTTCACCATCCAGTGAATCGTCGAACAGGTCATCATACTCGTGATATACATGTTCAGGAGCTTTTCGAGGGTGAGACCGATGTTTCCGGAACGTGGTCGGGTCAAAGTCGTCCTTCAAAGCAGCATGATGCGTCTTCTTTGCGCTCTTCGATCCCTTTACCCCCGGTGCTCCTGAAAGAGTTGGAGAGAACGACCTCTTCAGAAACCCACCTTTTTCTTTGTATTTCGAATGTGGTGATGTTGGGGAATAATCTGGCGACCAATGCGAGCCCATGGCTGGGCCTGAGATATTACCACTTGTAGAGAATCCTTGTTCCACCATATTTGAGTATGAGGATAATGCCGAAGTTGTGCGGAGGTCTGTCGGTGTTCTGGACCTAGAGATTCCCTTCAATTTTGTAAAGAATGCTGGAGCTGCCGCATTGCTGTGATGAGAAGAGCTTGGGTGCGCATGATGGAGCGTAGGCAGCGTCTCAGACTGGTGAGCAAGCGCTGTAAACTGAGTTGGGTTTGCATAAAGGTAGACCTGCTGCGGTGTAGGCCGCTGCTGCGAATTGATCGACATTGCGGGCAGCTGTCGTAAAGCTCTCTTCCGCTTTTACGAGCCTGTTTCGTATCGGCCTGGCAGGAGATGTTGACAGGATTCACCGAGTACTTTCTTGCTGTTCTTTGGTACTCTGGGACCCTGTGGAGCAATGTTTTCATTTCCACAAAGGCGGCATCAATTTTTAGAAGTTCAGCTACGAACGAGAAACTGACCGCGCAAGTGATAATAATATACCGATTAGCTGCGCTGCACTCCACAGCGCAGGAGCTATAACACTAGTTGCTTATTATCCAAAGGCGTGGGTAGGCGTCTAGAAGGGGGAGGTGGGGGGGGGTAAACAAGGGTCTGCGACATGCAGTGCCGGACATGTGAGGGTAGACGACGGCCCGACGCAGCGATAGAACAGACAGGGAGGACATTCGAGAAAGAAAAAACTATCCAAGCAAGTTAACAAGTTCGTCCCACTAAGCGAAATAGCGGCAGCTGGTGTCTGCAGCTGCAGCGGGGGCAGAACGTCTTTGGATTGCGAAGCACGCGAGGGAACGCATCCATGGAGGCTTCTGCGGCAAAATATATTAGAACATGCAAGTTGAAATTGGATACGAGAGGCCACTATCATAGGAGGAATGCGAGCGAGCCATGGCTGCACTCCTGTGAAGCTGAGCTCCATTCTGGAGCACGCAGATCTGCTTAGCTCAAGTATCATATACCCGCCTGAGTTACTCGTGGTTTGTGAACAGGCCTGCAGGCCCAGGCGGCCGTCGGTGCAGGCATTATCGGCCCGGGGCCAGGAAACTTAAACACAGAGAAGGGGTATCAATTAAAAGCAAATAAAGCAAACAAAAATGTACCCTCAGCAGTGGTACAATGGAGCTTCGCAGTCGGTACATATCTTCCTTGGGGAAACCAATTCAAGCTGAGGTTCAATTAGTGGTCCCAAACGGTATCCTGAGTAGTCTTGTTGCGATTGAGTAAATCCGGTGACACCTAGGAGGCGGCAGCACAATGTAGGGCAAAGGCTATCTCCACGAGGAAGGGCCAGGGACAGCTCTGCCGCGAACAAAGCGTTTCGGTGTGCGAATTTACAAGAAGAAGAATGAGGCGGAATCAGCAAGGGGAAGGGCGACACACTGAATTGGCAGAGAGAGAGTGAAGTAATCAGTGGGGTGGAAAAGGGGGGGTGGAGATGTGTAAACGCCATGCCTCACATCAGGCACCATCGTATCGCCAGAAACCACGGCAAATTACAAGTAAATCTGCCATTGCAGCAAAAAGGCAAGCTATTGAATCTGCACGCCCCTCTAGCTTTGGTGATGGTCTTTGAATTATTTTTTATTACCTTTTCTCTTTGTATAACTTATAGTTGATATCCGAGGTGTTTGCGCTTCTGTAATGCGAACAGCGCAGGAAGCTGCAGAAAGAGAAACGCCTGTGGTTCCAGAACAAGAACAGAGTCCCTTCCCCTCCGTTTTTCCGCGCGCCCACAATTGTTCCACGCATTCCAATTCAGTGTGGGTGCAAAGTGGTTGCAACGCTCTGCAGCGCTCTGCAACGCTCTCCCTTGTGGTGGCGCCGACGAAGTGGTGATCGTGATAAGGTGTCTCGTGATCCCGAACTCATCTCTAGAGGGCTTTCACTGGCGTCTATGGAAACCTCGACGGTCTGGGTGCTAGAGTCTTTGCCTGTAGGAGTGCCGCATTGCGAGTCCCAGGGGCCAGGTCCTACCTGTCTCGTTCAGACCGCAGGCCAGGCGTGCCAGGCGTGCCATGCCCCGGGGCGCCCGCGACGACGGCGAGGTGCGAGTTCGCGACAAGTCGTGATTTCCGTGAGGCACCCTGCAAGCCATACCTATCATACCATACTTGATGTACTAGTACAACTTTGTCGCTGCTGTCAGTCGCTCGGAGTCGGACCCTCCGCGCGCACACGCATTCAAGTGACGCAACTGTACCACCATGGCGCACGCGGTTGCTGTTGTCTTAAACATAGATTTCAACCAATCAGCTGCTTTGGATATTTCTATTTTCCTCACGCCGTGGTCCACATAGCATAGGCATATGGAATCATAGCAGGATATGTCCCTTCAAGGTAGTACCGCAGCCCCAACGCTGGCAGCCTCCGGCGAAACTCCGAGGCTGCCCACTATTCTGACGCCTAAGCAGCTACAACATAGGCTTGTTAAATGTATATAGGCCTGCTACGTTAAGCCTACTCCGATTCTGACAGAAGTGTATGCAGTGCGACGGAATACATCAAGTATTGTGGTACTATATTTACTCCCATCTACTCGAGTTGACGCGATATCAGCGAATACTGGCCCAGTATGGCCCCAGCGCACAAAATATGATGCTCCATGCTCATCCTCTCAGTGTCAACGTCGCCAACCCCCGCAGCCGGCATTAAACCGAATGGATGAATCCCCCACTAGAAGCTTGAGTCCTTCGAAATATTCTCAAGCACACCGCATTTGAATGGTCCACAATTTCATACAGATCTAGCCTGATGTGGTAAGCTTGCGCTCGCGCTCTTGCCCATTTCTCCACGCTGTGTCAAATACTAATTGGTAGCCTGGACTCGCGTGCGGCCATGATTCTGATGATTCTGTCCTGGCCAACGGACTGCAGAATGATACCCAATATGTTCCCGACTTCCAGGTGTGCGACATATATCCTATATTGCTAACCCTGCTCGCTGCCTTCCTTTCACCGTGCTCCCTCACGTATTCTTGTCTATGCATCTTGACGCTTCGTGTATGCGACCTCGTGATAGGCTTCTTAATATACATAGACGTTTGTCACCGGGTGCAGCACCCAAGCACAAACAGATCAGATACACAACATATGTAGCAGGTGAATTTGAGTCTATATACGAACATGCACACCCTGGATTGACAGTAGCCATGTTACAAATTTTCACAATAGACAAAGATATGTCCCTCGTTGTACGGCGGGGTACGAGATCAGGTACAGTAGAGTACAAATTTCATTTGGACACAGACGCAGCTCCGACACAGCCACAAAAAATTCCACATTGATACATTCCGTCAGGCTATGCAGTCTCGTGCCTACCGTTAGGGGCTTTCCAGATACCCTTCTTGAAATAACAAAAGTTGAACAGTCACACTTCCTTACCACACCTCTTCGAGTATTTGTGACGCTAATAATCTGGGTAATACCCCTCCAGATGCAGCGTGCACCCCCCTCATAATGGCGCTGCGCCAGTGCAAGGTTCTGTCCTACTCCTCAAGATTCATCTTTCCAGAACACGGAGGAATAAACGATCGGCCCAATCAGCGCTTGCAGTCTGCCGCCCTGGTAACAGTATTGCAGCTGGTGGCCGAACACAAAAAGTGTTCCAGTCACTGGACACCTCTTCGCAAGCCAACACAATATGCCACAAGGTGGGGGGAGGCTTCTTTTACATTGCGATATTGCGGAAGCTTGAAGGGTTTACCTGAACGTGAAGTTGACAGGCGAGAATTTACCCTGCTACGATCCATTTTTTTTTTTTTCCTTTCTCTAATTTTATTTTATTGCGCACGTTCACCAGAATACCAGTTTGAGACAGTTCGTTACCTACTTAGTTTCCGTAATCTTATGGTCCATATAGTCTCGTAACCACTACCATTGCTATACCGGATTGCTAAAATCTGGTCTGGTATAGCAAGGTTCCGGTAGAATTAAATGCTTAGCAGATAGGGGGGGTGATAAAATTTTGTAAATTCAACTTGTTCACATACCCAGCCAAAGACATCAATATGGGTCGCTCACAAAATCTAGAAAAACGTCGGGCCTTAAGTGTGCTTGAGAAGCATCAAATATGTAAACATTGACTAGAATCAAAATATGCTAAGTTAAGTGGTAAGATTATTATACTTTAACTTAACTTTGATATCCTAAGTATCTAATCTATTATTTTAGGCCGACCAGTAACTCCATCTACTTTGTCAGATGTTTTGTAACAAGTGATAAGCAGTTAGCAACTAATCTCAGAAATGACCGTTTAAAAAGAAGCAACGAAGTTCCCAGTTTTCATTACTTGAACAGCATTGTAGCAAGTGATGGTAGCAGCGGTAGCAGCGGCGATAGCAGAAGCATTAATTGGCAGTAATGGTGGCAGCAGTGATGGCAGCCAAGTGTGAAATGTGGTAGTCTAAGATGTATTAGTATTAGTGTATCCGGTATAGCAAATATTATTTGTATGGAGACAGGGGTGTACATGTCTGGAGATTTCTGTCCGGTCCGGAACTGTTAGGGCGTCCGGTATAGCCAGGGCGGTTTGTATGGGGAACGGATGTCGCCATCTGGTGTATAGCAAGGGTGGACTGTAGTTGCCAGTCTATACAAATCAGAGGGGCCGTGGATATGCTGGGATCTCCAAACTTGGTATCTCACTAGCAGCAACTTGCACATTTTTAACCGTGTTCTTTTTTGCACGCAATCTCGCAATTCATCTCACAATTCCAGAACTCAATACTACCCCACTTGTACGGAGTACCTCGCCGGCGAGACAAACCACGGTGCTTCCGCTTATGTTGTGGCTGCTGTGTTATGTCTAGGGAACGGAACACTTTTGAAACTGTCCTGCCGCTTTTTCTATCAGATTTCAAATTGACGCTTTAACTACCCGAGATCTTTAACTGCCGATTGTATGTTAGTCTTATTCTTATTTTCATGTGCCCTATCTCCTTTGGTGAGCACATGTCGTCCACATTAGATATGAAGATAGGCCATCGGCAATTCCACGGGAGGGCCAGTATTTGCTTGAGGTGGAGATACCCACGATGGTAATGGTAGGTTTTACCTATTTAAGTTTACCTACAGGGATCGGCGTGCTTCTGTAGCTAGCGCAGCCATGGGAATTCCTGGCAAAGTAGGGGACAGCGTGCTCGAGGTAATTTACTAGTCTGTGTATCATAGTAATTTACTTTTCATATGCATACTTGCTGCTAGTACTTGCCAGCATACATCCGGCCGGTACGAGCCGGGAGAAGTTTGCTTAAGCTTCTAGATTCTAGCATAACCACTGTTCGAGCGATCTGGTACTGATATTAGGCTGAATTGTTCGTTATGAAGGAAAAGTTGAGTGCAACAGGGGGTTCTCGTACCAAACTGAGAGCAACGAAGCTGGGCATGAGACCAAGAAACACCACTTAAGAGCTGCATTAGTTAGGAGGTTGTGAGCTTCAAACGTTCTAGAGTACAGTAACATTATATGGGCATGTAAAATATTCCATATACGAGATTACGTCAATGAAATTTTGCAATTGCGTTCTGATGCAACTGAAGTGTGACATCTAGTGCTGCATTGTCACGATAAACGGTTCAAGCTTGTACCGTTATATATATGCAGAATGTAATCATTATTTACAACATGTATCTTTCGATGCATAAGGCACTAATCGCGGATTAGTGGCAATTACTATTATTATTATTATTACGGCATTATAGAGAATGCCATTCCAAGGTCTAAAATATACAAAACTGCCGGCCTTGCTTGAGAATTGCGATTGAAAAAGGCTGTTCTGGGTGAGCCTTGGCATAAGACTAAGTTAGGCAGTGGAAGCATGCGGGGGTATCTCTCCAGTGTCAGACCATATAAGCATACGAGGGCTTATATTTGCTACATATCCAGCATGCCAGAGTACTCTATACTGTAGCTTCTGTGCATGGTATGTAGCCCGAAGTAGTCTAGTCATGCTTCGAAGAGATTATAAGTACTGCAAATACAACCCCTTGTACGGTTAACGACGGTGCGCACCTTGGCGCCGGTTTCTTACTACATTCCGATCTCGCTATAATGAACACGCCCGTTGTTTTCACTATAGCAAGGTTTCCAGTATAGAAAACTGTGGCAAATTAGTCATATAGTCTTGGCAGCTGAGTTCGGAGTCTTGAACAACTTCCATTAATTAACCTCTGTATTGACTTACTAGTAATGGAATTAGCTACATTAAGAAATCAATTTGAATAGGACAGTGGTGGTAGTGATGAATAGGAATAGAAATAGAAATGTAAGGAGCAGTGGTAGTGGGAGAAGAATATAAATTAGAAGTAGATTGAGATTCATCAGGACGCTAACAGTGAAGATGTCTACTAGCAAACGGTGAGCATTCATACCAACATACCCGGAATGAACAGACACTCACAACTTCGTTTAAGCACTTAGTGACATAGTTGCTGTTTGCTGGGCTGCTCGGGAATTACTGGTGCGCAGGAGGCAAGACAGTAGCAGGGGGAGTTCAATGCATATCATCAGCTACTTTTCATTATAGCAAGAACAATTTGTATGTAGATAAAAATAACTTCCTAGAGTATTTTTTTCATTACACTATTTGGTGCGATTTCATTATAGCAAGGTCGGACTGTATCCCCCCACGACCAAATGCAGGCATATCTTATAGAATGTATCTCTGATATGTCCGACCAATTGATTATGGATTATATTGACTGCGCACGTTGATTTTGAATTTGAAAAGGAAAAAAGCGTTTTGTATCACCTCGGTGTCTTGAGAAATAACCCCTCCAGCAAATACCGACTCCCTGCAACACTCCACCTACTCATGCAATAGTGGCAATAGTACTACCAGTGCTATATTACTATAGCGGTACTTAGATTAGACCGTCTCCATATAAATGAAATCCGGCAGAGTTTATCCGGTCTGAGGTCTGAGTGCCCTCCTGTGAAAATCGGATCCTTTGTGAGATCCGAACCAGTTTATTCACAGGAATTTATGCATGCCAAGTTCCTGAATACTGCATTGGGCCCACAATATGCAGTGTAGATACGACGACAAGATTTACTCCGCGAAAAAAACGCGAAAGATAAAATTTTGTATGCTGATACAAGGTTAGTAAAAACTTGAGGTCTACAACATAGCACTGTACATCATATATACGGTCTGAATTCTACTTTTTTTTTTTGCTTTTTCACTAGGTTGACTACTTCAACCTCATCAACCTCCAATTCCAATACTGGCAACTCAAATTCCAACCCTGCTACACCGAATTTAGCTTATGTGAAGACGGTCACTCCTCCTCCAGACACCTCCAGCAGCCCTTGTACTATAGAATTCACCTTGCAGGCTCTACCGCACCCTCCTCTCCAACCCTCGCCAAACATCAACCACAACAGCTCCTTGCCTACTTGGTCAAGCCACTGCCACTGCCACCTCCGAGAGGCTATTAAAAATACACCAATAACTGCCTATTAACCACTGCAGTAGGAGATGCCAATTGCCTCTGCCCAGGAGCGAGCTCGGCTTGCTGAGGAGTGGTGGGTTAATGGCAAATGCCGCAGGAATTCCTTCCTGATTCGGAAAAATGCCAAGGTTTCTGTATCGCCTGATTTTTCTATCCAAATTAAAATACTCTACCTAGCATGATCTAATTTTGCGCCGACTATCTACATGATGCACATTATATGTTACAATACATCGAAATTAACATCATACCCACTATCGATATTATATCATGTTCATCCCCTTAGCTCATAATTCACTTCTAGTTTCTTCTCTCCAGCTCTTGAAGCCGATTCATCTCATCTAATGAAGCTTTACCTGGGCATGCAAGAAAGGTGTTTCTTTAAGCCTCTGACAAATTCCAAACCTCTAAGCTACAGAATCTTGATAATGCCCACATATACCGCTGTAAATGTCCAATGTTGCACAACTGAATTAGTTGAACACAATATTATCAAATGTCTTTCTTTGTGCTTTATCATCTGTGATTACAAAGCCCGAGCAACGTAGTATTTGCGATGGCTGTACCTTAGCCTTTTCTTGCCCGTTATTCAGGGTAGGTATCTAGACGGTGAAAGTTTGGGGATACAAAGGTACAATTCACCTCTGACAAATCTGGCTGTTTTTGAAACGTGCTTCTTATACCTGAACAAACTGGCATTTCAGTGGTCTAGCAACTATCCACACCTTATGGCCCCGAGGAATATCAATATATATGTAATGGCTTAATGTAGTGTATAAAACCATTAATCACTTATTCAAAATAATATCCACAGCTTTTCTCTCCTTCCCATTCATAATACCTAATGTAACGTGAATATTTTGTTTGACTATCACTGGCATCCCTGTAGCATAGTAGAAGATTGTCAGTGATAGTATGATGTTGAGACCTGAAATGGTGACCAAGTTCCGGGTATTCTTATGCAACCTTTCCATATATTCCTCAGGTTTCCTAATAGGTATTGCCTCTCTATCTCAACATTCACTGATATTCAGGCACTACACACAGGATATATACAGTGAATAGTCTAGGGAAAGGTATAACAGAGGAGTGAAGAAGTAACAAGGAAGCAGAAATCTTGAGTTCGACGTTCAGGCAGAAATGGCGGGTTCAATCGAAAATGGTGAATTCGAGTGAAAATGACGAGTTCGAGTGAGCTGCAGCTGCTACGGCAACGGCGGAGGGTTGACTGCTGCAGGCCCGGGGAGAGTGGGGCTGCTGCGAGGAGGGGCGGGTTGCGGGACTGTCGTACTGTGAGTCAAAGGTGGCTGCTCATATTGTAAGTAAGAACCAATAATAGAAGGAAGTGAACTGTTCAAACTGTAGGTGCTAGTCTATGAAGGGCCTTTGTGGTAGTGGTTAGAGGGTGTAGAAACTGCAGCAAAGTAAGTGAAGAGTTTGAGTGTGCAAAGGCAAAGGAAATTTTGCAAGAACACGGATGGTCCAGTTCAGTCACGGGTGTTAGTAACATTTATGTAAAATTAATACACCAAAATGCAGTGTAATTGCGGCACTAGAGCATCATAAATTCTGAATACTTGTCTATAGAGGGGAAAAAAGGAAAAATTAAAACGGATTGCTCCAGTTCCACTAGAATTTAATCATATGGAGCCGGAGCATTACAGTTCACCTCCGGGAGATGCTGGGCGACCCTCAATTCTACATCTCTCCATGGCGCTTGTGGTTACCTCCATCATGGGAGACCACTGCATTCCACTTCAACTAAGGTGCAGATCCGTTCGATTGTCGGTATAAATCTGGACCTATTCAGCCAAATAAATAAAAGTCGTACAGTGTAACGAAATAAAGAGAGAGATGGCCAGTCAGCTGAAGCATAGATGACCATTCCTTATGACAGATGGTGAGCTAGATAGCGTCAGCATGAGGAATGATCACGGCACGCGACTGGGTTCAATCCGGCACGAGGCATGCCTATGCTGAGAGTAGCCGCGAATCCTGTATTACTAACGAGATGTTGCTACCTGCCAATAGTTCTGCCTCTTATTCAAGAGCCCAAATAGTACGATCGGACCTTGAGATGGCTCCAGTTTCTAGTTCCTCTTTGTTGTGTTGTCAATATATTGACTAGTTTAGTATCTTGTCCCTCCTCCTATATCTTAATACTAGCAACAGTTTCCAATTCCAACCCGGCTACCTCTGAATTAAATTCTATCGCTGTAGGAGGCCGTCTCTCCTCTCTCAGATGCCTCCAGTAGCTCTTATACTACAGAATTCAACTTGCAGGCTCCACCGTACCCCCTCTCCCCACTTAGCTCCAACTTGCCCCATACCAATCCACAACAGCTTCTCATCGCTCATTATACCCATGATTTACCGGCCAAATAGGTCAAGCTATCCGACTAATAGTCCAGTAACAGCTGGTGATTAGTTCCGGCTCAGCGGAGCAACCAATATACCATTTTCACGGAGTCTCAGTAACTGTCACAGTAGGGCATGCTGATTATCTGTATGAGGATGGATAAGGGGTTGTTGATATTATGTATTAGCGTTGGAGTTGGTGAGGTTGAAGTAGTCAACCTAATTAAAAAAAAAAAGGTAGAATTCAAACTATATATATGAAGAAACATACAGTGTTATGTTGTAGATTTACTAACCTTGTATTGTAATAGCACTATTAGTACTATTGCCACTATTGCATGAGTAGATAAAGTGTTACAGAGTGTGGAATTGCTGGTAGGCATTGGAGGAGGCTATTCCACAAGATATAAAGGTGATACAACTGTAGATGTGATATAGCATTTTTCTCTTCTTTCTTTTCGGATTCAGAAGCAGCACAGACAATAATAATTAATTCATCGCACATATCGGACGTATATTCTGTGAGATATGCCTGCATTTGGTTGTGGAGGGAAAGAGTGCAAAACAGGCGCCAAGATGCGCATTGTTACCCATACGGTACGCTACTCGCCACCTCTCCATAAGCAGTCAAGGTACCCTCGAGCTTGGCGCATCCTTCCTAGTCGTTCCCAACGTGGTAGCCGCGCAGTTGTCTGCTTCACTAGTCAAGCTCAGTTCATCCGCCGACATCAGATAAATTGTATTTACATTAATCAGTCTCGAAACTGCTTCTTCATCACGCTCTCTTAGTCTCATGTTAATACTCAGCGTCTTTGCGGCCGCGTACTTCAAGATCGTTTCTGTCATACTATAGCATCTTTTTTTCTCAGCCATGAAACTGTCCTCTTCGAGACTGCAACCACGCTGCTTACAACTGTAGGGACAAGAATCAACGAGTTTCTGGAAGGTGTTGGTAGTGGTTACTACCTCGAGGTGTACAAGGCCAGGCTTCCAGTATTTCCCAGATATACAAGAAAGTTCAGCAATCTTGAGTGGAACAAAACTGCAAGAATCTCGTATGAAGCTGCAAAAGATTACCTAGTAATAAGTTAAAGCCTGGCCTGCAATATGAGATTGTAGCCAGGGAATTCTTTTGGTGTATCCTAAGTAAAATCTCACAAATTTCGGCACATTCCCTATTTTCAACTTGTAAGGTGGGGTCAGGCGTCCCTGGAGTGAGGAGCAAGGAGGGTGATAATGAGCGCAAACCTTGCCCACATTGGGAAGTCATCCCTCATAATAAAGGCACTAATCCCTATTTTCCTTCAGGCGAAGTCCATTCTTTAGAAGACCATTGGCAAAAATTGGGCTAATGCATGCATACACACGTTGGTTACCCAGAGTCGATGTGCCAACTCCGTTGCCACTCTTTGGTGAGGCAAACTAGGATATTTATCGTCATACATATCAATAAAAATCCTGAAAATTGAGATTTGGGGAATGATATCTAACGATGCAAAGGCGGGTGCTCAGCAATACCAAGACCCACATAAGAGTTCTTTGTCGATGTTCGGGGACGACTAACCCTTTAGAATGCAACATTTCGCATTCCATACGCCAACATCCTCAAATCCCGGCAGGCATAGACCTCAACTTTGTTCACCAAGCAATGTGTTATCAGAGCTGGAGTTACATATCTTTGCCTGCCTTGGGCAGAGATAACCATCTTTCCTTAGCAGCAGTGGGCAGTATGATAACTGAAGTCCCGTGTAATATTATCATGAGGGATTGTTTGGAGAATGGTTCTTGGGTCCTAGTAACTTTGGTTGGGTCTTCTATTTTTCCTTTCTTCTGTTGCTCGATTTTCTATTCTTGTTTCTGATCTTTCTATGATTTAATTTACTATTGCTGGGGTGACCCTCACGTACTAATCACAAGGAAAATATCTAGTGACATCTATATGCACTGGTCGAATCGCTCAAAGCATTCGGAATTGTTATCGATGAATTTTGCAGCATAGCAACGTATGAGATGGGGAAAAGGTTATGCGGAGGCGGGGGTGGCATCAGCAGACTATTATCTGAAGAAATGCTGCTTATTACCACTGTTTGCAGACGTTGACAGTTGAGGGTAAGGCACGCTTAATCCAGAATTTGACAGTAGGTTGGTATGTATGATGCTGTGACCTTTGCAACTCCACAAGACAATACAGCAAACCTAAGGCTAGAATTTACTTATACCATTTCTAATTATGAAATCCCTGCCGAACCAGGTGGGACCGTTATCAGCATTTTTCCCTAAAATGATGTTTTCCGTTAGTGTTCCATACTTTTTAAGTAGGACTGAAATTAAGTAGGTTAGCTAATGTTGCACAAGGTATTACACTGCTTGAAGATGTAGTTTTGTTTGTTTGCGGAGGTAAGCCTCTGGTCTCGAGCAGTAGGCCTCTTCAGTGTCTAGATCTGAGGTCAGCATCTATACTTATCTCTCTCTTCCCTCTCTAAAACGTTGACATCTTCATTCTTAATCTGGCTAGGTTTTGCCTGTGTCTGATAACCTATATTCCTTAAAACTCCTCTATTTTTCTAAATATTACCTATTGGCCCCATAATGGTAGTAGGATGTCAATTCAAACATTCCTAGTAATCTAAATATCCAATATATGTCAATCTGGCCTCTTAAAGCGATGTGTTCTATCCTATGACGCTCAAATATAGGGCAAAAAGGCACCAGCTTGTAGATTGAAGGAAATATCTATATAGATGTGCTGAATGTGGAATAAAGTCAACGTGGTCCAACATTCTTTCCACTCTGTCCAGAGAAAATTTATCCGTAGAAAATTGCGTACCCATAGGTGGTAATCTCATGTCGAGGAGCGTAGCATGAGACCAGGCCCGAAGAGATCTTGTCTTGCATAGCTCACAAGGTCAACCTTTCAGCAAATCATTCGAATTTTGGAGTAACAACATCCATGAATACGACTATGCTTGCAATGCTAGTATCCGCTTGACCGACGGGAAGCAAGTTGGATGTTCGATGGCTTGCAGGAGCAGGGTACGTGACTGATAGTAATTAGGCTTGCCGGAAATTTATCCGTCAGAATAATTTGAGCAAATGAGTTTTTAACTGGATTTCAGATCCTACATTCGATCTATGTAGTTAAGCTTCCCAGAGAATATTAACGATAGACTCCGTTAAGTATGCAGATTATTTGTTGTACGGACTTTCACTGTGCATAACTATTAAGTGCCTTCCCAGACCATCGTATGCCGAATTGGTACCTAAAGGTATAGTTTCATGAGTAAAGCCTCAAAAATGATGTACATTGTACCAGCTAATCGTCGCAGTGGGTCATTTGAATTTGATTTTAACTTCGTGGTGATTACATATAGCTATAGAGCGTTAATGAAAATCACCTAATGGGGTTCGTGTGATTCAAACACCATGTGAGCCTCGTATCGCCTAATATAGATAATCTTAGGTTTGCATATCTGCATCTTCATGAATGTAGTGGAGACATGATACAGGAAGTAAACGATAATAATCTGCCCATTTCCAAATAGCTTGACTCAGAATTAGTTTTGTTTTCAATCATTCTGCACTTCAGTATATCGTTCAGTTGCTGATGAGGTTGGTAACTTGAAAGTAGACCAAGATCAATGAACCAAGTTCCTTGCTTGCCGCCTTGCATGAGCTCAGAGATCGAGATGAATGTCATATATTTAGATGTCTACTCACAGTTTAGTGAAAGCGGGGTGCGGTAGGATATCTGGAAAAGAAGGCGACAATAGGACAAGACCATATCCCGAGACACTTATGGATGGCCGCGCCTGCACAGACTACTAAATTTGAATCAGATCTGCAACAGTGCTTTCTTTCGAGACTGGCTCCCTTCAAGTTATAAGCAACTTTCAACTGATAAACTTGAGCTGAGATCTCGGATAGCCGCCTAGCAAGGGAATGGTTTCCTGAATAAGCAATACCTGCATATAGTTATACTATCGAGCAGATGCCCTATGTATATGGAGTATGAACCAGAAGATCGATCCACATCAGGAAGTTTTGAGAGAAAAATATATAGGTTAATGAGGAAGGGAAAGGTACTTTGATCCAGAGTGATGTAAGAAGGTTTGCTACCCCACAAAGTGCAATATCTTATATATAGCTCTCGCTTGCTGCCTGTGTGGCAGCTCCAAAGCTAAGCTGAGTAGTGGGGTAAGTTTAAAGGATCACTGGACTATAAGATGAAGGTGGTACTTGCATGGGAAGAATGTGGCCGAAGCGGGAAGATGTGTCAAGCCTGATTGAGAGGAGGCGCCTGCTTGAGTACCAAGATGTCCTTCGGAGTGAGAATCACTTGTATGGTTCGAAACTGTCACTTGAAAGGACTTTAATCTACTGCCGAGAAAAATCAGAGTAGATACCAGCGACACTCACGAGACACGAGACTGCGTAGTTTAGTTGCTCCACACTGTGCTAAAACTTAACATGAGGTATAACAAACCCACACATTCTGGCCTCTTAACTCTTTCGAGTAATCATAATGCACTCTGTGACTATCTCTATGCCCTGGCCCCGTGCTCAGGTGGTCTTATAATAACACTTAATCAAGAACATACAAATAGTGGATCCATTCTCCACCGGCAATCCAAATTTCACACATCACGATTTTCCTATCCAGGCCTACAGCTACATTGCCATACTTGCCCTTTCGATGACTCCTATGTTCTTCTTTTGCCATTCATTTCTGTTAAACTGATTTAGCGCATTTCTCACGAGGAAGGCTTTGGAAGCAGACGACTTGGCACGGGACCATACTTTGACTCCAAACAAGTAGTGTGTACATATGATCTTCATTTACCCATACTCTGCAGCATCTGTAAAATTATACACGTTTACTATAACCAGTCCCAAATCTCATCATTCGGGCATCGAATGCGACAAAACTAATAACGACCTGCACATTGCGTTTTTATCGTTTTTTTCTTTTTTGCGGGCTACATTCGCAGAGCAGAGCGGTACAGGGGTGTCATTTCTTTAGCTGGGAAGTCGATCCAATGTTAATTGACTTACTTACGGCATCTGCCGAATGTATTAAGCAATATCTGTGAGTAAGGATGAATGACACGTATTTTCCTTTGAAGTACAGCTGGTAGGACATCGCCTTGTTGACTTCTATCCTGACTGGAGTGCCCAGACGAACAATTCAATGCCTGGTGGTCTTCTGTCATCATTTGGAGAGTGTACCAAACTTGAATAACATCTCCGATAAGTCGTTGTTAATAAGGGTAACCAGATTTATAATTACTATAAGAGGTAGCAAATGGAAATAGGTACCAGTTATGGCTGGGCTACAAGTTCTTTAAATTAGGCTATAGGTCCATAATTCTAAGAGAACGTCTAGTGTTGTTACAATATGACCGAAGATGAGCAGGAGGGGCAACTATAGTAAGAGCATTTCACGCATATGGGTATTTTTTTAGAGCTTAAAACCGCAAATATAAAAAGTCATCGAGAGAGGGTTACAGGAAAAGCAAGCTACTTAGAAGAAAATGGTTACTGCTCGAGCTACAAGGGCGATCTGAGCTGAGGATACATATGGGAGATTCATGTTAGAGAATACCAGGTCAGTATGCATTTCCAGTCATGTTGGTTGGAATAAAGTCCGCGGATCAAAATCTCTAACAACTTGTATGCACGAACGTCTCCAATGTTTGGGAGCGGAGCTATTTATCTACTGTACTAGTAACTTCTCCACGCACACGGACAAATATGGGCATGCGCAACGGGATTGCAAATGACCATGGCCTAGAACTAACTTAGAGCAGGGCCTGCCCGTGCTTGAGTCTCAGATCACAGTTTACCTAGTACTGACATATTTTCATTGATTGGAGAGTTTTAGCAGCATACTGACGGAAACTATGGTCATGTGAACCACAATACACGAATTCGAACGCTTAATAGTAGGTATGTGCATTATCAAAGATTATTATATTAACTTTTGCAACGGGTTATATGCGCGGTCGGAGAGTCGCCTTATATCATGGGGCTTAGACTAAGGCTATTCTCTAATCTATGAGAGCCGTTGGCACCCTAAGGCTCGAGACTAGCGTCACCCAAGATTATGTCTGAATTACTGTATGTATTCTGAGATGAATAAAATGTATATATCCATTTTAGTCTCCGGGACATGTTGCATTCGTTAATAGTACCATTCTAGATTGCTACGAGCAGAGGGTACCCAATTGGCAGGCTCTTCACATAAAATCCTGCCCGGAGTATTGATTGGCCTAGAGTGCAATTGATAGCTGCATAGTATCTGGTGGAGGATCAGTCATTGGTACTGGTAACTGAAGCCACCAGTTCACTTGACAGCTTACCCACGTGTGCAGACTGGTGTCACGAAAGCATTACAATTCATGAGACCAAGGCATTTGCTTTGATTGACCACTCTGGACAGATCAACCAGCCAGGGCAGATCTTAGTCGTTTCTGTGCTGGGGCCGTGGTTCAAACATTTAACTAGGCCTTTATAAGGCGGAAGATCAGTGGGAACTGCTTTCCAGTTTGCTAACTGGACTAGCCACTGACCTGCAACAACCTTGTAATTAATCGGCCTCGCGTTTTTTTACATCCATCGCATGGGAATAGGCTGGCATGGGCAACGCATGGTAGTTGCATGGTATGGGATTTTTGGTGCAGAAACACGTGTCATACTAGCATTTTTTGGTCTTGACCCTACTTTATGTTTTTTTCCCCTCCCTGTCAACGGTCGGGTACCTAGAGCAGGCACTTTACGTAGGCAGAACTTGCATGCCCTCTTACACTGCATCCGGGTATGAGCAGAGCAGAAGGGGAGGACGGGAGAAGAGGGCAGCAGGGCGGAGAGGGTGGGGGGGGGGGGCGGTGGTATCCACTAGTAGGAAAAAAGGGGAGGGGGGGAATTGTTCTACCTTGTCACTTCATGTGCGTCGGGGCCACAGTTGATCACGTACCGAGGGGCAGGTTGCCATGCCAGTGGGAGTGACAAGAGGATACTTGTGCAAGCATATGGCCAGTACCGTTTGACTCGGTCGAATGGGTACTTCGCTCTAACGTCCTGTTCATTTCAACTAAGCATGTTGCTCATGCTTGATTACAACAGAGAGTATACTAGCAATGCCTCTCTCGTGATCTTTGGATGAAGAGCTCAGCTCTAACCTTACTGGCTACGAAGCTCATGTGCAACACCTCTTGTTTTGAGTTTGCAATAGCCGGTACCGAGAGGCTAACGACGGGGGACAGCGATTAAGAAGTCCTTTAGACTGTCAGATGTGCGGATGGAAAAACTCTTGTTCTTCAAGCACATACCTACGTTTTTATCACCCGGTTCCAGCTCTCTACTGGAAGCGAGCCGCAGAGGGGGGGGGGGGGGTGCATGGCTATGTAGGCAGTCGGGGCGGCGGCGAGGTGCGGCAGCCGCGACGCCGCCTCTTATGGGGGCCGCGATGGGGGGGGTTGGGGGGGGGCCAGGCGAGACTGCAAGCCCTTCAGGGTAGGAGAAAAGCGCGGTGCCGCTCCACTCCTTCTACTACAGCCCTTCCCCGCCAAGTTTCGACCTCCATATGATAGCTGTCCGCTCGCTAGGCCGTGACTCCAGGCCTAAGCGTGCTCTAACTGAACATGCGAGTCTTAGACGAGGGCGGTGCCTCGATAGCCTCAGCTGGAGCGCCAGAGGCCAGGTGCGAAGCTCCAACGGCCCATTGCCCACCAACCCCAGCGCTTCAAAGTTGCTGTGTCGCTGTGCACTACAAGTTTACAAGTAGGCGCGGCCGCCCTTGGACGCTGCGCTCCATCCGGGCCCCCGCGATCGCCCAGCCAGAGTAGCAGCTGTCGTCTGCTCCGCCAGCTTGCGCGGGCCTCGTGCGTAGGTAGCAGCGGAGCATACCTGTTACTGGCATGCGCACGCTGTGGCTGCCCATTAGCTGCCCGACGGGCATGGGGGCATGGGGGCTGCGAGTCTGCGTGCAGAGCTGGCCGCGGCCGCGGCCGCCGCCCCCTGCGCTGCCCCGCTGCGAGCCCGCGGACTCCGTCTGAGGCCTTGTCCCATCCATCCATCCATCCATCCATCCATCCATCCATCCATCCATCCCCATCCCACGACATGGATGTGGTGTAAGGTTGCGCTGCCGTGACCGTGACGCCTAGAGCACGGTGGTAGAGCGGTGGTCTACTTTAAACTCAGGGCGCTACTGAGCGCTGCGTGGAGACTCCAAACTGTGTACTGTGTGAGTACTTGCCTATACCTGTCCATGGCTACGCCTATGCCCATGCCCACCCGCCTCTAAGCACGTTGTCGGCCTAGGTACAAAATGCTAGCAATAGCCTTGCCCATCATGCTTGTACCGTAGAGTAGAGGACTGTAACTTTCTTTTGGAATTCCCCATCTTAAACATAAAGAGAGGCCCTGTGCGAGTCCCGGTCGTGCCCCACTCCCACGCACGCCGACCAGAGCCCTCCGCCCACTCATTCTTACGGCCGCCGCCTGCTTGCTTTTTCCAAACACGCGAGTTCTCGACAGGATAGCGAAGGACCACCACTAACTGCATCCCCCCTCCCTCCTCCCCCCCCTCCCCCCCTCTTCCACCTCCCCCCCCCGGCCTCCTACATCTTGCACGCCCGGATACGAGCATTTGATCGGGGCCTCCTAAGCTCTCTTTTTCGTAGTGCTGTTCTGTTCTCATCCTGCTCCCTTCCTTCTGTTGTACCTTGCTGTAATTCCACTCTCTGACTCTATTTTCGGCTTTTCTCTCAACTTCAAGTAAAATAAATTAACAAGGAGCACTCTACAAATCCAGGCCTAGGCCCTTGTGTTTTCTCCGAGCTGCAGAAAACCCTTTACCAGCTCTTGATTGAGACTGACGCCCGGTGACCCCCCAACGACAATAACATTCAACTCTGTCCAATCCCCTGACTGCTCTTAAGGACTCAAAAGCCCTCGAGAAAAGAAAAAGGGGAAAAATAGGAAGAGAAGGAGAAATAGGATAGAAAAATTAAAAGAAGGGAAGAGAAGAGAAAAGAAAGAGAGAGATAACCTGAGGACCAGTCCTCAATATCTGCATTGCAAACTAAACAACAAGGCTACACGAAAGGGAAGGGAACCTAGCCGTTGCTTGTCTACAGCATTATTCCGTAACAGCTCTACGTTGCAAGCCACGAACCCTCGGCCACACAAAAGCGCAGTGGGTGTGCGCATTTGGGAGTAACGACCCTCTTCTCCATTCTCGAGGTTCCACTGGTTTGGCTCTCAGAACTTTAAGCAGCTGATTGCAAAAAGCAAACCCACCCACCATACAATATCCATTTTTTATCCCATTTATCTCCTATCCTTAGAAGAGCCGAAGGACTTATTCGCTGTTCCTTTTTCGCCCAATCCAGTTTTTGGCAAGCAGTTTTTAACGACAGACGACAAGTCAGTAATCGACTTTGAAGAAACTTCACACTTAGGATAACCTTAATTGAACGTTTCACATCGCGCGAACATGATGGATCAAGCTCCAGATGCATGGGCTCGGAGAAATTCTCAACAAACACTACCATCTATAAGCTCACTTTCCGGACCAACAAGGCCCTCGCCGCCTCTGAGAGATACAAGAGACTCAGGTAATTGGTCAATGACTAGTAAACGTCAGCTAAACTAACCTCCAAATCAGTTTGGGTCTCTTACTGACATCGCGAAACATTGCAGATTCATCGGTTGCCGGAGGAATACAATTGCCACCTTTAGAAACATTACATCCTCCAAATCTTCCCTCTCATTCCGAACATCCATCAAGCTTCAATGGCTCACTCAACACTTCTCCACTCTCACATCACAGCCATTCGCATTCACAATCCCCAACAAATACTGCATATGGTGGGCCGAATCACTCTACAACCAGCCTTCACAATCCTTCCCCACCGCAATATTTTGGTGATAGTAATGGTCTACCGCCGCCGTCTCCATCGGCGTCGAGGAGAAGCAGCTTTGACAGCAGGTTGAATGGATTGCAGATCAACTCACCCCTCAACGCAACACCAGCAGCCAGTCAAGTCAGTCTGGCGAGCACATTAAACAGAGAACGCAGTATCCATAACAATTCACCAGGGCACGATAGCATAGCGGCCTCTGTGACGGGATCTATTGGCAGCGTCGGTAGCACGTATAATGGAATTACAAGTTCTGTTTCTTCAATGGTTACCAGTCCTGCCCCAGGAAGGACCGCGCCCCCAATCATAGGCACTTCCAGATTTCCGTATCCTCATCCTAATGCCCCATCACCAACAAAAGGATTCCCTTACGCATTTCCTGATCCAGAAATTGTTGGACCATCCTCAAAGGATGCTGCTGATGCCAGAAGAATGAGCGCCGGCAGCAGCACGTCTGCTGGTCGTAGTATTTATAGCCATGGTTCATCACTATTGCATCCGAACCATGCACTGCAGGGCCCACAGATAGGAGTGAACCACAGCGCAGCACCAGGTAGCAGCCTTGGGCATTTCGGTAACCAAACGGATGGAGAGTATTTACATCATCACCACTACTTGAATGAACGTCGCAAACACCTAGCTGGCGAAGGCACAAGTACATCAACTCCATATTCAAGGACCCCCGAATTGCGAGTTAGCCACAAGCTTGCTGAGAGAAAACGGAGGAAGGAGATGAAGGATTTATTCGATGAGCTTAGGGACGCACTTCCTGCAGAGAGGGGAGGGAAAAGCAGTAAATGGGAGGTTCTTACAAAGGGTCAGTTTACTGATGTAAATTGTAAACCTCACTTTGCATTCAGCTAACATTCTGTAGCCATTGAACACATAAACCAGTTAAAAGTTCATCAAGAAACAATGCAAAAGGAAATAGAAACACTGAGAGCTGAACGAGAAACATACCGTGCAAACATGACACATGAAATGGATCGTGTAAGGCATCAACTTAGTTCCAATCATCATCACCAGCCTCAGAACGGTAACAGGATGCAGGGGATTGAGCGATATTGATATCGAGGTTTAATCTTATGTTTTCTAAGTCTTCATATTATGGCCATGAGAGAATTGTTTATTTTCGCGCCTTACGGTTAAACTCATACACAGGTAGATAAGATAGCTTTTTTTGTCTTCAGACACCTCGACCTTTCTTTGGTTTCTGGGGTATCCCTTCCGTCTAGGGCATCTGCCGGGCTCCTGTTTTGTCACAGTCGACCAACCGTCCATTTCATTGGTTTATTTTGCGGTTCCTTGAGGGAACCCTCTTATAGCCCCTAGTATCATGGCCGAAATTACGTTTATGCAAGAACACATCTGATGCGCAGATGTGCAGATCGCAGTTTTCGAGCATACGATCTATCGTTTGTTTTTGATTGGTTTCCCGGTTTCATCAAACCTGACCTTATTTATACTTCTTCCCATCTACACCAATTACTTATTCTCTTTGGGTCATTTCCTTGGGTCTCGAGATTGTTTCACTGGCGCGGACTGTTCCTTTCTGTGTATATGTAGTTATTGGAGAAAAGTAAAGGTGGGAATTTGGGATTTGGTTCAGGAAAGGGATGGGGTTATGGTCTCGGCTGGTGCAGCACCGCTCTTTGTCATAAATTTTCTATTATTCTTGTTATTTCTTGCTGTCATATCTCAATTTCTTATTGAAAAGTCATTTGCCTCAGTTTTTCATGTTAACTATGATACCTTAGCTTCCGCTTTTTATTAACATTCCTCTTACCAGATTTATTTCTTTCCTCCACTTTTTTTTCATATTGATATTTTTTTTTTTTTTTTTTTTTTTTTTTTTCCGTCTTTTCTTTCCCCCTCCCCCCTTCATCTCATTACTTTTGCGTTTCAGTATTCATCTTCTCAGCGCAAACTCAGGCCTCAGCCGCCTGCTCTTACGGCATGGGGATTTGAGTTTGGAATATTTGAGAGCTGTCGCTGATTAAGCCCAACCGGACAATAATGATCCATTGAAACATAATTGATTTATCAGGCTACCTTGCCCTGGCAAGGCTTCTGCATTTTGGAGATACCATGCGGTTATTTGTGTGTGGTACCTTGCTATAATTCGAATTGAGGATGTGGGAAGGCAAGGGAAATATTGCATTTGTATAGGTGCATGATCGAAACTGAACATCTGTTTTCGAATGATTATTCAGGTAAGGGATGAAGGAGCAAGAAACTGCACGGTAGATCCGTATCTTGCTGACCAGTAGATGCGTGAATTTCATGGTTATAGGAATATTTGACACATGAGGTCAAGAGCTTTCCATCTCTCGTTTCTGGCTGTCTTTCGCAGCAGCAAAAAGTGTCATTCTTACCTGGCTTCTAGAGTTGTAGCTCTCTGCCACTCCAGATCTTCTAATTTTTAAAAAGTAATCTAAATTTGGTGATATATTGAATCTTTCATACAGAGATGCCATAATAGCTGGTGCTCTGTGGGGGTGGGGGCAACTGGTGCTCCAATTGGGCAAAAACCTTGCTATGTTCCACTCACAAAAGTAATCTTGCCAGTGTGCAAACTTGCATCTCTTCTGGCTGGTGCCTCTCTTCTCCAATCTCATGCTCCCAAAATCTGATACTGGCTCTACATGCATCTGGATAGCAATACTATGTGCATATTTCCTCTATCTAGATAAATTTGCTATGCACACACAAGAGCAACTTTTGATCAAGCATCGGCACAGTGTCGATTGTAATGCTCTTGCCTGTACAGTACCCAAGCTTAGCAATCGTAGCATGACCATTGATGTTGAGCTAGTCGAATGCCTTTTAGTCTGACCTGCACACATGTATGGAGGTCACAGTTTCAAGTGATACTTCTACTCTAACGCCAGTGGTCAGTCTCGAACCGTCGGTTCGGTGATAATGGATGGCTGTTCGTCGGGCAGGCCACAAAGCGGGATTCCGATTACGTCAGCTCAGACTAATTCACTTGGTCCGGTTGGACGGGCCTATGCAGGCAGGCCTATGCAGGGAAGAAGAAGCGCATCGAGCTCATACACGCAGTCGCGATTGTGATCGTCCCTCCTCTATCTATCGTGCGTGATACATGAGCGGGAATATGGGGTAAGTATGTAAGTTCAAGTAAGGTACTTCACGGCTATACAGTCAGCCTGTCGCCGTAATCGCCACACCCAGCCGCCATCATCCATGAACCTTTGAGCGCTAACGCCCACCTTGTATGCTGAGGAAAGCTCCCACTGGACTCCTGTTAGCAGAGGCAACAACTTCGATATGCTTCCCATTACTAACTAGTACCGGTACATACCCCAGCTCGTGGCTCCTCTCTCTGCTCGTCCCGCTCGTCCTGCTCGTCCTGCCCTGCTCGTCCTGCCCTGCTGCGGCTTGACGCCGGCATGCATGGCTCCATGCCCGCTATGGGGTGGCCCTTGACTCGTTCTCAACTGGCCCTGGACCGCAGATTAGGCCGCACGCAGCCTAGGTGGATCGGTGCTTTTCCTCTGGCGGCACTGGGCGGCGCACCGGGGCCTGGCCTGAGCTTATCCGAGCATCCAAGCATCGCTCGCGCTGCGGCATCCCCGTCGTTGCCCCTGAGCTAGGCCGCTTAGGCAAATATAAACTTAACTTATGCATCGCCAAACATCCTGAAGGTGGCTGCCCAACACACTGTTCTCTTCAATCTTCGTTTTATCTTCAGCAGCAAGCATCATCACTCTTTTCGTGCCCGCCTGCTGATTTTCATTCTTGCTTCTCCTTTAATACTTTCTTTATCATTTTCGTCTACCATCTCTATTTCTCCTTCCGTTTTCGGCCGTGGCCTTTCCCCCATCTTCAGCTCACCTTTCCCCATTAACATTACAGTTTGTAACTAGCGATCCTTTATTGAAATTCTCCATTTGCCCTCTCTCCCCCCTCCCCCCTCCCCCCTCCCCCCCCAACCCACCCCCAACTTTACACCTCATATCTATATATTAAAGTTTACTAGCCGATCACCCACTACAGACCTTCTCAGAAATGTTCACATCGGGCGAAATCGTGCTTTCAGCAGGTGGCTCACCCGCAAAGGAGTTGGTTCCCGAGGCTGTATCTGTATCAACCATGCAGACAACCACGAAGGACGAGAAAACAATTCCAGACATCAATAAGGATTCCACAACTTATTTCCTACTTACCTCACTGACGTCCGGTCAAAGCTCGGTAGTTACAGCAACGTCACGTCTGGAGCATCTTCTTACCGTCCACAAAGTCCCTTTCGTGGCATTGGATACTGCTACTCATGAAAAGGCTAGGAGCCTCTGGAAGCGTAGGGGTAACGGAAAGCGGCTTCCTGTTGTTGTGCATGATGGAGTTGTTCTGGGGGTAAGCTTCCTAGACATCCTACTTTTGCAATTTGGGAAATCTCAACAATTACCGGACTATATCGCTGATTTGCGTTGTACAGAACTTTGATGATTTGGAGCAATGGAATGAGTATGGAGAGCTCAAACAGAGACTAGGAATCCCTGAGGCTCCCCGTCCGGTTTCTTTCACTCGAAAATCATCAGTTGCTTCATTGGCTTCCATTTCAACGGCGAAATCTGCGACAACTACTACTTCAGTTAAGCCTTCTGGCCATCCTTTGCCTCCGAACGACCTAGTTCGAGAAGAGACACTTGGAAATACTGGTGCATTACCCATAACATTTATCCAGGCTGTCACTGAAGCTGCTGCTCTTGCTACTGAGAAGAAGAACTCTGGAGCTTTCACCCTTGCTTCTTCAAAATCTAGCATCATGTCTGTTGAGAGTGCCACCCCAAGTGTTAAGAGTAGAGCACCTAGTGTCAGCTCTGTCAAGAGCTCGGCTTCGACAGTTAAGCAAGCTGCTAGCACCACTTTAGCCAGTAAATTGAGGAATAGACGTTCTGCAGTTCCAGCTGCTGCTAAGAGAGCATCCAGAGTTGCAGAAATGCCTTTGTCTAAAACTGCTGCTAAGAATGCAATCAAAGCATCCGGAAGAGCACCAACAGATACTAGCAGACCAACCAGCAGAGCGAGCACCAGACCAGAAAGCCGGTCAAGCCTGCGGCCCGAAAGTAGGGTTAGTATTCGGCCTGAGAGCAGAATTAGCGTTCGTCCAGATAGTAAAGCCGCAAAACGAACGACAATGACTTCAACCAAAGATAAGGCGCCAAGCATCACTGCCAAATCCGTGAAGAGCACATCCTCTGCTTCCACTGTGAAGCCTACTGGTAAAGAGGCAAAGAAGAATGGGAAGAAAGATAAGGCTAAAATCGACAAACTCAAGAAGGAAGAGGTAAAGTAGGGTTCATTAGTATAAGAGGAATTTCGGAACGTCTGAAAGAGAATCATGATATCCCATCTCTAATCATCTGTTATAAATGGAATGGCGTTTTCTGTATCTCATGCTTGCTATATTCATGATTTAATTATCTATAATGTTCTGTACTCTTTTTATCTATCTTTCTGTAAGGGAGTGATTGGCACGGAAGTTATGCATGTAATTTGCACTGATTAGGCTTCACGACTGAATGCGCTGATTTCATACCTTTCTTTTATATATACACTTTTCTCTTCATTTATGTCAAACTTCAAGGGATATTTGCTTATACAACACGTGTTTCAACGCTTTAGGGGCAACGATTTTGTGGCATGGCTTGCACAATTTCATAAATTTACAACAGTCGCTAACAGAACACCATCCCATCTCTCACCGACTTATTTGATGCAGTTGCAAGGTTTATTGGAGGTTATATCACATTTTCGACTTCGGATAGTCCCGACAATGGGGCTGCAGGGCATGGGAAAGTTGCTATTTTAAGCAAGGAGAAAGATATAATGTGGGACGGATGCGAGGCTACAAGGATCAGATGAAGCACGCTCCTTGCAGCCCCGGAATCAGCAAAGAACAAAATATTTCTTCGAGTCAGCCGGCTGATAGACGCAGCCAATAACATTGGAATTTTTTGAGACCACTTACCATTACTTTTCAACACACTCCCTACTATTTTTATTATTTTATTATTTTTTATTTTTGGCGTTTTCAGATACCATCACAAATCATCACCAGAAACAAACCCGTATATTTCCTTTGTCATTTCCTTGCCTTGTTCGTTTAGCCGGAATCAAAATGGTATTACCATGGTATTACCGTAATATACTGTGTACACATAATTTCTGTCACATTCTTGTTTCCTTATTTTTTGCTTCGTCTCTGGAGCATTTTTATTGTTATTCTTTTTTGCATTTGTGAGGGCTTGTAGCTTCTTTCTCAAACAAAAGTGCTACTTATGCCCTCCCCAAAAGCCACACTTATATCCCTTCATAGGCTAGCTACCACATTCTATATTCTTAACAGTTATTGTGTATTTCTAAATGCGGCTGTGTACGCCGAGATGTAGTAGGGATGTGCAGCTTCAACATTATCCTGACATGCTTTTGCTTGCCTGTTGAGAGTTTTATGCTACTTTTTTGTGTCGTCTGTGTATTATATTGTTATCCATCCTAGGTTTTCAACACTCTGATCACAACCTTCTCGTCAATCACCTCTCCATCACTCACCCCTCTCTCTCTTTTTCTCTCGCTCGATCTTTTCTGGTTCTGTATATTTGTGAACTTTTTCGTGGTGTACAGACTATCCAAAATAGCACTGGCACTTTTTGAAGCTGCACCGTTGCAAGCTGGATTCAGCATACAATGAGTATTGTGCCGGAAACTTGTTTTCGTAATGATGATTTTGTAACGGAAAGGGCAAGTGGTATATGTACATGTAGTAACTATGCTTTGAACTCGAAGCAAAATACCCTTTACGCCACGACCCTTCTGTACCCTACGAACGCGCATGCTGTAGCTACACAAATTGCCAAAAGAGGTAGCCCACACATTTTTTATGCAGAAGCATGAACTTATATCCAAAGATAGTCAATAAACCTTTTTAGCAGACTCGAACCGCCTTTTTGGCTTTTTCGGCGAACCTCACTCCTCTGGGGAGGGTAATTTAAGAGGCACGTTATTATAGAGACTTCGTCGCTTGTGAAAAGGTTAACGTGGACAAATATTAGGAGGAAGCTCAATATAATTCCATACATGTCTAAACCGCAAACATGTCTAAGCCGCAAGGTTGAAGTAAATATGTACGAGCAACTGAAGAGCAATGGACCTTAAATAGACTCCAGATACATACTACTTGAGTCTTCAACTGATTGTAAACAGTAAGAAGTTAAATATTGCCCACCTTCCATCCAGTCCTTACAGGCTTGAAGTAAGCATTGCCTCGCAAGCTCCTACAAAATATCCACCTCCCGGTTCCGCGGGGAAGGAAGCTTGCGAGCAAGCGGAGCGGAATGTTGCGAGTGGAATGCCAATCCTCTTCCACAGAAGGCAACTTAAAACAAGAATCGACTGATCTAAGAAACTGACTGATTTGACTACATTAATGAGTGACTTGATGTGGCATAGAACAGATGGAAAGATCAAACTCATCCCCTTCGAAGAGCATCATCAACACAACTGAGGAAACGGAGGAATAGTAGCTGACTCCAACATCGCGACACACACACACACGCGCACACACACGCATACGACCATCAAGAGGAAGTGATAGAACAGCATAATCAACGGTAGGGCTAATCCATCAAGCAAGCTAGCTCGCATAACATCATCGAAGCAAAAAAAATAAACTCAGCATGTCCACACGTAAGTAATCATAAGTATACCTACCCTCCAATATCATGCCCCTCATAGAAGCTCTCATTGACATTCGCCGTGGGACATTAAATTCCATCCTGTATTTTTCCCCAAAATTGCAATAGCTGAACCTTTCCCTAACCTGTCCTGAGTTTCCTATATCAAAAAGAATGGTCGTACAAAGAGCAAATAAAGAAAATGTACAACCCATCACTCCAACTTTGTTATCCAACACAAACGTAAGGACAAACCAGAAAGTTAATCAACACGAACACAGTCCCTGCGAGCCAATAAAAAACAGGCAAGATTAGGTTTGAAGCAAGACTGAAGTGCATATGCATAAAAATCATGTGGAGACGCTGGTGGGGGTGCCCACAAAGTGTCAACACCAGCAACAGGAACAGTATATGGGCTCAAAAGTACTTGATACTTCAGCAACAACCAATTAGAGAAGATCAATAAGAACATCAAGATACTTCAACCCATCGCCCAGATGGGCATTAACATTAGTGTCTGGCTCGTTTGCATCTCCGTGCTCTTCTCGGGCTCGGGTTGTTCAAACTGTTGACGCACAGGGATAATGGACCAATTTATGCAGTAACACTGACCACCCTTCTACCTACTCCGACAAGACTCCTTCCGCTTCTGTGCGCTTCCTTCACCATTGATCCTGTGCGGCCTACAAGATCAGCGGCAACCTCAGCCTCCGCTTTGCCAATTTCCTTACCCAACACATAACCGGCAGAGAAACTTATAGCTGACAGTATGATAACAGCGCCAGCAGAGACCGCAAGTGTAAGGAGCGAGGCGTCTGTAGAAGAAAGGGTAGATGTCAGTTTGGAATGACGCTTCGTTGAACGAGAAGATGAGCGATGGCGTGCGTGATTTCTGCTACTGCGGGAAGAAGAGCGTGTCTTCGGCTCCTGCGCGCCCAATGCTCGCTTCTTGGAGCTATCTCGGGACGTAGAATTCCTCTTTGCATGCAAAGTGCTTTCAGGTATCACAGAGGTAGCATGCCGTCCATCTACCTGTGTAGTTTCTGTAGCTGATGCTACAGCAGCACCTCGTATATCCTTCTCTGCCATAACCTGATCAGGAACAAGTTGGAGGGTATCTAGTTGAACACGACTACTTGAGACGGGCACACGAGAGGTAATGCCAGGGGATGAGGTTCCTTGCTGGGAAACCTTTGGAAGACCTCTAGCAGCCGCAGCACATGAAAG
This sequence comes from Kalaharituber pfeilii, assembly GCA_015179045.1. Lineage (NCBI taxonomy): Eukaryota > Fungi > Ascomycota > Pezizomycetes > Pezizales > Pezizaceae > Kalaharituber > Kalaharituber pfeilii. The sequence continues at coordinate 309,827 of WHUZ01000006.1, read as the reverse complement.
CAAAGTTGAAAGGGACGCCATCAATGCTTCATCGTGATCCGCCTTTGTAATAGGATGTGGCTGTAAATTTCGGCCACTAGAGGGCCCACTGTGAGAACTCCGGTGACGCAGGAAGCTTTGAGAGGGGTGTGACTGAAGAGATCTTTGAAATTCATAAACGGAGTTATTGGAATGGATCTGAGTCACCGTATTATTTCTTTGATCATTTTTATATCCAACTCCAAGCATTGTTCCGGCATCTTCCTCATCATAATCCTCAATCTCACCTTCTTCATTGCTCTCTTCTTCTCCGGCCGCCGAGGACGAGGATTCGAGATCCTCTGCCATGGGAAGCTCCCCAATAGAGGAGCCAGGACCAGAGCTTGCCTCGATGATCTCAGCCTCGGAGAGATCATCAGCACTATTGTCGTATGCTTTGCTTAGGCCTCTTCCAGGTAGTATTTCGTTCCGTTTATGTTTTCTTCTGCGTCTAATATTTCCGCGTGAGGGACTCAAAGTAAGGCCATCAGTAAGAAAGTCATCTGGAGAAGAATAGGTGTCGTCTGACGGTTGGGATGAAATCTCAATCCAAGCGTCTAGAACGATTGAAGTCAGTAAATGTTGTTATCAAGAGCTAGCGGATGGGTGCTGATAATACCATCTCGATCATGGCTGGAGCGAGTCTCAATGCGAGTAAAACCTCCAAGTGTATTCATCTCTCTGGCGCCTGCCCTTGAACTAGACGCGAAAGCTTGCTCTCTGTTATCGATGAGGTTGCTCATTGTTAACGGAAGTCTTGAGGGCTGCATTGTTTCTCCTAGGATTTGTATCAACTCTGGTAATTACGTGATTTCTTTTTTTTTTTTTTTAAAAAAAAAAAGAAAATAGATATTCTAAAGTATCAGAGATATTGTTGAATTATTAGGACCTCGTACTGCTCCTCTCGTTATTGATGCTGTTACGCGGAGGTTGTGAAGTTGTGGAATGAGAGGAGGGTGTGAGTTCGGGGGGAAGCACATGTACAAGCTCCAGCAAGGTCAAGTGTGCGCCTCCTGGTCACCCTGAGATAGATAAAGCATTAATCTCACTAAGAGCTTCACCCCCTTTGTCGTATTGTCTCTGCAGCTCAGGGCTTCAAGGGTCTTGTAGACGTATGTACCTAATCGAGCTGAAGTGTCAACTGGCTCAAGGACCCCGGGCTTACTCTGACTTTCGCCAGGAGTTCAAGTGCTCGTTTGCAATGATCTATCCGGGAAAAGTAGCTTCGCTCCAGCTGATAAGCCGGTGTCAGTAGGTATTGTTCACAGCGTTATCAGAGTCCGACAAGACCAACCTCAAATGAGCAGAAATCGACTGGGCCCGCGCTCTGGGGAGTGAAGTATTGCTTCAGAAAAAGTGGTCTGTTAGGTGTCTGGAGGACATCGAACTTCCAAAGGGATGGTTGTAGACGGGAGAGGGTGGAGGGGAGGGTGTGGAGTGTTTTGAATGGTGAGCTGTGGTTGGCTCGAATGTTGGGAGCCGGTTAATGGTTCTGGGGGGGAGGGGCGGAGGGGGGGCAGGGCTGGAGGACTTATCATACTCTCCAGACTATACGCAGTGCTATCACCGCGCACGGCCGCCTTGATTACGCCTGTCTTACAGACTGCTACGCGAGAGCGCGGCCACAATGCACAGGAGCAGGCGAGAGGCGAGCGAGAGCTGTCGACGTCTTGAATGCAAGGCCGTGAATCCCTCATATCATACGCCTCATGCACGCACCTTCACTGTCGCCGCGGCTGGACTCGCGGGCAAATGAATTGAAATGAGCTGTCGCGGAGCTTCAGGTGCGGTCGAGCTGCCTTCCGCATCCCGGCCACAGCGGCGCATGCAAATACTTGTAAGTATCTCCCCGACGCTGCTTCACACTGCATCTTGCATTTAGGCGCTGCTGCTGCATAAACGACCTTCAGGTGATCATGATCCGTATATGATACCGCGGCCTGGAGAAAAGGGGTAGAGGGCTGGTGCGGCTATCATAACATGGGACTCGCGATCTTCTTTCACTCTTTCTTTTTTATCGTGTATTTCGCTACGAGACTAGTGACTCGGTACCATCTCTCTTTAGACAAAAAAACAAAATGGTATGGTACTGGCTAGCTGACGCATATCCTCATCTCTCATCGCCTCATCGCATCACGCAGGAGGCCAGGTCAACTGATCCCATCACCACAGCCAGTAATAAGGCTTCACGATGGTCGTAATGACCGCACCATAAGGTTTGGGTTCCTCATTACACTACCTCATAAAGCTTTGCATATAGCTTCCCACACTGTGCTCAGGCTGAGATTCAATATGATTGCCCCAGTTATTTGCACTGTGCGCATCAGCAAGTCACGCACATACCGTACATGGATGTTTGCATCATTTCTTGGACCAGGAAAGTTTACCGACCGGGACAATCAGCTGTTGAGACACAGACACTTGTGAGCGTCAGCGGTTAACGTCACCTGGTTTGGTAATCTGGCTGCTCTGGTTTGGGATTGCTTGTTTGGCAGACCTTTTGAATCTCATTCGCGCAAGTGCACCCCCGCCGTAAGCCACGCGCATCTGGATGGGATATGACGCCAATGCAATGCAGGATAAGACCATCATCGGCTTGCCTTGGCGCCTTAGAAGAAGGATCGAGACTTACATAAGTATATATGCACCTGGTTGCAAGACCCTGCAATCTCCAAGAACCGGACTGTACTTAGCATACACATATTTTTTTCAAGTGGTGCGTCTAGCTTGGGGATTTCTGGCTCCACAAATGTCAATCAAATCTACTCAAAATTTCCTTACAGAGATCTTACGGATTTCGGTCTATAATCGGGTTGTACGTGTTGATGCGGGTTTCTCAAGATCATACTGGCCGTGGTAGGAGCAGAAGAAAAGATTTTTATCAATATATGCCTTAAGAAGAGAAGCTTCGCGCCAGTTTTCATTCCAGAATTGGTCTTGCCTACTGTTGAGTTTGTGTAGTCATACATCAGAGTGCAATAAAGATAGTAGCTTGTTGCAAAATCTTGCATTGAAGGTATATCTTTTGCCTATGTACATAACGAATCTAAGGTCGTACAACTCAGTAAATTGTGTGGTGATTAATACTCATGCGCCCTACAAATCTCTGGTTCTAGGATAACGAGAGCTTTCAAACCTCTCAGTTAAATTGCATAAATTTAAAGCATGACGGTTATAAGGCTGCTGACTGGTTACGAGACAGGATGTTGACTATTTGCCCAGCTGTGGTATGGCTGACATGATATCTTATCCGCAGGCAACGATAACTACTTAAGTCTAGTGGCTATATAGTCACCTGCGAGCACATTCAATGGCATAACGTTCCTGGCTTTTGCGGAGCCAAACTGGTGCATAGCGTTGTCTGATAAAACCTCATAAGATATTACAATGAGTTTGCAGTTAGTATTGCACGGAGAACGATTGTAATAATTTGAAAACTTTATGGCACTTGACTGCTATTGGAAATGCGCTTGCTAGAAGTTCATAAATTGAAGGCCTATGAAGTTGTGAAATGGCTGTCTGTGCAAATATCAAACTGTACAGAGTTGTGCTGGTAAGGAGAAACGGTAATAGAGGCAACATTCTAGGGCCCGCAGGGGCCGCAGACTGTTCTTGTGCCCAGAAGGAATCACCGACGACTAGGCACGAGACTAACCGATGTCTAGCCAAAGTTACGTAGTATTTGTAGTCTTCATGCCAAGATATTAATTCCTATCGCAACAGTACCGAGGGAAAGGAAACCCGCTGGCTGACAAGACTAGAATGAATCTACTGCTGCAGCTGCTGAACCTATACTAGTGAGAGTACACAAGTGCTGAAACAACTGACTCGCTCACTTCTGCACATTAGCTGCTTTGCTATCTGCGCTTCTTTTTGTAGTAAATGTGTTCTTGAGAATGCGGACGACTAATAATCTAAATGTGGCTCGCATGCGGGGCCAGGAACTTAAGCCTAACGTTTTCAGTGATAATTTGTGTTTCAATTGAAGCTGAACTTCGCACAGCCAAGTGGGCAGAAGCTAGACCCGTAATGGAAGTGACTTCCTAAATGGGACCTCATTCAGAACTTTTCTGTGAAATTGTTAGCAAAGATTATGGACACCAATTCAGAATCTGCACCACACAGTCGTGCATTTAGCAAGTACTTGATTTCTCAGAGAGATAGTTCTGTTTTGGCTTCTGGATGGTTGTATGTGCATTGAAATGTTGAGCATTTCACGTCAACGAGGGTTGATGCAATGAACTCGGCTAATCTCTCTCGCAACCCATTATCACCAAATGCACTCATTATTGAGGCATCGTAAGCATGCAAGTAACGTTGTAAGTTACTGCGATCTTTCTGGTGAGCCAGTTTTTTGACCTGAAAAGTATCCCTCAGCAAAAGCGCTCAAATTAGCACGAGATTGGCCTTTTCTAAAAGTCCAGTAATACTTCGATTTCTCGGCCGTGAATTACATGCATGTTCCTGGAGTCATGGTATCTCTCTGTGCTCACCTCTCTGCTCACTGCCAACACCTCCACCTTCAATCAATATCTCCATCCCCCATCTGCTTCAGATAAGCAAGTCGATCCGGCATACCGAAAGAAAAGCTAAAAAAAACCCAAAAAGAAAGGTTAAAAAACGTGTTACCGTTTCCACTTTGTGGGGAAGGTAGTCGTAACGATGCTCTGAATCGGAGCTAAACCAGTACAGACTATGTAGATAGCTATACCGGTAGAGTACATCGAGGTTACAAGTCCCAGTGTTACATCCCAAATTAACCCCCACCTTAACCAGACTACCCCCACCCTGGTGTCTAAGATCATCCCATCACTATCGCAGCATGCTGTGACATAGCAGGTTGTAGCCAGCTGCCGCTATTGGTTTTCAGGTGTGGTAAGGGTCCTGAAGTGTAGCCAGTATTGCAGCCGTAACCGAGTTGGCATAACCTAGTCCACTTGGTGCAGTCCCCAGGCTTGATATGAGCACTAGTTTGTTCCAGCCTCCACTGCCAGCAGCTGAAACTGAACCAGTCACTTGTATTAAGTACTCAAAGTAATTGCAACATCAATTTAAGACACTTGCTAGTCTGGCTCGCACTGCACACCTGCATATGTGAACTCTGGGAAGGTGTATGCATACTATATTGCACTGCATATTCTTAGCCCCTGCCATGCAATGCACTGGGCCTGCTGGACCAGCAGCAACAGTTGTCTACTGGGGTTGATCACTTTTATTTAATCAAGAGCGTCTAGAGCAATCTTTTACGATACTATCTATTTCTAGCGACATACATGATGTTCTTCTGGGATTGCATCTTGCATGTGATAGAAACGCGGATGCACAGAAAAATGGTTGGTGAATAACTCCAGAAGAGATGTACTCGAGTACTGTACCGGCAGTTCAGCCACTCCTTCTCTGCTTTCTATTCGCTTCTCCTTACGTATTTTCATTCGACGATCCAATGCTTCATTAATCCACCGGCTGGTCAGACGTCGTCCGCTTCGATTCTCCTGTAGTTCCTGATCTCTTGGATGAAATAATGTTATGATTCGTGTGAGTGCTCGAATGCACAATTGTGGAGGCAAAGCGCACGGGCTTGGCATACAACAAATGGCCCAACTACAAATATGGCGCTCGGACAGTGCAGTAGGAAACTTAAGAATACGCAATTTCCCTGTACAGCGACACAGAATATTGGTTTTGTCCTGACTCTACAACCCTAAAGCAGACCATGACCTCTACGGCGGGTCTCGCTCCAGTCGAAATTATTATTACTTGTACTTGCACGGGGATTGTTATTGAACTACGATTCTGGCTTCCACTGTGGACAAAATCTATCAAAACCTAACGAGATCGGACATATGCAAAGCAATAGTTCTTAGAAGCGCGTACTTAATGTTGACACCTCTTTCGGACAAAAAGAATTTGCAATACAATGAGTTAGAGATGTTGGAGCGTCTGCTTCAAAAAGGTGGGTCAGAGGGTATGCAAGGGTTTAAAAAAAAAATTTGTAAATAATCAAACATTTTCTTGTGAAGTCATATGACCGATCGAGCGTAATTTCTCTTCTTAATCCCAAATGTTCTGGCGACAATCGTCAACGAGCTATCCAGGCTGAATGAAGTTGGATTTTACTTTATCTGCTGGAATAGTATGCTTTCCAGTGAATGATCTGGTTTGCATTACAATATTGATGTATCTGCCAGATCTGGTGAAGCTTACGTACATGTACTTGAGCTCGGAACTGAAGGAAAAGATTGCGGGCCAGGTGAAGAATGAAATGGCTGCGGATGAGAGTGAGAACTGGAACTCACCACTCTACCGGATGTAAGTTGTTCCATGATGCCGGCAGCTTAGTACCAACACTTTGTAACATTTCGCTTGGCACTTAGTATTTTTTTTTTTTTTTTTTTTTTTTTTTTTTTTTCTCCTTTCATGTCGCGTACGGTGTAAAATAGATTCCTAACCACACCCCGAACCCCTTGACATAGCCTGCATAGCGGTACTCAAGTATGTACTCCCCGTCGCCTCGAAATGGCACCACATAGTAAAAAAAGAAAAGCTTGCCGTGCTGCTTTGGAAATAGGCCGGAATATACTCAGTCAGCGCAAAGGATTTATGCATACCAGTACTATTGGAGCCAGAAGAAGGGCGAAGAGCTAGAGGAAGGGTTGGAGGAAGAGCTTGAGGGGGATGTAGATGGAGAATTGGTGATGGCAGAAGATGCTTTTACACATTTGATGACTATGGCTATAGCTGATCATGATGGTACTGGCAGAGAATGCAAAATAAAGTATCACCGAAGGCCTCAAAGATCACAGCAAACATTATGGTGCGAGAGAACTGTGAATATTCTCTTCAAGGATTGCGAAATACTATCCACAGTCTCTAGCCTCAGTATCAGAGGCAACAATTTGGTGATTTTATCGAAAATGCCAACGGATGATGCAAACATACCGTGATGGGTGTCAATATCGTACTACTGAGTTCAAGGATCGCTATACAAAAGTCACTAGGATAGATGTGCCAAGAGTAGCTGACTAAGTACAATACAATTGCCTATTCAGGAAACTTTTGCCTTCTTGGCGCATAACATTTATTACAAAATGTCCTCTTTTATTTCCTATCCATATGTGCAGTTTTTTTCTCTTATTTTTTAAGTTTCGTAGGATTGTTCGCAATACTAGTAGAAAATACTATAGATTTACCTTTTGTCTTTAAGTATCATACTCCTTTAAGTTAGTCTAGCTATTGTCTCTATTATATATATCTAGTTTTACCTTTAGCCTTTTCCTACTTTCTCTACTAGACAAGTTTTATACAAACTCTGAAATTTGCGGGTAACATAATTAGTAATCACGCTAAAACCCTGAGAGTGCGGCAGGAATTAACTACCGGTACACTGCAAACGAGTGGGCGCGAAAGAGATACCAGTCCCGTACAGAGATCGAGAGGAAGCTTCAAATGTTGGTTGGAGGGTGGCGGATATAGATTGTGATGTAGGTTGTGGTGTACTAGTCGCTGAATTGACAACTGGAGATTGAGAAGTCCATGGAGGGTGCCCACGACATCGTAGTGGGATAGATTTCCTTGAGTAGATAGAGAAGTGCTTTGGCTCATTTTTCGCGTTCATTGGTTGTAAATATCTTTAGAATTGAGTGTTGTGGGAATTTTACAGTCTTAAGGGTCAGGTTTCCGGATTTCGGAGGGGAAATTTTCAGGACTTGGTATAAATAAACACGTTGTTGCTAAGGCAACGTATTTTTTTCCCCCAAACCCTATAAGTTTTTCTCATTCCTTTATATAAAAATTCCAGATCCGAAGTTGTAGTGTTGTGGATACATGATTTGTCACCCCCTTAATTTGGTGTTGGTACTAGTACGCCATAACTGGCTGGAAGGTCTTGGCAAGAGACCAGTCCCGTTGCAGGTGCTTACATAAACGTTGACTTGCTACATATGTATGTAGTAAGTTCCGCTCAACTACGTCATACGTCACACATTCCAGAGACTGTGATCGCCTCAGCAAAAGGTGGAGCATCCCGCCGATCAGCTCCTTGTTATGAGACTAGACATCCTGCATTCTCGCGAGCACAGCAAGCAGCCAGAGATCGCCCATTACAAGTTAAAATTTCTGAGTTATCAGTCCCCAAGCATATCCTCTCCCAAAACAAGGCACCAAGCCGTACATGACAATCGAGACAAGAAATCCTCAATTCTGAAAAGCCACAAACGTAATTACGATTGGTGAATACTACTGCTAGCTGTGAGACATTGTCACGGGTGGGAAACTACAGCTAAGTTCCCTCAACTGATGGTAGTATAATACTTCATATTTATAGCATATGATTGTCGTGTATTCAGTAATATTCGCCCTGCAGCCTCAGTTCCATCTTCCACTCAGCTTTGGGTGCTCTTCTGTTCACCGTACCTCATGAAGCCGGCAGGGCAATATTCATCCTTCCGTCGACGCTTCACGTTACTCAGTGCAACGATTCTATAAGCATACATCTGCTTTAAGAAGTTCCACAGGGCACTTGCAGCGACAGACCCCATTGATTTATTTAGACATTCGTTTACAGCTGCTTTATTATGGTCACATTTCGCCATGTCACCATCGCTCTCTTCGTTTTCTCATCATAAGAATCCCTACACCCCTTCACCATCTCGCCATAAAAACTCTTTTGACAACCTCTCAGCCCGTCTTGGAGATTCCTTCAACGAAGCCAAAAGTGCAGCTGCCTTAGCTGCCTCTGTTACTCGCCATGATACAGTCATCCTTACCTCCGACGGCCATAGGCTACCTGGCATTCCGCTCCCAGAGGCACAGCAACTCAACGCATCACGTCTAGAACAGGAAGAACGGCATCAGAAAAACAATGAAGACGCCGAAAGTCGGAATGAATCGGATACGGCAACATTCATTCCATTGATGACCACAGTTCGACCCAGCTTTTCACCTGTCAACGTTCCCAGGGCTCCAGCATATACCCATCCACTGTTTCCGCCATTACCACTTTACGGGCCGACAACCCCGCTAAGAAAGGTGCAAGCTTATGTTTTTAGAGTTATATCGGGTATCTTATCAATTTGTTTCCTAACCGTAATTGTGACAGGTGCCATTATCAAATATATCCCAGTGGGCTGCAGGAGATGGTATCTAAGAAATTGGAAGAATGAAGATCCGGATAAAGACAGGCCTTTTTACCAAATTGAGTTGGAGCGTGCGAAAAAACGGGGGGAAGCAGAACGGACATGGGAAGAAGCAGCAAGCATTGAAAGGGATTTTTGGAGAGGAAGAGCGGCCCAGGATGTGAACAAGAAGCAGAGTGAATTCAGTAATAGCTGTCCTACGGACGAAGAGAAAATTGATGCCGAAATCTCCAATGAGGATGCCTGCACTAAAGATGCTTCGGTAAATACTCTACAGGGTAGAAAACCGGATTCAATCCCAAGGGAAGGAGGGAGGGACAAATTAGTTTGTGACATTGGTTACTATGCACGAAGAGTAGGCTTGGATATCGAAGAATACAAAGTGGAGACAGAGGACGGGTTTTTGATACTGCTGCAGAGAGTTTATGACCCACGAGACCCTCCATTGGATGTTAATACCGTGGAGGATGGGCTCGGAGAGTCCACACATTGGAACAAGAAGGGCAGAAGAAAATATCCTGTTCTTTTAATACATGGCTTATTACAAAGTAGCGGTGCATTCTGTGTGAATGATGAGGATAGTCTGGCATTCTTTTTGTGCAAAAGGTAATCGTACCCTAAAGCAGTTTAAACAGATTAATCCCTAACATCGCTTGATGCATGTAGTGGATACGATGTCTGGTTGGGAAACAACCGCTGTGGCCGCACGCCAGAGCATACTCTGCTTACATATTCCGATCCACGTATGTGGGCATGGAATATTCGGCAAATGGGAATTCTAGACCTTCCAGCATTCATCAACCATATTCTCACACGCACCGGATTTCCCAAACTGGCACTAATCGCACATTCGCAAGGCACCGCCGAAGCATTCGTTGCCCTTGCCCGCGAACAACGCCCTGAACTCGGCAGCAAGATCTCCATATTCTGCGCCCTAGCGCCAGCGGTATATGCAGGAAAGCTTGTCGAGGAAATGTACTTTAAGTTCATGGAAATCGTGTCTCCCAGTATGTTCCGAGTGATATTCGGCATCCACGCATTCATTCCAATGATGATGTGGTTCCAACAATATCTACCTGGCAGGCTTTATGGGAAATTAGGATACAGGGTTTTTTCATATCTGTTCAAATGGAGCGATTTGAGATGGGATCGTGGACTGCGGGAAAGATTCTTCAGGTTTTCGCCCGTTTATGTTAGCGCGGAGAGCATGCGGTGGTGGCTTGGGCGAGAGTGTTTTGCGACGCAGAAGTGTATATTGGCAACGAGGACCGAGGAGCAAAATGAGGACGACAAGGAACTACGGAGGGAGCAGAATGGGTTGGCGGAGAAGGCGGCGAAGCAGGGTAGTTTACGGTCATCGTTGATAGATGAAAGACTAGGTCCGCAGCCGGAGCCTCAGACTACGTCGGATACCGTTTCAACAAAGTCGGAGGAGTCTAGCTCATCGGAGGATTTACTTTTATCGGGGCCATGGTATAACGAACTGTTCCCTCCGCTAGCCCTCTGGGTGTGCGGTTCTGATGACCTTGTCGACGGGAAGCGATTTTTGAAGCGGTTAGACAAAGGAAGAGAGCCTTATGTTAGAGTGGTGCATCAATCGGTTATTGATGAGTACGAGCATTTAGACGTTTTGTGGGCGATAGATAGCATACAGAAGGTGGGTTGGGAGGTGAGGGATATCGTGTGGAAGATAGTGGAAGAAGAGATGGAAAAAGCAAGAGAGGAACACAGTAGATTGAAGGCGGAAATAAAGGAGCAGCAGGATAAGGGCGAATCGTGGTGGAAGAATGTGGTAGTCCCAGAGGGAGTTGGGAGAGGAATTCGCAATGAGGAAAAGGAATATACCGGAAATACCTGGAAAGTGAAAACTTCAGCCCGTATTCAGCGTGAGAAAAGGTTGGGGAATCAAAAATATAGCAGTGCCATTCCAGGTTCATAAAGAAGTTTCACTCATTTGGGAGGGCATTGGGATGGCGTTATCGGAGAATACTCCTGAATATCCAGTGGAAGATTTGAAATTAAGCTACTTTAAGAAGACATAGATCGCAGCAAATATGCAATTTTCTTTATCCCATCATAGCTTGTCCTAGCAAGAATCCCGACGAAGCAAACTTTTAAATCCGATCAAAACAAAGGAAGAAACGATAAGGCAGATGGGACCGGGGACATGAATTAGCTGCATGTGGTAAGTATGCTCTAAAATCATTAGAAACCCCAAAATATGGGGAAACTGCGAAATGGCCTGTAAAGGTGGGTGGAGACAATCCTATTCAAAAGTCTTCTTCTGTCCCTGGAAGGCACCGAAACCTCCTCGCGAACTCCCGCGAGCACCCCCGCGACCGCCATGAGCACCTCCACGGGGACCGCCGCGACCGCCTCGGGCGCCACCACGTCCACCTCTACCGCCACCACGTCCACCAAAGCCACCACGGCCACCACCATTGTTGTTTTCTCGAGGAGCAGAGAAGTCGGTTCTGACAGGGCGTCCTCCAATGTCTTTGCCAGACATCCCTTCAACCGCAGCGGTAGCATCTTTAACGGAAGAGTATGTAATATATCCGAAGCCTTTGCGGACACCGGATTCACTGTAGAGAAGTTAGCTATAAGTGCCTAGAAGTGTAAGCGAGCCCTAGAACTCACCGATCAGTTGGAATTCGCAAGCTAAGAATTGTTCCGAATTTCTCGGCCTCAGCACTCAGAACAGATTCGTCAACGTCAAAGTCGAGATTAGCGACAAAAACTGTATCACTTGGTGCACTCCTCATGTCACCGTACTTCACAGCTCGATCATTCTGATTTCGTTGCGGTCGAGGACTCGAAAAGTCAAGCTTAATAACGCGACCATCAATTTCAGCGTCCTTTTTCGCTGCCAGAGCAGCTGCAGCTTCATCCGGAGTATTAAATTCAATGTACCCGAAACTGTAGCCTGTTAGCAATTTCTTCAATAGCTGAGTGATGAATCTTACCCCTTAGAGCGATTCTTCTCACGGTCCGTAACAATTCTTGCGGAGTGGCAACCATATTCAGCGAATTCCTCTTTAAGCCATTCGTCATCGATGTTCCAACTCAACGAGCCAACGAAAAGGGTTGTAGATTGCTGTGGGTTAGGTATAGCCTTAGATTCAGACTCAGTTTTAGTTTTCTTAATCTGAGGGGCAGGAGCATCTTCAGCTTTGCGCTTCTTTGGAGCTGGCTTCTCCTCTTCACTTGCAGAAGTGTCAGATTCGGAAGAGTCAGAGTCGGAGGAATCAGATTCATCCAACACGTTGGCCTTCACATCTTCCTCATCTTCAGACTCGGATGCCGTCTCGGAGTCAGAATCGGAATCCGAGGGGGACTCGGAAGAGGAGTCAGATACCTAACGAAGCATTCAGCCTGCAGAACAAACAAATGAGACTTAACTTGATTACCTCTTTCTTCTTGAGAGCACCTTTGGTCTTGACTGCTGGTTTCTCGTCCGTGGAATCGGAGGAATCGGAGGAATCACTATCGGAGGAATCAGAGCTCTCCTCTTCCTTTTTCACTTTTGATTCAGGAGCCTTAACACCATTGCTTTTCACAGTGGGTTTCCTCTCATCCTCATCCTCACCCTCATCTTCATCCTCAGAGTCGGACCCAGAGTCGGACTCGGATTCGGATTCAGACTCTGAAGCTGAAGCATCTTTCATGTCTTCATCGCTGTCATCACCGCTATCCTCGTCACTATCGTCGCCGCTTTCCTCAGAAGATTCATCCTTCTTAGCAACCTTCGCTTTCCCGTTCTTTGCTGGGACTGTGGTCCTCTGTGGCGTTTCGTCCTCGGATGCACTGCTGTTCTCGCTGCCACTATCAGGCTCACTTTGGGATGGACTAGATGAATCAGAGTCTGACTCAGGCTCTGGGGCAGGCTTCTTCGCTTTCTTGACTTCCTTCTTGGAGGCGGCCTTCTCTTCACTCTTCACAGCCTGGACGGTTTTATTCTTGATGGCGTCCTTGACATCTTTCGGCTTATATGTGCTGGTGACTTTGGCGGAGACATTCGCCAATTTTGCAGAGTTTTTTTTAGCTGCAGACTTGCCCATTGTGTATACTTAGTGTAAAGAGGAACAACGAATTGTTGTGAGATAAAAGGTGGTATGTGTAAGCGGTGGGTAATAGTATCAAGACTAGGGTAGTGAGGTAGAGAAGAGAATGTTTAGAAAAACAATGGGAAAGGGAGGGTATCAGTTATCAATGACTGAGGACGAAAATGTATGAAAACCCCCAGAAGTCACAGTGCCCTCAGATAATTTCTCTCACGTATAGCTTTGTAATAGCCAACTGATTGGAACTCTTTGAAGTTCAGTGAAGGATAACTTCTTCTCAAGCGTGCGGCAATGCCCTCGGTATGATAACAGTCTTCACGAGGAAGATAAGCCCTCAGTTCCAATAAAAGAACAGCCTTCTCAGAGAGACAGATGTTCCAATTATTTGAAGCCCTCTGTAGAATTTCGAACCGTTTCAGGTACTCTCTGCGAAAAGAGTCCTCTCGTATTCTCCTCTGACAAGCGGCAACTTCAGTCTTATAGGAATGGCGAACGTGATTGTGCAGGGAGAGGAATAAAAAAATTCGAAATTCCCACGACTAAAAGAAAATTTGAAGGGCTGGGCGGATTGACCAATCGATTAGGCCGCTCCAAGTTTAGCGTCAAAGCAATTAGCTTTGTGCGGTTGAAATCTTGGCAAAGGCTTGGCGCACTCACCACTTGATGATTCGAAACCTCAACTCTTTCGAACGGCCGAAACGACCAGCAGTGGGCACCCGCCAGTAGCTCGACATGGCTTCCGACTGTCAGTGCATATACCGTGCCGCCTTCCACCCTCTCTGTGCCCTCTCTTCGCTGCGGCATATCAACTTGCATGGCTCTGCAGGCCTTTGCAGCGTCAAAACTTGGGGCAAGTACTTTTATAGTGGTAAAGACTAGCGATGCCCAATCAAATACTGTTGCAGCTGGTGTATCTTCAATAACTGGATGGTTGCTTAAGGACGAGTTGCTAACCACCATATAGCAAGGGTACCTAAAGTTGTCTCAGCAGCGCCGTCTGGGACAGTTCTGAAATTCTATCGGGATAGGTACTGCCTTTAGCTCACCAATTTATTAAAAACTGAATAGGTCCCCTGATGTATGTAGGTGCGCTGTACAATGTAAGTCCTCAACTTCCTCCCTCACAACTCTGCCCCTCTTCTTCTCGTCGAGAACTAGCCATAGCTAGGCAGAACACTCATAATCTTCTATTTCTAGCAACACTCAAGAAAGAACGTCCACTGGCTGCAGAGCGCGCAGATTAGCTTGCCACATTGACAAGTAATGCGGAGCAGCATGTCCCTGTAAACGAACAGGCTATCGACTTACCGTTTGCCGTCTTAATCCCGGATGAACCACATCCCGTTATGACTGTTGGAGGCATTGGCAAGGGTCCTACTGTTACTGTCGGTGGAGAAGATGGAATACAAGAAATTACAATGGAGCAAAGCAATGAAAGCGAGAGTAGGTAAAGAAGCTAAATATGAAGAATAAGGCCGCTATTCTTTTTTTCTAAAAAAAAAGGCTTCCTGAGTGGTCTATAGTGATATAATACAGGTTTTCCTGTTCTATAAATTTTGGAATGGTATGGGATTTATATCATTCTCATTACGGCAAAGTCGGCTTGCTATTTGCAATTGGAAAGTTTACTGTGTCCAATATAATACTCAGTATAGAACAGAATCTGGGCACGAGAACAGTATAGTACTCTGCAGAATAGACCTCAATATAGGTACATAATCAATTCATAACAAGTATAGATTCATCTGAATTGAATTACCAGCGCATATTCATTCTATTACATTGTATACTACTTGTATTCTTCATACTTAGCCATAGGCAAGTTAACCTTGCATGTCTCTCTGTAGTCTGCAACCCTCGGAGAGGCTAACTGTGGTTGTGCAGGACGTTTTCTGAGAAGTCTTGTATCAGTTCCTGCGGCAGTCAGAACTCTGTGAGGGCTCGGTAATAATTTTAGTATGATGCAGGATTCACATACTAGTATGTGGCTCAATCAAGTAGCTTTCGGCTGATATAATTTCTGGCTTGCACATACTCTTGTAATGGGACTTAAACGTAAAGACAACTGTTACGGGTAATTACCTGATTCATCAACACTACAGCTGGTGTCAATCAGCTTATTTGAAGCTGTCTGATGGCGTGGCAGAACTTCACTCGCACGCCCATCATGCTACATCCTGGCAAATCTCTCGGTTTCAACAACTACAATGTATCTTGATTTTATTACTCTAACCTTCACCTAACATGAGATTATTCAACCCCTTCTACCATCCGACCCTTTTACTGTATTGCTAAAATACTAACCCTCATATCTGCTTGAAGTTCAAGATGCTTGTCCATTGTGAAGGGACAATTGAGTTAAAGAATGATTTTCTATTCGCGGAATGTTAAAATCAATTAATAAATTTCTCAGTATTGGGCTCGATAATATAATGATGCCAGAAAGAATTGAGGTACTCCTATTTGGTATATTAGCTATACGTTACAATCCTGAAGCAATTCTCCCTCGCATTCCAGAACCCCACACGGTGCATCCCCAGTTTTGGTAAATCGGCATTGTAACAGCGAAACTGGCACGTATTGGCGACCTGTATTTCCACTACCACCACAATTAAATAGGTACTGAGGATTTTTCCCTCTGGTAAATGCTATCTAGCTCTACATATTTTCAATGAACAAAAAGACAGTGGAGGCTTGTGGGTGTCTAAAGCATCCTACACACAAGCAATGCGAAGTAACGCCGTTTTTTGTATATAAATTGGCCATTTTGAGGCCTGAAAGCAGGTTTCTTGCGGGCTGGGCCTCCTACAACATTATAAGAAAATGTTAAAAATATGAAAATAACAATCTAGTATGCATTTTGATATACAGAAGCCTTAGCAGGACATAAATTTATTTGATAAAATTATTGATGAATTAAATTGCAAATATCCTAGAAATCCATCTGATACAGTATAATAATCTCAAGACAAAATGTATTGCAATAACTCTTCTTGTATTAGTATAGTACGTTCGTTTGCGTGTAGGAGACTGTTAATTGGACTACCGCTATGAAGATATAGCTCTCTAAGGTTTGAAGTAGGCCTTCGGCAATGGCCAAGACTCTTGACTAGCGACTGTATGGAAGGGTGTGAAGATTTGTCCTGACATCATGTAACTGTTGTATTGTTGGCAGCTCAGCAGGAGTATTGTTAATACTTTCCCCATCAAGTGTTCTCTGCCGGGATTGGTACAAATGTAAGCTTGCGATTATGGTGGAATAGGATTACCGTGACAACGGCAAGCCATCAAGGGCCATGAGGCTTCCTTGCCGTTCCTTTATTGCCCGAAGTTGTGAGGTTTTAGTCCGAAATTCGATGAGAAATTCTGCATATCATAACAATATGGCTGATGAAACGTCCAACACTGGGCTACCGGCACCCAAAGCCATCTGCCCAGGAACCAATTGCAACAGGTCTAAGCGGACAGCAGATGCCTACTAGTTTGGAAAGCGTCAAGGACATGGCCAGCGTCCGAGTAGGTACTCGTTACTGGCATTTAGTGATGCAGGTGAGGCTGTTATGGCCGTGCGAGAGAAGTCGACCGGATCGGGGATGGATATTGCTACTTAGTATTTTCCATATAATTTTGCTCCCAAAGCCAGGTACAGACTTTAGCCTCATCTGCTCAAGGACCCCGGTGTCACGGCCTATAACTTGGCCCCCACCTGCATCACTAAATGCTGGTAACCAGTAAATATGTTGGTATGAAGGCAAAAGACTATGCAGAGAGGATCAAGCCAGTGGCTGAAATCGACAGTCGGATGCCGATTTGTTCAATGGTTTTATTTGGACGCCCTCTTGTGCGCTTTTCCTCAGAGTGAGATAAATGTAACTTTGCGCTGTAAAAGGCTTGAGGTCAACCTTGATGCGAATGCTAATCCCTGGTTTCCTGCAATATTATTGTGCTGCGCTAAGGTGGCACACCCGAACCCTTGTTCCCGGCCTCAGCAACCCACCCACCTGCGTTGAAATGCTGTTCATATCGTCAAAGATCATATGATATCACCATGGCCACTGGCTGAGAATCCCTGCTTGACGGAGGCGCATCATCTTAATGCTTGGGCGGTCCTGATGGCGATCTACCAGCCACTGCTCCATGCAGCCTGCAAAAATAGGATGATGAAAACGCAAAAAAGAAAGCAAATAATCAATCATCAATGGCAGTAAAAAGGAATAGCGAGAGAGAAAATCTTGGGCTAGCTGTGCCTTAGCTGACGCATGAACAGGGCTGCCATAAAGGGTGAGTGGAGAAAAGCAGTAGGCGGCTGTCGCGCCCTCCCTTACTCTTAAGAACCCCCAGTCCCCGTCGGGACGTACCTAGTTGTTGTGATACTCCAATCCTTTCTTTGTATAATCGACTGTGAAGCCTTCTCTGCATTTCCATGATTTTCTCGCCTTTGAAAAAAAAAGTCCGTCCGATAATAACATCACTTTCGCGTAGCCTGGTCGCGCCCCGGCATGCTTTCATCCTCCTTGATACGAGAAGCGTCACATAACACTAAGAGCACCCAAAAGCATCAGCATTTTGAACAATGTTCAACGCGAGAATTGGTACTTAGTATATGTACAAACGCGGAAAAACGTACTCAAAATCTTTGGGTCCGAGAGAGTGGGGTAAAAAGTAAATATTATTGACATGTCGTCTGTTTAAGCTGCGAGGGCCGCCATAACCCCTCCCCCCCTCCCCCTACGAGCAAGAAAGGAGGGCGGGTGGGCAAAGTATAAGAGGCGCAAATTGGCACCTGTCAGAGAACTTAGAAGTCAAAACAGAGTTCGGAATCTGGATCAACTTTGAAGTTGAAGCTTGAGCCAGTCTGAACCGCCTCCGTGGATGGTTGGATTAAGTTGACTTTCAGAAGCGAGAAGTTGGGCCGGGTCAAGCTGTGCCTGCCTCTCGGTGTGGATGGGAAGCCTACTAAAGATCGTTGGGCCTAACATAGACCATCAAAAGTCGTTGTCAGAGACGGGTGAATGGGTGTGGGTGGGGGGCAAGAAGTAGGTTTACCATTCTTAGACATTTTCCTGAATGTAACGGTGAGATTTAGCGAAAATACTAAGTTAAACTGGCACAGCGACGCCAGTCGTTGGTACGAGGGGAAGAAAGCCTTCGGCCATCCACTACACGCACAGAGATGTTTATCCCGCTGCCAGACGAACCCAGGCTCAGGCATTGATCTATCGGGCCGTTCGTAGGTGCCCTCAGCTTCCTCGGGCTGGCACTCTGGGCGTGCCTACGAAACCAATTCAGCCGACACCCACCGCGACCACTTTTACGCCTCTGACACCGCTAGCCAGACCCGTTAAATTGTAGCAAGCGGCTATTGCCCCAATGAAATTTCAGTTGCTTGCCGCTGCAGCAAATTGCCCCTGAAGTTGCCATGCAATCTTGCGTCTCAAATCCTCTGATCACGTTATATGAAACGTGAGCATCACAGGAGCAACGTCTACGATATATTTTCGCCAGTAGAAGGTATTTCAGGAGTACTTCGCAGGCTAGGCGAGCACGTGCGTCCGCTCATGTACCTCCGAAAACATTTCCCTTCATTTCTATATGGTTTTCGCTCACTCTATGGTTTAACATGCAGATTTATGCTATAATAATCCCCCGCCGTCTAACTTACAATAAAGAGTTAGAGTGTATGAAAGGAGCGCAAGGAGATATAGGCATATACATCAAGTGCATTTGCTTCATACTGCTTTGTCTCGAGATGGCCAAAGGTTATTTCACTTTTGATCAGGTAGTCAGTGGTTCATGAAAGAGTATAACTGATATCTCAATTGATACCTAATAAGTATGGAGAAAAAAAAAAACAATGGCACCTCTATCAACGCAATTATGAAAGATTGGGTTTCTTTCTTTTTTCTTTTCTTTCTTTTTTTTTTTTTTTTTTTCACTACGACAGGTTTGTTGTATATTAACATTTAAGATGCTTACAGGCAAAACAATTCGAACCATATCCCAGCAAGTTTGGTAGAATGAAAATTCCCACAGCACATCCACCAAAGTTACGTAACCTCACAAGAAAGGAAACCGCATCGAATGCATACTTAAGAGAGGGCTAAAGCTGATTACCATGCCAATACAAACGTCAAAGCAACGCTGGGTCAAACCAAACAGAAGAGCAGATATCTGAGCAAAATGTAGCCAAAAGAAAAAGACTTCTAGGACTTCTTAACCTAACACTAACCATAGCTTTTCCAATCCTGATCGTTGCCGCACATCATACACCGTCTCACTTTCCATGGACAAAAGCAACAGCAAGTATGTAGAAGCAAGAAAACACCGTACCGCCAACACCCGTGCACTGCTGCTACCGCATCAACAATGTATACCATCCTAAAACCGAAACAATAAAAGCAAGGATAAACAGAAACAAGCCTACCAAGAAATTGAATAAATAGCATAAAGACCTGCGAAATAAGAGTGAAAAAACATAATCAACAGGAAAAAAAAAAGAAAAAAAAAAAGAAGGGGGCCAAAGCGTTATTCGCAATGTGGGGAGAAACTTCCTTTGGTATCACCGACGTTTTGGGTTCATGGTGCTTCATGGAAGGGCACTTTCACTAAGAACGAGTCCAAGAGTAACGCTGGTCCATATTCTCAGGATTGGTAGTGCTTGCGTTGCTTGTCTGGCCTTGTGCGGCAGAAGCCCCTAGGGCGTTGATGGATTGCGCTCCTGGGGCCCCAAGGACTCTGGCATCGT
Source organism: Kalaharituber pfeilii (assembly GCA_015179045.1). Classification (NCBI taxonomy): domain Eukaryota; kingdom Fungi; phylum Ascomycota; class Pezizomycetes; order Pezizales; family Pezizaceae; genus Kalaharituber; species Kalaharituber pfeilii. The sequence continues at coordinate 289,866 of WHUZ01000006.1, read as the reverse complement.
ACTCTAAATGGCCAGCTGCATGATACTGAGGAATGTTGGTGTTTCTATAAGCCTGAGGTGAGTTACTGCCTCGCACGATAGATTGCATATTCATTGGTTGATGAAGAACAACGGCAGCAGGACTATGAAGTGCCGGAAGTTGCGGCGCTGCTCCCGCAGCATTGTAATAGTTGGTCCCGAATCGTACTGAGGTGGCCGAAATATGCTCCTGGCCATGTAGAGCTGTTGGCAAAGCGGGATAGTCCGTACTCTGCAAGGCTGCGTACTCATGTCCATGGGCAGCAGCATATCGCGGTTGTTGAGTAGTGTAGAAAGTGTTGTCTGCCTCACTTCTCAGACCATAGTGAGAGGTTTGATAGTGCGTTTCCGGCTGGGGTCTTGATAGCGCCAAATACTGACTACCGGCATGACCAAGGTTCTGGTATCTGTGAATTGGATGATATGCATCCAATTCAGATGGTGGAGATGCAGTAATAGAGTCGTGATGGCGATCACGATTCGACCCAGATGACTCAGTTCCATCAGGATTTAGCGGGCAACGAAAATTTTGGTCACCAGTGAGCTCAGGCGAAAGCACAGTATTTGGCCAGCAGTGCTCTGGACGCGGAAACTTGTTTTCAAGGAAAGCGAGATAGCTATAATACCAGACGACGTGCCAGGTCTGATTATTATGGGTGATCGAGATTGTTTTCTTGATGAGACCGTCCTTTTTGAAGCAGTATGATTCATTGAGTGAACCTACAAGCATTCTCTCTTCATCCTTGCTAAGCAGCCTGTGAGCCCCGTCAACAACGATTCCTTCGCCATTCGCAGAATTGTTCTGTTGTGGTAGTCTGTTACCAGGGCTGTTGCGGTCGTACGGAGTGTATCGCTTAGTACGTTTTGCGGCCTTCTTTTTTTCACCAGGTGGAAAGGCTTTATCGAGTTCACGGTAAACCAGAAAATTATTTAGAATTCGGCTCGGACTCCAGTTGACACCGTCGGTCCAGCGCTTAATGCCAGATTCACTTTCAGTGTACACAAAAACATTTCCCGGTTGCACAAGCTCGGTTCTTTCCCGGTCGTGAGGACGGCGAGTAATAGGTTGGAGGAGGCCTTGGAGACAGCGTTGGACAAGGATTAAAGCATCCTTCGTGCTGATAATCTGACATTTCATGGTAGGTCTCATGTCAGACCCGTTGAGTTCAGGATCATTTTGAACTTGCGATGAGTGATCCATTTGGAAATCTCAAATGTGTTGAACGGTATATGAGAAGAAGATTAAATAAGGTGTGGTAAGATTGAGTTTGAGGTGGAGTTGGAGTTGAGAAGGCTGAATTTATGTTAAGTTAAGAAGCCTGAAGGATGAGAACAGGAAGCGCACGGAGGGAGAGGGAAGGAATTAGGGGAGGATCGAATCTTATATGATGGCTCTGCACGTACCTGAAGAGGGTCGACAAAAGGAATGTGGCTCCGACACACTGAGTCCAAAGACCGTCCGAAACCCAGAGTGATACCTGCACGACAAGCTGCTATTCACGTTGATTGTGAGATATTACAAGGAGCAGCCAACCTGATTGATCAATATGCAGGTCTACAGCTGCACTCCGATGTTATTCAGTGGCGCCAATGAGAAAGTAGGTTCCCACGCTGGATTGCGAATAGCTACTGACGGAACGTGCTTGAACCACGGCAAGACTATGGTGGACGAACAATTGAATGGATGCGAGATAAATGAATGTGGGGCAGCCAGACTAGCTGCTGGTGCTGCTGCACGAAAAGTAATGGAGGTGAATGAGAGGCTGACCACAGCCACGGGAACCGAAGAAAAAAAAAAAAAAAAAAGAGCGTCGGTGCGTCCGAGCAGGAATACCGTGTCCGAGGCGAGAATGCCAGAGCAGTTTGCTCGTTGGCTTTGCTTTTTCTGGTTGTGCTTTCCTATTGCCCGATTGTCTATTCACTTTATTTATTCTTTCTTTCTCTATTCTGAATGAGTACTGGGCGGTGTGGTGTGCGGGAGGGAGGAGGGTGCAGTGAGTGCAGTGGGTGCAGTGGATGCAGGCAATGCGAGTGTGAACTTAAAACACAGCTGTTCTGCTGGGGTTGGGGGGGATGTGAAGAGCAGCAGCCGAGGGCAGGCAGGGAGGGCGGAGTGTGGAGGGCGGAGGGCGGAGGCGGGAAGGTGGTGCTGGTGGTGCTGGTGCTGGTGCTGGTGGTGAGGGTGTGGGCGGAGGGGGGGCGCGTAGGGGAGGGGGGGCAGCGGGAGGAGGGCCACTTAGGTAAGACGCTGCTGCGGGTGTGGGTGTGCGGGGCTGCGGGCTGCGGGCTGCGGGCTGCGGGCAGAGGGCGAGCGGTGGGCGGTGGACGGCAGGTGGTGGGCGTCAGGCAGGCAGAGGCACAGTGGGACGCACGCCCGGCGGGAGGTGCGTAGGCTTTTATCATTTAAGTTAAGGGTTCTGCGTTGGGCGGGCGCCGGGCAGCAGGCATGCCCATTCGTGAGGAGGGCGATACGGCCAAGTATCAGACGCACCGCGCGGAGCTAACGGCCCTAGGCGAGCCTGTAGTGGCGAGCTTAAAGGCCCCTAGCCGCGAGGAAGGCCAGCAGCCTCGGGAGGAGGGCAGACCACGGGCGACGGCCGGTGGGCCGATTCAGCGGCCGCGGATGCTGGGCCACTGGCGCTGCCTATCGTCCGCACTCGAGGGCGAGGGCGAGGGCGAGGGCGAGGGCGAGGGCGGGCCATAGCAGCAAGCAAGAGTTAAGAGCTTTTGGACCAGCGTTCTGCAGAAGCCACTCAGAGTCACGGAGGTACGGGCCTGGGCCATTGGGGTGCAGCGCTGCGTTCACGACCAACCCACACACCGTCCCGAGTTTGCTGCTGCCGACATCTTCCTGAATGCGCACTAATTTGGAGCTACGATTCGCTGTGCTTGACAGGCCGATCCGCAGCAATGACTGAGCTACATGGGCATGACCTGTCTTCACTGACGTTTGGTTCCCCAACAGCCTGTCAATGGGTTTACTGACTGAATTCTAGGCACTGAACGGACGGATGGCGACGATATGCATAAGTGCCAGCAAGGCCTCGTCCACATGCCCTACTACCTACAGCCGCTTCGAGCCACTTCATCAGTTCGCTCTCTTGGGTCGCTACTGACACTTGACAGTGACGATTGTAGCGGTGACGATTGAGCTTTCTAAGCGCGGTGCACTAGCACGTTCGCGGAAGACATAGTGACATCTATACCTTCGCTAAACATCCTAGTGCCCAGTGGCCAGAATGAAAGGATTGAGATAAAAAGCTGAAATGCAGCATAGGTATGGGTATAAGTACTTGTAATTGTGAGTGAGGGACCTAATGGTCAAGAATGGGGCAATTCCGAATTTTCGGATCCGCTTTATATATTCACGCATGTATGAAGCAGCCTCGAACCAGACTACCAAGGATCGTTTCGAGGGTTGACTTATGAGACATATTGTAGCCCGCTAGGTAGCTGGTTGGCACGACCCGCTAGCAGTCCGCACTGCCTGGTATTTAGCGTACTCTTCTGTAACGACTATGGCCCGGGTCGGCCGAGCGAGTTTCGACCAATCTATCTGGTTCTACAGCTCGAGCTCGGACTCTGGCAATGGCGAGCTCGCCTTGGAAAGATCTATAGCGGTTGTTAACGACACAACCAAGCTGCCCGGCTCTCATACCCAGTCCCAGATTTGCCCCAATTCATTATCGCCGCCATCTAAGACAGAGAAAGACAAGGAGGGATGCGACTTAAGGGCTGCTAATCCTGCTCCATGGATAAATCATATAGAGATTTTAGTATCATGAAAAGAACTATATAATTGAGCAAAAAGGAAATACTTTCCTGGAAAGTCGTCAACATACTTCTTACCTAGGTAGGTAAATGAGTACTTACATAGTACATGTATACTAATGCCCACTACATGCAGCACTTGGACGGTAGCGCATAGTCACCAACTTCACTGTCTAGAGCTTTGGTGATGTCTTAACATCACCACTGCAAATGCGGGCAATCTGCGTCTCTCCAATGCGAATTCAATTCAACAGTTGGGAACCAGAGCAGAACAATAAGTACTAACACTAGCATCTTAGGCAGAGCAACTCCTGATATTCATATCAATATCATACACAGATCTGAGGTTATCATTGCAACATCTCCAAATTGGAATTGTGTTATTGCTTTCTAGTGCACATACATCCATTATATATACATAGGATACTTCATGGTGTGAGATCCAAGAATATCAAGGTTTGGCATAGCTCTCAATCCACTAACTGTCATTATACCCTACATTCTTGTTAGTTGCAGTTCATGCATTGGTCTATAGTAGATGCATCCGCATCTAATACTGGTGCAGCTGCAGGGCAGGGATAGGCAGACCGCTATGGTTGCCTTGAAATGTACTCCATGAAAACATTGATCCTAGATGAGAAAATAGCTGCTTACGGTCTACGGACTTGGGACCACTGAATGGACTTTCTAGTGCAGTATGCCAATCTTACAATCGGGAGGGACAACGCTACTAGCAGGAAGCTCATTCCGGCACAAGGGCGTTGTGGACCAAAAAGGTGTCGTCATTGTTTCTTATTCATGCCCAGCTAGATACGATGGCAAGTACTATTGCTCTGCTCAACGCACTCAGGAAACCAGAGAGCTTCCATCGTGCTCCAACTTGGATCACTTCTTGACTTGCACACAACTACTTGGGCATGATACCACGCGGCGTGTTGAGTGCATCACACGGCTTTCTCCACACCTCAATGAAGCTGATAGGGCTGGGTTGCTAGCGCACCGTAATGATTAGCTAAGTACTTAGATTGTACTAGTCCATTGGCAGGTGTACGTGAGAATGTCAGTGGGTGGGCCCCAGATTACAGGTATGCACTAGTAGAAGGCCCCATGCCAACGTACGTCTGTCTGCAAGCGCAAGAAACTCTCGACTAATATATCATAGATGATCGAGTCTCCCTTCAATCTTGCGCTGCCAATTGCAATTGCTAAGCTGTGGCCGTTGTATGAGAAGCAGCGTTTGCAGCGTCACAATCGCCATCAATATCAGGCCATGTCTGTGTGATTTTGCGACGAGAAGGATTCTGGACAATGCCTCCCGCACAAAGGCAGATTGCACCTTAGCTCTCCTTCTAGCTCAAACCGCCGAGCTCGAACGGACCCTGCTACTGACCCAGCGCCGCTCAAGGCTGGCCCGCTCGCTATTGTCGCTCGCTCACTTCACAGCGCCCCACCTTCATGCCTTCCACACTCCTCCTTGGGCTGCTTACCTTCTCGCTCTTCCCTGCCCCTGCTGCTGCTGCTACTGCTGCTGCCGCTGGTAAAACGTACGTATTCTCCCCTCTGGCATCCTGCCTCCTCCCCTTGGACCTCCTATTTCTCGTCTCGTAGCCCCTCCAGAGCCGTTGCCCGCACAGGCTCGTTCCCCTCCCTCCTCACCCCCATCCCGCACCCCTCAGCCCTTCAGTCCTCCGTTCCCCTCTGTTCATGGCCACGCAAACACGCAGGCACACCATCTCTTTCAGACCCCCTTTTGTGTAGAATTTTGCAGTTGAAGGTAGCCCGCGTGAGTAGCCGAGATGCGGCATTTGTGTTTCAACACCCACTTTTCATTATCTAGCCTCCCTCCTCACTGAGGACTCTCTACTTTGTGCTTGAAGCGCATTGGCTCTTCGGAATTGATAGCTATGATATGGTGAAATCTCCCAGAATCTTGAAAAGCAAAAGTGACAATATTGATGTATAGTGAATTAATCCTTCACGAAGGAATGTCACGCCTGCCCGCGAAGCTTAAAACTCAATAACTACCATATATTAGTCCTTACCTTACGAGAGGCTTTGGACAACGTGGGCGTTGGTTCTCTACCTGCCGCCGCTAGGACATGACCCAAATGGCTAACGGCTTATTGCTTATTGCGTGATGGCTGATAGTGATCGTGACTCCAAGCAGTTGAATTAAAGAAGCTCCGCTGGATACCAACGGGTGGGAGTCGTCATCGTCGCAATAAGTGGGCCATGGGCACTATTACCGCGGTTGCTAGAGAGGAGAGGGTAATTTGGGCGCCTCCTCCAGCTTGGCCTGGAGGCGTTTCCAAGCTGTCGTATGTTCCACAAGAACCGTTTTTTTTTTTGGCCTTCTATATTCGTCGTGATTACCAAGCGCTGTGGTTCATACTCAAAACAGGGTGCTGCAGCAGGGTAGACCCACACATACGCACTCACCTGCAGCTTGTTATTCGAAAAATAAAAACTGTTTATGCTGTGAGTGTGTACTTTGTGAGCTTGTGTCAGAAAACCTGCTACATCATCGATCTCAAAGGCAACATTGATGATGGTGTGAAGGCAAAAGAACTGCTGATCCAGATTCCCCTTATTAGGCCCAATGAAAAACGACTTCAGCCACTTGGAATGTTTCATAATAGATTGTGTTATCTCTGATTTGGGGACACGTTCACGCTGTTGCATACTCAAGTCCCTTCACAATGATCTAGACATGAGTAGACCCAGAATCAAGTCATAAATATTCTAAACATCAAAAGAAAGATTGATTTTGGAGGCGTCGAGTTCAAAATTTCGTATCGGCTCACAGTAGGCTCAATTCTATATTGAGACATAGTGGCCACTACTAGTACCCCATACTAAAGCGCCAATGTACTGGCCAAAGTGTAGTGGAGTCATTTAATTTTCGCAAGATAGAGGAGAGATAAGGTCCTCTATCATACCTACATATGCATGCACCTGTATCCAACGAGATAAATAACATTGCACCAGTCCAATCGACTGAGGGCATCGTTATTTTCTAGAACATCGATCTCTTGACGGCCGCCAAGGGAGTTGGAGGAGCACTGTAAGACCGAAGGCGTGCATCCTCGAGCAGACGCAGCTGCATTTGTAAGATACGGCATCATACCCATACCCAAAAAGTGTCCTGCTTCCATGAGTGTCTTGGAATACGAAGGGAGAATCTACGTAAGCCTGGGTCTTCCAGCATCATCCAGTTGGATCTCTTCCATTGACACCACGCTCTCTTCAGCTTTTCCGTATCACATAGAGCCTGCAGGCAGCCTTCCGTAAGAGTGACAGGTCAAATCAATTTGCGCGGCGCACGTATGTATGCCATACGACACGACATGAACGGGGGCCGGTACCCTGAGCAAGCAGTTGTATTGTAAAATGACGATGCGATCATCCCATTTCACAGCGAACAGGTTCATCCAGTTTGGCCAATCAGCCGTGATGTCTTCTCACCGCCTCCCTCTGGTGCTTCTATGCAGAAGCTGGCACATGTTCAATAGCAATACATGGTATAATTAACTTGAATATATGCTGCAATGATATCAGCAAAGGGTAATATCAAGGAGGAGTAGCGATAATTCTAGCTCTGTGTGCCATAAGATTGTATGCTGCTATAGCGATTATCCTCTTGAAGGTGAAGCTGCAAAGATGAGAATAATCACTCGTGAGGAACCAGGTTATGTGAGGAAAACTCCAACAAATGGGGCGGAGAAGCGGACTTACTCGAATGATCATTCCGGTCAGTCTCGAACCACTTTCTGGCAACCAAATGGACGGAAACTGGAAGGAGAAAGTAAAGAAAAAAGATAAGAAAAAAACTGGTCACGAGGCCCCGTCCTATACCTTCGCTTGTATTTGTGCCTTAGCCTTCCTAAATTGATAAGCCTTGTACACGATGGGCTTCCGTGAATGAACCAGGGCAGGCGCTAGGTTGATACACTTGCAGTCGCGATATTGGAATCCGGAACGACACAATACCGCAAGCAAACATTAGATGCGAAGAGATAATTTTTACGAACTATATAATGCCACAATATGCCACAAGAAACATCACACAAAAAAGATGTAGCAAGTTTGACTAGGCTATGAACAAACTGTCCAATTAACTGTGCCAAATGGAGATGTGGGGCATTGTTCCAGGCAGGAAGGAGTACGAGCTAAATAACCCAGTAACATATCGACGCGCTGTAAGATAATCTCTTTCCGCGTAAGATACCTACCCACCTACCCTGACAACGGTATTTCTCCCAAGGGCTTACATGTTGGTGATGATGGTGAACACGGTTCACGTTCCTGTGTTGTCGTCTAGTCGTCATGAATCCCTGCCTGCTGATCACCGATCTGGAGCCAGGTATCCCACCCCTGTCACTGCCGCTAGCGGCGAGCTTTGACTAGCATGGACAGGTTGGCAATTTCAAATATCTGCTCTGGTCACGACACTATTTTGTGCTGTGCTCATTACTTTTTCAAGCTCTGGATTAAGAATAGGACAGTTCAGAAATCCTTATTGCCCCAGCACGAGACTTTGGATAGACTCAACCACTCTGCGTACAATAGCGACAACTAGATAAATTTATACTAATTACGCTAGTGCCCAATATTATCCATTGAGATCAATTTATTATATATGCTCGTTAGCAAGTTGTTTTCAGACAAGCTAGGGTTAGAGTATCAGGGTAACCATTTCAATAGTGCTTCAGAATTAGTTTGGCAACCTCATATTTCCTTAGGCAATATTCCATGATAACTTAAGTATGTCACGTACGCGTCAGGCTTGGACTGCGCCTTCCCCCCTTGTTTCAGCCAAGTGCACACGCTTTGCTAATAGAAGTGGTTAGATGCGACAATAAACATAATTACCGTTCTTTTCCAAATTGCGTCAATGTAACTTTTTGCCCCATTCCTTGATGACTGGGGCTCCGCCTTGAACCCGCTTTGGACGCTAACCACACCTTAGGTCTCCCTTATGTAGGCCTAGTTGAGAGCCGTTGGGGTAGCACGCTGGATCACTATCAATGATCCTCAGCTTTTCAGCCCGTCAGCCAGTTGACCTTGAGAATGGGATAGCTTCGAGGAGTGGAGCAACAAGACTGTAATCCTCCGTGATACCAGCCCTGCTACTTCAGGTTAAATGCCTGCGGTGTCCTAATTGACTGGATGGTATACATCATAATGACTACGCATCTCTCGTTTCGATCTACATTTATAGATCAATGCTATTGTTTTGAGTGATGCCCAGCAAGACGAATTCAGTAAGAACTTTCAGAATGCTGCGAACATCTATCCAATGGGCAAGGGTCGGATCGAACGTGTACTCGAGTACAAACAGTACCAATAGGGTCAGACGAGAGGTAAAAACGCCTAATTCTAAAGCACCCCTGAACCCCTTGCTCATCAGGTTTCCTTGTCATCCGGCTCGCTAATTTCTCCTCAGCCCATCGTCACATTGCTTTTTCTGAGCTTCAACGCCCCTGCGTCATGCCTCTCTTTTCTTTCACCCTCATGGAATTGCTTTTTGACACACACGGTTGACTGATGTACCGGCAAGTAATTTCCTTTTCTCTAGCACACTATAAACGTTAGCTTGCATTGAAAGTTATCCTTTTCATTGCGCCGGTTGTGGCGTTTCGACTTTGAAATAAGAATGTTGGAATAGAGGGTGCACTAATATATCAATAAGCAGGGAATCTGAAAGAAAAAGATCTCATTGGCTCAAATTTACCACATACCAGGCTGTAGCGGGACACCTAAGTAATCAATTCGATATCTAGTCACAGCAGTTCAGCTAGGCTTTTGGTGCATAAGTCTCTCGGCATTACATCCCCATCTTGGATTCCTGAGCCGCAATAAATCAACACCAACATCAATTTCTAAAGAGACCAGTTTCACCCACATACATATTTTCATTATTTCCCTTTTTTTGCCCTCTCTTCCGCGTTAATGAAGTCAGTCTGGGAACGAGAGCTTGTGGAATATAGCGGTGGAATAGAATGAGAGCACCCTTTCGCCTTATTCTTATTTTGTTTACTTTTTCCACTCCTTACTTTGCAAGTGCTTAGTTTATGTCACCTATAGTACAACTTTATTGCACCCTCTGCCGGCCTGTCATACCTCGTTACAAACAGTTGTGACAAGAATATTCGGGAGTGAGAGCTTGCTAAGTAAAGAACTATTGTGCAGGTTGGCTCGCTTTTACCTTCCTTTATGGCCCCTTGCGAGAACCACAAACCAACATCATTGAGTTTCTAACGACACAGAGGGATAAGTTTCAATAATCAGATTTATATGTATTGCGCCTTCCATCCACAAGAACACTTATTATTTAGTGTTGTGCTGAAGTTGGAAGTGTTGACGCGTGGACAGGGTAAGTAGATATTTCGATTTCCACTGGCCTTTGAGCCCAATTAGCTTTCTTCTCATTTTTATTTATTCATACTTTCTACATCTTGTCTATTATTCCCTATCGTCCCCACAACCCAATCACAAGTCTCAAGGCACAATTGAAATCATTCGCAGTTTCCGGGCTTTGCCATGAGCTGGAAAATATCATCCACTGACATTCAATACCTTGCCTACTGGTACTATGGTGCTCTGATGCCAGACTCTGTTATTTAGATCTACAATTGCATGTTTCATGAGATTAGTCCGATCATACCCTATCCTAACTTCCTCTACCTTCGTAAACTGTTGAATTCTTGCAGCTCCCAAGTCTTCCTAGCCTTACTCGGCAGTATGTCCTGTATCTCAAAAGTATGTATTAAACCCCCAATCCAGAGCATTCGTTTAAAAGCAGCCACAGCTCGGAGTTGCTAGGAAGACAGGGAGTCAGAGGTTTATCTAGCTACTAGCTACTTAATATATATCTACGGCCGATCAATACTTTGCTGCCTATATTTCTGTATTATGCACTCGGCGAAGGTCTCCTTAGTAAGATACTGTAAGCTCAGAGATACCACAAGTATTTTTCATGCTCACGCAAGGTGACGCCCGCAAGAACTGATATCCCACTGCTGATCTGCTTTACCCTTTCTGATCTGATCATACATATATGACGCACGAACACTTATTTTATACCGCATGGCTCAAATGGATCGATTGACAAGCGGCATACAATCAAAGGCATATCCTTCCAATTTGAACGCTTCCCTAGTTAGTTAACAAATGATCTTCATGTAGCCAAAGAGGTCGAAGCAGACCTCCGAGCTCTCCGCCCGCTTCTTACTGGGCTTGGTACCTTAACCACTCTATATAATTTACAGAAGTATTACATGTGCAGATTCTTGAAGTGATGGATGATCCTCCTTACTCATATTTTATCTACAGCAAGATACATACGCATCCAGACATCTATGTACCGTCATTTTCTCCCCTAACCACCTCCTGGCATCATCCATCTCTAAAAGAAATGCATTGAAGCTTAAATAGCATGTACTCAAGCAACGATAGTCAATACATTTCAGCACAATGACAGTCATCATGAACAAGACCACGGAAAGTGTGAAACAAGAACCTAAAATACATACCGATGCTCATCCAATTCCACTCCCAATTCTAGCCATATCAGGTCAAATCAAAAAATCTAAAACTACAATAAAAAGGACATTGTGGCAACACCATCAGCAGCCACCTCATCGTGCCCGTCAGGCACCCCCCTACGCATCAAGATAGAACCATGGCTTCTTGTCCGCTCGTATCTTCTTGCTAGGCCACTCCATCGGCACCGGGACCCTCCCCTTGAACACGTCCATCGAGACCGCCGTCTGATCCACTTCTTCATTCTCTTCGTCCTCCTGTTGTGCTTCCAATTCCCCGCCTAATGTCCTTCCAGTGCTGGCACCACTGAATCCTGTAAGCACAGCAGCCTGCACGGGTATTAAGACTCCGCATTCCCAATTTCTGACGTTAAGTTTTGGAGATTTTGTTGCTCGGTCCATTACAAGTCGCCCCCTGGTACAAGATGTAAACAACTGAGTTGATGGAAACGAAAACCTGAGCGCAGTGTAGTGAACCAATGGGGGTATGGTGATTAGCCTACCATGCGCTTTCACTCAAATTTGCCGAGCCAACATACGCAAATGCGTCTACTTTGCCATTAGGTGTCACAAGCGGCTTCCTGGGACGTGCGAAGATAAGCTAATTTCCACGTACACGGCCAATTCATCATTAGTGCTCTTATCTTCAAAGAAACAAATCAAGATACTTAACCGAGATCACTTACTTTATTGTGCATAAGTAATCCTGTACGCGTGCTGATGCAATCCCTCATAACCTCCTTCGGAAACGTAGAGGCATCCCACCATTTCGACTGGAAACAGACTGTCCCTCCTGCCTGTGTGTATCCGAGTGATGATTAGTATTTAATTAAACGAGTGGTATGTAGAAAAACAGTGCCAGGCGGATAAAAGCGTTGACAGCATATTCAACTGAGTACAAAATCGGGTTCGGGGCATAAGAGGGGTATAAAAGCAAGGGAGAAGTAGAGCAGGCTTGTATAACAAACATTAAGTTTGCCTCGGCTGTTTTTGACAGTGTCATATGAAGGAAAGAATATCCGGAACCTGTCCCTGATGTATTCCCAAGGTGTTTCGAGAATTACTGGATCTTTTTCGTTATTCTTGGTGGAGGATGACGCATGTCCAATCAAACTTGTAAGCTTGCTTTGGCCTGTTTTCTTCCCCGCCCCTCCCCGTGATTGGAGCTCCTTGAGCCCATTATCACCTTCATATAAGTCTTATTAGCCATACTAGGCCAAAATGCGATTTGGCATGAAACTGGGGCTACACTAACCCATTACTGCTCTGTACATGTTGGTCACAAACTCCCGAGTCAGTGCACCAACTGAAGATGACTTGAGGTTTCAATTAGCATGAAGTTAGCTGGTTATATCAGTGGCTCTCAGGAAAAACCAACCACAAAGTCAACTTCTAATCCTTTGCCAGATTGTAGCCCCAGCTCTCTTACAGCAGTCGCAAAACCAGGATATCCGGTCCTTTTCCAGTTATCTTTCACATTCGAACCGGCAATGCTATGTATAAACGCAAGATGAGAGGTTTTGCTATAATCTACTCGGTGTAGAGCTTCCAAGATGTTGTCAGGAAACCCACTCTTTTGACAGAAGTAAATTAACTCCTTGGCAAAAAAAGTAAATTCCGAAGACTCCACTTGTGGTTCGCTTCTAGGGATCCTTGGAAGGTCAATCAGAAAGACTGTCTAAGATACGTTAGTATTGCGATGTGTAGCAGATGATTCAGGGTAAAAAGTCAAAACGTACATTCTCCATTATACCATTCATTCCACCCCAATCGTATTTAACAAGATTTGCACTAGGTACCACAACACGCAAATACTTTTCGTGAAAAAGTAGCATGAGTTTCGAATGCATGCAGTTTATCGGGTGCTGCATATCTGGGAAAACCAGGGTCACACGTGGAAATGATGAAAACAATTTTCTCCGTTGTTCTTTCTGTAGATAATATTGCTTGTTAACTCTGCAACTCTTCGTTTGTTTGTTATGACATCTCCTTACATACCTCCTGTTCTTCCTTTGCCTGCATTACCAGAATCAAGCTCATTTGACGTATATTAAGTTTGCTGAAGACCCAGTCTAAATCCCACTGAAAGGCACTTAGCACCGCAGTCCTTAGTGTGTCCTGTTCAATCCATTAACATAGGTAAATTAAATGCCCAAGTTTTGAGGAAGTATACAAACCCTCTGCAACACTTCCTCAATTTTGATGTCATCTCCTGTCCTCTTGAAATCCTCGCAGTATGTCTTCTTCACTACTCCATGCGGGTACTGCAGCTCCGATTCATCTTCATCTAGCATCTCGCTACCAAGTCTCACATTTTGCTTCTCCCAAGTCTCAGCCTTCTTGCCTGGCCCCATTTTCACAAGCTCTGGCTCCTCTACTGAGGCTGGCGAGGATGCTGTTGTTGACCTACTTCCATAGAACTGCGATGTTGAGACTGAGCGGGTAAAATTTGATGTTTTTTGAGCTTTAATGGGCCGTACAGGTTCCGCGGTAGCATCCTTACTGAATTGCTGTTGCCCTCTTTCTCGTTTCCTTTTTTGGCGCTCCTCCTCCATCTTTTTCCGATCAGGCCCTAGCGCGTTTAGCAACGGGATTTGAGGGTTTGGAGGTGTCTTTGACGACGGAGAATTGGACTCCAATTTCAGAGGAAGTTTTGTATCGTCCTCCTGGTCGCTGTCCAGAGATATGACCTCTTGTTCCGCATTGCTTTTCTTGAATCTTGTGTTTCTGCTAGGAGCAGAAGCTTTGATAGCCTCTTGAAACCTGTTAGCATCATCCCGGTGTTTGATTCATTGTTCAAGAGCATGTTTCATGCTGGAGCTTTGTGTATACGTTGTCTAGCTCTCTCAAATTGACGTTTCTTACTTATGAAAGCGGCTTCTCCCTCTTTTCCGTCGTTCCACTTCTCAGTTCCCACTTCAGGCATATTTTCTTTCACGCCGGTAAGCTTTGTCCCAACAGTTACTGATATGGCACGTTCCCGATAGTGAAAATCTCGTTTTTTTCTGGGGTTGGTATTGATGGTTTTGCAAGTGTGATAGCTGTTTGCGTTGCAAAGTAACCGTGTGAATGAGGGTGACTGCGTAGCGGGCGGGTGCAACAGGCTTGCGGAGTGCAGGGGCATGGCGTAAACTGCTTTACTAGTATGCATATGTACCCTGCGTTACTAGTACAGTTACTAGTACATAAGCAAGGCAGGATTGAGAGGGCTTATGCATGCCAGTTGCTTAAAAGCTGCATATTGCATAAAAGCGAAACTAGCTTAGCACAGCTACACCGCCTCCAATCATCCTTCTACGGCTACACCAAATGCCAGCAATTTCTAGCACCAGAATGCCCATTATTGTCAGAAGTCTAGGCCTGTAGGCAGCCTGCCGTACTTGAGCTTCTGTGTACTACAGCCTTGTGAAACTTGACTTAATTCGTGGAAATTCCGCGAGAAAACCTCCGGCATTATCGATTAATCAAATCCAGTGCCGAGCAACTCTGTTCGAGACTTTGAAGATCTGCGTGTATCTGAGCCACCTACTACTAGTTTTATCCTACTTGTGCTAAGAGCCTCTTGTAGCTTATGTCCTTAGCCATACTGTGGCAGTGGGGGTGTAAAGAACAGAAGGCGGGTCGTGGATTCAAATCATGGAGATAAATTCATGATGTTCGTTGGATGCTTGGGGCAAACCGTTCGCTAGTCTGGTTGGCAGGATCCGGCTCCGAAGGGTCTAGCTTAGCTTCACACATGTGTATCACATGGTACTGCATGCCCTGAAGATTCCACTCTCCAGAACCGTTTGGATGTGACATGATTTGATAGCATTAGCACAACCGCCACAGAAAAAAGACTCAGTATTTCAATCTGGTTGGCACAACGACATAGTTAAGCCAGATATTCCCTCAGAGATGCAAGGTATATGGCATTCAGAGTCTCGTAAAATTTACATTCCACTGCTTGATACTCATGCCTGTCCTTCTATTGCGGAATGATGCTTATCTAAGTAATACACCAATACAAAGACAATCTCGAACCTACAAGGGAAACATTACGTAGGTATATATTTGATATGCACCGAGCCTGGGGCAGTTGGCATCGACGGCAAATTTAAACACACAGGCAGGGTGTACTACAATTCATCATCTGTCTTGACTACCACCTCAAGTTCGGCCGTGAGTGTACGTTAATAGATTATTCTATTAATCTAGACCAGCAATTGCTGTTTAATTGATCAATCCTACAGTCTATCCGTTTCAAAGTATTTCTATTGAGACCAATGCGTATCTAGAACTTGCGTGGATTGTAACTCTGAATTCCTTCACTGATCTACATCAATTTTCTGGCGACGAGATTCCTCTGCTCTACCCGGCTGGGGCCAGTATCGTTATTTCCGTTGCCACAATCTCAACCTGCGGACACAGATCCGCATAGAAGTTCTCATGGAGGACCACATCTGACAAATATGCTGCAAGAACCAGACTACGTTCCCAGTACAAACTAAGTTTTCTCGCCTAAATAACATCAATAGGAGAGCTTGAACATAATTGATGCACAACTTCACTGCTTGATGCAAAGCTGCCAGTCTTCAAATGTAACAAGTTTACTCTTATAAGAACAACGCTCCGGATGCAGTGGATCGGCACGTCTTGTTGATTATATACGTTAATGCTCCTAGATAACGGTCAATTCCGTGCTCTTTCTTTATTTGAAGAGTTGGTACATCTTAAGGTCTCATATGATATGTTAAACCTACTCGCTACAGATTCGTCTGGTACGACTGGAGCAGAATTAAAGTTGAGGTTGTCTTTGGCTGGGTCGATTCAAATATTCTCGCTTGGTACTGTTCCTGTGCCCAGACTATAATTTTTCGGCCTCTAGACTGGTACTGTGGGAGGGAATCACGACGAAAGTTCTAACGAAGGGGAACAAGAACACACAAAGGTAAAAGAACCAGAGATCGGGACACAAGACGAAGACCGGTTTACTATAACTTAAGAGGACGACGAAATAACTGTAAGACTGAACAAAATAACAACTTAGTTATACTGTGACCATCCACGATGATGATGATGATGATGATGATGATGATGATGATGATAGAAACAAGCGTCCTTCTCTTCTCTCCCTCAATATATACCCGTCCCCTTCTGGTCCCCCCTTTCCTCTCTGGCTTCCTTCTTATTTGCCTAAACAAGTAGCCTCCTCTTCCCTCCCCTTTTGATAGTCTCCTCCCGCCAGCCCCTCAGTACCCACTTCCCTCTTGGGTAGTCTCATCCCCCCCCCCCCCCCCCCCCCAAGGCCATCACCCACCGTTGCATCATCAAGTGCCAAGATTCCCACAGTACCTTTTAAAACGACCTCAAAGTGAAAGTTATCGTTAAATTATATTGGAAGTCCCACATGGAGTTTCCATCTTAATGGACTCTCGTTTCAGCCTTAGCAGACAGTGGATACCACATCAAACTTTGATTACCTCCGCCACCACTTTTGCAGCCTCAAGCTAGTACTGATAGATGTCGTCGCACCTGTTTGCTAATAACTCTTATATTAAGTATAGTCGGTAATGCAGTAGCTGTTCATAAAGGTTGATACTATCATATGGATGGGGAGCCCGGAAGCTATTAACCTTTTCATATTCTTCAAGATATATATTTTTAACATCAAAACACCATTTACAGTTGCTTCAATCTAACATATCCAACTAATTCGCAGCTACATACAGCATAAGCCGATAATCGAATGACCCATTTAATGATTGTTGTATGATATCCTACTGGACGTTAAACTGGTCTCGTTAGAGGATCGTCGTTCGACATCTCCCTGATTGAGAATTCCTACAGTCGGGGTCAGACTAGAGAATTCCATTATCAATCTATGTGGACAGCATTATTTATGTGTATCTAGCTGGCATAGTTTACATCAAAACGGTGCGTATGCGTACCATAGTTGTGTTGGGTATCAAGGTAGAGTAAGCTAATTTATTGAAGTGCTAGTTTGTACTCGAGTACTGTTTAACTGCGTTAATGCCCTGGCACGAGTCGCTATGCAATTCCAGCGGTTCGAGACTGCCATTATTCCAGTGTCTGGCTACAAAAAAAATGACCACTTATTCCCTATCCGGTTCTGGGACTGTCGAGCATAGTCTAATCAGACTAAGCATAATTCAGTCGTAGGCAGAAGTTATATTTACTTGTAATCTGGCCTGAGGTTCTCAACCAACAGGTATCAGAGTCTGGTTGCACCTAGTCTCGTTACCAGACACTGACTAAGCGGAGTTCCAGGAATGGGAGCCGGTTGCACCAACGGGCTGCTCGGGATAGTAGTGGCGCCACTTCGGCTAACCTCTTACAGTTTGGATTTTCTCGCGTGCACTCAACCAGACTACTTAGCGTGCACCTTGCTCCCCAATTCTGCACAGGCATGCCTTGGCTGTGAAACCTTACAAACTCTAAGACCGAGAATCCGTCCCCTAACCCACCGGAACGCACCGAGAATACCCTCTGAGTGCGGCTGCACTAGCAAAAGATGCGCAAGGCCTTATTGCTTTTTTCAGTTTTAGGCTCTATGCAAGTTGTCGTCGAGTACACTGCAACTATCCTAGTGAAAGGGCCATCCCCTATGTATGGCAACAGTCGAGCATTCCTAGCCTCGTAACCAGGAGCGCTCCCATCAACTCGTATTCCCCTTTGTCATTGGAAAAATTACAGGTACCAGCTCCCAACAAAAAAAATAGCTATGGACCTGGTCGCATCTAGCTACAGCTTGGTACTGACGCAGGCCACTGTTTCACCAAGCCTAGATCAAAGACTGCTCTTTTGAAGCCCTGTCGCCTGTCGTTACGATTTACTTTAAGCGATCCAAGTACGTGGAAAAGGCCCATATATTGAAGGAAATCTCACTGTGAGAAGCGGTTGTCGAATACAATAGTGATAGTAGCAGTGCAAGCTTAATATGATTATACAGCATGTTGTCACTATGTTTCAGTCGAGCAAAGCCTGTTTTACCTCTTTGACAGGCAGATAACAAGACTATATTTCATATTGCGAACCGCAGGATCAAAGCATCTCTTGACTTAGTCAGCAGTTAGTACGACTTTACTCTTCACTCTCAAATCATTGGCATGAGACTACTCAAACAAGAGAACTGGTATGTTACTTGGTTATTGCAGTTGGTCGTATTGCGTGGTTCAATCCTCGGCGTAGGCTGCGTGCCTCTGCCGAACGGCAAACCAAAAATTTGGTATTTTAGTTATTAGGAGAAACAACAGTGTCACGAAGATTTGCGTGCTTAGAAGCGATCTTTGGCGCCCCACACAGTTTAAGCAAAATTGTACGATAATAAATGTTATCAAAGTTCCTGGTACAAGGCGGCCTCGCAATAGAGAATATTGTTCTTGCGGGATATGATAGTGTACAGCGTTTGTAGTCTTGTGGGGGCATTCAGCGGGCTACTGGAGACTGGCTGGACTCGAGTAATACAGGTAAGCTGATTTCTGAGATTAAAATTGCAGTCGTTGGCTAGCCTCGCAATCGAGCGTTTTGCTCTGATAGAGTAAAGTTGCTTGGCACTTCTGTTGGCGTAGGCATTGGTGGCAGGCTCATGACACAAACCATCTGCAAGAACTATCACTTGATGCAATTGGCTAACAGATATGAACTGCACGGCGAAGTGGGTCGCATGGGTGTAACGTTATGATTCAATTCAACTAGAATGATCTAGAGGCGCCTGTCAGGCTTGCTGGTTTCATACCCAAATCTTACAGTACTAGTATCGCTTGCTCCGGTAGTCACGGGTCTATTTTACTCGTTCACGCGAGTCGTAGGATATATTTTGCTGGGGGGGCGCAGAAACCGCTGGCAACCCTGCCTCCGGCACTATTCGGGCTCCGTATGATACCAGAGTTGTGATCTGCAGCGGAGACCGGAACTACTTAGAACTAAGGGTGCCAGTTTTTGGGTGGAGGGTGAAAGCTGTGAGCCAAGCTATTGAGGGGGCGGGGGGGGGGACACAGCACCTGATCTCGCTCCCAGCACCAGCGGGCTGTCATCCTCTAGCACTGCAGTCCACGCCAATGATCAGGTATCACCTGCAACCTCGCTAGGGGTGATGTCCCGCGTCAAACGACGCTGGCGACTACGTTTAACAACATGGCGCACAGGACGCGAAACACTTATATACTGAGGATAGGGTTCTCATCGTGGGGCGATAGCGGGTGTTGGTGTGCTGCACACATGTGTAACTATAATGCCAGAGGTATATTGCAGGGCTATTAGGGTGATGTTCGTGAGCGCTCCCTTTGGAGGAAGTGCGGGAATGCGGGGGGGGGGGATGATTGATTGAGGGACAATCCTTGTTGTTGTTGTTGTTGGGGGGGGGGGGGGGGGGAGGGTGAGCGCAGGGACAGAAGGTGGAGAGAGCCGCGCCGCCGATGGGCTTGCGAAAGGCCAAATCGCACGGGGGGGGGGGGACGGCTGACTTGCTTTGCTAAGCTCTGTCAGTGCCTACAAGTAGCGGGTTACTGCGGGCTGCGTGTGGAGGCTATCATATCTATCGTATGGGAGGCTAGCCGGGGCGCTCTGCGGCTGCTGCGCAGTGTGCGTGGTAGCACTAGCACTAAGCTCCATAGCACCGAGGTGCATTAGGCGGCGCACTCCGCCGAGCGCAGCAGACCGCAGCGTCCGGGCCCACAGCCAGACAACCGCACAACCGCACAACCGTCGCCGCCGTCGCCGCCGCCGCTGCTGCTGCTCCTGCGGCTGCCTCACCTCGACGCTTCCCTCCCGCCTGAACGCACGCCCCATCCCCACCCCCATCCACGCCCCCTGCCCTTGCTGCCCTTGCTGCCCTTGCTGCCCGGCGCCTTCCAAGGCCATCGCCACACTCCTCCCCCAATCCCCCATCCCCCCCGAGCCTAGCTGTCTGGCCTTAAGTATCGTCAACGCCCACTTTTAACGTCCCTCCCCTCCCCTCCCCTCCCCTCCCCCTCCCTCCCCCACCCCCCCCCCCCCACCCCTCCCCCCCCCCCGCGCCCACCCACCCTCCCAAATCCATCCCCGTCACCTTGCCCAACTCTGCCGCAACTCTGCCGCAGCTTTGCCGCAACTCTGACCGTTCCGCTCCTTCTCTCTCCTCGCCGGACGTACGCCCGGCCCTCCTCGTCGCTCCAGCCCTCGACACCTACAATATACAATATATTGCATACACTCTGAGCGGCATCGTTCCCTTTCAGCAGGGTCTTCTCTGCCTCAGTTGCAGCAGCTGCCACTGAGAACCCCCTGTTTGCCCGCCCTCAAGCCCGCGTCGCTTCTGGAGCCCGCCATTGTCAGTAACTTCCACGGTACTCCCCCCCCCCTCTCCTTGATAGTAGTGCTTGTCGCACGCCCACTCCCCCCCACCGCTTGTATCCCGCTTGCTCAACTCGCATACAGAACCTAACTTCACATCGCCTCAGTAACCGGGTACCCTGCGCGTCTGTTCCCGGCACTAGCCTGTGTCCCATATTTATTCTTTTTTTTCTTTTTCTTTTTATCTTTTTGAGTTAGTACCTTATCCTGGCTCTGTTCCACTACACTACACGGACCTCCCCAAAATCTCCCACGCACACGCACACGCTTCATCTACACTTGCACTTACGCACACACACGCTGCACACATTCCTGCTTCACAGGAAAAGTTACTTTCCTCTGTCGCATTCCACTTGTCGCATTCCGCTAACCTTGCTCAACTTCGCAGGCCCGTCGAACTTTTTCTCATAACGCATCTATTGGTTTCTCAGGCTCAGGTCAACGTTGAATGTCCAGTATGTACAACTCACATCGCGGGATGGTACCAGCGTCCAACAGCCGCTTGACCGAGCTGTTGGATCAGGTACGTACCGAGTTTGAGACTCAAGCTGCCCGAGCGGGAGAATATGAGCACAAAAGTACGTGTCTGCATCTCTACATAGCCCGATGATCGTGTACGCCGCGGTCTTGGGCGACTTGAATAACCCATATGCTGATCCGATTATAGTCAATCAGCAGATGCAGGAGATGGAGTTGGTTCGGCAAACTGTTTTCCAGCTCGAGAATGCCCATAGTCAAATGAAGCAAAAGTTTGTCTCACCTCAGAAGCTTGCGAACCTCTTATCTTATCCTATTTTTCCTATTCGACAATGCATTACCCTCGCGTTAACAATACTCCAATTGTTCACAGATACGAAGAAGAAATTGCTATATTACGAAGGGAATTGGAGGCACGTGGCGGGAGCGGAAACATCCCGCCACATGGAAATCAAAACGCGGGCCTCGCCCAACCACCCCCACCTGCCATTGGGCTTGGCCCCAGCAACCTTTTTGGAACAATCATGTCCCAGGGAGGTGGTCAAGGTGGACCAGGGCTTGCCCCTCCACAGACGGACTCGCAGCAACAACAACAGCAACAACAACCACAACCTCATCAAATTCCTCCACCCCAAATCGCACAGATTCCACAACAACAAACCCCACAAGGCCCACCCCCACCTCAGCAACCACCTCAACATTACAGCCAACAAGGTGGATTTGGTGGTGTCAATGGAAAGGCGTCTCATCAACAGGGTAAGACCAGGCACATATCTTTGTCATTTTTTCATTCTTTTCTTTTGCTTTCTTTTTTTTTTTTTTTTTTTTTTTTTCTTTTTCTTTTTCTTCTCTTTTTCTCAAGGCATTTGATCGGGTGACTAACCTTGCATTTGCTGCTCGTCTAGGGTACCCGCAGGCACCACCAACTTCCACGTCCCCAGGGCCAAGTAATATTCCCAAAAAAGGAAAACCACAACCCGGTGGAACACCGGTGCAACATCCTCACCAGCCCTATCCGGAACCGAACCGCGGCTCGCCACATGTTGCTCGGCCTAGCCCAGCACCAATCGGCAACGATTTGGCAAACCTTGACCCTGAACGAATTCCTGCTAATCAGAAGAAGGAGGGATCTGATTGGTTTGTTATTTATAATCCAAGGGTTCCTCGCACTCTTGAAGTCGACCTTGTGCATACTCTTGAGCACAACAGTGTTGTTTGCTGTGTCCGATTCAGTGCAGATGGTCGATATGTTGCTACTGGTTGTAACCGCAGTGCCCAAATATTTGACGTGAAAACGGGACAAAAGGTTCAGCATCTTCAGGACGATTCTGTCGAGAGGGAAGGTGATCTCTATATTCGCAGTGTTTGCTTCAGTCCAGATGGAAGGTATCTTGCGACCGGTGCTGAGGATAAGCTTATTCGGGTGAGTATAATTCGATACTCCATGATTATCTGGTTAATTTATTTGTCAGGTCTGGGATATCGCTACCCGAACTATCAAGCATACCTTTGTGGGCCACGAGCAAGATATCTACTCGCTTGATTTTGCCCGTGATGGTAAGCACATTGCGTCCGGCAGCGGTG
The DNA here is from genome assembly GCA_015179045.1 of Kalaharituber pfeilii. Taxonomy (NCBI): domain Eukaryota; kingdom Fungi; phylum Ascomycota; class Pezizomycetes; order Pezizales; family Pezizaceae; genus Kalaharituber; species Kalaharituber pfeilii. The sequence goes on along the minus strand of WHUZ01000006.1, from coordinate 267,139 downwards.
ATAGGACTGTCCGTGTTTGGAATATCGAGACCGCGCAAAATGTTCTCACCCTCAGCATAGAGGACGGAGTCACAACGGTTGCTATTTCCCCTGAAGGTCGCTACGTTGCCGCTGGTAGTTTAGACAAAAGTGTACGCGTATGGGACGCTTCGACCGGGTATCTCGTTGAGCGCCTTGAGGGTGCAGATGGTCATAAGGACAGTGTGTATAGCGTCGCATTTGCTCCCAACGGAAAAGATTTAGTCAGTGGGAGTTTAGACAAGACCATTAAGATGTGGGAACTTTCAGCTGCTAGGGGTCTGATGTCCGGAGCTGGTACTAGCCGAGGGAAATGCGTTAAGACGTTCGAGGGCCATAAGGTTCATCATTCACCAAATTGATATTTACGACCTCAATGATGCTAATACAGCGTGCTCTAGGACTTTGTGCTTAGTGTTGCTCTTACGCCCGATGGCAACTGGGTTCTCAGTGGTTCCAAGGACCGCGGAGTGCAATTCTGGGATCCTCGAACGGCGAACGCACAACTTATGCTCCAGGGGCATAAGAACTCTGGTACGGATTACCTCATTTGCCTCCTTTTTCTCACTTACTCTTCCTTCCAGCTTTCGCATTCTTTACGATCATTCCCATATCCTCTTCCGCAGCACCCCCATAAGAAAGAAAAATAAATAAATAAATTAAAAAATATATATAAAAAAAGAGGGGGAAAGGGATTCTCCCTGCTACGAAATTCTCAGGTTTTCAGTAAATGTGCAGATCCGGGTAACAGATGCTAATGTTCACACTTTCCTGCAGTTATCTCGGTGGCTCCCAGTCCTATGGGAGGATTATTCGCCACAGGAAGTGGGGATATGCGTGCAAGAATCTGGAGGTCAGTACAACATTCTGCATAATTTTCGTGTCTCGATGCACTATTCCGAACTCAAAGATGATCCGTTATCCCCGTGTAAATGCAACATGGGGGTTCGGTGATTTTGTTTGGTGCATTGTTGCTTCCTTGATCAGCGCCCAGCATTACTTTTACTGTCACATTTTCCTACACATGTGCAGCTACATACGAATGCTAACATTGGTGGACAATCTAGTTACGAACCATACATGGGCTAATGTGGACTATTGGTATAGAATTGTCCTATTTGGTATTAGTGATTGCAGGTATCTGGAAGCATTGGAGCGGCAACGTCTTTTTATTTCCCAAGTTCAATTCTATCTATTTTCACTGTCAGTTATTATGTCCGTTCTTATCATGCTCTCACCTTCTCAATTGATTGATTCTGCCCAACCTCTTGTGTTGTCTTTAAGTACCCTGAAGTCTACTTCGTCATCTGGTTGATGGTTCTAAAGTGGACTGAGCTCTACTGGAGCCACTTAAATTAGCCTTTTCTTTATGCTTGGTTTTCTCTCGAGTTTTTATTTCCAATTGCATGGGTATATTATTTGTCAAATGTTCTTTCGGTCTACTTTTTGCTTATAGCGGGACATTGGGGGTTAGAGCAGGGAGAATATGAAAGTGGCTGGGAATTTCTCATGTTGAAGCACTTTGATGTGATTGAGTGATGGTATTGTTGGTGATGCGACTTCGAATATGATACAATAGGTTGATATAACGGCCAAAATGGACGAGATTCAGGAACTATTCAGATTGTAGGGTGGTCACTATATAATAAAGGGCGTTGCAAAAGAGGGGCCAGCGGGAATTGTAAGACTTTGCTCATTTTCTTCACTGGCGCCCACTTGCTTCTTCCGCCTCTGATTCTCTCGACTCGCCTTTAGCTGGCCCTGGATATGAGTGCAGGGTATCTTATAATTTTCTTTTCGTTATCGTGATTTCTTGCCCGTCTCGCGAGGCTATGGAGACCTATTTTCTTGATACACAATTTCTATGCTAATATTTAGTCAGCGACTGCATTGCTGGTTGCCGAACCAAACTAGTCTGGTTAGAGGTAACTTTTCAATGTGAGTGAAGTCAACAGTGATGAATTACTGGAATTAGGCTTGGGGGGGGGGGGGGGCGGGGTTCACGACCAAAGTATGTGTAAACGCCGCCGTGTGTGTATGTGTCAGACGTGACAGTGGTAGGTGCGAGCTGCAGCTCAGATGTTTGGCAACTGATAGATGTCACAATAGTGATAGTGGAGCAGTAACCTTTTTTTGCGATGTGTGGGGAATGAATAATGGAAAAAGACACAGGGAAGAGGAGAGTGGAGGGGAAGAGAAGTGGCGGATTGAAGTAATGATGAATAGGAGAGATAGGGGAGCTCCAGGCTTGGAGATTCCCTATTGCCTTATTTGGGATTCGCCGGATGAGGCATGTCGTTCTACTTGCTTGATTGGGTTATTGTGCTGCCTTTACTTTATGCACCTGTGCAGTGCTTATTTGCTGAGTTGCATGCATGCGTTGATTACTTCCATACATGATTTCTGCTGTAGTGGAGGATCGCACGGGTTACATACATTGACGCTTGCAATAAGTATTTGATGCTAGGCGCCTACAAATCTCAAGGTGGTACGTTATTGAGAAACGGGGATTGGGTCAGATCTTAAACCTGTATGTTACGAAGGGAATGTGAGATGAGTAAGAGCTGATCAATGGCTGATCAATAGTTTATTGTATTCTGCTGTTTTCTTCTAAAATTATTCGGACGAAACTATTTCGAGTCCACTTTCTGTCAGGTGGGAATCATGGCTGCCGAGAGTTCTGGCCTCAAAGTACCTTGTCTAGACACCTAGTTTACTGTATTGAATTGTACTTATTGTACTTACAAATACAGCTTCGTCGTCATGGTAGCTCGCTTCTTTCGTTAAGATGTTATTAAGAATTTTTTTTTCTTTTTTTGGTATTCGTGAGATCCAATTGTAGTAGGAATTCAAAAACTTGGTCGAGTGCCAGGATTACCTTGATATGAAAGATCAGAATCTTATTTTTCTTATTCAACTTGATACATGATGCACGTTCTATCACCTCCACATGTAGATCCTGGGGTAGTGCTAGGGTATAAATTTTTTTTGGTGGTGTGGGGGGGTGGTCAGTCGTGAGCCCGGTGATTATATCACGGGAGGGATACATAGCTAGTATAAGAAACCACTTGAATTGGTTGATCCATGGAATTGATATCGATATCAGCTTCGGTTCCTAGGGGTATTGGTGGCTGTAATATTTGAACCTTCAATCCAACAAAAACTGCCGCATGAGATAAACGTATAAAAATTTAGAACGAAGAACGAAAATTCTCCTTTTTCCCAGAAATTTCCGGGGTCCTCTCAATATTGAGTAGTGACATTCATTGGGTACTTATGACAGTCAGGTACCTACATTGGTTAGGTAAGTCACTATTGACATGGAGCACATGCATAGACTCTGCATAGACTCTACATAGATTCTGCGTGTCAGGTAGAAGATGAAAAATCTGGGGTATAGGCTTTTTTCTTTGTTTAAAGTGGGGAATAGTTTTAATTTAACTGGAAATCTGTGGAGTCAAAAGGAATTTCAGATGAAAGGCCAGGGTACCATGATGAGAGAGGAGAGAGCAAGTGGTTAGCTGTCGTACTACCTAGGCTATTCAGCTGCCAGCAAAGTTTCTTGGCAAGCAGAAAACTACATACCCTGGTGAGTAGGCCAGTACTGTCAACGCCTAGCTGTGGTCTCCCTCTCTATTATGTAGATGGCCATGGGATGAGGCCAATGAGTGATGCCATCCAGGGGAGAGGGGCGGTGGAGTAGTTGAGATCTAGCACCCGCTCAACGGAATTAGTGGAGAGCGGACAATTGGGATTGGAGCGGTCAAGAGGCTACAATTAAGCACTTCTCTGTGCATGCTAACGTGTACGTAACGAGACTATACATGATAATCGTAAATGGCAGTTTGGTAGATCAAAGTCACGGGACTGGGTGTGGGGGAGGAGGGTAAGTGGGGGAAGTTGGATGCGGGTAACTGTGGTGTTGGTGGCCAAAGGGGGGATTAGAAATGATAACAGGTAACTAAGATCTTGTCTTGAGTTGTTCCGCATGCAAGTGGGAGGAGGTTTGATCCGAGAATACAAGAAATTAGCCTTATCACATTCAATTGTAAGCTGAAGCATACAGGTTATGTCACTCATGGTCGGGTAGTATTCCTAGCGCGCGGGGCTATTACACCTATGATGACAACTGCAAGCACTTGGATACTATGAACCTGATCAACTATAGTGAAGTTTGCAGGGCATTAATATGCATTATGATAATTTGACAGCCCGAGCCAAGGACTGAGGGGATCAGGATATCATATACATAGTATATTTTACATTCCTGAAACCTTTGTCACGTACCCTCCAGTACGCTTGTAAAGCACAGAAATACCACCTGTCCAATTGTTGTCTCGGTTAATATTCTCGTGCTAGGCCAATGTACGGTGTATGCATAAGTATATATCATAATCCTTAACCCTCAAGTTTGATTAGATATACCATGTAGGCACGCTCCGCAGCTCAGACTTACATCGTCGACTTATTTATTAGGATCGAGAAAAACAGTGAAGCAAACTTTCGATTTTTTCCACACTTACCGCTAATTATCGGGAGTGGCCCTGTGAGCATAATTTGTCCAAATTGACAAGAGCTCCACAAGCGGCGCTCCCCGTTCGCACTTATACTCAAGTACACCAGAACTCAACTTGCAAATCATAAGTAGTTAGAGAGCGTGCGTGTAACGGTCTTACATTCTGCAATTGCAATTGCAAGTTCGCAGATTGTGATAGTTACTCACTTCCACAGCTGCAGTGAAACGCTTTCTTCAAGCTAGTAGGACGTTGTCTACCATGATCCCGGCAAGTCGTACGTACCGTGGTCTACCAGATCAGCCGGATCTAAGTTGCGCAGCTGAATCTCGTTGAGCCACAGCCTTGCCAGCATCCTATTACTTTCGTGCTGAATTCCGGATTCTTAGAGGCTTCATTTGTTAGCTGCAAGACCAGATAGCTGTAGCCGCTGCCATTGACGCTAACACATGAACATTGATATTCTGAAGTAGATATTATAACGGAGCTGTAATAAATATGGAGAGCATGAGAGTTCTCAGCAAGCAGCTGATAAAGTTTCCGTCATCTTCTAACTAATACTTCCAGATCATGATTTATGCGGAAAATTTGGCTGACGGCGGATTTGTGTCCGCTGATGGTTCCACTTCCTGAAATGGAAGTCAGGGGCACAGTCACAACGAACTAGACTAGAGTAGCCACAATGCTCCAGCTAAACGCTATGTATTTATGTACCACATACTTTATGTGGATATCCCATCTCCATTTCCATACCGCCCTAGTCTGGGTTGAAACACCCTACAGCTAAGTCGTAAAAGTTAGCTGAAAAAAAATCAGTGTTACAAAATGCAGCCCTCATCCCGAACAATGCTAGCATGTTATTATTTTAAGTGTCTATAATACTAGTTTGAATTGAAGTGCTATCTGCCATACTCGCGTCATACCATACCATCATATCAGTGGCCTATAAATACTCTTTTTTTAACAGAGGCAGGCAGGTGGGATTGGCGCTCAAGTAATACCAACATTAGAAGAAACATCTTTGAGTATGGGCGCGTGATTCAGGGACGAATAGACTATGAATGAAAAATGCATACATGCACATATGTATAAGGAAGTATGTGTGGCATTTGTAAATCTGGGGGACATTAGTGCACAATCTGTTTGTCGAGTAAACTAAGATTCCACTAAAAAAGGAGACGTCTACAATACATAGCCCGTCATATACTCCTACAAGATGGGGGTGCGTTTGCAAGTGACATTTGGGAGCGAGGTCCTAGCCAACATCAACCCATCGTGATGTTGGATGTCCTAAAAGTCGTGCAAGCATTTCCGAATGATCGTCCAATTCAGATATGTTACCAGACTCATTCGTGCATTGCATACCTTCCTGGTTGTCGCAGCTTCTTGTGCTATTACATATATATGGTAGCTGCAATGATGAATTCATGAAGATTTTACTGGTAAGGAATTTGCAGCAGTTGTGGTGATCTCGTTGCTAAAGTGATATTATAAGGCGTAACACGTTAAGTACTCTGAGAGGGGAATAATAAAACGCAGTTAACATGTAGGTCTTTGCAGTGCCCTTCCATAGAATCGATTCTAATTTGCCTTCCAACGAATTTCGGGAGCAGTTCAATTTTGACATTTGTAAACCAGCTATGTAACATATTTTCTTTCTATCCTTTGGGGTCACAGCCGCGCAGACCCTTCTCTTAAGTGGTTTTCATCACGGTTCGAGAAAGAATTTACAAATTTAAAATACTTTCCACCCTTCCCCCAATAACAAATCAAAGCAACAACACACACACACACACACAAAAAAAAAAAAAAAAAACGGGAAAGGAGGTGGTGGAGAAGAAAAGAAAAGGAAGAATAAATAAATATCAGAGTTTGATCTTGTCCCATCAGAAACGTTCACTGAAAATCTGGCTGAGCGGTAGCGGTTTCGGCTGGGAAGTCCGCTCAGCTGCATGTCTCGTTACCTCAGGGAGAATATTTGTATGGTGCGGTTGGTCAAGAGTGCAAACTTCACAGACTTGATGACTAAGGGGATAATCTTTCCAAATTTGACCTAGCAGAGGATGGATAACTAGTCTTGTATCCGTACCAGTAGTCTAATGATATATTGGGTATGGCATAGTGAGCTTACTCAGCATATAAATACCATAACTATGTTGATCAATTCCGTATAGAACTATTTTTTTTCATTCCGCTAATACTAATATTGCAATCTTGGGGTGTAAAATTCTCGAGGCTTCCCATACAAAATAATTCTTATTTCAATCCATAGTATCTCAACACCACCTTCATATTTTTCAATTCAGACAACAAAAGATTGTAGAACAGACAAAATAGTACATAACTACGATGCTTTATTTCTAATCAGATGTAGTTTGGTAATGAAATAATAACTTCAAGTTCAAGTCCGTAATTTTGGTCCCTTCTTGACCAACAGCACCATATCCAGTGATCTCCATGCACCTTTACATTGTATGATTTTTCCTTTTTCCCTTTCGACAGAAGATTTTCTTATTTCGATCCTTCGTCTCATATTTCTTTATTTTTATCCTCTCTTGTTCATTTTTTTTCCCGTTTTAACCAATTTAGGATAGTTAAAAAAAACTTTGTATTGAGTCAAGCATCTCACAGCAGCCAGAATAAATCAAGTGCTTTCTTGTACATGTAAGTGCGGCCCGGCGCGGGATAGCAACTCTGAACGATTCCTTCGACGGAACGGCTGAGATGTGTACCCTCTTGTAGCCTCGTTTTAGGAAACATTCGTCTCTAATATTATCAGATGCTTATATTCTGCATAAGCTTGATGACAGAAGGTAATGAACCTGAGGAGCCAGCCACATTGGAAAATCACAGTTAGCCCCACACTGTACCCGCCCCGCACCGACAACGTCTGCTGTTCAAATCGAGTAATGAGTACTCCACGATATTCGTAAACTTTACATCCCTTCTCTATTCCTGGCCACAGGATTGTATATGCAGTCTAAATGGCAAAATACTTTTCTGGCAGAACTGCCAAAGAAGATACATAAATAAAAATACCTCCACTTCAAGGACTGAGCTCAGGTACTTCTCAGACGAATTGGAAATCGTAAGGGCTACTGATGGAACGGGGCTTTGGGATCTTCATTTGATTATTCCCCTACAACGAACCCCCCACCATCCCTTCGTATCTAGCCACCTTATTGTATTCCTCATTACCATCTATATAACCAAGTATTCGCAGTTTAGCTTAAGGCTGGATGAAAATTGGACGGATGATGTATGTCGACGTAAATTAGGGGCACAATGCATTGATGGTGTAAATGCTTTGGATGTACGATGTAGGAGGTGGGTGGGCAGCTGCAGTGCAATATGAAAACTGGGGGTTTGTATGCACACCGTCACCAGTGCTGTGTGGCGACACTGGAAGTGGTACTGGAGTTGACAATAGTTACGACCAGTTTCCTTTTACATCCTACATAGGGGCCTAGTTTGACAATTTCTAGGTACTATAAACAGACTTACCAGCTGTTTTACGAGCAAGCCTCGAGATGCAACAAACATATCATATTACGCGGACTGGAGACAGTTGTCTTAATAAAATGTGAGAAAGGAAGCGAGTATTGGTGAAAGGCTTTATAAGAACAACTGCATCTGTACCTTATGAAATATGGCAAGAAGCAGAGTTAGAGATTCGCACCCCTTAGTTACATACCTTAAATTGAACGTTTTGCGATAACATTGATCAACGCGAATTTCAATTCAAACCTCTTTTCTAATCTTTGCGCTGGAAAAATTTTTCCTGTTTGCAAGTCTTCGAGAGTTGTATACGCAAATTGAGTAGTTGGTTGGTAGGCATTACCATGGATCCGTGAACTTTTATTTCCCCGTCCCACAGTGTACCATGCCCCACTGAAAATCCCCTTCTGCCTGCCCCCGTTAATGTCGCCATAACATTCACCGGAGATGGGGGCGGGGAGTGCCATATCAATGGGCAAGGCATAAGGATAAGAAACTTGGGATTGGGTAATCTCAGCGCACGGGGTGAATATAGAGGTGACTAGGTAGTAAGTAGTACGATCCCCCCCCTCCAAAAGAAGTAGTAAATCATTATCAAAATTTTATTGATGTTGATAGTTCAAATGATGGAGCCAATGTCGAGCACGCTACGTTGGATCGACCAGGTCCACCGGAGCTCTCCGCGCCCCGAAAGCACTCACTCCGCTACAAGAATTGATAGGACTTTGACGGCACAATGAAGCAGCCTTATTAAGCTTTGCTTCACCCCCCATGCACGGAACAGTCTGCTAGCTGTTTGTAAGAATAATGTAACCCCTTTACCATAATAATTTACGCATTGGCATTCACGCATTTCGTTGTAACTAGTCAATGCATACATACGCATGTACAGTTAACTATTATTCTTCCTTTTGCTCTTTCATCCTCGGAAGATGCGTATGCTGTCATTGGCAAGCTTGTAAAGGTGGGGTAGAGAAATAGAAGTAAAATGAAGGTGAAGTAAAAACAAAGGGAAAGCAAAGTAAGTTGGTGATCCGCATGCATGTTCAATGTGGGGTTACCTTAGGGGAGATTTAATTCTTTTCTTTTTTTTTTTTTTTTTTTTTTTTTTTTTTTTTTTTTTTTTTTTTTTTTTTTTTCTTTTTTCTTTTTTTTTTTTTTTATTTTTTTAAAAAGAAAAACCATCTGTGGATCGCCTAAGGCCAATACGGTGGGGGAGGGGTGAGGAGAGGCGAAGTAGTGAGGAATTGGGTCATTACTGCGCGTAGCCTATATTTTTCAACCTATAAAGTATCAAGCGATATCACTAGAGAAGAGTACGATGTAAGTATCCTCAAGCTGGATTACAATAGCTCCATTTGAGAATGGTACAGGAATCTAGGTGGGAATGCCTCCTCTCTGCCCTTGCACATATGTCATCGGTGCTGTCTGAACTGAGACCTCTGTCCGGAGGTAGCCGCGACTGTCTAGGCCAGGGTTAGGTTGGAATTGCAGAACACAATTGATTTAGTGTTGCATCAATTGAAAAGATGAAGTTGTCGGACCTTGTGGGGGCTGAGGTGCCTGGTGGGAATGTTCTCAATAGGAATTAACTTCTTTGTGCTTTTCTCCTCATTTCTTTTTCCCTTTTTCTTTTCTTTTCTTTTCTTTTCTTTTTTTTTTTTCTTTTTTTTTTTTTTTTTTCTTTCGTGCATCATACAAGTGCACCCTGTCATTTTGTGCCCCCAACTACCGCACAGATCTAATAGAAACTATTATACATCGTGGTATATTAGATTAGCACACACTATTTCATCATATTACCTATAGGATGTCACGTAAATAGAGTTAGTATTAGCATATCATAGCATAGATGGTAGCATTGAAGATGTATATATACTTCATTACTTAGGTGAATCAAAAGCCAAGCATTATGCATGCTGTTGTAGCATCACAGATTTACCTTCCTCAAGGATATTCTACATTACCATTATGAGAACCCTGTTGGAGCTGCCAAAGTTGTGATATGAAATTCTTTGGGTATGCAAACAGCACACAGAATGCCAGTTCTACTCCCGTGTAGTTACGTATGAAGCTGATGATGGGTCGGTGTTTGTCGAGGAAATGTGAGCAGGGAACTCCGGACCGATTGCAACTGCTCGTGCCTGTAGCAGGTGAGAAAGACAGCAGTTCAAGTTTCCACCAACATCAGTGGACAAGAAACCGACAACCGGTCAGAAAAGGATTAGAGGATCAATCACTGTGTGCTTGCAACATCCGTCACCATGGGCAGCGAGACTTGCAGGGTTCCCAGCAACCAACAAAAACCTCGTCCAAATACCCCGTTGTTGACAAGGGTGCACCTCAAGGTGGCGAAAGAGGCGAGAGTCACAATTAATGCGGGACCTCGAAGGTATTGTAAAAGCAGAGGAAGTGCGCGGGCTGGGCAGCACATTGATTTGGCAACAGAGGGGGGGTTGCTGGATGGTGGGAGATGAGACCCAAAGGTGCAAGCAGAGGGGGGGCCCGTGTTGCAGATCGCACAAGTTTGTCGCTCGCTCGCTCGATTAATCTTGTTGGATCACGACCCAAAGGCCGGAGCTAAGTAAGCTCCTGTGCGCTCCACGCTGCCATGGCTTCCGCCCGAGAACTGCTAGTCTCCGCGTTTTCCTTGCCAGGGCATCCGAACGTTTATTCACCCTTTTCTTTTTCCTGTTTCCTTTTTTCGGCATGTTGATTGTTCTTGATTGTTCTATGGATATTTTACTTTTGTGGGCGAGCCCGAGATCTATCTGTGTTTTTTTCTTTTTGGCGATTTACGCCGCGATGATAATGCACGCCGCCCTCCTGGTGTAACAGTTGCAGCCGTGCGGTCGCGCCAGGCCAGGTGCCTGCCTAACGCTCCCCAGAGTCCACTCAGTTGCAGCCCATCGTTGTGTGATGGGAAGTCGTCGCGGTACTGCACGGCACTGCATTGTAATCTCGCTTTTGTGCTCTACATCTACAGGGTATGGCGGCACAGCAGCGGGGACAATGCAGCGCTGGCGGAGGGTCTTGGGGGGGGAGGGGTGCTGATGCCACTCGACGAGCTTGCCTGTGGAGACCCTGAGAAACTAGAGTGAGACGCTCGCACTCGCATAGCATTACCTGCCTGGCTTTTGGTGATGATCATTCTGAGTGATAGCCGCTATCCTGCCCTCTGATGGGGTGGCCTCGCGGGCGAACCCAACACCCAACCCCCCGACTCGGCCACGGACGTTCTGAGTGGCAGCGCGGAGCTAGCCCAAGCAAAGCGCGACCAACTTGCCATATTGATCCCCACTCACACGCGAGATTCGAATTCCGACGTGCTAAGGAAGAAACCGCGCCCTCGCAATGGGCGAAAAGAGATAAAGATTTCAGACTAACAGCGAACGGGCTCAACCCGGGCGCGAGGCTCTTAGGACCAGCTGCTCACTGCGCTCACGCTGGCAGCCAACCATGCCGCCCGGGGCGTATCGAGGGGGTCCCTCTCGTCAACCTGCCCCGGTGGGCCAAACTGAAGCTGGGGTGGTGGGGGGGGTGGTGGGGGGGGGGGGGGTGCTTGTCTGTGGGAGGGGGGCTCAGCTCTCTCCGCATCGCTCGACGTAAACGAGCGCCCCCAAACGCCCTATGCCTAATATGCTGTGGACTTGCGCATGGATCTCACGACGCAACGGGCCCTCACCCCCTCCAGCAGCGCTGAGCCCGCATGCCTCCCTCAGCACTGCTTCACCAGCCAGGCCCAGCAATGCGGCAGCCAGCCTGCACAAATTAAAGGCAGCGCGGGTGCCACCTTCGGACATGTAAGCTGTGCTGTTCCTCTGCCCAGCGGGCCCAATCGCGGGGCGCGCTGCAAGGGCGAGCCGGGTGCTGGACGGCCTGCTGCCATTGTTCACTGTCCTGGCCGATTAGAGCGGCGGCCAGCGGCGGGCGAATGGGCGCTGGAGGGTGTCGGCCAGGGCCTTCCGGGGCGGGCGATGCAGCCCCAGCACAGCGCGCGACCGTCGAGTGCTGCTGCTGCTGCTGCTCCTACTCCTGCTGCTGCTGCTGCCGGCGGCGGCGGCGGGTGGGCACGCCCCATCGGCGCCCCCGCAGACATGCTGCCTGCCCCGCCTGGCTCGCGCTCGAGCACTTGGACGCGCCCTCCCGACTATCCTCCGGCCTCCAGCGCATAAATCGAGCTGCCCGTGGGATGCGGATGCAGCTGGCAGGGCGGTCAGCGCAGGGGATCCAGGCTGGTCTGGTCTGGTCTGGTCTGGTCAGGCCAGGCCAGGTCGAGTCTTCCCGACTGCCTGCCTGCCTGCCTGCCTGCCTGCGCTCTTGAGGCTCACGCACCTTCCAGGATGGCAGAGTTGCGCTCTCCAAACCGCTGGGAAAAGCGGGGGCCAGGCGGGAACGCAGCCAGCGCATTGGTGTGTTTCGCCGACGCCTGGCCTGTTTGGCAGCACGCCTGCACATCGCTGTCCTCGCCAGTCAGGCAGTCAGACAGTCAGACAGTCAGACAGTCAGACACTCTCCATTCCGCCCAAGCCTGCCCTCGCCTTGCGAGCAGCCAGCCAGCCAGCCAGCCAGCCAGCCAGCCAGCCCAGCCAGCCAGCCAGGGCGTGCTCTCATCTCCAGGGCGCCGTCTAGGTGCTTGAGACAGTTGCATGTACCAGTCTGCCCATTGCTGGCTGCCCCCACCCCCCCACCCCCACCCCATGCTCCTCGTCAAGCCCATACGAACGCACAATACGCCTGCACATATCACACACTCACACTCACACTCACCAATCGCACCCCCCCCCCGCCCACGCTTCCTCTGCCGAGCACAACTCTAGTTAGACGGTACCAAATGTAAGATGGGCGCTCGTCAGAGAGGAATGCACTCCCTCAACCTCCCCCCTCAATGTACCCACAGGCACACCCAGTTGATAATTTCTCACTGGGCATACATATCCCAAAGTAACCCCCCCCCCCCCAACCCACCACCACCACCACCACCACTTGGGCCCTTTCCTCCCTTAGCTGCGTCTGCCCCCCCTATCCCAGAATATCCTATCCCAGAATACCCTATCCCAGAATACATCATTCCGCCTTTCTCGACCCCAGATTCGCCGACTTGACCGAGAAATGCATGCAAGACTCTAATTTTTTTTTCTTTTCTTTTTTTTCTTTTTTTTTTTCCCCCTTGTTCCTATTTTGCTTTACATTTCTGGCCTTTTCTGGCCTTTCCTGTTTGTGCGTCAGGGATCTCCCCCATGCCGTGGTGAAGTTGTCACCTGGTCTCTTCTATTACTTCCAGGTCCTCCTAAGTGCCGCCATTATTGCCTTGCATATGGGAAGACCGTCTCCGAAGGGGGTGCGGGTGGCAGAGCTGTAGGAACGTCCACCCCCAAAGAACATTTTTATTTCAATCAAAGTGTGGGGAGGGGTTATAAGCCTGGCACCGGCTCTCGAGCACGGGGACGTAATCCGAACCGTGGGTCAAAAAGCTTGACGAGTCCGAAAGTGTGCCGACAACCTGGGTGCAAAAGATCCGCAGCCCCCCTACCTCACTCTTAGGAGCTTGTCTGATAGCGTCACTGATATTATCAACCAAGAGGTTGCAATCAATTATATTCAGCGGCCCTCTCAATTCTGGCAGCTGTTCAAGCTAAATCACAACACTGGGCTCTCTGTCATATCATCCTGACACGGCTGTCTCTTCGATAATGGACGTTCAAGGACTGCTATACAATAACGACCTCTCTTCTGGAAATTCTTCAGGAGCATCCTCACGTGGCATCATGGCTCCTCATCCAGACGTCAATGGGCAGCCCTATGTGCAAGCCCATCAAATCTCTGAATTCGATTCATTCCCAACATCTTATGCCTTCGACGCATCACAGGTCCAGTATCATAGTGTGAGTGGTCTTGGAATCTCTCAACCAGGTTTTCACAGTCATTATCAACCGCCTTCCCACCCTCACCACCCGCATCAGCATCAGCCCCATCATTCAAGCCATCAGCAGCATCAGCATCAGCATCAACATCAGCATCAGCATCAGCATCAGCATCAGCAGCAACAGCAACACCAGCAACAGCAACAACAACAACAACAACAACAACAACAACAACAACAACAACAACAACAACAACAACAACAACAACAACAACAGCAGCAGCAGCAGCAGCAGCAACAGCAACAGCAACAGCAACAGCAACAGCAACAGAAACAGCAACAGAAACAGCAACAGCAACAGCAACAGCAACAGCAACAGCAACAGCAACAGCAGCAGCAACAGCAACAGCAACAGCAACAGCAACAGCAACAACAAGCCCATCATCAACAAGCCCACCAACAGTCTCAGCAACATCCTCATCGCCAAACTCATCCGCAGTCCCACCATGCTCACCAACAGTCCCATAGCCATGCACAGCAACAGCAGCAACAACAACAACAGCCACCGCAGGCATTACCAGCATCTGCTCTTCCTCTCAGAAGGTCAATCCCAGTGGTCCCGACAATATCTAGTAGAGATGTAAGGAATAGTACACCTAGGACACGTCCGGCTCCCATGGCATTACCCTCACGTGAAGCGCATCATTCTCCCGCTCAATCTAGGATGGTATCATATTCGTTTTCACAAACTCAAGAGCCACCACAAACACCTACACCACCACCGCCTCCACCACCACCACCGCCACCACCGCCTCCACCACCACAGACTCATCCTCACGCAGATTCACAACAGTCACCCAAAAGTGCTGTGGAGGTCGAGTTCAAAACGGATGTGGACACATTAATGAAGGCAATCCAAGCTAAGAAGACAGTTCAAGACACGTCCAAACAGAGGTCAAAGAGTCAGCAGATGTCACCACAGATATCACCACTACCATATCGGGGAGCCTTTCAGTCGTACGGAAGCAGTTATCCCCCTGGCGGACAGCCCGTGCCATTTAGTGGAGCACCTCCAACAACAAATATGGGTGTTGACAAGCTGCTTGTAAATGATGACGGTTTTATTAAAGAGGAAAAGAAAGGGCAGAAGGCAAAAAAGAGATATGAATGTGAATTTGAGGGATGTCACAAGAGCTTCTTTCAAAAAACGCACCTTGAAATACACACACGGGCACACAGTGGAGATAAACCTTATGTTCGTTACTCCCGTATTTTCAAGTTATTCCTCTCTTCTGCTATAGTTTTGTTTTCTACGAAGTTTCTCGCGATCTATTATTGACCAAGTCTTCTACAGCTCTGTACTGAACCAGGATGCGGTCAGAGATTCTCACAAATGGGTAATTTGAAGGTAAGTTATTTTTTTTACGAAGCATTTTTTTTTTTTTCTTGTTTGAGTGAATTGGGATGCAATAGTTAATAAAACCTATTGCAATACAGACACATCAGCGCAGACATACTGGTGAAAGGCCCTTTGCTTGCGAACTCTGTGGCAAGAAGTTTGCTCAAAGGGGTAATGTACGAGCCCACAAAATTGTACACCAAGGAGCCAAACCGTTTACCTGCAAACTGGATAGCTGCGGAAAGAAATTTACACAGCTTGGAAATTTGAAGGTATGACTGTTTTATTAATCCCTTGTGATTGACGAATTTGCTGATCCCACAATCAGTCACATCAAAATAAATTTCATTCTGCCTCCCTTAGGGCATTGACGGAGAAGTTCGCAACACGCGATGTAGACAGCATATCGGTGCATGATAGAGAGCTTTTCGACTACTTTGCCGACCTGTACAAGAATTCCAATAAGGGTATCAAAGGACGTGGGAAGGATAGGAAAATTGCAACTACGAAGAAGTCTTACACGGATGACGGTGAGCATGGTGCAAGGGATGATATGATGACCAGCCCAACGAGCTGCGGAAGTGGGAGCCAAGGAGAATCCTATGATTTTCAACACGATATGGATGATGAGAGTAGCGTCGATTCACCGTATCATGACACTTCGCAACAGCACCTACCTCCCCTCAGAGGCCCTGGCCCCAATGGTCTAGTTCTCGGGGGATTCGGCGAAGACACAATGACCATTACGGATATGGCAAAATTCAGACTGGATGGGAAATTCCAGGTTTGAATTCGCGATATATATTACACTATGGAAAATATTCTGCTAAAAATAAGGTGTCGTGGATACACTAGGGTTGGGAATTGCAATGCAGGGTGAAACCTTTGCTTATGTTGATTTTGTTTCTTGTTTTTTCCCCGTCAATATCGGTTGGGTGCATCGCGAATATCTTTTTATTTTTATTTTTATTTTTTTTTTTTTTTTACATTAGTATTATTATTTCCACGTTTTTGTCATTTACATTGGTTGGTTTTGGGAAAGGGGTTCGCGGTGCTAGTGCGGGTATGGTGCTTTGTTTGTCATTTATTCTACTGTTTTGGAGCGTGGGGTTTTCTCCTTATACTGCTGGTTACGAGATTACTTGTATTGGTTTCTTCTTCTCTCTCGTGTTCATTTCCATCTTGATGGCGTCAATCGTAAAAAAAAAATCCTTCTCTATACCACATATGTAGCTACTTTGTTTTCTACAGTAAATTTTTATTTTTATTTTTATTACTTTTTTTTTTTCTCTTGTTTGTTGGCATTAATAGGTACTTTGCGAAGGTTTCAGGGGATATTTGAAAAATGTTGGACACATTTTCTTGCTCTAGTCTTTGGCTATTTAGGCTTTCAGATGTTTGGTTGCCACGTTACTCAACTGGATCATACAGGGCTGCATTCCGCAATTCGCATTTTCACGCATTGCCCTGGAAAAACATTTTATATACCACAATTCTAAGTTTCGAGACTGACGAATTTGTTTTTTATTTGTTTTTATTATTTTTTGAACAAATACCCAACAATATGCCAAGCATCAATCAGCAAAAAGAGTGGATTCCACAGCATTCATGAATTGAGATTGCCTGTTAGCTCACAAATTGTCATTTCTATCATTTACCCCTTGTATCCACGTGAAATTGTCAGATCCTCAAACCAAAGTCCCTAGTCCTAAAGTGAACTAAGCAGGGAGGTACCTTTCTGGTCGTTGGAGCCTGGCACGCAGTCAGGTATGTGCTCAGTGCTATGCACTTATGCGCGTGTCTTGCGTATGCTGGTTGCCATTTCAAAAGTTTCGTATTGTGAAGGATGTCAGGCAAATCAGTCGAATTAGATGGGACGCTCAAGTGGGCAGTGCTGTTTTTTAGCGTCTATTGCAAGTAGAATCGAGTGTTCTCGTAGACGAGGAAGGTAATGCACGTTGAAGGCAGAACTCGTGCGAGATTCGGTCCCAGCCTGAGTGGAACGCAAAGAAGTAAAGAAAGCCGTTGTTAGCATAGTCTTTGATTCGCCGAGAGCGGGTTTCACGCAGGGGTACAAGGCATGATTAAAAAGGGGGCAATCGAAGAATGAAAGCGCGGTAGTAAAAAGAAAAGAGTGAAATGCCATGCTGATGAAACGTGAAATTGGGTATCCCGTTATCCCGATATCCCGATATCCCATTTTCTTTTTTCGGCGAAAGAGTGTGGGGTAATCATCCTCACATTCGAGCCGTACGTTCACAGCCTTGTCCACCTTTTTTTTTTTTTTTTTTTTTTTTTTTTTGTTGACCTATGGCATTATTTTCTTTTGCCACCTCGCAGATCCTTTGCTATGGTGGTACGCATTGCTTGTACCAATTTCCTTTTTCTGGACGTCATCCAAGGAATACTTGCTTCTTCCGAGCTATCTACCCCCATCCATTAACGTTGCCTCGAGTAGCTTTTTGCTTTTTCACCTGTTATTTCTTTTTCCGCAGGCACTTTGCTAGAGGGCATTGAAATCGTTCCTTTGCGCTTGCTGACCAGTTTCTTGGTCGCCGGGATGTCGCGTATCCCAGTCGAGCGGGATGATCTCACCCACACTACTGCTAGATAAGATGACCCCCAATCACCCCACGTAGAGATAGATAAAAAAAACAAGAAAAAACGAATGCCCCCACGAAAAGACATAAGCGACAACTGATAAGCATAAGTAAGATGTGAAATCAAGCCAGGGCGGATGTGAATCTTTAGCACCATCAAGAGGGAAAAAGAACTGCAACTCCCAAATAGTAACAAGGAACAGAGCATGGAAATAAAGTAAATAAAAAATGTCAGGAACCTCACACTCTGTGAAGATTCTCGGCGCTGGAAGGGAATCTAAGGTAAGTATTAGGTGCACTAGATTGGAGCTCCTGGTGGGAAGAACGCGGACTTTGTTTTATAAAGTTTCTAAAAAAACGAAAGTACTAACCCTTTATAAAATCCCCACCAGCCTTCAAGCCTCCATACCTTAGCTACAACGTCCCGTGCACTTGTATACTCCTTTCCGGCATCGTATGTTTGTAGACGGGCTCGGATAACCTGGTATGGGTATGTTGATGCCCCTGCGAGGACCTTGGATAAGATGCTAAGGGTAATGTAATCCCAATTTGATAAATATGTCTGCTGTTGATCTATCCCTTCTAAAAGAACTTCATCAATCTCTTCGCTATCTTGAGATTGCCGAGGGTCAATTTTCTGCCGCTGAAGCTGTTGTAATCGCCACATCTTTAACTTCTCATAGAACATGAAGTGGATTGCGCCATGCGTCACACCAAACAGGGCTGGTACCAGTCCGCGGAAGAATCCTTTTGGACCCTCTGTTTGTAAAAGTGAGGCTAGTCCATGACTGAGCGAGGTGTATGCGTTCGGATGCCCCCGGCCAGTTGAGAGCATGCGGGTCTTGACTACCCATATTGGGTTGGTTAAAAGGGAAGACAAAGTGCCTAATTGTAAACGAAAGTGATTTGGTTGACTGTTAGCACGTTCCTGACCTGAAATAATTCAGAAGTAGGTCGGTCAAGAGAGGAAGGGGGGTCTCCGTAGAAAGAGAGGGTGTTGAAAGGTGAACTATGAAGGGGATTTAACGTCGCATTGCGCGCAACACTGTAAGGTGCAAAAACGTACATACCAGCAGTTCCAGAAGCAAGAAGATAATCTGCAGAGCTAAGCTCTGTCATCGAACTACCACGATACGTAGCGATTAGGGCTTTGAGCTCGCCATACCTCTCTCAAAAGTAATCTTCTTGTCAGTACCAAACAACGTCCTCAGAAGTTTCGAGGCAGAACAATTCTTAACTCATGGGAATTTAGAGTGTGTGACATGCTAAAAGATGGCGGAGAAGATGACCGAACATGGGCACCAAAATCAAACGGCTGATAGTAACACATACCACAGGAAGTAAATCCCCATCCAACTGTGTTGCCCAAAATATTCGGCGTCAATCCACGGTAGATTGCGTATATTTTACTTCTCAAAGCCGACCCAGAGTCGGCCACTGCCTCATTCTGAGCAATGCTTCGAATGAGGGTGAGGGAGTTGCCCAGCTGGGTGGGGGAACCACTGCGGTTAACTGTCATAAAAAGAGGCAAGTGGTTGAAGTTGTCAGTATTAGATCCATTGGGGGTTGGCTGTTGAGGGCGAGCAGGGAGTGCATTGGCCTTATTCCAGTAATTTGGTGAATGAATGCTTGCAGAATGAAATACCTTGAAGACGAGTTTTGATGAGGTCCAGCGGATGCACCACAAGTGTGTTGAGAAAGCCAGCAGTTAAGCCGGCGACAGACTCAACGACCGCACGCGAGCGACGGGACTGTGCGGTACCATGGTTCTGGTGCTGTTGTTTGTGGTCGCTCATGACGTTGAGGAGTGAAATCGGACGGTGGGGTTGGTGTGGGCAAGAGAGCGTGGGCGCAGTCAGGAGTGGGAAGATGAATAAGTAAGGACCCATGGATAGTGACTGCAATTTTTTTCGGTGGCCTCGAACGCATTGAGACGCCGTTTTCTCATGCAGGACTACATACAAGTAATGTAGAGTACTCGCAGATATTCAGGCACAACTGCATTTTCGTTTCTTTTTCCCTGCTTTTGCTCTTCCAGATTCCAGTTTGCCTGAGTTCCAAGCAATATGGGCCCGTCTTTCCTTTTCTTGGTTTTTGCTGATAGCATTTTTCACGTGATGACAACGAGTACTTGGAGAGGCAGCGTAAAATGTTCGAATTTATGGACAGCAAAGATTTAGAAACAAAACTGGTTCACTAGAATCCAATTATGAGCATTACAGTCGTCGGAAAAGATGCTGGACAGCCCAGGTTTCGAGACTGGGACAACCTCTTCCCCAGCTCGGAATTGGACAGCGGCCCTCAATTCTATACCTCTCCGTGACATCTTGTAACCCTAAAGAAAAACAGACAGACCGCTTCACCTAGCTATAGGTCAGCTCAGACAGTAGACGACTCGCCTTGTACCTACTACTTCTCCCACCACAGCCTCTTCGAGAGGCGGACCAGGTCTAAACATGGTCGGCAGAGGAAAAGCTGGCTGAGTTTGGTTGTGAATCGAAACAAGAGGTGCTTTCTTCTTAAAAGAAGGACTCCTGACGGACCAGTCTCTAACTTGGTCGGCGGAAGAAAGTCTAACTTACTTTGGCGGTGAATTTCAAAGCATGAGGTGCTTTATCCCTAAAAAAAGCAACTTGTGGGTTCACGGGGGCATGCGAAGTAAGCATTTATTCATGCTATTATTTATTTCTTTATTTTCCCTCAATGTTCTGAATTGTGCCGTATCATTGTTTTGTTGGCGAGCCATGGCTAACTTGTGTATGGTTTTAGAATCTGTGAGGACAGTCCAGGATTGGAATACGAGTGGTAGGAGGGAACGAACACTTCACAGCCACTCAACACAATGATTCCTCCGCTGGGAGATTGCGAGTAGGAACAAGTAGAGTGAGCGAGTGGGCAAACGCTAAGAAGACTCTACTCTTTGTTACTGGCTATTGTAAGAATAAATCGCGTGGGAGACGCTAGTGTCATCCCTTGCCCTCAGTTCAACGGATTGTGCCTTAGCCCACAATGTACCAGAACCTGCTGCTCATGTCATAGTAGAGCTACACCGGAAGGGTCAAGGGGAAAAGAAGAGTAAAAGTAAAAATAAAAAACGAAGGAAAAACAAAATTGACTACAGCAAGGCACAGTACAGCTGAGATATTCAGCAGTGAGGTGTACCGTTACGTACTTATGTTAGCTTGCCACAAATCCGACTAGTACTGTAGTTGTTTACCCCTAGGCAACAGCACGGCACCGCGGTGGCGCACAGCCCTTCCTGAAGAGTATAGTGAGCGGATCATCTCTTGCTCAAGGGGTTGGCTTAACCGCGATAGTTAGTTACCCTGAATTGAGGATCATTCTCTAATCTTTCCATCGGCGTATTATTTGGTGGATTTAACAGATTTGCGGGTTCTTTTGCGGTAAGAGGCTTGGGCTCATATCGGGGCCTTGCCTCACTTTCGGAAAATGGGGTTTAGCAATTCTTAGGAATCTTGCTCACTCCCTACCTCACTGTATTTCGTGACCTGAATCCCCTACAATTGGAGTGGTGGTGATGCCCGTACTTCAGAAGCTTCTATAGAGCCATGCGATTTCAGTAGACACTCGCACATTTGGATCGTCAATAAAGTCGATTGAGCTAAATCATTCTCAACTTTCAGAATTTCAATCGAGGTTGTGGTGGTAAAGATATAGTAGGTGTGAAATGGGTGGTTTTGAGGTATCTCGCCCGCACTTTGTGAACGAGGTATGCAAGTTGCGCCACAAAAAGTCACAGTTACTACAGCAACAATGAAAAAGATCCCGCAAAAAGATCCCGCACCACTTGCTAAATCGCGCCTCTTCATGCTAAAAAGAAAATAATAACAATAGATAGAGAATGCGAAATCCACTGCAAGGAAATCAAAAAAAAAAAAAATTTCAACAAGCACATTAAAAAGCAAAGCAAAAGGAAAAAAAAAAAAAAAGAAAAAAGAAAAAACCCATCAAGAGTAATGAGTTGATGAATTATCCAATTTGAATTGGATTAGATATTAGATATCCTTAGTCTCAGATCCTTAGGGACCTGACATCGTCTTCGTTAATCACACCTTCTATGCGATATCTCCTTGTAAATGCTTTCAACCACTGTCGCCCCCACCATCCCATCCACGATTTATACTCATTCTGTTGGGAATCATCCATGTTTATGAATGCTTCATCTTCAGCTTCATTATCAACATTGCCTTGTCCATCAGCTATCTTTCTCAATGCGCTTAGTACCAATTCCGCTATTTGCTTCTGTTCAACTTTCGCACTGTCCAGCGTAGCTTCATAAGCCGCCAGCACAGCTGAATATTCTTCATCTTCAGCTTCCCCATTGCCAAATTTGGGCGTGCAGCTTCAATTTGTCGTACACGGTTGTTAACCTTGTTTACGGTAGTTGAAACCATTTCCCATATGTGGTTTTGGCTCAGTGCAGCATAGCCTGCGTCAAAAAGCGCCCATTCGACGACACTGGAAGGAGTTAGGACCGAATAGTTCAGTAGCTTGTCGACGACGTTGGCACCAACACCAGGTTGATCAACCCAGTAGTCCATGACGCTGCGCACAATTTGACGTCGTGCTTCCGGTGATTCTTGACCAATACTCAATAGTTTTTCCTTGCATCGTTCGATGCAACTCAGGACATGTGATAAGCTCTTAGCGCCAAGATAGCAGATACTTGTGATATACATGTCACGAGCATAACTCCCAGGATCACCACGCAGGTTTTGCTCTGTTGCAGTACGGGTAACTGATTCCAGCACTGCATCAATATCCGTATCTGGCTTTTTGTCTTTTAGAAGAGAAAAAACCTCCTTTCCCTCAGTAGAGAACGCAGTATCATCAGAATCGTATTTAAAAAAGGGAATGTCCTTTTCTTTGGCCTCAGGGATAAGAACACTGTAGGCGTCTGGTAATGTGCCTTTAATTCGTGAGGGAAAAGATAATCGTATTTCCTTCTCGACGGCACCGAGAATGAACGCTTTTCTAGGGTGAACCTCGGTTAGTGCAAGATTGGACTCCCTTGAGAGATTGCAAGAGTCAGCAGAGTATTCATATATGCGATTGCTTGTATAATCGCTTAGGCTACTTACCATTCGCCCCACTTCCACGTAAATCCAAAGTTACTCAAGTGATGTGAAAACCAGTCAATAAATCTATTCGTCAGCTCCACGTCCATATTTTCCACATTGCTGTACATGTATCTTATAGCCCTTCCTAATGACGGCGCTACAGCTGCAGCTGCAATTTTACACATCTCAGTGAAAATAGAGTGATAGTATATAAGCTTATGTTTAGGGTTTGGTAACCTTAGCAGTTGTGAAAAAACAGCATCAACGGCAACGTCTTCTGGCTTCCATGTTGATCTTTCACCGGCGACTTCCTTAACTCGATCGTAGGGCGTAGCTCTCTTGATGAATACATCTGCAGCAAAATAGCAGTCAATGTCGACTAAGAAACGGGCCACAGCAATCCGATTAAAATCGAGGATATTTAGAGTATCATCAATGGCATCGCGAAAGAGTGAGCATGCTATATCATTTGTTGATGGGACGGTCTGTAGGTGATGTCAGAGGCAAGAGAGATCAATGAATTGTTAAGGTTTGGCAAAGAAATACCTCAGTAGATTGATGTGTAAAAACTGAGAAGAAGACTTCCGGTACTAACGAGCTCTCGTCGACGTTCTCAAATTGGGCAGGGATGGCTAAATCAGGAAATGTATATTTTCTTGCAGCGTCCAGTTCACTTTTGAAAGCTTCCCAGGGCCGAGGAAGAGCACTTAGTGGCCATTCACGTGCCGCCTCGTTTTCAAGTTGCTGTTGTAAAAGCTTGATAGCCTAGATGAATATTAGATGATAATTTCAAATGGTAACTTCAACCCGTACTTACGGGTTCACCAATAGAGACGTCTCCTTCTCCTGAGAATGGTCGCAATAAATACTGAAGTGAATCAGAAATTTGCGACAGAGCAGCCGTTCTTCCAAGAATCTTCGCGGCCATTTCTCTTTGGCTTTCGTTATCCGCGGAGGATGCAATTATGTATGGAAGGGTGATCATAATTATAGAAGTCAATCCTACTGCAATATTCTGCGCCACTTAGCAAATTTCTTTCAGACGGTCTGGAAGGAACGCTCACCTCATTTCCGGCTAATTTAAGAGCTTCCGCTTTGATGAGCAGCTCGAAAAGAAATTTAAAAACACCATCGTCCGTGTGGAGCCCTTGGCAACATCCTAGAAACCGGAGGACGAGTTTAAGGCTTGTGAAGTTGCCTTCATCAAGATACCTTTGAGCAGACTGGTATGTATCCTTGAGTATCTCTTCTGCTGCTTCAGGTAGGCCGGAATTCGAAACTAAAATCACTACAGCAACAAATGGTATCTTGAATGGCTGTTCAATAATCCTACGAAACAGTTAGCTTTAAATGAGACCGCATGGTTGGCACAGAATACCATACATCTGCTGAATAAGGGTGCGAAAGCCTGTCCGGAGCTCCTCATTCTCATAATTCGAAGTGAACAATTTCGTAATTGTCTTTATAACATCTTCAATGCGAGCTAGTGGCTATTGAGTGTGAGTTAGTTGCCGCAAGTTGCAGAATTCTAAATGGAATAATGTTTACCGATTCTGCGATAGCCAGCAGCTCCCTCTGAAGCCGGGCAAGGAGGGATTCATGGGGCTGGCGTCTGTACTCGCGCTCATCAAAATCATCCTCTGAGCGGACGGCTACAGTCAGTATCTCATATTGTCGCTACTTATGAACTGGCCTATCGTACCTCTATACCTCTTGTTGCGCGATCTAGGTGCACCTCTGCCTCCGCGGTAGTAATCTCCCATTGCGGTAGCTCGTTGCAGAAGGCGAAACTAGGTCAATATTTTGTGTAAATGGCGGTTAGCCAGTTTCTTTTCCAGTGTTGAAGGAGCGTTCGGTTTATGGAGATGCACTGAACAGTAACTGGAGGTGTAAGCAATTCATTGATTCGCATCACGCTCGAGAATCTGGCGTTTTAGCGCGACTGTGCAAATGCGATCTTGGCAGTCCTTGGCGTCATGCTTGAGTGCTGCCAAGGTGGTCATGCCACTGCCGTTGAAATGACTGCTGCTGCATGATGTCAAGTACAACTTCCTCTGAGTATGCATCAGCACGCTGTGTGTCAACTAGTTAGGAAAAAATGTAGGAAAAAAAGAAAAAGAAAAAGAAAAAAATACTGAAAATGAAGAAAAATTGACAAAAATCGGCTCTTTTCAAGGTTACATGCCATACTTCATTTGACTGGCATTCACCCCCACAGCAACCTCTCCCAACGCACACTACTGCTGGCATCAGCGATTACTGCCACCAGAGGGCGCCTCAAATAGTTACTCGATCCTATTGCCCTTTACTACTGAAGGCACCTTTTTTGACGTTACTTCATACCACTTCTTGACAAGTCGCAATGGAGTGGCTTCTTGAAAATCCTCTGGTTGCAGTTTTGTCGGATACAGTTTCATCTATATCAAAACGAAGGGAGGCTCTCGGACTCACAAACCCTGGAACTGTCGAGCAACTCGCACGAGAAGTCCAGAAAGATGTCCTACTCACAAATCATACGTTTTCTGGGATGCGGGCGGATCTCACAAAGTCCTTCAGCGTGTCACCGCTGTTCCAAATCTCTCATTCATTTTCAATGGGGGCCCAGGGCCTACCTCCTTATACCTTAGCTACTCTGTTTGGAAACAGTAATGTATATAATATGTGTTTGAAAAGCTTTTGACGTTGAAAGACTGCTGACCAAGAATTGAGCAGCTGTTCATGCAAGGCAACATTGATAATGATGGGAATCTCAACGGAAGGTTCAACTATCGATGGAATTCGAATCTTGTCTCAAAATTGAGTGCACAAGTAGCTCATAGTCCCGGCCAATCCCTATTGTCAATTGAGAACGACTACACTGGCCAGGATTTTTCCGCCTGTTTAAAAGCTTTGAATCCCTCTTTCCTTGATAGGGGCATAACTGGTATCTTCATAGGAAGTTATCTACAGGCAATAACTCCCAAGCTTTCGCTAGGGCTTGAGATGATGTGGCAAAGACCAAGCGGGGCTATGGGACCTGAAACTGCCATAACATATATGGCCAGATACGCCAGTAAAGATTGGATAATGACAGGACAGCTTCAGGGCCAGGGTGCACTTCAAGCAACATATTGGCGCAAGATTGCCGACAAATTGGATGCGGGTGTCGAATGCCAGCTAGCATTGCTTGGTGGGTCAGGTGGAGCAATGATGGGTGGACCCCCACGGCGGGAGGGTGCAACCTCAGTTGGTGCCAAATACGAATTTCGGGCTTCAACGTTTAGGGCGCAGATAGATAGCACAGGTAGATTGGGATGCGTTTTGGAGAAGAGAGTTGCTCCAGCTGTCACACTGACTTTTGCTGGGGATATGGATCACTTGAAGGTAAATTTCAAATCTATTCCTTGGACCTTTTAGCAATCTGGAGCCTATACACCCCCGCAGCCTGGCAGGATACATTGAATTTTGAGATATCGCCATTTATGCTTTCCGTATGAATGACCTCTAACTATTTATATGTAGAATCAAGCGAAAGTTGGTATGGCAGTATCTATTGAGGCCGGCGGAGAAGAGTTGCTGGAGAATCAGGACGCCACCGCACAGCCTGCAGTGCCTCCACCGTTTTAATCTGACTCAAAAGTCTTCGACTAACTTACTCACCGAATCCGTTGAACTTATCATGACCTTGTCTGAGTATGAATTTAGGCTCAGTGCGCTCTGGGCTTAGGGCTTTCTAGACTTATTTCAGCGATAGCGGAAAGTGACATTTGTCTTCTAATTGAGAGTCTAGAAGCAATGCCAGCAATTTGTGAAGCATTTTTTTCTCGGTTGGGGGAGGGCTATTTAAGCTGTATTTTGTATATATGTTTCTTTTTTTATAGCTTAGGGTTGGGTTTACCTTCACATATAGTACACTGCAAAAGCATTTAAGCGCAAAATTAGATCCCTGTCCAGAGACTGATACCGAGCTCCATATACTGGCGGCCGCGACAATCAACACCGATTATCTCGAAAGTTGTTGTAGGTCATTTACAGTACCATGCACAGACAAGAGTGAAGTTGCTTGTATATTCTGGGCTGTGCTCTGCTTTCATTTCCAGTTACGAGACTAGTTCATTTCATGGATAAGTACAAGTATATGGCGGCAATCAGACTAATAAAGTCACGTGGGATAACAAGTCAACCCTTGCTTCAATATTCTGAAACTTACGGATTCAAAGGCTTTCAGAAATGTTCTACGCAGGCACTAACGTAATAACGGATGTAATCAATGTGACAATAGCTAAACTGCATAAATATTTCATATTGCTGGTTCAGGTGCAATGTCACTGTTACAGTTCAATCGTACCTACCGGTGAGGTAAGGTAATCCTACAAAGTGGTTCGAGACTGAGCCCTAGTCTTGATAACCTTAAATCTAGGACAGCCAATGACCAACTTTTGCCTAGTCTCGTTTTTTTGCTACCTAGCAGCTGAAAAGATCTGCCGAGCACCTAGATTTCCTTGGCCCATCAACGCGTCATCGCCCGAACTTACGTTGGTTTATGATATTGCGGAAGCTATCAGAAACAACTTGCATGACGCATCTTTAAATCCCTCTTGGTTATGAGACTACATGTTCTGGTCGGGCAACAATATCTGAACTACAGCGAATTTTCTGCTATCCAGTCAATGAGAGAGTCACGCGCAATGAACCTCAACACAAAAGAAGGTTATCACTCACAAAGTTGCCACAACAACGACTTGCTCAATCCTCCTGAGGTGGATTTCATACCCCGAGTTAAAGGGGCCATTCACCAGTGGCAAAGCCGAACATAGCGATTGAAGGAGGGCGTGACCGGTCAACGGAGGATTGTGAGCTAGGGGCTCAACGTACATGTTATCATGGAAATTCTTTGAGCCTGGAAGATTGAAACTAGGCGATAAAGATATATGCGCCAAAGCGATCTGGAATATCCAGGTTATTGACTGTAGCATCCATTGTTTGGTTGACCCGCCTATTTGACAACGCCATCAATTGTAATTTATATTGCCACTGGAAAATTGCATCGGAAATCCAAGGCCAACGCCCAGCAGCCTATATTACATCCAGGCTCAGTGCATCAAACCTTTGTTCCAGAACTACTTACTTGTACTTAGGACCTGTTACGTGCGTAGCTCCTTCTTGCCAAGCCAAAATCAGTGAAATTTAGTAGCTATAGCCTCATTCCAAATTTTAGGCCTGACCAAGGTTGGACTGTAGCTTTCCAATTTCCAGTGTCTCATCCCCCCAAAAGGATAATTATCGAGTATGCCACAAAGGTTTAGAGGCTACTTATGAACTTGACATAAGCAAGTATCATACCATCAATTCGTTGAATTTCGTGAAGTTATGGTAGGTATCTTGAATATCCACCATTCATAGTCAGCTCAGTTTGGATATGTATTGTAAGTGATAGCTGCTCGAGCACTGTATTAAGTGCAGAAGTAGTGTATATACTGCACTTTTATTTGTTCAGTAAGCAGACTAGCGTTGTGATTTCTATAGCAGTGAACCATATAGCGGCGTTTTTATATCAGCTATGGATATCCTGTCTTGAACCGATAGGATATATCTATAATGGGTACCTCACATGCAGCTTATTCAAAGTTGTGTAGTCGACCTCTTATTTTGATTTTCTTTTTTTCCCCCTGCAATTGAGCATATTGACGTTGCCCATTTATATTTAGATAACCTACTCATCCTCAAGGACTGTACTTAACCAACATTCTCCTACTTGCTCTCCACATTTCCTGTCGCCATCTGCCTCTTAAGATATTTGAGGGTGTACTCGAGTACAGGTGACTTGACGGACTTGAGTACTTGGCAACTGCTGAGTCTTCTGCTGAGTATACATTGCCTAACTGCTTATGTATGCCAGATTAAAGGCAAGGGACACTAGACATATTCTGATTCGAAACTAGGCGGTTGGTTTGAAGCTAGCCTTTGGCAGTCCTAATAAAGTGCTTAGCAGGGCCACACATTTCAGTGCCACACACCAGTCAATCGGACTACCACACCAGCTTGCGGACTGTATTGCTTAGGAACAGTTGTGTGAAAATGAGATGAACTGCATGCTTGTTACGCAGATCCTCATTTACATCTAAGGCGTCACTCGTTGTCTGCTTTGAAGAATTGAAGTTTCTGGCAGAATAACCGAACCTGGGGCGGCTGTCACAGGCAGCTATGTATTCTATTTCATCTGATGTATAGTACCTACAGATGGATCAGGTAAGATGCTCCTCTCATTTCTCGATTACGGGTTCGTTCTGAGTATGAGTTCTGATGAGCGACTCAGCATACAATGCTCTGATTGGCTATGCAGTTGGGGAGCTCTCTAAAGCTGGACCAGGATAGTGCACTGGGGGAATGGGGTGCCCATGGTTGGAGTTGAGTTGAGCGTGCGGGGCTCTTTGATGCTAGGGCTTGGCAACTCACCCAAGTATGATAATGTCTTGCAGTGTCGTCATGGGTGAGGGCTGACTCTGAGCAAGCAACAGAGAAAACGCATCCTGGACCGCGTGAGATACAAACAGTTGATTTGAAATAGTACTTGAAATTGAGTTCAGGGTGCCGATGAGGGCTGTGGAATAGGTACCAGAGATAAATTGAACCCCGAAGTTTGGATAAGGGGTCAAAATGGTCTAACACCGCACCCCGCCGCTCTTTTGGTACCGAGTATTGTTGGCTAAATTCCAGTTGCAACTAACGAATAATTGGAAAGCCAAACTGCATGGATTCGGCAATCTGCAGCAAGAGGCACCCGATGTCAAGAAGTTTTTGCTGACAGTTTTCATTCGCAACATGACCATGACTGACCATCAAATCCTATGACATGCCTGTTGCTTGTGGGCAAAGCCCTGTTAGGTTAGTCAGGGCATGAGGATTGCTATCATGCATACATATGTACTGGGCTTGATTTGTGACCATATTTTGCTCTTTTCTGGGTGTAGGCTTCATGGATGGGTGTCACGCGGCCACCCTAGCAACAGTGTGATGCTTTTCAGACACAATTCAGGTTCAATCAGCTTGCACCCTTCTTCGTTCCAACACCGCCTTACACATTTTGTCCTGGGCGATTGTGGCGTCTGGCTCTGATCTCATAAATCCTGGCCGAGCGTATTAGCTGAGATCAGACAGGAAACCAGCTCGACCAGCTTCGCCAGCTTCAAGGGGTAACAAAAGCCCAGTTGGAGGCTAGAAAGAAAAAAGAGGAAAAGGAGTTCATGGATGAACAATTCCAGGCATTTTGATCTTCCGGGAAATATCGATGCCTTTAAGAGATCGTCATGCTCTGGGTGAAGCCTACTGCAGTGGGAGGGGTTGCATATGCCATGCCTACCTAGAGTGGGTGTGTGCCCTTGCATGTCTCCATTTTCTGATACGTATCTCGCCTGAGCATTACTTACTACTTATAGACAGGTATACAGAATTCGTGGGGAAAAAGGCGTCTTGCACATAGTTTGCCTGTCCTAAAAAGTGAGGACCGTTGACCGGTGATAGAAAGCAAGACAGGCTCTGGCCGATGCTTGAGTCTTGGAACGAAAAATATATGGCGTACAGGAGACTTACATATGGGGACTTGGGATACGCAGTCATGCGATGTTGTACTCGAGTACTCTACTTGTAGCTTCGAAGACCTTGCTCTCTACCAGACCTTACTCGGTAAAGCGGTCCCACACTAGAAGTCGGGTTGGCTTCGGTGACGACCAAGTCAAAGTGCGAGTGAGGTTCGGGGGAGATGTAGCATCAGGGCCAGAGCAGTTGGGGGGGGGGGGGGGGGGGTGCCTCCCGCAAGTGGACAGTGCCGCTTGGGCGAAGCCTCAAAGGTTTCTTTGAGACGACTAGCGGGGCTGCCTGGGGGGGGGGGTTTGCCACAACCCTTGGCCAAACCTTAAAGCTGCGCTGCTCACTCGCAGTCCAGCGGGGGAGCGAGGCAGCCCAAGGGCAAGCGATCTACACTCCATCATACACGATAGCGAGGGCTGGTGTTGCTGGCCGGCGGGTGCTGTACTGCGCTGTCTGGACAGTCAATCTGCGACGCATTCTTTGCATTTCGTGGTGCGTGCTGCGCGGCGGCGGAGCGTTAGAGCGGCGGCGGGAATAGCACGGCTCTGTCGACATCATTCGCTTCTGGCCCTCGTGCTGCCTACCTAGTAACCATTGCGTCCGTTTACTGTGCAGCGCCCCCTCCTCGCTCGCCCTCGCTCACCCTGCCCCCCTCCCCTTCCCCATCCACGTTCAAAACCGCCCACTAGCCCCCTCCCTCCCACATCCCACAAAAAACAGCCTGCCTCTCGACCAGCAAACGCACGAAGTTGCCTGCGCGAAGATAAACCCCAACGGTGACAGCTCGCTGCTGCTCCTACGTCTGCCACTCCCTCCCACCAACCTTGCGGCCTCTAACGGCTGACTACATACCACATACCACTTGCCGGCTTGTCTGACCGACTGACTGGAATCCCCGACAGCGACCGGCACCGACTCAACAACAAAACACCAGTGGCAAGGTAAGCAATATCCTTCGAGCGGACATCTGGCTCTGCTCCCTCGTACTTCATTTTCTAACCTCACGGCCCGTCGTTGCATTTTCCCCCCACTCCCTAGC
This sequence comes from Kalaharituber pfeilii, assembly GCA_015179045.1. Classification (NCBI taxonomy): domain Eukaryota; kingdom Fungi; phylum Ascomycota; class Pezizomycetes; order Pezizales; family Pezizaceae; genus Kalaharituber; species Kalaharituber pfeilii. The sequence goes on along the minus strand of WHUZ01000006.1, from coordinate 235,561 downwards.
ACAACACAAAACTAGTCCGCCCGCCAGAGGAAACTCTTCGTCCTACAACACCCCCCCCCTCCTTCCTTGCGAGCCACTTCTGTTCCTGCCTGTCAAGAGAGCTGCACAAGCTTAAGTGAAGGGGCCTGTACAATCTACCATCCTCTCTCTGCTCCCTGTCCCGCCAGTACTTCACTAGTTACTCCCCCCCCCCCCCCCCCCCCCCCCCTGCCTGGCCACCCCACCTCGCCCCCCTCACTTTAAACTCATCCAACCACGTCCAACTCCACGCCTCTGTTTCTATATTTCCCCTTTCGCTTCCATCGTCCTCGTTCCGCTCATTTTGTCTCTGCGTGTAACACTCTGTTTCATTGCTTCCCGTTCCCGATTGTTTCACTGGTCTTGGGAGATCTTAATTCTTTCACCGTATGCACCTTCTATTTACTCTAACATCTGAGCTCCTCCAGCGCCACTCACGATCACCACCTTAGACCTTTTTGAATAACGTCATCTCTTTCATTCATCCGTCTCCAACCTAGTCTCATCGTATTATTTGATTTTATCAGGTGCATCGCTATCTCGAACCTGATCCACCGGAAAAGAACTTCAGCGTACCGTGAAGGAAAATATTTTAGCCAAAGTGACGGACGGGTGCATAAGTGTTGGCGATTCCTCGTAGGAATCAGGAGCAAATCTACCCTATAGCTTGTTTCTTTGGAAGAGACTTGTACAGGATCGACATCAGACGGCGACAACTCGCCTCTAAATTCGAAATTTTTCATTGTGCGGTTGTATTTATCAACTCTATTGACTGAGGTTCCTTCGATATGTCACAAAGCAGACCCGCTACCTTCTCATCATCCCTAAGGATGGGAGGTTTGTGCTCTTTCCTTCAGACGCTGAAATAGAGAGTGGCTGATATGTGTGGGAACAGAGATTATACGGGAAAGGGTGCAAGATGGTGCAACGGGGGAATATAGAGACATGGCATATACACAATGCAAGATCGTTGGTAATGGGTCCTTCGGTGTTGTTTTTCAAACGAAGCTATCACCTGGTGGAGAGGATGCCGCCATCAAAAGAGTTCTTCAAGACAAACGGTTCAAGGTATTTGCATCTCGAATACTTGACTCCTAAATGTATGCTGCAATAATCTAATTTTATACAAAAAAGAACCGAGAGTTACAAATTATGAGGATCGTCCGGCATCCCAATATTGTGGAACTCAAAGCATACTATTACTCAAATGGTGAAAGGGTAAGATACTGGAATTCTCTGATATTTGGTAATTAAGCATTTTACTTATGGTCCTATAGAAAGATGAGGTATATCTAAATCTTGTGCTTGAATTCGTACCGGAAACCGTTTATAGGGCTTCGCGGTACTTTAGCAAAATGAAAACAACGATGCCTATATTAGAAGTCAAGCTTTATATCTACCAGCTTTTCCGATCACTAGCCTATATCCACTCTCAAGGAATATGCCACAGAGACATCAAGCCACAGAATTTGTTGTTGGACCCCGCTACTGGAGTGTTAAAGTTATGTGACTTTGGAAGTGCGAAGATATTAGTGGAGAACGAACCAAATGTTTCGTACATTTGCTCTCGCTACTACCGTGCTCCCGAGTTAATCTTTGGTGCCACAAACTACACACCGAAGATTGGTTTGTACCTATCCATCTTTGGGGATTGTTTTTCATTTAACTGACTTATGAAGATGTGTGGTCCACCGGTTGCGTGATGGCGGAACTTATGCTCGGGCAGCCTCTATTCCCAGGCGAGTCTGGGATAGATCAGTTGGTAGAAATCATCAAAGTTCTCGGCACTCCTACACGGGAGCAGATTCGGACGATGAACCCTAATTATATGGAACATAAATTCCCACAAATTAAGCCTCACCCATTCTCAAAGGTCAGTTCACGATCACCTGCCTTCACCAGTCGGTTCACAATTTTTGATCTTTTCTACAGGTATTCCGTAAAGCTAGTCCGGAAGCCATCGATTTGATTTCAAAACTCCTTGAATACACTCCTACACAAAGACTTTCAGCTGTTCAAGCCATGTGCCACCCCTTCTTCGATGAACTTCGCGATCCAAATACAAAGCTTCCAGATTCGAGAAATGTGAACGGGCCTATCAGAGACCTCCCTCCATTGTTCGACTTTTCAAGACATGGTATACACTTTCTTCTTCATCTTTGAATTACTTTTTCTATGAACGAACGCTAATGTTCTGGTTATCAGAACTCTCTGTTGCCCCAGAGTTGAATGAACGGCTGGTTCCGCTTCATGCTCGTTCCGCACTTCTGGCCCGAGGAATAGATCTTGACAATTTCGTCCCAATGACAAAAGAGGAGATGATGGCGAAGTTGGATTAATGAAAATTGTTTCCTTCCATTCTCTCGCTACTCCGGTTTCCCCCCCTTTTTTTTTTTTTTTTTTTTTTTTTTCCATCTTGATATAGCATGATGAATAGTGAACACCGTCCAATACAGATAGGCTCTACGAATCGGCACATGGGGAACTTGGGTGGCTTTGTGATTTCGGTTTCATTATGATGAGGAAGAGTGCACGCGCAGTGAAAGAAAAATGCATGTTTGGCTACGGTTTTCGAGTTGCTCATCCCATGATTTTTATTTTATTTTTTATTTTTTCCCTTTTGAGGAGCTCCGGTTTTGGTAAAATCAAACGATTACCTGGTTTTCGCTCCTTTGTGGAAATCAAAGGTCCTTGAAATCGGCCGGAGTCGAGGACGGGACAGGATATGATTGACAGCCGGCGCTATGGAGCCTTCTAACGGATAAACATTCCCACGGTACAAAAAAGCAATGGTTACAGGATCCCAGATAGCCAAACCAGAGGAAAAGAAAAGGGGCGAGAAGAGATTTCCATGTTACTCTACAAGTCGGTCGGGAAACCGTCAGAGCGTTACGGCGGTGTGTTCCATAGTGGTCGAGACAGCGACAGCATTGAGGTTCTGGGTGGGGGCTGAGGAATAGAGGGGGATAGCGGCACGTTCTCACTTCGACGGTGTTTCCCGATTTCTATTGTTGACGCTTTTTTTTTTTCTATTATATACTTCTTTTCTTACTTTCGTTTCCTTGAGGACGTCTATTTGTGGTTTCGCAAGCGTCAGGGTTGTGTCTTTGTTGTGGGGCGGGGGTGTACATGGCTTGTTTGGGTATCCCAGACTTCAACAATTAATCTTCTCTTGCGTTGCTGAATTCATGATATATATCTCTTGCTCTCTTGATTTTTACTTGACTTACCATTTAAGCACGGGACTTCTTTTCCAGTTGGTTATTATGCCATGATAGGCCTCAGTTGGATGAGGACGAAGTTCGTCACTTCAATCCTTCTTGACGAGACCATCAACTTTTGGAGTCTGTCTATTCCCTTACTACATTCCTTCGTCAATTCATTATTGAAGAGGTTGGTACCAGAGCTTTTCTTATCAAGGAAACATGTTCATGAGTCTCTCTTATCTCACTTTATTCATAAGCTTTGTTTTTTGCTTGCCATTTTACATTATTCTTTTGGTCATTCTCAACTTTTCGTTGATTGACCATGCGGTGATATCGATTTGGCCATTGCTAGTCATTTTGATATTTTCTACTAACAGTTCATCTTTACATTGGTTCATGATCTGATGAGACATGTCAGTGTACATTATTTTGTTGCGAAGGGGCTGAGCTTTCGATCAATAATAAAACTCACATTTGTAAATATAAAATTTTCACTTCCTGCGAGCTCATCTAGTAATTATTAGTGTTCTTATTTTTTATTTTTAGATTTTTTTTAAAAATTTTTATTTTAATTTTTTTTGTAGTTGGCTTTCATTTATGTTACTTCAACATCTACTGATATAAACCGCGACTTGAGACTACAGTACATAGAGTGCTGTCATTCAGATCACAGGGTACTCTGCTGGAACGCTGAGCGCTAACTCGCATATGAGTTGTGCTTGGTGTCAGCTCTCCATTCAATTTTGAGTTAATGACAACGTTTAGAAGTTAACAGCTAGGCCACAGGGACATGTCAATGAATGCTGCACTTGGTTCAGATATTCAATTGCTTAATATACCATGTATCTTTATCCTCACAGCCTGAGTCCCTTTGAATCCATCTTGCTGGGGCGATAGCCCCTTGATGGCCTGCATAACCTCAGGACAACAAAAAGTCTGGACGAGATGGGTGGATGGCATGGCCTTATTCAAAGGCCATCGGAGTCGGGCGGTCTGGATCGGAAAGTGAAAACGTAGCTGCACACTAGCAGACCAGAAGGACAATTCTGAGAGGAAGGAGGCGGAAGGGCGTTTGCTGCAGCTGCGCGGATGGAAGAGATTTACTGAGGGATTTGGGATAGGTTAATCAAGATCCAGGCACAATGGCATGGCTAAGCGTCTTATTCGCTCTCGGTGTTGTGTGCGATGCTCAGTAATGTACTTACATACTAAGTAGAGATGGGGTACATATCTTGACACTGGTGATCACTTGGAGGAATTGAGGAGTCTGGGCACGAGAAACAAGGAATTGAGGGCTCTTTGTCTCTCACATTTATCTTCCTCACTTAACCCTGATGTTGGAAATAGGCTGATAGTTTGCTGCGACACAGTAGAAAACTTGGACCTGAGCAAATCCTAAGTACAGGTCATATACTGACGAGTCAGCCATGGTACCTCCGCCAGGCACTGCTAATTGTGAGATTGAATGGAGCCATCACACAATCCTGTCTTGTGAGTTTACATTTACCTCGTCTTAACACAAAGCCGAAGGAGTGTGGCGATGGGGGTTCAACTGATTCTCGGTAAGCTGAAGTTACCACAGTTTGGGAAGATACGTCTATACATTAAAGCTGGACAGAGCTGCAAGCTCACGCCAGCAAGGAAACGGGTTGCCGTTCTGTGGCTCCGGGACCAGCCGCACATTCTGGTAAGTTTGGGTACCTGGATTCTGAATTGTAAGTTGGCCACTCGATCACATAGCCTATTAAGTATAGATAGCTGTTGCTCCCAAACTACTAGTAATTGAGTAATTTGCGTAAGATTCCTTTCTCTCTCTCTCTGATCTTGGATGCACACCTGCTGCTTTGCACCGAGTGGGGCTTGATCACTCGTCTGATTGCTACAGCTATCTGCACTTGTTGGGATGGGACTAGGTAATATCATGATCATCCACTAGCTCTATATAGGGCATATCATACTAGTCTGGTTGTTGTATGACCGAAAGTGAGCTACTTAATGCTAATACTAGTACCTGTGCTGGTGCTGGTGCCAAGACTGTTGTAGTCGACCCCGCCAGCTAACATAGGCCGTACAAGAGTTCTAGAACTCACATAGACCTGCACACTCATACCCGGCTGACTACCTATTCGGCACTATACATCCCTGCGGCGCAATACACAATATATCCGGTCCCATACTCAGGAGTTTGAGAGTTCACTGATATTGCTTTGGCTATATCGATAACAATCAGTCGCTTGAAGATTATGCGGGAGGGTGGCAAAAAAAATTGCAGGCTCGGGATTAGATAGGATGACATGATGAATGCCGTGACGGTGGGGTAGATAGAACAGTTAATTTGCAGTGGAAGCGGAGGTCGAAGGTACGGTAGGGGAGTCGATGGGAGAGGCTGTGGAGACGTGTATCAGACAGGCTGTCGGTGGGGTTGTCAGTGGCGCGGTAATAGTTGCATCAGGTACAAGAGGACGAGTGTTGTCTACTATCTGGACTGACTTATGGCTTGGTGGGGTGGTTTGTCTGTAGTCACCGGTGGTGGGGATTACAAGAGGCCCATGGAGAGGCATAAGATTGAGGCCCCGGTTCGATTCTAATGTCGAGCTTAGGAAGAAGGTTGTCCAGCGTTTTTCTAAAATGGACTGTATTGCACCGACTCCATATGATTAAATTCTAGGGCAACCTGTTTTTAATTTATACTGCGGGTAAAATCTAGCTTTTCAAGTTGTCTCCAAGCCGTCCCGAGTTACTTAGTTGTTAAATCGATAGGAAAACAAAATAGTAGATTTTGAAAAGGCGAAGAGAAGGAATGAAGGTCGAAATATGGATGTGATGGTACCTAAACCTTCTCGTAGAACTTTGCCCTGCCGATCAGCTGCAATCAGCAGGGCGAATAGCAGACAACTAGAAACCTGCTAGCCTCCATGTAGCGTCGATACGAATAGATAATCTCCATGCTGCAGGACATATTCATCCTCCGCCACTAACTCCCAGTCTGCGTCGTTGATGAGGGCCACAACACCGGGGCGACTGATCTGGGTATGAGCTGTCAATAATTCTGTAACTTATAAAGAAGGGGCATGGGAAGGAAAGTGAGGGAAATATGGGATGTGTCAGAATAAAAGAGCGAAGCAGAACAAGAGGAATCAGATCTCACATAGTTTCATCCAACACAAATAAGTTCTTAGTAGTATCTGTAATAAGCTGACCATAAAGGTATTTGAGTGAATATTTCACATTAGTAGGCTTGTTTGAATCAGGCATCTCTGACGGAAGTATAATCGCATGAGAGGTCTTATTGGAGAACATGGGCTCCAGGCCACCGCTACATGTGAAAGCCAAGTGCAAAATTAGTTAGCTGAGAACGCTTCTGCGCTGCTTGATCTATTTGTTCCTAGCCAATAAGGCACGTACGAGAAATTGATGGTGATTGGAATATCGATATCGTTAGTTGGAGATGCTGTGCTCAGACTTGGAGACAGCGGCTATTATGGTGATTTAGCTGAGAATTATTAAGTAGTGAGCAGGAGGCTCAAAATCAAATTTGACCGTTGGTGCTTCCCTACCCATGCTGACTGAAGTATTTACTACACCTGAAACACCAGCTGAGACTACAGCGGCAAAGCTAATAAGATATCATCTAATACAGAATCCAAGCTTGACAAATTTGGATGCCCGGCCATTGACAAACTGGGAGCAAGCGTTCGAAAATCACTCGATTCCACAAGTTCGGACACTGCATTGTCAGTTACAAAATGATCTTAAATAGATAGAAACTGTGGGCCGAGGTGGATTAGGCTGCTTTTGAGAGCCTTTGCCAGTCTCAGACAGTTGTTAATTTTATTATGTGACCAGGACAAGTTATCATGACTTACTCCGGACAGCGGAGAAGATTGAGATGGATGCATCTGACCAAACAGTGGAAAGTAATCTTGCATTGGCATCGCATAATTACAATTACAGGTTAATGGAAAAGAAGTAACGAAATATTAAGATGTCTCATGAGAAGGTTATAGAGGTCTTTGAATGCTGAACTGACTAGAGGAGGCGATACAAACCGAGACGAAACAAACCAGATCAAGAAAGGAACATGCTTGCGGCACAAATTAGAGTTCTCCAGGGATCGGACGCCTTCCATAGGAATTCCCCCTGCTTGCTTGCTGCAAGGATATTAGTGGTCTTAAGGTTGGTGTAAAAGTCATTACAGGAAAAGGTTTTTCTGGAACTGGTATTTGCTGCGTGGAGAACGTTACACTGATGGTATGTGTTAGGCGTCGGTGCATATCCCATGGTAGGATCTTTTCGAGCTCAGTTGACTGCCCTTCATGCCATCCTACTAAGGTATATTGACAATTGACTATCAACTTCGAGTGGCAAGCATTGCTACGAAGACGTTAATTGAGAGCATGTGTACACTGACTCTAGTCGAACTTCTTCACCCGTGGACCTTTTACAGTGTTTCAGAGTGTTCGCTCAAATGCTATCTCTTCTACTCTGAAGGTGCTCTCAATTCCAAATCAATACTTGATGCTTTCAGGCTATTCAGCAGCACAGTACATTACAGGGCGCAGAAGCAAGATTCCCTAAGAAAATTTCAGAAGTTCTGCATTGGTTGCAATCTAAGTCGTGATTCAAGAACTTTTGATATGAACGCCATTCCAAGTTTGCATCTGGATGCGAACGAGAGATGGTTACTGGAACATGTCTGTGGATTCAATGCTCAGAACTGGGAGTTCCGAGGTTAATCAATTCCCAGAGTTTCGAATTCGTTAAAAGTATAAGCAAGATGAAAGTCAAAGATGAATTTGATGCCGACAATGAATTTGTGCTCGGATCGGCTGCTCTGTAAGATGGTACTGAGGATTCGGAGCAACTAGAAAAAATTCTTGAAGCAAAGTGTGCAAAACGCTTATAACGATTTGGAGAGACATTAGAAAGCTTAGCGCAGGAGTGTGAAGCAGAATTGCATAGGACCCTCAGAGGTAATGAAAGGCTCCAGCTCGAAAAGCATACGCTCGGTCAACGGCATGTTTTAGAGACTGTAAAATCCATTTTCCTCTTTCGCAGCATTCAACATCTCCGCCAATTCCCACCCAACACACCATCTGGAAATATCATCTCAGTTGGGTGGTTCTCAAAGACACTGATCACTTGACTTCACAACGTTAATTCCAGGGGCCTTAGCTCAGAAGCTCTCCCTTTATTCCAGCGGAGCCTTCACAGGGGAAACTTAAAGAGGTCCATCTATTCCATTGTGAGAAGGCAGTCCACATTCTTTATCAACTCAACCATCACCTGACGTCTTTAAATTTCTGCACTAGCTGGTTACCGTAATGTCAAAAGTGGAGAATGATATCTGAACACCAGCAGGATAGTAAAGAAAGAGCTTTGGGAGCTTCTGAGAAAGGAGGTTGATAATTGAGAAGTCAAGAAAAGGGAAGAGGATGAAGGGAGTCAACAGGAACCAGGTAGGATCAAATCTGATCTTTCCAAAATCACACAAAGCGAAAGTGAAGCATGTGGCGGAGTTGCTGCGGACCAAGATAAAGGCATAGGTTTGAAGAGACGCGGACCTGCCTCCGCAGACGCCACAGTGCCTCTACCCCTTGTAACAGTCTCATAGGCCATAAAGCTTGTTTACGATCATATCTAGTGACATATGCAATACTGGAATACCAGTGAGTTCTAGCAGTAATGAAGACGATAGACTCGTTATTCCTAAGGTATTGTTTTCCACTGTGCTCTAACTACTCCCTACTGTACTACAGAAGTGCATGCGTATGTAAAACATCTCACAGCAAAACACTAACTCATCAATTCCGAACGTAGAATTATTTCAATGTCCTCAACGGTAACGAATACGAGAAGGTCCAATCCAGTGCAGGAGAGTATTGGAAGAGGACTTCTCTGCGGTACAACAAAACTTGACCATAGGATATTATGATATGCAATTTACCCAAAGCATTCATATGCGTTGGTTCAAGTGTACTTCGTGCCACATTTCCCATCATGTGACCAGTCAAACTTCCCGTTCTTTATAAGTATCACGTGATAACATGTTACCTTTCCTTTTCCTGCCGTCGTGAGTTCAAGCTTCCCCAAGTTCCCGCCCAATCCAAAACTGCAGAGGCTGCAACGCTCAACATCCCTCATTTGGTGTTCACTGGGTAACGAACTAGATCAATTTGAGCTGCAACAAGTACTAACTTATTTCTCCATTCTCTGTCCAGCAAAGAGCATCTAGGCTCCTTTTCAAGCTTTCCCCACCAATCTCAAATCGTGTTATACTTGTCTCTTTATAATCCTAAGCCAAATGCCGTCACCATCCCGCCAGCCTGACGGAGGCTTTAGCAACAAGGACCTGCACGGTGGTAGCGCAGAGGAAGCATCGAGGCATGCTGCGTGGGGAGGACTAGTAGGAGCCATGAGGGTAAGTAAAACATATTGAAAGACCTTGGTTCCGGCCCGCTTGCGCCCCTGATATGTTGTCTTGCCTACTTCTGTTGGATGTAGGTGGGTTTTTTTCTTGATTTTATTTCAAAGCACACTCTCTGTCAAACTTGTTCACCCCCCCCCACTTGTACCCCAAGGTTCGTATGTTTTATTACCCAATTCAGACACACACGTTCCACTCCGCCCCACCAACCCAATCCCCATCCGCATCCCATTCTTCAAAAAAAAATAAAAATAAAAATAAAAAAAAAGTTCAATCCTATTGATTTCTCAAAAAAACGAAATCCACAAACCAAATATTTTTTTTCTTTTTTTTTAATACCGATAAAACTTGGCTGTTTTCTGTTTACTTTAAAATGTGTTTGTTTCACAGTGGAGTCTATACACCACCATTGGCTGCATCGGGGCATACTTCTTCAGCCCCGTTTTCCGAGGACTGACTCTCCAGGTATGTATAAATTCTTGTTTCTCAATATCGCCATTCCATATACGTTCACATGGCCAATGGTATTTCTATCAGCCCCCTCCGGATAAATCGCCCCTCTCTATCACACCATCTTGATCTGCCCCACTTGCCTTCGCTTTTTTTTTAAATCAGTTTTTATTATTTATTATTAGTTTCTATTCTCAGCCGCAGCTGTCATGTCCTACCATGTCAACAAATGCCTGCAGGGCTTGTCCCACCTCACATACCCAGTGTAGAGCACATATCAACCTTCGTACAACTCCAGACCAGAACCTCAAACTAACACCATACTCTACCTGCTCTCACCACAGTTCAAAGTTTACCTCTTCATGTGCCCCGTTGTAGTCGGATCTATGGTAGAAGCCGACAATAGGCTGCGAGAGTACGAGCGACGAGTACGGATGGAGCGAAGGGCAATGGCGCTCGCTGCGGAGATGGACCCACTGCATGTGAAGAATGGGTTCGATGATGGAACAGAGGGTGGAGAATCTAGAAAATAGGCCGAGGCATGTTTTAGGATAGACAAAGCTTGGGGGAAAGTTAATTCACTTTGAACTGCGTAAAGCGGCGTGTCGCCTGGCTTAGGCACTATCTTAATAGGATTCATATCATTTATTGATGATTCAACAAGTGGAATCAAACCCGACTAATAGAATGATGTACGGAGCGCGGGAAACTATTATTATTCTACCTGACTAGTTATTATTGTGATAATGAAATACAACTATAAGAGGAAATACAAAAAGCCGAGATATGACACGCTACGCTAATGAGCGAAACGTAAAAGCGAACTTGAACACAACCTTAACAGAAGAAAATTAGCAAGAGTAAAACTTTCAAACTCCCAAACTACTACCCTTGATATTTTTTTTAAAAAAAAAAAAAAAAAAAAGGAAACTATATACATATTTGGGTCAACAAGAAGGGGTAAATAATGAATTACAATAGTTCTTTTTTTTTTTTTTTGTTAAACAGAAGGCAAGTTCCTTTGTTCTGTCTGCACTGCACACTCTCTTGTCTTCTCTTCTGCTCTTTTTGTTTATATTCCTCTAGTAAAAGTCAACTTATCGTCATGTCGTCACGAAAATTATCAATTAACATTAATAGTCATCAGTCCTTCAATGCGCCAAGAGGCTTAGTAGAGAAGTAAAAGGAATAGAAGAGAATTCTGATGAAAAAGGAAGAGAACGGGTAAAGTGGAAAAAAATGGAGGCCCAAAAAATATGTTACATCAAGAAACGAAGGTGGCAGAGCAACGATAAACCGTCCCCGCTGGTTGATTTGGTGACGGAAAATTAGACTTCCAGTTTGGTAGTATCATCATCCCGCTTGTTTACGGCCACGTAACCGTTCTTTCTGTACATGCCCAAGAAGGTCGGTGAGCTAAGAGTGATGTGGGATTTTCGTGCAAGAGTGAACCCGACGATATAGAGGAGTGCTGCCAGCGCAACGCCGGTAACCGTCAGGAAAATCCAGTGCTGTCCCATCTATTGCCGCGAAGTGAGATTAGGATATAATTTATCAATATAATAGGGCATCTACTGACCCAGAATATTGTCTTGGCATCATCACTGTGCCATGATGATCCCTTGTGATAAGAGAAAAAACTCCATGGTTTTTTAATGTATCTGCAGGCAAAAGGAGGGAAATTGTTAGTTCATGTTATAGAAGAAAACAAATCACGGAAACGTACTCGTCTGGCATCAAAACGCGAACCCTTCCTTCCTCAGTTGTTCCCCACCGAATGTACTCCTTCCAAATGACGCTCAGAAAGAGAGGTCCTGTGGAGTACATGACGGTGATATAAGGTACTCTCCAATTGCGGTTGTAGCCTTGTAGGCTCTCAATGACTTGGAGGAAGAATGGGTGTTGAGGGACAGATCCCATAGCATCATTCGAGATACCCGTTGGGGTAGTCTTCCTAACCCATGCAGGGTAAGCAAGCAGAGGATCAAGGCGACGGTTACATCCCTATTAATAGCATAATGTTAGCAAAATAAACAATCGCATCATTAATAAGTGACTTACATCGTCCATATCCACGTAGATACCGCCAAAGTGTGCGAGGACAAAGTAACGTATAGCGTCTGCACGCATAATTGGATATGGATAGCTGTCGAAAGTCTCGAGGAACCATGGGTATTCCGTTGCAATGAATTCTCTGGATTTTTCGTCCGTCCACAACTACAACTCCCTCCCCCCACCGCCTATCAGCTTCCATGTAACTTTTAACGTCAATTTCCAACGGGATTTTTGTTGGTATGCTGCCGCGTTTTCATTCAAATCCCGCTCCTCCTCCACCGCCCACATCAGCGTACCTTATACTCATAATCCGTGTGCAGATTCACACAACTCTGCTGAGCTTCGTGCCATTTTTCTGGAATTGTTTCGTTGCGCCAAGTCTGGTGGATGATCTTCGGTATCAGTTGTGGCCTTTGTTCTATCAGTTCCGAATTAGGCGCGGGAATGTCATAGGATCGAATCGCATCCCCCGTGCAGTCCTCGAAGAGAAGTGTAATGAGAGTGAAAACACTGTTGAGCAGGAACCCGAGCAGTACTAGATTAAAAACTAGGAATATTATCATTCCACGACGCATTGTTGCGGTACTGGTGTTTTCTCAAAAACGAGCTGAATGCGTTGTATCGTAGGGCTAGAATAAAAGGCCTTTCTGATATCCACCACAAACGTAATGTGCAAACAGAGCAGGAGACTGCGAGAGATATTCCAACTAGACGTGTAAGTATACGAGGAAGAGAAAGAGAGAAAAGGATCGCTGGATGCCGAAAGCACGGCGTGCTAGGGAATGCCCAGGAAGCGGTACAACTGAACAGGAGAGGACTGGTAAGGATTGTACAAGGGAAAGGAGATGAGGGAGAGACTTTTGAAGACTATCTATGTAGGAAGGGGGGGGGATATTGAAGAAAGGATTAGCTCAAAAGGATGTGCCGACTCTCCAGGCCCCAGTCGGGCCCAGGGGATTTGCGCGTGAGAAGGGTGTGTGCGAGTTGTTTGTGGTGGAGGATGGGGAAGGGGGTGGGTTTGACGGGCAGGATAGGGAAATTGCAGTGGCTGGAGGCCCAGGAACCATGTTCAACCTTTTTATTCCTAGGCACCTTTTTTTTTTTTTCCTTTTTTTTTTTTTTCTTTTTCTTTTCTTTTCTTTTTCTTTTTCTTTTTCTGTTTCTCTCTCTCTTTCTTTCTTTCTTTCTTTCTTTCTTTTTTCTGCGTAGGTGATGAAGAGGGAGAAGGAAGGTCGGGATGGTGAGGCGTGACACCGACTACAGGCAGGTACAGGGGCAGGACACTGTGGCTGAGGCACCGAGCATCCAGTCTGCAAGAGGCCGCTGTCCGCAGCAGAGCACGGAGTACCTTGCAGGAGCGTCTAACTTTGGCCCTGTCGAGACAGCAGCTGCGGGAGCAGGCAGCGGCAGCAGCGCTTTGCCGCGACGCTCCCGCGGCGGCCCAGCGGCGGGTGCAGCGCTGCGTGGTGCGGTCGGCGATGGACATCGGGCGGAGGCGGCGTCGCGGGCGGCCGGCGGGAAGGGCCAGGGCGGGCGTGCCAAACGCCAAACGCGTCCGCGGTGCGGCACCACGAGCGCGTGGGCGGCGGGCGGGGGATCGCTCTCTGTGCGGGCCCTTCTATGATAGATCTCCTGCTCCGGAGGCGCCGGAAGGGCCTCTCGCTGCCCCCGGCCGGCCCAGCGCTGTGCGTATGATATGTATATGCATGCGTGCGCGTGGGTACGATACGTATGTGTATGTGTATGTGTATGTGCAGGCGTATGCGCAGAATGCGGTGCCTGACAGTGGAGCATGGCCGTCGGCGTATGGGTACGTAACCCCAAGACTGGCTCCGCCGCACATATTGGCATAGCAATGTTTGGCGATCGCGAGGAGGGGCAAGAGCTCGTCTGGCGAATTGTCGGCGGTGCGGGCATCTCTACGCTGCTCAACGAGCACTCTGGAACCCGGGACGCCCCGAAATTGCATGCAAGGATGGCGCGGCGTCACGCTGGTATGGCCTGCATGGATTACATAGTAGCCCTCGTTGTGCTCTATCATACTAAGTAGATGTATCATATGATATGATACTGTAAAGAACATTTCCGATCCACGTCGTCATCTCCATCATCAACTTCTGACATTGACGGCACCCCCATCAGCACCAGTTATTCTGGGAACAATTCCCCAGGACCACTGATTCTGTTGCACGAGGGAAAGCAGGCAGGAGACTACAGTAAGCAGTAATATGTTATGGGCCTCGGGCGCCCGGCTACCGTAGATAGGTTAGGATCCTTATACTGTATGATATGCGCCAGAGACTACGCCCTGTCCGGTTAGAGGATATTGTCTCCCAAGCTGCTACCTTGTGAACAGTATGATAGTCTGATACCCAAGCCCCTAGAGGAAAGCCTGCAAGATTGAATGTGTTGGTCCAGATCAGTACTGCATGGTCTGGTGCCAAGATTACCCTAAAGGCTCAACACCATAGATTATGTATGAGAGAAGATGAAGATTAAAATGGTCATGCCAGTTGGTTGCATTGAAGCTTCTACTGCTCTATGCATACCACACAGCAAGACAACTAAAACAGCCGCGCCAACGAATTTACATTAGTTTTATGCCTCACAAAGTAGTATAATGACATTTCTATAGATGCTCGAGTTATACTAAAATAATGCGCGCGCCAGAACCCCCACCCAATGTGTATGTTGTAGAAAAAAATAAAATCGCCCCACACGTTTCATGATATTGCCCAACCCGCAATCATTCTGTTGATACAACTTGTCCCGTATCTTGTTGTCTCTCGACCAACCCTTGCACAGATGTAGCCCGCCTCAGTTTCGTCACGTGTTCCAGCAACCGGATACAGCCATTTGGGGTCACCCCCTCAATTCTTCTTGCTTGTCCAATCGTCTCGGGTTTGGTAAGAATCAAAAGAGCCTTTTCTTCCGACGATATACCAATAACCTTATTGTAATCGAGATTTGGTGGTAGACGCACATTTTCATCCTTGAGGAAGGCCTTTAGCATTGCTGCCTGGCGTACGATGTAAGGCGCATATTGCCCTAATGCCATATGCGTTTAGTTGCCAATTGTTTGATTGTTGAGTCCAATAATACTTACCCTCAATCTCAACCCTCCTTGCAACTTTCGGTGTAAATCTGCAAATAGCTGGTTCATAGTCCACAAGCTTCTCCATTGACATGCTGTTCAACCTCAAAATATCAAATGCACTCCTCTTTTCTGAATCTAGGTTGACTTGAACCCCAAGCCTGACCCAATCATGGCTTCCTAGTCGCTTGTGCTCCAGTAATCGCCGTAATTCGTCCATTTGCGCCTTCTCCTCTTGAAAGCATGACCAACGCTTGTCGCCCACGACTCCGAATTTACGCCCCATTTCCGTAAGTCTCAAGTCGGCATTGTCTGATCGAGCCGTCATACGGAATTCAGATCGTGAAGTGAACATGCGGTATGGTTCCGAGACACCTTTAGTTATGAGATCATCAATCATGACGCCTATATAAGCGTCACTCCGACTAACTGTCATTTGAGGCTTTCTCTGCGACGACAGGCCAGCATTAATGCCAGCTATTATTCCTTGAGCAGCAGCCTCTTCATAGCCTGTTGTTCCATTGATTTGGCCAGCCAGCCACAACCCCTTGATCATCTTTGTCTCCAATGTTGCCCTCAAGTTCCTAGGATCAACGTAGTCGTATTCAACTCCATATCCTGCTTGCAACATCGTAACGTTCTCCAATCCAGGTATTGTCTGTAATAGTTTCTCCTGCACTTCAGCTGGAACTGTCATAGAGATACCATTTGGATAAATCACATGATCATTGATACCCTCAGGTTCAAGCCATATAATATGCTTATCTTTATCATGAAACCTGATGACCTTTGATTCCAGTGAGGGGCAATATCGTGGACCCTTAATTGTTTCTCTGATATGGATTGACTCATGGAGATGTCTTCGTAACAAATCATGGGAAGCAGGAGTTGTGTGTGTACTATGACACAGAAGCTGTTTTTCAATCTGAACCCGCTCATTGAGAAAACTAAACGGCATTGGTGGATCATCGCCATACTGCGGAGGAAGGTTTCGATAGTCGATTGTACGGCCATCAAGGCGCGGCGGGGTTCCGGTCTTCAGTCTGCCAAGCTTGAATCCAGCTTCCCGCAGCGACTTGCTGATGCCGAAAGTTGCCGCTTCCCCCATACGACCAGACGGATACGCCGTTAAGCCAATATGGATCTCTCCACCGAGAAACGTTCCTGTTGTAATGACGATATGATTGGTTGCAATGACTTCGCCGGATTCCAAACGAACTCCGGTTATGCTTCCATAGTGACCTTCTTTAGTTGGTTGATGCCCAATACAGGTTCTATCGATGATGACATCTGCTACACTGCCCTGAACAATTTCAAGATTGGGAGTTGATTTCAGCTCCTCTTGCATATAGCGTTTATACAACACCCGATCAATCTGTGCCCTAGGGCCCTAGAAAAACGTCAACAAATCCAATCACATCACTACCGTTCAACAATAACAGGAGCAATTCATACCCAAACGGCCGGCCCTTTGCTTCGGTTCAACACTCTGAATTGGATTCCAGCCTTATCTAATAAAGTCGTCTTTAATGACTACTTTACACTAGTGCTGGGAGACTCATACCTGTAATCCTCCCACAAACGCCGTCCAAGGCATCAATCTCTCGAATCATAATGCCTTTACCAATTCCTCCAAAACTAGGATTGCAAGAGCATGTTCCTATTGTCTCAATTTTCTGGGTTACCAGCGCCGTTCGCGCTCCAGACCGAGCTGCTGCTGCACACGCCTCGGAACCAGCATGTCCGCCACCGATTACGACGACATCATACTGCCTGTGTAATACAATATAACACAAACAAAGTAAGATAAAGTCAGCATTTGAATCGACATTAGCTTCGGGTGAGGTAGTGAGCTTTGTTTGGAATACCGCTGATATTCACTTGCAACACTTGCAACACTGGCCAGCCCTCTTTGCCTTGTACACCGCTTGCCACAATGATTGAATTGGCATGGCGTTGACTTGCGTAAAGACCGTGAAGTGACTGGCAGGACGAGCGCGTACAAGTTGTTGGCGGTGTATAAGTTGCGCATTTTAGTTCACGCCAGTTTGAGAGCAGGTGATAGAAAACATTTGCATGCTGAACACTCTCGACACTATCCAGATGATAGACGCTTATCAGTCACGTGAATGAGCCCTGACCATGTTTATTTTTTCATGCACTACGCCAATACAAATCATACGTTCTATACCGCAATCTGGCTGGGAAGCACCTCTGAATCTCGTCTTTCATGCACTAGCCTGTGCGAGCTCAAGATGCAATCAATGGTCTTCATGATTACTACACTACACACTTATTACTACACTACACACTTAGGAATAGTAGTTGAGGGCAATCCAGACTGCAGATGCTTCATTCTTGTGCAAATATCATTCTGGTAACAAGAGCACATCGCCCAGCAAAAAAGACTGTAATTTCTCTCATAGAATCAGCTTCCTGTCCCTAGGATCAACACGTGTCATTCCAATCTATTCACCAACAGTTTCATCCCACTTTGAGATCTTCCCGATTACCGACTCTCCTTTTTTCTCTAAGCTGCAATGACTCAGCATCAGCCTTCTGTGCTCTTAGCCCAGAGATTACTACATACTTAGCCTTTCGATCATAACATTTCCTACCTTTACGCAGCTGCCCGCCGTACACCTCTTGACGCCGCTATCTTGACCCCGCGAGGTAGGGAGGAGCGCCCTCAGACCGGCGTCTGGAACATCCTCGCGGTGGTTTGCGAGGGGTCCAAATTGTCAATCTACTTGCGTCAGCAAACTTCCTTTTCAAAATGCATGTACTTTCAGAGCGTACCGTCGTAATATTCATCTTCGTCATCGACTTCGGCTAGTTGTTCAAAGTTCACTTTATATCGCAGTATAGCACCGATACCACCAAAACCCTTGACAAATTGATTGCCTTCACTGGACTTATCGCTGACGAACTCAAGAGTAGCACCAAAATCTTTATATTTTTCAGCCAGCCATTCTAGGAAAGGCATTTGCTCCCCTTCCATCTCCTGTCCGGTTTCTTTGTCCATGAAAAGTTCACGGTTTGCCTCTTGGATCTTGTTTGTATGAAGAATGACTTCGGCACCACTGAAAGTCTTCAAAGTCCAACGAGTAATATCCAAATTTTCGAAAACAATGAGTGCTACATGCCCCATTGTCAGTATGCCTTCGGTGACTGATTAGCGATCATAACTCACTTTCCGCCGCTCCTAGCTCCAATGCTTTAAGAGTATCATCGATACCGTAACACACTCGTCCAGTATCCTGAGAAATCTCTTCGAAGTACTTGGAGATAAGCTTCTTTTCCTGGATGAACTTAACATTGGATAGGGTTTCTGCTGCTAATTCGATCGCTTGATTGAAGCCATTCTCACCACCGTACGAGACATCCACAACTTTAATGACCCTCGCCTGTAATCTCTGGTCAAACATATCACTCTGGTTCAGTTCGGATTTGAAATCCGCTGAACCAGCAAGGATGAGTCCAGAAACGTTGACCTTGTCTGCAGTGATGAAATTCTGGACCGCCAACTCGGCAACCTTGCGCACATAGTTGTGCCGCTTTTCCTCTCTTAGACGTGCAAAACGCAATGCAGACTGTCCACCGCGGCCGTGTTTCTTAGGCAAATCAACACTGAACTTATGGATTACTTCTCGGGTATTCCCACTAAGGGTACCAAAAAGTGCTCCATTACCGTCCATAATAATAAATCCGAACTTAGAATCGCTCTCTAGAAGCTCGGATAAAGCTTCGGTGTGGAATTTATTGTCACATAGGTAGAGTGAAGTATTAATGGGCTTAAACGGTTCGAAGTCGATATTGATTTTCCTTTCTTTGCCCTCTGCAGTGATAACTTCACCGCAGTAAACAACTAGGCCATTTGGCGGAACTCGTGGATACAATTTCAAGCGCTGCTGTGTGGATAAGATAGCGGAGAGGACAGACTGACGATTAACTCGAGATTTGATGTTGGATGCCGTCCCCTAGACGCCGTGTCAGTATACCTGTAACGTTGCAAATATCAGGAATACTAACATATTCTTCTGCCAACATCTTGGCTGCTCGAGAGATTTGATCCTTGGGAGCTAGATCATGAAAGTATCAACCAACGCTCAACATGTAGTTCGCCACAAAATCTGTATAAGAAAGGATAACACATACGAATGATTAGAGAGATCATGCTTGTCCCATTTCCTCGTGCAGCTTCGAGGCGCTTGATCAATTTTTTCACCTTTTAGGCTATATATCAGCATTCAGTCAATGCTATATGCGTGATGAGGCAAATGCCATGATACCTTCCAGATCTCAATGTTCTTCTCCGCGTCATTTGCTTGAGTTGACGACATGATGACTGATTGTACTGGATGGAATCGATAGTTCAGTAGGAGAGTATGAACTTCCTGTAGAATAGAAGTGAACCCGCTCCAACAGACACGTATCGAGACCTGCGGGGAAAGCAAAAAAGAAAGGGTAGATGCGCGGTGATTGCTGTGGGAAGTAGAGAGGAGAAGTGATAAACTTCCAAAAGAGTCGGGTAGCCCCAGTTCAATTAGCAGGCAAATGTGTTCAATGTGGGGTGCTGTTTTTAGGGAAAAAAACTTTGCAATAGGAAAGGGTTTAGTAAGGTTGTGACGCCAAGGCTGGAGCCACTTCACTTGACAGCCACACTGGAGAGCTTCAATACCAACGCCATCCTACCAGTGAACTTGAACGCTGATAAGGTGTTCGTTCTCTACTGGATTCACCCTCCCACCAGCTTTTTTGAGGAAAGAAATGTTGCAAAAACAAGAAAAAAGAAAAAACCGTGTGAAGACGTTCTGGTCCTTCCTTGCTTCTGAAAGCATCAACCGTGTGTAATGCAGTTCCCCCTCACACCTATCACTCATCCTTCACTATATTATGATCGTAATTACCATAGTTGCACTACCCATCTAACTCATATTGATATGATCTCGTGCCCAGACTCAGTTGTCCATATTACTTCATATCTGAGCCTCACAATTGCTTCGCTAAGGTAAGCAGGATTAGGAATACCATTGAGACAAGTGCCACTTGGGTATTGGGTCCGACCAGAAGACTGACTGTCATGCTATCCTCACATTAAGTGTATTTCCCATTCTTTATGTCATACAACAGGCGCAATCTCATTACAAATATAAGAATAATGTTTTTGGAGGGGTTGTTCCATATCGTATCAAGTTGTCATATCTTGCAAGTTTACGATCAAGGTGCCACGGCTCGGTCCAAGTTACCAAAGGGATGTTAAGTGAGTGTGGCTCGAGCTAGACTGGAGTTAGCGGCACCTTTTAAGGTTTATTTGGATAGCTTCACGGAGATTTCACACTCTCTGTAAACAGCTCAATGATTGTTGCGCTTACAGCAACGACACATCTGTGGCCAATCGGGCATCTAGCATTGTTTCCATTCCATCAACATGTGGATCACCAACTGCAGGAGAATTCGACGGAATTTTAGCTTCATAAGGAGCCAATGGGATAATTGCTGCTGAATGTTGGAACACTACTACATGTCACCAAACTTCTCTGAGTTGAGGGAGCAAGGCGTGATATCCAGTGCCTATAGCTACTGGCATAAGCACATGCCAGTAGCACCTCGGTCATTCATCTAGATCAATACAAGTAGTTTGATCATCGAACATGGAAGGATCCTAATTGACTGGGGCGTGTATCATACTGCTAAGGCTGACCGACCATACAAAATATCTCTCACTCGCACATATGATACTACTTTTGAGTTCATCATGTGGGGCAATCCACCTCCTCATGCACGGTTAGTGTGCAGTTGTAACTGTGTTATTGTCTCCCTGCTAACCCAATTTGATAACATAGACTTTCAATTGGACCAAATAATACCGATTACCAGCAAAGAATTGAATGCCAACCCTGCCCCAGTTGTGCTCAAAGCCTGCAACCAAGCGGGGAATAACATTTAAACTATTTTATATTGACTTACTGCATGATCTAACTGATTCATTTGTTGGGTAACTAAATTCTCACCTCACTTTTATCTCAGATTTGGGTCACTCTATTTATCAACTAGGAAATGAGAACAATATTGCATCAGTGCTACCATGGCTATGCCCCGATTCTCTTATCCACAGTGACGGGGAGACTTTGATAACCTTATTGTCTCCTCGGAAGTTGCAATCATCATACTGTCCAACCACGTGTTTCAGCGTCTGCGCATGAAAATAGTCTTGTTGATATTACAGGAAGATTCCTTACATATTAGATGACAATGGTTACTCTGGTAACCAGCCACCTCTGTAACAAGAATTTTACGAAGTTGGATATCCCGTGGCCGCACGAACTGATTCCCCCACTTATATGTAACTGATAGGTACTATTCTTGAGCTCGAATAATTGAACCAAGAGTCTGGATACTTCAGTAAATACGTACTATTATGTACTACTAGTACATATTACTTTGAAGGTTTTATACACAAACAGACTTATTTTTGCAATCAGAATATGTCGTTCTAGTATTGGTTTCTTTTCCTGTTGTTTTGCAGTTCCTTACTTGATGTAGGTACTTGTGGCTACCATCCCAGGGCAGACGGCCCAATATTAGCTTTTATGGTCACAATAAATGACTACATACTCTACTTATTGGTCGTAACAAAGGTTTACTTGTCAAGACCACGTGATACGTTGCTGGCTGCTGCCGAGTAGGAACTTGAGCCAAACACGAGACTGGAACCAAACTGCTTACTGAGAGTAAATTTAATTAGCATGTCGGCAACCTTGAATTGGAGTATTGGGAATATCAGTTAATACTTACAGAGCCTGCGGCATTGAATTGATTGGAACTACGTTAACGTAGGCAAGCAACTCTTGGGGGGGGGGGGGGGGTGTTCAACATCTGGCGTAGCAATACGCAATCCGTTAGACTGATTATACGCTAGCCTCAGAGTCTGGGACCGAGATCCATCTTCACATAACCTCTTACTTGCGGATTCACAAAAGATCGATATTCTGTTTGCTGGTCCAATACGTATTTGCCGTGGAAAACTCACATATATACTGCATGCACCAATCGGCCAAATAGTGGCAAGATTACAGCCCTCACACTACTGCATTGCCACAGTGTAATCTCAAGCTTTGCCCACTAGGAACGAGGTTTATATATTAAGTATTTACTTAGGCTACTTCGTTTGTAGGTGCTGCAGAGAGAACAAGGTACTGCATAATGCTGCCTATCATATCATAGTCTGAAAGACACCTTCGCCACATTCGCCGAGTTCATCAGTTGCAAACACGTAAACAGCCTTGAATACCTACAGAGTGCTTACGCCTTCCGCTCAGCACAGCACAACTGCATCATGCAACCGAAGGCAGTGAGAGCCACTTGGGCGTGTGGATCACGCTGGGTGGGCCTCACACAACTATGTCACTGCCGCCCCGCTGCTCTTTGTCCAGGCAAGCTGCTGCCAAGCCAGCGCAACCACCAGAGCATCGCGCCCTCCGCCCCCTGGCGCGCATGCTCACGCTATCCGCAAGCAGCAAAGCAGCATCGACAGCGCCGCAGCCTGTGGCAACCAGACTGACTACTCTCCGCACGCTGCCGAGCCCGCCTGCCACCAATCGCCCACGCCCAGTGCCCAGCGCCCAGCCCAGAGCCCCGGAGCGCCCCCTCCGCACACTGCTGTCCCCCCCCGTGCAGACCGTGTCCCGCTGCTGCCTGCTCCTGCACCCACCGCACCACGAAACAAGAAACGCAGCCTGCCTCACGACATAACCCCAGCAGCCCTCCCCCGCCCAATCGCCATCGCTCCCACCCCTCCATTTCTCCCGCTGCCCGCTTGTCCCCCCCCGACCGCCCTCCCTCCTTCCCCCCCCTCCCCGACCAATAAACCGCCATAATCCCACTTCTAAAAATTCTCTCTCTCCCTCTTCCTCTCACCTTCTACCACATATTCAGCACCCTTTCCTAGAAATGATTTCTTTTGACATCCTCTATACTCCCTACCACTACAACCCACTTCCCTCGTCTCGATCCACCAAAAGCTTCATATAATCCTTCAATCATACAAAAACAAATCCAAAAACAAAAATAAAAAGAAGAGAGAAAGGTATTTCATTTATCCTGTGTCGCATTGACTTCTCCCCTTTTTTATGCCAATTCTCGCTGCTCAACGTTCACCACTTTGTATAGATAAAAAAAAGAAAAAAAAAGTCGTTTTGAAAGATTCGCTTGTTTCGCCAAATCCAAAGACACCGCTCGCACCTTTTTCGCAACAACATCGGCAACACTTACATATCAACTCATCAATTTTGTCCTTGTCTCTGCCGGATTTGCACGGAGTATTGGTATCATTTGTATTGGAATATCATCCAGCTTGTTTCGGTTTCCTATTAGGGCGGTTTATTTTCTTCGGTTCCTTCCACTTTTCGCAATCTACGGCAATTTATTTTCCAGCCATGTCGACACCTGAATCTTCAGCTCCAAAGTCTCGAGGGAGACATCGCACAAACAAAAGTGGACCTGCTGCAAATATTGGGACATCTAAATCTCAATTCAATAATCCACAAAATGCGCAGCGACATGGTCCACCCAAAGGCATTGTAACTCCACCCCAGTCACCAAAAGCGAACAATCAATTACCCACAGCTTCTTCCAAGAAGAAGAGAAAGTCCAAGCCAAGGCCGCGCGACGTCAACACTGATCCCAACCAAGCTCCATATCAAGGTTATGAATCTCCGACACACTCATCCTCCAACGACGAGTCTAATGGTTCACCGAATTCTCCATCTCGTGCCGCTTTGGGCACTCCGACTAAGGCTTACGCTGGTCCAAACTTCCATTCGTCACCGGCGCCATCCTCTCTTCCAGTCCCTAGTTGGTTCTCGAAGTCGGTTCCCGCAACTCCAAGTGCGGGTACTAGCCTTCAAGCAATGCTGGAGATGCACGATGAGAAGATTGATGCATTGTCTAGATCGTTAGAAGAGCCGGAGTCTCATTTGCAAAAGTTATTCCGCGCTGACAAGGAGGAGAAGGCGCGAAATGGACATCGTAATACTGGGATCGCCCCTAAGCCAGCGCTGGCTTCGTTGGCAAATAGTTCTCCAGTGAGTCCAATGTATGCACGACGTCGTTCTCCAGATGCTTCTGAACTCAATTTTCCCGATATCTTCTCCATGGATAACGACAAGAAGTTGTCGCCGCCTTCACCATATGAGGCCGATGTTTTCCAAAGCCCAGTTAAGGCGTCTTACACTACGATAGCCGATGATGTGAGGAAACAGACAGATGCCTTGAGGTCCTTCCTTAATCAACCTCTCCCATTGGAAAAATCTGTTGAGAAGTCCGTGCCTTCTCCCGTTGATCAGGTCTTGGCTCCTGCAACTCCTGCAAAGAGGCGACCATCTTTCCCGCGTGCAACTGGATATTCACCTCCACGGGCCCCACTCCAGACTCCTTCAAAGAAGCAGGCGCCCTATCATCATCATCAGCAGCAGCAGCAGCAGCAGCAATTCAATCCTGATCACCAGCCTCGCTTTGTGCTGACATCGAAGGGAACTAAGGTTAACAATCCTTCACATGCTGGCTATCCGCAGACACCATCACCGAAGAGAGATCATAGTTCATATCCATCTCCATCATATTCTGGTAGAAAGAATATCCAGACCGATTCAGTCATCCAAGTCGCGGAAATGGAGGAGTATTTAAGAAGAATATTGAACCTGGAATCTAGAGCAATTGCAACACCTGCGGTGGCGTCATAGTGTGACACGCCAAAATAATCTCGCATATGACGGTTTATACCTCCGGCGTTTTATTTTACTACTTTTTCAAGAAAATTAAGTGTCTGTCTATATCATCTACCCTACTAATCACTTTTCCTCCCTTTTTTTTTGGTCTGGTCTGGTTCAGGATGGGGCAATGAATACGATCTATGTCACTTTTTTTTGGAACTGGGCACATGGGCGGTTTGTTTATGACCTTCATTGTTTCATTCTAGGGCTCCTGTTTTAATTCGGAACATGTTCCCACGGAATATGTTTTACATTGATTCGAGTCTTTGATCTGCCTGGTGCGATAAGAGTGCATGGTTTTGGCTCACTCTTCTCTGATCCACATAACTTTATCTCATTTTTTTTATAATAATCGGGGTTTTGATTTCATCTATCTCATTTATTGCACTTCCGAGTTTCTTTCCTGTTGGCTTAATTCCCCTTACCATCTTATTCCCTAGCCCTATACCTTTGCCATCTTGCTGGGAATATTGCTTTATTTCGCACAGCAAACAGGGAGTTTTATTTTGTCGACAATTATTTTTCCTTGCTTTGCTATGTTACGGCTTACTTTCACCCGGAGTTGGCTTTTAGTTTTTCTGGCGGGCGGATGGTGGGTCAGGTTGGCATTGTTTTCTCAAACTTTTTTTCTTTTACTCATGGCATTTATTTGCTCCGGAGTTGTGTTCTTTTCCTTGCCACATCTCTTTCATCTCTAGTACGTTTTTTGATAAATCCTGTAAATGGTGTTCTGAACGTTTGTAGGCGGTTCCTTTGTATACTACGGTACTGGTGTTTATGTTTACGCTCGTTTTCAGCACGTCAAACACTTCCTTTTTATACCACCGGTGTTTTCTAAAATTATTCAATCAGTTTCTATATTCCTCATTTCTTAGTTAAAATTTGCCCCCTTTCTCTCTCCCTATCGTTCATCAGTTGTTGGAAGGCTTATTTTATTTTATTTTATTTTTATTTTTATTTTTTTTTTTTTCATGTCATCATTTGATTCCCTGGCTTTTTCCTAGTTTCCAAAAACAGTCAAATCCTGCTGTATCTCATCCGTATGGTTTTTACATTTGGGTAGGGTCATGTTTGGATGGGCGGTTTCGGCGAGTTATTGGTTTTTATATTGTTTGTTGTGTGTTGTTTCTTATCTTCTAATTACGGAGATGTTTCGAAAACTGGGGTGGTATATGTTGAGCCCCCAGTGGAGCAAATAAGTGATAAGGGGAGGGGGGGAATATTGGAGCGTCGGATTACGCATGGGAGTGATAATGATGATGCAAGGTTGGGAATATACGTGATAAGTAGGAATAGGGAGATGCGTGGAGGGTGGAGGGGAGAGCGGGGGTTGAGGAGGAGGAGGGGGGAGGAGGTCTTTGGCAGGAAGAGCAATGAGCAACTAATTGAGGAAGAGGAGGGGTATTTAGGGACCAAGAGCACATTTTGCGTTCTTGGTAAGCTCTATCTTGACGCTCGTGATCCCTTTCCTTTCATTTTTGGTATTTTCTTTGCCTCTTCCTCTGCTGCAGCAGGGTGAAAGGCATAAGAGCAGCTGGAATAAGGGAAAAGGGCTGTCAGATAGGTTTTTGGATAGGATGTGTGATAGCTAAAATACAATGAAAAAGAGGAGCATGGTGAGGGACGAGGTGGAGTGGGGCTCGTGGTGCCTGAGGGCGCGAGCGGGCTGTGCTTTGTCCTCGGAGGGATCCTGCTTGTCAACAAGAGAGCCTCGGTCCGTTGTAGCGGTGATACTCAGGGCGTATCTACGTAGCATGGAGCACAGGACAAGTTGAAGCTTGCTTGTGAGCGATCTTGCACTTGAAATGTCTGTGTCGTCTGCTGGCCTGATCATGTGACGTTCTTGGGATTCTCCCAGCTCGGTAAAGCTCGGTGTAGTTCGCATCAACACGACGGTGGAGATGTGCATGTAAGAGTAGCGGGAATGCAATCTCAGGATCAGTGGAGCGACACTCACCAGAACCCGGCAAGTCCAAGATAAATGGCGCACGGAATCAAAGCCCTACGAACGCTTTCTAGCCCTTTCTACCAGGGCGCCGGCATGCGCCCGAGGACGCCATTCAGGTCCCTCTTCCGCCTCCGCCCCTTCGGCACTGCCGTCCTCGATAATCCCGAGTCTCTCCTTCACCGCAAGTATCAGCCCCTCCCTGAAACCCTCTCGCCGACCAATGCTCATCTCCTTACCATCTCTCTCGCACCATACCTCACCCCTTCCATTCTCCCTCCCACATTTCCCACTGTCCGCACACAAGGTGAACTGCACCCAGGCTATTATCTCGCATACTTCCCGCCCATGTTCCTACACGAGAGCAACCTTCTCCCAGACGGCTCCGACTCTTCGCAGTCTCCCGGGGGTGTTGACGGAGGTTGGCCTCGACGGATGTGGGCTGGGGGGGAAGTCGAGTTTGCGGGCGCGGGAAAGGAAGCACTGAGATTTGGCGAGGGGGCCGTGTGCGAGGAGGAAGTGATTGGCGTAGATCGGAAAGGCAGTACCCTTGTCCCTGGAGGAGGAAAGGTGTTTGTGTGGTTCGAGAGACGGTATTACGGGGGCGTGAATAATCCGTATGGGCCGAGGGACGGGGACGGGGGATGGGATGGGAAGAAGCCTGCAGTGAAGGAAAAGCGCTGTTTGGTATTCATGAGGGGAGCGGCGGAATTGGAACAAATTGAGAATTCGGTGAAGAAGGAAACGAGGATTGTGAAGCGTGAGTTTTTCGAGTTTTACGTATCTTACCCTCTCTCTCTCTAGTTTCCTTCCTCCTTTTCCTATCCTGCCCGCACACAAATTGCCATCAATCCTATCTTGCTTTCATGATTTCCAGAACCTTGATGCTACTCGAGTTGGCTTACCCTCATGTCTCATCACCCCGTTCCCCCTTTGCAATTTCTTACCCTCAACCCTCCAACTTCCTCGAGACACATTCATACTCTACTACCACATGCATGCAATGTAACCATCCTTTTCCCTTCCAATACCGGGGCCCAGCCAAACCCATAGCCCCCAATCCAGCTACCTTCACCCTCACCTTCCACCCAACCGCACACCTCCTCTTCCGGTTCTCCGCCCTCACCTTCAACGCACACAAAATCCACTACGACACCGTCTTCGCATCAAGCATCGAGCGATACCGCGCCACGATCTGCCATGGGCCCTTGTCGCAGGTTTTTTTACTGGAGCTACTACGGATGAATATGGACACGGAGAAATTCAGGGTTAGGAGGTTCGAGTACAGGAATTTGGCCCCCATGTTTTGTGGGGAGAAGTATACGATTGCGGGGAGGTTGAGGAGAGAAGGGGACGTGCAGGTGGAAGAAGGCGGTGGGAAGCGGAAGGGGCGTGTGTATGATTTGTGGGCGGAGACTCCGGATGGAGGGTTGGGTGTGAAGGCTATGGCGACGGTGGAGGAAATTTGAAGATGGGGAAGAAAGGCATATTCCAAATGATGAGGCAAGTAGTGTAGGGTCAAACACCCAGTAACTGTTGAAAGCTAATACGAAGTTATAGCAAGTGAATCAGAAACGTTATAACACTATAAAAGATTGAAAAAATTATCTTGAACTAAATAAAAAGGGGCGAAAAAATACAACCGACTCCCACAATCTAGGTCCACGGCTCCGAATGGTACAGAATACTAGACTGCTTGAACACACGCACACACACACACACACAGAGCAGAACAATTCAATTGTATATGTGAGGGAGAGGGGTTAAACCGGTCAACAGGAGAAAAATAACAAAAGGAAAATACAAAAAATTAAAAAAAAAAAAGGCAATCTAAAGAAATAACTGAAGTGGCCTTATATGCCTATATATAAAGTGGGACAAAGACCAAATCAAACTACTTTTATCAAAGTGAATCTTTAATTACAGACTTAGACAAACACAAACACACGGACGCACACATATTCGCAAGCGGCGTAATGTGATTTTCCCTTCCCTCCTCGTAGAAAGATGGAAAAAAAAAAAAAAAAGCAAACAGGTAAAAAGTAGCGTTCAACTCTCAACACACGAACGGGGATATCTCAATCGAGTAAAAAAAAAAAAGTAACAGCATCGGGAGGACCAGGGTATGTTGAGCTGCAAAGCTACTGTAACAGGGCCACAACTTCTGACCTACTTTCTTCAATTGCCGGAGGGACCAGAAATGAAAGGGGCAAGAGGGCAGATAAATACAAACAAAAAGGAAAGAAGTTAACTATTGAAAACTCGATTAAGATAAGAAAGAAGTCTGACTCAGTGCAAAATACAGTTGCCTCATAACACGTCCAACTCTCACCACAAATCAGGAGGAAGTTTAAGTACAAAAAAAGCAAAGTAACGTAGGGAATAGGCAATACCATCGACAAAGGGCAATACATCACAGAAAGCCGCATTATGCAAGAGATTAAATTTATCCTTTTTTCTTTTCCCATTCCAATACGCCCTCCAAACGTCGCTTCATGGGGCTATGGAGGCTGCCTGTACGCCTTTTTGATTTGAAAAACTCGAGTGTATGTGCAAAAGTGGGTGAAATATGCTAAATTACGAAGAAAACCAGAATCAAAAAAGAGCAAGAGGAAAAACTAGAGTGACACGTATAGAAAAACCAGAACAACTCAACACCAGAAATGACTCTAGAATTCCACATCAGCCATTAAAAAGGTCGTTAATCTTTTTTTTTTTTTTTTTTTTCAAGTCTCAACGCTTCGTCTGTTTGCTGCCAGTGGTGGCCGTGAAATTTCTGAGTTATCCGTCCCCTCGGCTTTCTCGGCCTTGCTGTCCAACGAAACTTCTTCAAGTCCTTTTATTGCTGCTGCCGTCTTATCGATGGGAATTGATTCATCCAGAATGTTTAAGGGCTCCGTAGACCCATTCTCCTTTCCTTTAGTCGCGTCTAGCTTAGTGTGCGCTGGCACTGGCAAGGCCGGAATCTCCTCTGTAACGCGAGATAACCTTGATTTTGGTGGTTGAAGACTTGTTCCCGGTGACGAATGACGGGAACCTCCAGATTGTTTCCTTCCACGTTCTTGACCGCTGTTTGAAGACGAAGGCGAGCCAGGTGCAGATCCTTGTCCGTTCGGTTGTTGTTGCTTTCGTGGAAGCCGCTTATACTTCTGCATGTTTCGTACTCTGAGAATGTCAAAGTAACTGGGTTCTCTTCTTGGTGCTCTTGGATCCTTGAGCTTCAATTCATTCGTCTCTTCATCAACATACCAATGTGGACTTTCCATGTCATCCGCTACCTGGGCAAGGAACGCTGCCCATGAGCGTGCTACTACGTACTTGCAATCGTAGTCGCGGCCACAGAGGATAATTTGACCCCATTTTCCAGTTGGACCAGGCGCTAAGTCGACAGCAATGTTGTTTCCACCCCAATCCCTTGCAAGTGGGATCCAGCCCGGATGACAGTAAGCCTTTTGAACTGCACCATCGGGGCTGGAATCTTGACGAGCGAGAATAGCAGCTTTAGACTTGGATTCACTGTTAGCAAGAAACTCTTGATTAACCGTCTTCCAATTCTTCCACTCGTATAGGATCTCTTCACAGTCTAGCAACATGGCACTAAATATTATTCCCGTGGGCATTCCGCCTCGCTCTTGTCCATCATGTAGCTGAATTGACTCTCGGACGTCTTGCGGAAGTGAGCAATCTAAATCGAATTCAAGTTCATTGATGTCATTCACTGTTGCTCCTTCACACAACTGATCCTTCAATTCCGGATAATTCGCGTCAGTCCATCTTTCAATCCGCGCCCAGGAGTGGGCAACAGGAGGCGGTGGAGGAAGCCCATCTGAACCGAAGTCTTGTAAGGGCACCGCACTATCGCCTGACATATTTGCAACCGATAGAGACCTTGCACCAGGGGTATAAGTTTGAGTAGGACTGCCGTTCAAAGAACCTGTTGAGACCGCCGATGGAGGAGAGTATATACCACCAGCAAGAGCCGTAGTTGACCGAGCGGCAGGATGTATAGGATCGTCCTGATAGAACGATGTTCGGACGCCATGAAGTCCAGGGTTCCGTCCAATTCCTTGTCCCGAACCTGTGGCGCGGTACGGAGAATCATGACTTGCATGCCGATCATAGGAGGTCATTGTATGCCAGAAGGCCTTGAGAGAAGATCCCAAACTGTGAAACAGATGTCAGTCGGAATTGTGTACCTTTGGAGAAGAAATGGGCCCACGAACCCCCAGCCATGACTGCAGCTAGAAACTAAGAATTCCCCACTATGTCAAAACTGTATGCAAACAGAAGAAGGCGAGTATTATATAAGTGTATAATCTTAGTGGCGAGGGAATTCAATGAATTATGGGGGCAGTGATTATGTTGCTTTTGTTTAGAGGTCTGGGCCGGTGAGCAACAGTTGAAAGGAGAAGCCGTCTCTGGTAGTAGAAGTGCAGCAGCGAGTGGTTTGAGGGGGGACGGTCTGGGCGTCGATCAATAATAGGAGCAACGAGAGGTACTAACTGAGCAGTTGCGCGGATAATCCGTAAAGCCGCCGTAGACCTAAAGACAGGGGGGCACGGGGGGGGCACGGGGGGGGCACGGGGGGGGAGGCTCACGACGAGCGGGAGAGAGGAGGGAAAAAAGTAACAAGAAAGGAAAAGAAAAGAAAAAGACAGGAAAAAATCAGCGAGAGCAGTTGGAGAGCGGGAAACAGGAGTAGCTGCGGGCAGGCCTTAGGTTCATTTGACGGATATGTTTGAAGGAGGGAAGGGGCAGCCTAGCAAGGCCGGGCAGTAGGCAGAGTGCAGAATGGAGCCAACCAGTTGGAGGTGGGAGAGGCGGAAGGAAAGTGGGAAGGAGGGAGGGAGGGGTAGGGATGGGGGGAGCGAGCGCGTGAGCGTGAGGACTGGTGGTGGTTGCCGGCGTCCAGAAGGGCAGGGTGACGGGGGCCCTGACTTTACTGCATTTGATTTGCTCGCCGCAAAGCAAATGTCCTGCTCTACACTTTATACTCTGCTGCTCTACTCTCCAGCACAGGCGCGAGCACGAATGGCGCGCGGCGCCCGAGCAACGAAGCTTTGGACGGGCTGCACACCGGGACTGGGGCTCCGACGGGGGGTTCGACGGGGGCCTGGACGGGGCCTGGGGGCAGCGCTGCGCTGCGCCGCTGCATGGAGATGCAAGTTGCTGGCATGACGGCGATTTGATGGAAGATACGGATATGCATACGGATATGCATACGGGGGCGGCGACAGGGTGGGCATGCAAACGGCGCGTCGCCGGGCCAAGGACGTAGAGTACAGTACTAGTACAGTACCGAAGCAGGGTGCAATTGCAGGCGCCGAGCAGAGCACAGCCGACGGCTGAGCGGTACTATAGTCCGGGTCGGGACTGGGGCGACGGCACGAAGCCGGGACGCGGCACACACACGCGCAGCGGCGAGCTGAGTCAAGACGGTGGGAAGCCGAGGAGACGGCGGAGGGACATACTAGTACGTGGGCACGGCTGCAGCGGTCATACCGGCCCGGCCGGTGGGCCTTGCAGGGCGACGTTTGGAGCGCATCAGCCGCGACCGCCGCAGTGGCGCGAACATGCCCAACACGTGCGCAAAGAGTGACCACGGCCAGCCGCGACTCAAGGCCTTCTCAGTTCCCCGTGAATAGCCAAATTTTCGCCCTTATGCGCTGCGTTCGTACAAGAGTTCTCTAATATGCCCCATCTGATATGAAACTGGCACCTGATGATCTTTGTAACATAACCCAGACTAGACGATCCCCACCTAGTACGTACCCCCCTCACAAATCTTTGCTTCTTCGCCTTTTTGCTAGCCAAATTTTCGAAATGAAAAGTTATTACCTTAAATTGGCTGCCTCTCTTCGTTTAATTAAGCTTGGCTTCAATTTATGCACAACTCCCCCATACATCCGGATCCGGCCTGTAGCTATTGCTGCCAAAGCACCAGTATGATAGAACTTCCTTTGATTGTTTGATCTGGTTTAGTACATCTGCGGCTTTCCAGTCCAGTATGCCAGCATTCTATCGTGCCCCCACTTGACCCTTTTTGACCGCTGTTTTTCTCGCACAAGTAGTCTCCTTCAGGTGCTCTAGCACTGGGGACTGACATACCAGGGCAGTGGTACGGTTGTGCCTCCTTCTAGCGTCTGGATGAACTAGGCCTTCTCAGCTCCGTGAAAAGCAGCAAGGTCTTGTGGTTCCACCCTGCCTGAGCTGCTCCATGGTCCTATTGCGGGACTGGGCCTTTACCCTGTACTGCCGTGCTATCTCCGACGGCCATGCTTTAAAGAATTCCGCAACTTTTTCACCCGGGTCCAAGCCATGTATTATGTTTCCCGGGGAGCACATATCAGCTGTCTACGGAGTACATACTTCATATCCATAATCCCATAGTGCCAACATTCAAGAGGTACACAATCAAGGATCCAACTAGGTCACAGAGATGCCACCCTCTTGTCCTGCAGTTGAACACAGAAGTGCATGCGAACGGTGTCCTTTGCACCAAGATCCTAGTAATATTAAGAGCTGTAGCCAAGTAAGAAGCAAGTACATGCAGTTGCAGGTGCTAGGACAAGTCCCTCGCGGTCGTCTTTGATGAGAAGTGGAAACTAATTTTTTTCTTTCTTTTTTTTTTTCCTTGTTAAGGATTACAATAGGGGTAAGCTGCAAAAAACACAGAATTATGTACTTGAAGGGTGGCAAAGAACGGCGAACGCCGGCAGATAACACTCCTTAGCTTACAGCAATGTAGAGTACATATATACATGATGCAGTACAATTTGAGGAAAACCCGCACCGTGCTAGATGTTTGTGTGCATAATGTTATGTCAAGCTTTTGCGCAGTATTTATTTCAACTTGTTATTTCGCAACAACAGCAGTGAGACTGCGCAGAGGTCTCCCATTAGAGGCATTAACGGTTTCGCTACCAGCACGCCAACAATATCATTGTTAATGGAAAGTTTGGAATTTGAATCTAGGATAAGCACCGGCAGAGATTTCCACGCGCTGTCGGTGGATGAACCACGCACCCGAGCTTAGTCTAACCTTCCCACGGCCCTCTGCACCATGCACCATGAGACACCACTGATGCTTCAGCTTTTCTTACGAATTTGTGCTTAGTTCCATTTGTATCTACCAGAAAGTAAAACACTTAGCTTCAAACTTATAAGTGGGCAAGTAGAGTGCAGGGAGCTTGATAACGGAGTATCATTGCTGCCCTATTCTCTTAGCTCTCTTCAGAGCTTACCGAGCCTTCGGAGGATCATGGTCAATTATTGTTGGGGGAATGACATGTTAGACAATCATTATAATTTTAGTCATAACCATGTCTTCAACGCACGGTACGATCAACACCAAGTTGTAAAAGTTGAAGTCGGTGTCAAGATCATGACAACTAGTGTTGAACCTTGTAAATTCAATAAACTCATCAATCAGGCAAAGGGGCGAATAAGTCTAGAGCCAAGCGTTGAGATTTCAGAGGAAGTGGCTGAGGTGATCCGGTTAGCAAGAAGGCAAACAATAATAAGATGACCCTATTACTTGTCAGATGTCCTGCTAGGAGGGTGGCGTCAAATTTGTTCTCGTACCCAGCCAAAGAGACGGTGTGCTGCCAAGCAACAATAGCAAAGACACCTGGAACGTAACTCACCCAAAATATTTGCCCGGAGCGACGTCGCTTAGTAGGCCCGACATATTATTGTTGCCATAGTAATGAGACGGGTAGTTGAAAGACTAGCTAGAACATAATAATCTATACTATTCCAGTGTTCTTGTACCCAGACTATATTATTTGCAGCCACCGCCTTCTATTCCCATAGGACAATAACATCTACACACCTATACAGCACAGATATATCTGAAGCTTACAGAGGTAATAGACTGTATGAAGAGAAATGGAGTCTTATTTCTTAAGAGTGTTAACTTATCCTTCAACAAGCCTAGAGCACTTACCATGCATGTACTAGCTAGCCTTCATCTACTACCAATCTCATCAAGTTTTTATTCGACATAGATGCGCATATATATAAGCTCATGCTTCCCTTGGACAACTTTTATAATGAGCCCATGACCTGCAGAGCTCACATTAACCAGCTAGCTATATACAGCTAACCAGTTGCTAGTTGGAGCTTGTTTAACCTACTCACTGAACTGCCCTAGTTCACTGCCACTAAACCATAACCTCCGGACTGGAACAATCGAACCGGCACTACTGAACCGCAGACCCGAACAACCGCTACAGAACTGTAACCTCCACTGAACTACCACTGCCAAACTGACTATCACAGTCCTCTTCCTTAGCAAGGCCGTTGCCAAGTAGTTACATATTATAGAACAACCCACCTTAAGAACACAATGGTATTAATACTACTGCTGTGCTCAGTGCATTTGAATACCTACTCAATATGCCCATCAGTATATGTTAGGTTTCTTAACATCAAATACTCACCTGATTTTACATTAAAGACAAAAGTGATGATATTACTAAATGCATTTCTTTGAACAATAAAAAAGAGGAATGTACGTGGGAACAAAAGACTTTTCACTACTTGATTTGATCATGCTTATTTGTATTATCACAGCTACGGTATGTCTACTTGCCAATCTCTCATCTTTAGCATACAGACCTTGGAAGAGTAACCTGAATTCTACAAGCTTATATTGTAAGGTACCCTCTTAGTTACATGGCAGAATCTGACCTGCTTGAAGAGCTATATAGTCATATTTTGTACCCTTTTTCCCCCAGTATCATGCGATCCACAAGCTTATAGATACAGTCACATGGCAAAAGATAACGCCCACCTTTGCATAATCTCTGGCCCTGTGTGCATAATTTTTGCGCCCTGTGCTTAATTAAGACATACACGCGCGTGTCTTAGACATAAACGCGCGTAGGGCTCACAACATTGCGCTAATCGGGAATTCTGGTGGTGGTGCGAAGTGGATATGGAGGAAGAATGGAGCGATATGCAGTGGACCCTAGCCTTATTGGCGTTAGTGGCGGTAATAGCGCGTATGTAGGTCTAAGACATCAAATTATGTGGGCGTTTTCTTTTGCCATGTGACTGTATCTTCTAACCACTTTGATTTAGTCCTGTATTCTCCTGGTCACTTATCTGCTTCTTCCACTTGAGTTCCGCACCCATCCTTGTGTATATTCAGTAGCCAATACTCTCTGTCGGGTGAAGTTTTGGTTAGCAGTAAACACCTACCAGACATGTCGAGTGCATACAAAATTAGCAGCCGACACTGCATTTCAACACCCGACAGCGCCGCCCGACAAGCACGCTTGGCATTGCTTGCGACTGCCAAGCACGTCGGGTAAAATGGAGCCCCCTTTTCGGGTGAGTTATGTTCCAGACTACGGCCAAAGCCATGGCGGATGCCGAAAATTAATAGTCTGGGCACGAGAACAAGTCAAATTGAGAAATCTAGGCGCACCAGTATCACGTGATTGTATACTAAAAAACATGGCCACTTAGACTCCCGCCAACATTCAACATTTTGTGATAAAGAAAAAGTAGGAAAAATACTTGACTGGATAGTCCTCTCTTGAAGTCAGCATGACCAAGGTACTCCTTTGTAGGCCTATTTTTATCCAATCCGTACTGGATTCTCCTAGAGATTGTGTAGATTGTGCATGCCCAGTGGTTTTAGAGGTAAAGTCTAGTCCCAGTCATCGTCATCATCGTTATCATCCACCTTTTTTTCTGTTCGGAGGATGCCTTTACTGACGCCATCGTCTATGGTCTTAGGCCTCTGGAAAATTCCAACCATGATAAAATGGGCCTCCAAAGTTGCAGTAGAAAATTCATCGGCACTGCCCAACTTTTCAAATCCTTCTAGCCTATCCACACTTTTCCCTTCGATGAACGATATGACACATGGTAACACCCGCACGTGGAGGCGCTCGACAAGGAAAGGCGCATTTTCGACATTGATCTTGAGAATTTTCGTATCGAAATGCTTTTGCGCAAGCACTTCAAGGTGTGCATCCATAATCTTACAACGGCGAAAGTCTGAATGGAAGAAGTGGATGACGGAGTATTTGGATGACCTTTATATAGTTAGCTTCAATTCACCCATGATAGTTTTGTAACAAGTATTCTCACGTGGTGGCCTCCATCGCTTCCTTTTCTGCTGTTACCTCCCTATAAGAACCGTGGTATTGGTCTTTCAAGCGCCTAGCCCTCGCTAATCTGCCATAGAGAAGTAAGTTTCTGACTGATACCATCTCCCAAGGTTATCACCATGTTCAAAGGCAATCAAACCATACTCATCATGGAGCTGTTGCAATCTTTTTTCTCTAAACGCATCCAATGCTTCGTCGCGCTCCAGTTCCTCTAAGAGATCGTCTTCATCCTCCGAAAGCTCTTTGCCGCTTTCTTTCGAGGCTGCGATTGCTTTTTCAGAATGCGCATCGAGCACTGCAGCAACCTTTGCATCCAATTCTTCTTCCATTGGGTTTAAGACACCCAGTAACAGGGTAAGCTGTCTAATGAAGGGTTAGCGGCACGTGGCTATAAGATTTGCCAGGCAGTTGAGTCGAGAATATATTGTCCCTCTTAAACGTGGTGGTGAAGAGGGCAGGGTCCTGCTTTGATATAGACGTACCAGGGGGGAGTGGCCATGCCAAGTGATATGTGCCTAGGAAGCCATCAATAAATCATCAACTCTGAGTAGAGTAGAGTGCATGTAGTTTCTAGTCAGCTGGACAGTAGGACGCGTTCACAAAGAATTCGAACTTTAGGCAGTCTCGACTTTAGGCACATCAAAATTGCATTAAGAGTAGGGTCGCTGGTAGGCTGGCACACTATCGGGTATCCTGTAATGTGTGGGATGCGGTAAGAATGCTACAATATTGCCCATCTCTAGCTCTGTGTTGAAGCAGCTATGACCTGTCATGACGGGAGCTTTGAAGCCATTGCACACATCAATTGGCTGTCCACCGCAGACGGCGAACTCACATATCACTAACCCAAGTGCTGTTCTTTGCTAGCAATTGAGCGCGCAACGGCTATGGCGTGGGTTACCGTTTCAGTAGCTCATTGCTGGCTTATGCAAGACGCCATATGCGTTATGCACACGCGATATGCAGAGATTCGTAGAATGCTTGGCACTTCTTATTTCTTAGAGCATGCATCAGAATGCCACGCCAGCTGCTGGAACAGGAACAGGCGTACCCGCGCCGCTCGCCTCCTTTCCTTTTTTCGTTCCCTCTTGCAAGCATTTCTTTGCTTCAAAGCAGCCTATCTTAGCTTCGCAGCCCCTGTCGCGCCCTTGGAAAGTTGGAGTATCATAGAGTATCATACAGTACGTTGCGACTCGTAGACTGGACGCTCCACTCCCCTGCAAAGGCGCCAGCCCCAAGACCCCCCCCCCCGGCCAGGAGGGAAGAGGACCGTCCTTACTAACAGCCCTGTTACACGTAACCTATTCCAGAAAGCAACCGTTGCGAAACTCTAGTAACCTTCATCTATCATCAATCAAGACCTCCCCTTCCCTCACGCTCACCCAACGCCCCTTCCCAACCAAGTGGCGGCCCCCCTCCCCCCCCAACAAGAGTAATTCAACGCCAACTATCTTTTGTTTTTCGGGCTCTACGTTGAACACAAACTGCACACCACGAGTACTTCATGATGGCTGAGAAGGAAAAGAATGACTTCAGGGTGGACATGCCCGACCGTTCTCCTCCAAGGACCCCTCGGGGAGGTAGCGCAGGGCCGCCAGCAGCTGTCATAAATAGTCCTATTCTGCCGATCCTGAGCTACTGCGGGGCGTCAATTCTTATGACCGTGACGAATAAATACGTTCTGTCTGGATACGATTTCAATCTGAATTTTTTCTTGCTATGTGTTCAGGTAATTCTCTTCTATTCTCATCTGGTTCATTTTTTGATGCTCATGGCTTCGATGCATAGTCCGTTGTCTGTGTGATGGCAATTCAAACTTGCAAGTCCTTGAAGATGATTACGTATCGGGACTTTAATATGGATGAAGCACGAAAATGTAGGTATTTGGTCACGTTCGGTCGCATGAAATCTTGGTGTATTTGCGCACTGAGCTGATGTGATACCGTCATGCCTAGGGTTCCCGGTGTCTGTGCTACTCATTCTCATGATTTACACCAGCTCAAAAGCGTGAGTTTCTTCGTCTAATTGCTGAGACGTCTGCATGCTTGCCCAATGCTAATGGTCTGACAGCCTACAATATCTCTCCATCCCTGTGTACACAATTTTCAAGAATCTCACCATCATTCTGATTGCCTATGGTGAAGTACTGTGGTTCGGCGGGTCAGTCAGTGGAATGGCGCTTTTCTCGTTCGGTCTTATGGTGCTGTCGTCAGTGGTCGCTGCTTGGGCGGATATACGAGTGGCGATTGAATCTTATGGCCATAGTTCGACTGAAGCTGCCGCTGCCCTTTCCACTCTTAACGCAGGATATGTATGGATGTTGGTAAACTGCTTGAGCAGCGCTGCGTACGTGTTGGGCATGAGGAAGAGGATTAAATTGACCAATTTCAAGGACTTCGACAGTATGTACCAACTGTGACTTCGATTGCAGTAAGATGATGAATTCTAGACCGCGGGGCTAACAATCAATGTTTTCAGCAATGTACTACAACAACCTTCTGAGCATCCCTATACTTCTGATCTGTTCAATGTTCCTCGAAGACTGGAGCGGTATCAACATTGAAAGGAATTTCCCGTTGGAGTCCCGCAACTCCTTGATTATTGCTATGCTTCTTTCTGGGTTATCCACCGTATTTATCAGTTACACTTCAGCTTGGTGTGTTCGTGTTACGTCTTCTACAACCTACAGGTATGATCATGATCTCATCGAATAGACAGGTTTCGCTAACCAAATGCTTAGCATGGTCGGAGCGTTGAATAAGCTGCCAATTGCTCTGTCTGGATTGATCTTCTTTGATGCCCCGGTCACAGTCCCTTCCGTCACTGTAAGTATTCCATGTGAATGAACTCTAGTGCTTGAGACTTGCTTCAAGAGTAACAAAAAGTTTGCGCAATGTCCAATTTATTCTAACATCTAACTGTATAGGCGATCATCATTGGCTTCATCTCTGGTCTTGTCTATGCGCTCGCAAAGGTTAAGCAAGGAAAGGCAAAATCCAGCACCTTACCGACCACAAATGTCCCAATAAGTGCTTCTAGTCAGAGTATGAGGGATGGTTTCAAGGCATAAATGCGATTTTGCAGTATCAAGTGATGCATATTCTCTTGTGGATTGCCTAGTGCACGGAGTAAAGGATTTCTGATTGGTTACGGGATATAATATCAATAGCGTTCTTGACAGTCTTTACAGCATTGCTAGGGATCTTTTGGCGTGACAATATTTACGAAATAGATAGGAGGAAGGCCATGCTCAATGGAGGAGGTAAGAATCCAAGGGCGTTTCCTCTTGGCCATTTAGATACGTCGATGGTGTTCAATGATCGACTGCTGTCCGTTTAGGTTTGGATGTTCAAAATTCATCTTCCTCCATTATTTACTACTAGCTTGCACAATTAGTTGATGCCTTTCTACAACCAGGATTGTCCTTATTTCTGCTTTCCCTTTCATTTGCTTTTTCTTAATTTTTGCATTGCTTTCTATGTATGTATGTTTCGACTTTGGATTGTTGCCAAAATGCGCCTGATATAATTGGAGAAACTTCTAGACGGTGCTTATTTTGCTCTATAGCAATTTCTAATTGTAAAGTACATACAAAATTTAGAAGGTCTACATCTGCTGTAATGTATATAATGTTATATTTTAAACTGCTATATCTCTGATGTTGATTGGGTTATAATCGACCAGATTTCGGGGACTGGGGAACCAGCTCTAGTAATGAGGCTGAGAGGTCTATGCACGACAAGCACGAGACTGGAGGCCCTTACGGGAGGTTATACAACCAGACTAATTGGAGATAGGATTAGGTGAATAGAATAGCCTCAGATATCATAGATGATACGATCCCAGGCGCAGATCAATGCACTTAATTTTTGGGTGGCTTGCGGCATTGTGGGAGAGGGGAAACGGCAAGCCAGCCAGTGGTTTGCGGCAAAATTTTGGCTATCTGTGTGGGGGTTAGCGGTACATAGATTGGGCACTGGCTTGCGTCAGATCCGCGGTTCAGATTTTATCTGTCTGGCATGCCGTCAAGATCACTGGCATGTGGATAAGTTGTTGTCGCTTTGTGGGTTTTTGCAAACAGCTCCCCGACAAATAAAGTAGTGTTGAGGTATATGCTGGCTGATGTTGCTGAAACATTTCACTTTGTGAAGCCTAGAGGCTTCTGTGGTACTCGCATTCTGGAAAGCAGAAACTCTAGAGATTAGAAGCAACGATGATGCTGGGTATTGCCAGATAATGATAAAAGTGACATTGCTGGCGTAACAAGTGTACCCATTTTATTCCAAATCCCTTAGCTCAGCATAGTTCGAAGCAATAGAAAGAATATCTTATCAAGTATTGATTGGTACTAAAAGAAAAAAAAGCACATGTTGCCGGGATGACCCCTCGACCAGGCAATACCGCCAAAATTATTCGTGTTGACCTTAAGGCTGAAGGTTGGCATCCACCTTGAAACAAGAGCCAATGCAGTCCAATGCTATTGGTATCATACACTGAACTAGGCCTAGCAGCTTCCATCCAAGACGTCATAGCTTCCCCTGCCCCTCTTTACACAAACGTATAACGAGCTCACAATAAGCGAAGAAAATGACAACAATGATATCCTATTGAAAATAGTATATCACCTCAAGTGTGGCAATGGGTATCTGCATAGACCGCATAGACCGAGGGGTAATAAATCATATGTGAAAATGGCATAAAACCGCATGTAGAGGGAGTAGTCATAAATTTAAAACAAATCATATGTGAAAAGTAAAACTACTTACGCCGGTTTCGCAACAGGGATCCTCAGCTAGAAGAAACCGGGGAATTACAGATCTCCCTTAGGTGCCGGACAACCCTCTTCCATCATTCGGAAGGGATAGAACTCAGGCCCTCAATTCTACACTCAGTATGTCGCTAAGTTAACCTAACTAGGTTAGGTATAATCGCTACACTCAGCACAGATCAGTTCACAACAACATACAGTGAGGAGCGCCTGATAGTCAGAAGGCGAGTCATTGTACACATACAACTTAATCCTCCACCCCCTCGCCTCCCGGTCGGGAGGCGGGTTATTGCTAGTACATCTCGGTACTATGGACTACCGCAGTTTCCAAGACCCGGCATAAGGTACGGTGGGTCAGGTATGTTTGTAATTTGTAATTGGGTTATTGGTATTTGTGGAAGTTAAATTGACAGCTGGGGTTCAATGCGCGGGGTCCAGTCGCTGTCCAAAAGTACAGTGCACTTGACGAATAACGAGACTGCATGAAAACCTAGGTCCGTTAGCCCAGCCAGATGTGAACACCTGCAAAACTGTAATATGGTCTCGTTCCCCGACCCTCGGCAAATAACCGTACGATACCCTACTGATTGGCCAAACTGAGGGTAATTGGACTTCAAAGTGTCCATAACACGTGAGATGCTATGCTGCTGTAAATTTTCGGTACTTGATTTGTGTTGCTGTTGCTGATCGGGGGGAGGGAAAAAAAAAACGCTAGTCCAAGAATGGTGAGAACCTGTCAGTAGTCTCACCATTCAAAACCCTCAAAGAGCACTAGTTTTGTTCTTCAAATTCAGGGAATCTTGTGTATGATAATAAAGATCAAGAAGCTTATTGGAAGTAGCGAACTAGGCCGCCCATGACCGTGGGCGTTGTGTTTGTAAACTGGCACGGCAGGGAAACGAATTTCCCCCTCACTCACACGATCATGAGTGAGCGGTCAAGTGGCAGCCTTTTCATTACCAAAGTGGGCTGCGGCTCTTGAGTGGTTTTGATATTAACTGGGGTGGCATTTGGACACTTCAACTTGATGTTGATGGTTACGCCAGTCTCAGGTCGGGTTGCAGATCAAAATCACCAAGTTAAAAAAAAAAAAAAAAAAAGGTTCGAGCCTAGCGCTCCTGTACCCGTGTTTCCTCTAGAAAAGTTCAATTTATGCAACTTGCATTGTGTTGCCCTGACTGTCTCGCGGTCATTATTGGTAGCCTACGGGAGCATAATCTCGGGATGATATTGGATAGTGGAGTAAACGTATGCAGGCTGGGCCTGTATCTGGCATGTTATGCTCCGCTAAGTGACGCCCCTTATTAATCACAACGGCGAAAGACTTGCCAGCATCAGCGTACGAGTACTGCACTCGAGTACAAGAGAGAGTGTGCTGAATTGAATTTCGTGGTTGTCATGTATGGGCATGTGGATGCGGTATTGGCCAGCGAGCGAGATTTCCTGCAGGGGCTACTGAGATCCTAGTCTCGCCCTGCCCTGGGATCCTGGCACCGAAGAGACAGCAAGGTTTATCGGGTTACAGCAGCTTGCGAAGCAATAAGCAAGCTCGACAGCGGGTCAGGCAATAGGTAATTTAGGGATGCAGTGACCTATGCCCGATATTCAGAAGTCGCTATGACTCTTTTCCAACACGCCGCCCGGAGTATTACCCTACGGTGGCAACCAGGCTGCCATGCTACGGTTCGAGACTGCCATGTTACTCGTATTGCAGCGCATCGATTTCATGAGACAGTCGTGGAGTAATCGCTTTGCAATTGTGGTTCTGCTAGCTTCCAATTGTACGCTGCTCGCGCTCGTGTTCATACAGCAGCCGGTTTATACACACTCGCAGAGCACTCTTATCTCGGTGCACAACCTCAGCGCTGCGCAAGTGGTGGGTGCAGTAGTGGGAAGGGCCTGTCCAAGCCATACATTATGCGATGAGGGTAATATAACTGCACGCCTGGATCCGTGGAGCATGGTCTGCTGTGTCTGTGTGCTATATTTGAATCGCCAACATGTAGCGTACTCTACTGTCACCGCAGCAGCGGGGGGCAGCGTAGGGTGCACTGCGATCTGGGGCTGCAAAAGAGGACAGAACAGTGCTCTACATATTCGAGGTTCGAGGTAGTGACAGCTGCCTCCTGTCGCCGCGACACTCGTGGCACGAGCACAGCAGCAGTAAGCAAGGGAGCGTGTTTGCTTGACAGTCACCAACGGTCTGAACTGACGCTCGAGCGAATGGGTCTTGAGGGCAGGCGCACGCCAGTGCGATCGCTCCCAGGACAGCTGCAGCGCCAGCGCGCTCCGCCATTGGGGCCGAGGGGCTGTGGCTGAGGCCCAGCCTCAGAGCGCCTGGCCTGGGGGGAGAGCGGAGGGAGGGATAATGGAGGGAGGAGAGAGGAGGGA
This sequence comes from Kalaharituber pfeilii, assembly GCA_015179045.1. Classification (NCBI taxonomy): domain Eukaryota; kingdom Fungi; phylum Ascomycota; class Pezizomycetes; order Pezizales; family Pezizaceae; genus Kalaharituber; species Kalaharituber pfeilii. The sequence continues at coordinate 191,307 of WHUZ01000006.1, read as the reverse complement.
GGGAGGGACGATGGGGGAGGGAGGAGGGGAGGGAGGAGGGGGAAGGGCGGAAAGGGAGACGGAGGGAGGGGTCCGTTGGCCAGGAGCGCGGCTTAGTCCTGAGAGCGGAACGCAAACAGCCCCACGCACAAATTTTTTTCCTTTTTCTTCCCTTTTTTCCCTTCTTTTTTGCCCTTCTTATTGCTGACCCGCCCGCCCTCCACGTCCAATTCTCTGTTCTCATCGTCCAACATCCAGCTCTAGCCCTCCCCGTCGAAGCATCTGTTTTGCACAGTTCTTGCAATATACAAACTAGTTTCTACAAATCTGAATACTGGAAAAAGCCGGTAGGCCGGAATCGCTGACGTTCTTGTCTGGTCCTTGTCCTCCCAACTGGAGAAAAGAGTTCTCTCCAGCTAGCTGATCGAGCGGCCGGCTGCGACCGATTAAAATCTGGTTCTTGTTCTCTGTGCTCACTCAGGACCATCCACTTCACCCCACATTTTACTGGAAGGAAGGAAACGGTCAGCGAAAAGCAAAGTGGGGAGGGAAAAAAAAGTAAAAAGGGATTGTATTACTGACCCGTCGACCACAAGCCCCCACCCGACTGGTGATTTGATATCCTTTGAAACCACGCAGCAGCTGGAATACCATTGATACTACCATCAACCTCTCCCTCTCTTTTTAGCAAACATTTCCGCGATTCATTCGAGAGTTCCTCAATTCTCATCCAGGATTGTCAGGTTTTCGGAGTGTTACCCGTCAACCTAGTCTTGCTTGTCAGACCTTCAGTCGCTTCGGCGTAGTACCCTCTAAAACCACCAAGTTGGCGGGTTCTATCCTTCACAAGTTCTCCTTCGTTCGCCCTCTCCTCGGTCCACTATATTGGGTCTGTGGAGGTTCTGAGAAGCCACCATAACTGGCCCTCAGGTAAATATCAACCATTGAATTGTGGTACAGTTATTCACGTTCCTGTCTAGTGTTGTGTCTCTCTGACTGTCTTGATCACTTGGTCTTTTCTGTTTTTGATATTCAAACTGGGTTGATCACTCTGCAAGGGGTCCTTCATCCCCCCAACGGATTCAAGTTGAGGTGTCTGAAGTTTGGTGAGCGCTTGTAGCGACTCGCCCTGTCAAAAGTCAAGTCAAGCCTCACTTGATCTTGTATGTGATTGATGATTTGTTGGCTGTCAGTATGAAGGGCTAATTTGGAGGAAACAGGTTCGTGCCAAAGTGTTATAGTAACAAATACCCAGTGGTGACTCCAGGCTGCCAATTGCTCGAGGTATTGCCTTACTCTACTGAACTGTTCTGCATGGTAGATGAATAATTATACTCACTGTTCGTGCAGTTACTTATATTGGAGATACATCATCGTCCAGCCAAACTGTTTCCTTAATTTCGGTGTAAGCGGAATTCCTATCGGCTGTAACAATGGAAACTCCACGATCTGCTCGCTCTGAATCTCCTATCAACGTTCCTATGTCCGAGCTGGATGACCACAGGAATCAACCGCAGTCACTGCCCCGTTCCAACACGTTGACGAATCCGATATCGTTGACTGGAAGAAGCCCAAGTTTCACTATTTCACCAACTGCCCAAGGTCGACCGGACTTGACAATACTTACCTCTGAGTTTGGGCAAATTTCTCGTCCTTCTTCTAGAATATCTAACGAACATGCAATTATGGATGAGGAAGATGATGTACCACCAGTCTCCGCATTTGCTGGAGATTCAGCAAGGCCGGGAATGGATCGCCGTGGCTCTGCTGCCCAGACTCGAGGTCGTGCAGACAGTGCAGTAGGAAGAAGTGGTCGCCAATATGGATGGAAGCCCGCCTCGCGGTCTCCATCCCGCTCACCATCTCCACCGAATTCTGTTGAGGCGTTTGCGGATCCTGAGCGGCGTCGCACCGAGCGGTCTGGCACTGTAAGCAGCCATGCACCAACTGACTTGATCCTTCAACTCAGACGTACAGTCTCTAGGCGTGCAACGTTTGATGAAGGTGATGCAGGTGCTCAAAGATCTCGGAGTACGACTCCAGGCGGACATGACGATGTTTGCTTTCCAATGCCAGATGACAAGAAATCTCACGGTCTAATCGACTTTGAAGAGATGGAAGAGTTTGTCGCCGAACAGAGGGCGCTGAGATCGGCTTCTGCGCAACGCAAAATGAGCTTTTCCTCCAATGCTCATGGCGACAACTATTACAGCTTTAAGAATAAACAAAACGAGTCTGTCATTATGGAGGGTGACGGTGGTGACTCTGGAGTGGGCTATGGTTCTTCTTTAGATGAAAAAACTGCATTTAACAGGGAGAAGGAGAGTCGCGCTAATCAGCCCGATCGGTTCACATTCTTCTCTTCGGAGCTTGATTCTACAATTCATGCGCCAGAAATTAGAGATCTCCTTTGTGAAGGAGAAACTTTCAGGGAGCTCTTCCGAAACGGAGATGGTGTCTGGTGGCTCGACTGTTACAATGCAACCGAGGCTGAGCAGAAGATGTTGATGAAGGCATTTTCTGTTCATCCTCTCACAGCGGAAGATATTCGGGTTCAGGAAACACGTGAGAAAGTAGAGCTTTTCAAGTCCTACTACTTTACCTGTTTCCGCTCCTTTGTTCAGGACAAAACATCCGAGGAGTTTATGGAGCCTGTTAACGTCTACATCATTGTGTTTAGAGAAGGGGTTTTGTCGTTCCACTTCAAGCCAGCACCCCACTCGAGTAACGTCAGAAAGCGCATCCGTGCACTTAGGGACTATGTGGCCTTATCTTCGGACTGGATTTGTTACGCCCTCATTGACGATATTACCGATTCGTTCGGTCCTGTGATTCATGACATTGAACAAGAGACTGATGCAATTGAGGATGCTGTATTTGTTGCCCGGACTGATGATCACACATTGATGCTGAAACAGGTTGGAGAATGTAGAAAGAAGGTCATGGGTTTGATGCGGCTTCTTGGAGGTAAAGCAGATGTCATAAAGGGTTTTGCGAAGAGATGCAATGAACAGTATTCTGTCACCCCTCGAGGAGAAATTGGGCTATATCTTGGTGACATTCAAGGTATGTCTGATATATAATTCTGCATCACTGCTCCCTGCAACATGGCATTCCTAATTAATGTTGACACAGATCATATCATTACCATGATGTCTAACCTTGCACATTTTGAGAAGATGCTCTCTCGCTCTCATAGCAATTATCTCGCCTACCTTTCAGTTGAAGCGATCCAAACCAACAACAGGGCCAATGAGGTTCTTGGAAAGATCACTACTATAGCAACGATATTGGTCCCCTTGAACTTAATTTGCGGCTTGTTTGGGATGAACGTACCTGTGCCTGGAGGGCACGATGGTGGTGACCTTTACTGGTTCTTTGGAATCGTTGGGGCCATTGTCACTTTTGTCATTGTAAGCTGGGTTTTCGCGAAGAGAATGAAGTACATGTGACTACGTTATCTATTGAGGCGATTCCCTTTCGTTATAACGCCCACTGGAAGGAACCTGTTTGGAGATTGTGGTTGTGTGTTTACGTTGGATACATGGACTGAGCAGGTTGGGAGACTTGACGCTGCAATATATGGACACGGGCAAGAACGGACTAAAATGGTTGGTAAAAGTTCGAAGCATGGTTTATTGGTTTTTCAACACCCTGTTTCTATTTCCGCTTTTTTTTGTCCCCTTTTTCTGTTTACACTTGGGTTTTTTTTTGTTGCATCTCAACAAACTTGATATGAGTCTATGGTATGTGTGTATAAGTCCAGCTTCATCTGATAAAGCTCATTTATGTATCCTTAGAATTGGTAGACAGGGCGGATCACATAGATTATAAAACCTCAACATCTTACCTCAATATTTATGCAGGGTAATTGTGTAAGAAGTACCCAGTACCATATAACATGACTCATCAGCACATGATTATTGTCTGCAAAGTTGCGTCAAGTGACCAACGGGTGCCTGACAGTAAGCTGTATGAGACCCTGCAGGGCCACGTGCTGAACCCTGTCAGTATTGCTTGGCTTAGCGAACAATGGTGCGTCTTGGCTCCGCTCCTCGTTTCTAAGCTCCACCATCATCTCAACTGGAGTTTCCCTCCATCCATCGTACCATACTCGGACTCACAAGTACTTCTCTTTTTACGTACATATATATGCCTATTCTTTTGATAATGTTCTATCAATGTCACCGAGGCTGCCTCCAAACGCGATTATCTAATGGACTAACAGAAGTCAGCAGATGATTAAGACATTTACAGAGCAGTGGCAGTTGCAGGGTAGTCTCGGTCATCTCTGCAGCTGTATGCTAGTTCGTTACAATGTAAGTCACTGCCGTGGCTGATCTGCAATCCACCTACTTACTCTTGAGTTATACCAACGACGTAAGCCAGACTACCACGTCAAATCAGAAAGGATTGGCAATCATTGAGAGGATTCAAGTCCTAGAACTAAGGTCGGTGCCTTGATGAGATGTGTACACCTCTCTCAATCGATATTTGGCTTGACTGTAATTATCATACTGATAAGCTATTTTTTAGAACCTATGTCCAGCAAAAAATATTTTGATTCTGATTTACGAAGTCGTGGAAAGCGATTTTAAGTAGATGACGCTTTCAGCTACGCATGTCTGTGCGTCCACTCAGCTACGCCCAGTGTATGCTTACCAAACAAGGGGTTTTGAGAACTTTACTTCACTTCATTTTTTACTTATAACATGACAGGGATACAGCAATATACAAGCCTATCTCTATTACTGGCTCGCTTATCGAACTGAGTCCGATGTACCGGCAGGTTTTCAGAGGACTGCGGGTAGGGCTTACGGTACTTCGGCGTACTCGAGCCATTATACCTACTCATGAAATGGACCGAATGATGAAGCTTTACCGGGCCTAGAAGATTCTTCATATAGCACCCGAAAGTCGGTTGCACTTTGGTAACCCGAACTCAAATTCACCATCCGACTTGTTATTTCATCTTGTGTCACAACTATCACCATTATAGTCATAATCCTCTCTATCTCATTAGTTATGCATTCAATTTCGCCATTGGTGTCCTTGCTGGGTGGCTTTGCGTTGCCTCGTGTCAATAGGTATGTATCCTCGCTTACATTCTATGGAAAAATATTCTTTTAGCTGATAAATGTGCCAAAATGGCAAAGTTGCTTACGAAGCAGAAGTTTTTCCAGGAGTTCAATTGGGATGTCAGTGTCGAACTTCATGAGGGTTAGTACGCCTTGTGTAGATGCTAATTGGACGCGTGATCAGGCTTTTTCCACCCCAGATGGTATAGCCCGAGACGACGGATACTGCCCCCAGGTCCCGTATGCCATCCTCGGCTCCAACCACTGCTACTGCCACTTATACCACATCCGCACTGCTTCCTTGAATGCTGCCATTGCCGTTGCTCGCCGAGAGCTTGTATAGCATGAGGGATACTATTCTTACGGACATCCTTATTATTATAGAGGTAACTATCCCAATGTCATTGCCGTGCAACCTGAGGACGTACGAATGACCACCATTACTCCTTTCCCGCCCACAACAGTGACAAAATTCTAATACGACTACCACAACTACCACCAGCAGCAGCACTATCACCGTCCTACCAGCACTACAACAACTACCACTAGCCCAACCACTGTCCCTACCACCGTGTCAACTACGACTACCATAACTACCACCAGCCCGACCACAACCACCACCACAACTACCAACAACCCAACTACAACTACCAGAACTACCACCAGCCTAACCCCAGTACTACAACTACTACTAGCCCAACTACAACTACCAAAACCAGCACAACAACTACTGCTACTACTGCTCCCGCACCCGCACCCGCTGATGCCACTGACACTGTTACTGACACTGAATACTTCAATCGGGACGTGAATGTTTGGTTAATCGTGTTATTACAGCTGAAAACCCCGTCATTGGGAATCAACTTCTGAGGAAACGTTACCTGGCCGCCACTTTAAGCAATGATAACTTTACTCTCACTGAGGATGAGCTCACTGTTTCGAAAAACAATGTCACCATAACAAATGGCACCGCAGTTGCTAAGCGTTTTGCCATTGAGGGCCAAGTACAACTCCCAGCATACGATGGTCAGGCTGCGCCCCTTAATGGTACTAACGCTACCGTCATCCGTGATGCCGTATCCGACCGTCCAGAGAACAGTAACTAGGGTGAGTCAAAGAAATTATAGAGGCAGCTTCGTAATGAAGCAGTTGCTCAGGACTCAGTGCACCTGGCAAAAAGAGATGCTAATCCACGCATGTCGACGGCGCGTAAGAGGCGCTCTAGATCTTATCCGGCCTATGCGATATTTGGGAAGGGTTACTTACCACATATTCGGGGGGCAGTGAGATCTGTATTAGGGGATAAGGAGAATGGAGACGAGGGAGCAGGGAGCTCAAAACCTAATTGAGGAATTGCATACCTATCAAGAGGGCAAATAGGTGCTTCTTTGGAAATACATGTGAGAAGTTAATTTGTTAGTCTCGTGCTCTGTTGGCGGAAAGAGGATGGGGTGCTTATTACTAGTAATTCTAAATTGGGTTCATAAGTGTAAAGAGAGAGAAATTCAGAAATTCCTAACTTACTGGCACTACACCTGTCCTTGCCTGTAAGTTGTGTCAAGCTGGCGGCCACTTCACGAGACTAGGGATCCGCTGGCAGCTGTAGAGCGCTGAGTATTCAGCAGCATGCTTGTGCAAGAGCTTCACCATCGCTTTCTACGTTGCTGCCTGTCTTTAAGGTTTTCTTCTTTTCGTTCTTGTATGCTGACTGCGATTTGGTTTGGCTTGGGAGCATACCGCTGTGTAGTTGTAGTCGATGCATCTTGTGCAAGTGCTGGTGTGCACTCAGCCTGCCGGGCGCTGCTGCATGCGGCCAGCGTAAAGAATGCGCAAGCGTTGGAGTCGCCGCGCCGCCGCCGAAGCTATCATATGATACCAGCATCGACGCAAGCGTAATGCCACACCGCCGCAGCCCGCAGCCCGCAGCCCGCAACTACGCAAGCTGCAAACGCAAGCTGCGAACCCCAGCCTGAGCCTCCCCTCAACACACACGCGGCCCAGTCTCGCCCTTTCGCGCAGCACAGCACAGTACGTAGCTCCCCAGCTCAGAGCGCAGAGCATCCTACACAGTCGAGCGTGAAAAGCCCCCCCCCCCCCCCTCCCCTCACCCCCCCAAGAGCTCCCAGACGGCACAAGAAGAGCAAGAAGAAAGGGCACAGGGAAAGCAGAATACTCAGTCGATACGGCGCAGAACTGCATCATGAGCTCCACGCAATCATCTAAAGCTTCGGCAGTGGAGTATACCCCGCCGCCGTCACCGTCTGGCTCGTACTACGATCTATCGGACGATGACGAGGAAGATTACAGCACAATAACACACTCGAGCACGGGCAGAGGTGTGAAGCTCTTGTACAGCAAGTCAAAGGTCTGACAATCTTCACTTGAGCCGATCTGAGGTCGGAAGCTAATTCAAGAGGAATACTCCCTCTATGTAAATAGGTCTATGTCCATCCCACACCATCGGCAAAAGATAATATCCAGGGTTTATTGCTCTGGTCCAGCAAAAGCCCCCGCCAGTATTGAAGGACAACGCTGCCACAGCTAAAGGAAAGGGAAAGGGAAAAGGCAACGCAGCATCGTCATCGTCATCGTCATTATCATCAGACAACCCAGCCTCGTCAAGTTCGGCAACACAGAATATCTCTGCAAATTTGCTTCTAGCTTGGTTGCCAGAATCTGCACTGGGAGATGCCTATGATACCTACGTCAAGGTCGACTTGGCGGATGACGGTGGCGATTCACCTCCCAAACAGAGTTATCTTGTACCACCGCCTCCAACGACCATTTATGTGCCGGGAACTAGTGCAATTGGATCATATGCTTTTGCTGTGCCTGTTAACCAGATATTCTCACTGTTGGTAAGGCCACCATCCTTGGGATGGTGGTGGGGGTCGGTTGTGATAAATACGAGATATGGGGACTCCTTCCCAGCACTATTTTTCCATGACTCGGAATGCGCCTCGACAATTGCGCAGAGTAGAAAGAGGGCAAAGAAAAATTTTGACCCGTTTGGAGAGAGCGGGGATATGTTCTGGGGTGGTGATGAGGTGCTGCGTTGGCTCAGGAGGTTTGTTAGAGTGGAGAAGAGCGAGTTGGAACCTAGCATCTACTTGGTAGACCCAACACCAGAGGACTTGAGAAGCTTTGTTTCTCAGCCGACTCTGACTAATCGTGCCACGGGTGTAGATGCTGTTGGAGGAGGTGGAGCAAGCATGGATCCATTTACAAGAGCTATTAAAGAGGTGAAGTGGTCATTCTTGGAAAAGTTGACCAGAGTTACTCAATTCAGCAGGAGGACAGTAGAGGATATATTGGACAACCCAAGAGTGCCCGCACAGGTCAGAAGGTTACTGAAGAATCCGGATGTTGTGTCACTGCAAGATGAGTTTGACTCTGCAAGGCTCTACCTTGCTCGATGGGCGATGGGAATTGCCGAGCAGAGTGACCGTGAGCAAAGGAAGGTGGTGTGGGCAGGAAAGGATGCTTTAGAGATGGAAGAAAGTGCGGTTGGGGAATTCGAAATATTGGACATTGAGACAGGAACCCTCAAATTAGATTCCGACAGACGGAAACCTGTGGCATTGGAGGAATGGAATACTTGGTTCAATGATCATACTGGAAAATTACAGATTACTGTTGATGAGGCAAAGGAACGAATTTTCCACGGGGGTGTGGATCCAAATGCCCGGCGGGAGATATGGCTCTTCTTATTGGATGTCTATCCATGGGACTCAACAAGAGATGAAAGAACCGCCTTGATGAATAGCAAGAGGGATGAATACGTCCGGTTAAAGGGACGGTGGTGGGACGATATTGAGAGACGGAGTGGTGACGAATATTGGAGGGATCAGAAGAACAGAATTGGTAAGTCTCCGCCCCAATTCGCATTCCGCCCCGCTCGCGGTTGTTAGAGAGATACTAGGTGGTGTTTGTTTGAACCAACATTGACATATTCCCATGTTCCAATATGTAGAAAAGGATGTACATCGAACAGACCGAAATATTCCAATATTTTCTGGGGAGGATATTCCACATCCGGAGCCGGACTCTCCATTTGCGGAAACGGGGACGAACGTTCATATGGAGCAGATGAAGGATATGCTGTTGACCTATAATGAATATAATAATAGCTTGGGTTATGTGCAGGGAATGTCTGATTTGCTTGCTCCAATATACGCGGTGATGCAGGATGATGCTATGGCTTTTTGGGCGTTTGTGGGTTTCATGGATAGGACGGTAAGTTGCCTACTGCCCTACCCAAGACTAATTTCTCAGGATTATTAATTGGCATATTTTTTTTCCCCCCTAGGAACGAAACTTCCTCCGCGATCAATCCGGCATGCGTGCACAACTTGTCACTCTCGATCACCTCGTGCAGCTAATGGACCCAAAGCTCTACAACCATCTTCAGTCAGCCGACTCGACGAACTTTTTCTTCTTCTTCCGGATGTTGCTCGTATGGGGCAAGCGGGAATTCCAATGGGATGATGTCCTGCGACTGTGGGAGATTATGTGGACGAATTACTTGACAGGGCAGTTTCATTTGTTCATTGCGCTCGCGATATTGGAGAGGCATAGGGGGATTATTATGGATCGTGAGTTTCTCCCTCTTCACCTTTGGTGACTATACTTAATTCCCCAGATTCGTCTTGGCTAATGTTTGTGACGCGGGGGCGGGATAGATTTGAAATACTTTGACGAAATACTTAAATACATGAATGAGCTGAGCAACACGATTGATCTTGACAGCACCCGGGTGCGTGCAGAGGCTCTGTTTTATAGATTCAAGAGGCTGGTGGAAACTGCGGATCGGAAGAAGTTGGGAGCAGAGATGAGTGGGTTGCCGGATCTGAGGCAGAGGAAGGGGACGACGCAAGGAAGCTCGACCGAGGGGGCTGCTTTGACGTCTGGAAGGGTAGGCGCCGCGAGTGGAGGTGGGAGTGGGAGCGACAATGGGCCGGTGATTAGTGACGAGTTGCGGTTGCTGCTGAGTAGGGACGTGGTTAGGGTGCAGCAGCATCAGAGCTGAAGTAATAGTCTGGAAAGAATAGGGGCATCGTTCTTACTTCGTGATTTGTTATTGGTTCTGCCATGTTTTCATTTTCTCCTGTTCTGCGTTTTGGGATGGGGGTTGGGTTGGGTTGGGTTGTCCTATTTCTATTTTTTTTATTTTCAGTTATGGGTCAATGGGTCATGGACAATGGTGAAGCTGAAGATATGGGTTGACAATGGTGACGTTGGGGCTTCTACTACTTATTATGATATAGTGTGACGCATACATGAAAATCTATATGTTTGTATTCGTATATGTAATGGTGGTGCACAGACGGATCGGATGCGATTGTTTGTACGTTTGTACTTTAAACCAATAAGTGTGCAGCTTGAAATCAGTTCAGGGTAATATGACGCTGATAAACATTTCAACTAGATACAAAACTCCCTTTTCTCTTCCATTTTTCAATTTAGACATATAGATTAAGCAACCTCTTCCCTTCGTTCCATTCCCTACTCCGATGCACACCTTCTCACGCCGCCCAATCCACATATTCCTTCTGCACCAAACTCACTTTCCCAGGCAAACTCATCCATCTCCGCCCCCAAGCTCGTCCACCCCAAGAAGTGCTCCGTCCCCTGGCCCTCGCATATGCCCTCGCCGTAATGCTCCCACACCAATCCGCTTCCACTCCTTGTACCACGTTCTTGCGCAGGTCAAGGTACATCTGGCGCACCTGCTTCTGGCCTGGGCCGGGCACCCGTGCGTATTCGAGAAGGTTGCACAGAGCAATGTAATTGATGTTTATCCAGAGAGGACCACACCAGTGATTTCCCTCCGTACTAAAGTAAAGGTCGGATTTCGAGAGCAAGCAGAGGCTATAGGGGGACCAAAGCTCCTCAGGATCAGCCATGCGGTTGAGGACGGCCTTGAGGCGCTCCCCATCATCCAGGGGGATGATACCGCTGACAAGAAACGGGAATAGCGAGATGTAGCGTTGTGGCAGATGTCGGTGGACTCCTCATAGTCGTCGACCATGACATCATACTTGGTATTGTGCTCTTCGGACCAGTGAAATGTGTTGAGGTTCTTGTTGACAAGGGATTCGATTTGCAGAAATTCCTTCAAGCCTGCAGCGTACTCGCTTCCCAGCACGATGGCGATCTTCCGGAGGCATTGAGTCAATGATGGAGACCCATGAGATCAGGTCTGTAGGCAGGAGTGCAAGGTAGATCTGCACCGCGGCCTCGATAGCACAACAGGTGGGCAGAAGAGACAGGCAGCCCACTGCACCCGATGAGTGAGGTATGCATACTTATCTCCAAGCATATTTGAGGTAGGATGCTCATGTATGACCATGCAAATCCACTCACTGGCATGTTAAACAAAGTATAGAAACTCATGACTTTTACTGCAGCTAGGCTTCCACTAGGTTTCCACTGATAATGGATGCTCTTGGCTAAGAGCACTACCCACTGGTCAGGTTCTGTACTGGCAACTTGCCGATACTCTGACGGTTGCTGGTATGGCAATGCTGAGTTAAGCTAAGTAGTACTTTGAGGTTTGTTATGTAAGCATCGCATGAGACCCTTCTATACCTGTTCCGACTTCGTTGGCAGTTCATTTTACTCTCCACCGTGCTCCCGTTCCGCTTGTGGCTCTTGTTTGTTGGTAGTATACATCTACCAGTAACCTTCAACTAATTTTCTTGCTCAGCTATGTAGAAACCTGAGCTTTACCAGTTATTACTAGTAGTCAAATGAGTATTCGGACACCTGCATATTATCCCTATGCAATATTTGGTAGTATGCTTGGCTCTTCTTGACTATGAGAAACTACTGCAAATTTCATGAAGGTGGATGTTTAAACTTTATAAATCCTTGAAAAAGCAGATCTGGCATGTCAGATAAACTTTCTCATTCCTAAGATCGAGAGGCTGTGGCCACGTGCCCAGTGACTAGGCCCGCCACGATTTGGAAACGCTATCTGACACGTGAATTGTCGTGAGAGCGCGTGGTGTACAGTACACAGTTGGCGCTAATTGAGGATAACGTGACTGTCGAGTTCGAAAGCGCCAGTAAGAAGTCTCACGAATCAGTATGGCAAACATGCCCTTCAAGGTGCTCAAAAATACTCGCAAACAAACGGGCGTTATTGTACGTACAGTATCTATCTATGAAAGATGGCTACGATAAGGTCTAAAGTCCAGCGCTACAGGCCTTATTTCTGCAAATTCAGGGTAACGCTTCTTATGAGCTGTGTAAATTTGAGTGAGACTGTTGTTTTCTGATGGCGAGCAAACATGGTGTAGATTCTCCATTGCATTATTCTTGATCAGGTCGGTCATATACAATACGGTGTATAGCGTACGGTTCTCATTTGTAGTTGAGATTATTGGCTGAGCTTTCACTTCAAATAGATGGGTACAAACAGCTTGTCTGTTTGAATATGAGATGAATACAGGGAATTTCATGTATTTAGATACCATGGCTGAGGTAACAGCGAAGACACAAATAGCAGTCTAGGCATGAAAACATAATTGTTTCTTTTATCTCTTGGCGAAAAGATTAATTCAGAAGTTAAGTAAAAAATGTAGTTCTGGGGCGATTATACTACCTACATTGTAACTACTGGTACTTACATCATAAGAGTGGGAAAAAAAAAAGCTCCAACGAACCACATTGTCTAAGATACTAGTAAACAGGCGACATACAAAGCCAGCAATAATTACCTTGAAGTGTCATGAACCCATCAGGTCACCCCACTACACCAAAATAATCATGAAAGTGTATCAAGCGAGACACACACAAAGTCACATAAAATGCAACATGTTAAGAATAAGAAGGAATGAAAAGGGGATTAAGTCCAATAATGACCCCATTGAGGTCAACCAACCCCACATCCATTATTTACTAACACCATTCTATCCCATAGTTGGACCTACCAATGCTGCATCCCAAATTACGCATTTTGCGCCGCTGCCAACCTAGCGCTCAATCCCGGCACAAAATTCCCTTCGGAATCCGTATTCGGAATCGGGATAGTCTTCATGTGGTTATTATAGCTCGCCGGAATGATCTGTTCCACCGGCACGTTAGCCCAAGCCGCTCTCAATATATGTTCTGCTAGCATGACAGGACACACCTCTATAATTTGATTTCTCGGAAAGCTTAAGAATGGGATATCCTGTGTTGAGCAAGCCATCAAATATCCATAAAGCACTCTCAACACAGACTCATGCGCGATGATAAGCAAGTCATTTCTTTCCCGTTCCAGCTCAAGAATTATGGGCTCCAAGCGGACCGCCAGATCATGATAAGACTAGCAGCTATCCAGTTAGTTTTCATGCTCTCAACTTTCCCGATGCAAAAAATAATAATTCAAGAGTTCTGCTACCCCACCTCAGCTCTTGGGTATCTATGATGATATGGGTCTAGCTTATGTTTCCTAAACTCCTCTGGGTACTTCTCCTTGATCTCCTCCTCGTTATACCTCTCCAGGTCTCCAGGATTCAGCTGGCTCATTTGTGGCCTTTGCCGAACCTTGTATCCCTTGTTCTGCAAATGCTTGGCCGTCTCCACAGATCTTCGCCGTGTCGACGTCCATATCGTCAGCGGCTTCACAGAAGTTGGTGACCCGCCCTGTGCAATAAAGGATTTCCGTTCATGCTCTCTGTGCCTTAACAGCGCCTCCGTGAGGCGCTGAGCGTATGAGTCACCTTCCGCGGAGAGACCCCCATCAGCTTTATATGAATTCTCGCTCTCGGCGCATGCACCTGCCTGTACGAGGTTTTCAATATCAACCATCCTCAAAATTTCGGAGACCCTGTTGACCTACCCTAGCAAAGTACGTATGATGGGCTTTTATATGCAAGTTCATTAGGTAAAACACCATTCTGTTCGGTAAGTATCCCATCCGGCAATTGTTCACAATTATCGTCTCTCCAGCATTAATCATCTATTGCAATTAGCACATATGTAGAGTAAATATGCAATACATGCGAGCGTTACCTTGATATAATTAAGCTCCGGTTCGTCCATAGTCTCGAAATGCGGGATCTTAGCATTTACACGTTCGAGATACGCTTTTACCGCATCTTCGGCATTCCATCCAGCATACTAAAATTGTGTTTCAGCCAAATGCGCATACCCTTCACTATCACCACGTTGTATGGATGGGCCGAACTCACATCCGGGTGGGAGATTTTCACTTTGCGAACGTTCTCCTCGATAATTTTTGGATCGTCACATTTGGACTCGATGAAAATGGTCTAATCAATCTCCGTTAGCCGCAAGCAACCTCTCCCTCTAATGCAAGGCGATTGTGCATACTAAAATATCATGCTTCGCGAACTCCTTTGCGAGCGACCGGCGACCGGCAGCGGTGGGGTTTACTGCATCGTATATAGCCACCTGACCATTCTCCTCGTCTAGGAACCTATAAAGGTCCTCTCTGCACTTCTGCAGAATCCGCTGCCGTAGGAGAAAAGATGATGGTGATGCTGTATGGTTCATTAGCAACCTACCCAGCCATTGTATATGCTCCCCACCCACCATTAACGAAGAAATAGTCGTCAGGTACGTCCTTGCCTGGGCCGAGAATAGCTCGTCTGTAGTCACCCAAATGAAATGCGCATGTCTTCACACCGAGCCTAGTTATCCAAAAGGCAACTGAATTAGCTATTCCTTCGGCTCGACAAGACATATTGAAAATCCAGCCGTACTTACCACCGCAAGTATCTCGTAATCGCAACCGCAAGATGCCTGTCTTCCCCACACCCTCCCCCATTTTAACACCCAGTTAGCTTCAATCCAACCAAACCGAGTGTCACTTTTTCTTGTTCATATTTTTATCAATTCTGTTGAGAACTCACGTTTTGCCTCTAGCCGGTAGGCCCACAGTGACAATAGCAATCTTTCCCGCATGAAACAGCCTACCCGACTCTGTTGAATATAGCTGCGCCGGCGCCATATCGCCATCCGGTTTTAGGTGCACAGCATCAACGTAAATATTCGACTTCCGGCGAAAGTGATGAGGAGGGTTGACTGTTTCATTCCCATTTTTGGTGTCGTTACTCTCGGTCGACTTTTCGTTCTCCTCGGGTGCCCGACTATTGTCGAGAAGAGACCGAATAAACCACAATAATTAGCCATAAATTTTACTAAATTGAGAGCAGATATAAACAAATATACGAGCTCATGTATTGTATTACGGGGCAAAAGTAAACAAGAGCGACGACTCACATCACCGGTATGGCCACTGTTGGAGTGTCAGGTTGCGATGTCATCTTGTGAGGTTACCTCTATGAATCTGCCTTTCGAGATATCTTCGTTTCTTTTGTGGTCCGTTCGATAACGATCAGTATGACCTCTGTAAAAATGTCTAATGCCTGCGCATGCCTCTATGAATACGCAAATTTGTGTGAATGTTTCTGGTTTAAAGCAGTAATTCGAATATATGAAGTTGTTGCGTTTGGAAGCTTTTTTCTTTGAAAAAAAAATCAAGGTTCGAGGAGTCAATGTAAGTTGACAAAGAGTAAGCAAAGGCGTACACAAGCTTGTGATTCTAGGGCAGAATCGATTCACCAACCGCACATCTATCAGAACAATCAGAGAATTGCTCGGGATATGGCCGGGTAACCTCGGATACAGAATTGCAGTAAAAGAAAAGAAAAGGCAAAGCACGAATGGCAAGAGAGAGAAAGCAAATAGCTGGGTAACGGTACGGAGGGAAGGCACGCTGCTGTATGATAGCACTTCACGCAACGTATAAAACACCCGAACGTGCTCGGGATTAACAAATGCACCTCAGACAAGCGGGGTGTGAGGACTGGCGGGGGTGTGTCTGTGTGATGATGTGTGTGGGAGGCAGAGAATGCCTGCAGGAGGCAGCAAGGGGGGTGGGGGGATGGTGATGCGGTAATGGGGTTGTGTCTGCGTGCTCCGATTGCTGGGGACGAAGCTACCGATTTCTCGACTGCGACCACCCACTCTAAGTGCCAGCCCCCGGAAGGGCTCATATAGATTCCGCCAAGGGTACCTGTAAAGCCTCCATAGCTAGTCCCACGGCCAACAAGACATGTATGGACATCGCGGAGTTGCTGAGCTGGGCGACGCCAGCTCTCATTTAACATGAGCTACTGTGAAGTGCCAGCGCCGGCTCAGCGTATTGGCCCAGAGGGGGCTAGATAAGCGGGGCTGCATGGCTATCGTGCGGGCGCTGGGCGCTGTACTGGGCGAGGAGGCTGTCGATACGGGGACGAGGCTACGTTGATATGGACCTTCTCGTACTAGTGGCACGAGTACTCGAAGAGGCTCTTCGGCGTGCGGGAAAGAGATCCCATCGTGAATCCTGTGCCTAGACACTGGGCATTATACACTTACATGCGAAATGCTAGTAATAACATAAATATAAAGTATTGCTCTCATCATGTTTAATCAAATCCCCGCCAGAGCGATGAGGATCTGCTATAAACACCCTCGCCTCGCCTAGGAACAGTTATGTGGAACCCTACATCTAGTCTCGGAACCACAACCCTACATTGTGCGCCCCGTTCGTCGAAGGAAATAAATCGAGCCAGTCCCCTTTCTCGATGTCTCGTTACCCTCACTTTATTACCTCCTCGAGTTAGTTCATAAAAATTATTTTTCGCATAAATGCAACCCGATATTCATTTCTGAATACACCTACCGGTACTTTATTCTCGTACCCTCACTATACGTCAGGGGGCTTCGCTCCCCGACACCCCCAATCAAATCATAACTCTATTAGGAATATCTCAACATGAAAATGAATGAACGTAACCCTATGAACCAAGAAAAAAGGCTAGAGAAATATCAATCCTATTCATCCATAATCATAAAACTTACAAGAAAAACCTCCGAAAACCATGAATCCCTATTTACACGAGCCACCTTTTTTTTAAAAAAAAAAAAAAACGCCGCCTCCGAATACATACCACCTATCCTTGCACAATCACATTCTTCTTATCATAATACTGCCATTACTCAACGTCACATTCAAACAATCCACCAACACAAACTAGTTGTTAATCCATCTTTGTTCATCCTCATCCATGGCATCAAATAATATTTCCATCTTCTCACTTATCTTGAAAGCCTCATCGCAGCTAACCATTCGCCAACTATCGCCCATAGTGATAAACCCATATACTGCGCCCCCACCATTATTGTCTCTCATGTCCTTCAAAGCAAGAAACCTAATTTTCCTTGCCTCGCCGGGAAAAACCTTTTTCACTTCCACTACCAAGACGAACTTCTTCTCCTCCACATCAATCTTATCTATCACAACAAATTCTTCCGTACCACCACTAGTTACAGAATCTACCGAAATGATTTCCTTTTCTCGCTGCAAAAGTAACTTTTGGGCCATATCATGTTTGAAAGAATGCAGTATAGGATAGATGGGGAGCAAGACCAGGTCGTTGATATCGGCCCCCTTAAAGTCGGGGTCCGCCTCACTAGAGTAACCCTCAATCTCGAGATATCCAACTAGGTTATCGTACGCTTGCTTCTTGGCCTTCGATATCTAATCCATTCCTAACAGAACATTCTTGCCTTCCACCATCTTCTTGATCTGCAATGGCACGTAATGTTAATTCAATGCCCAATCTCTTCTCGGCCTCTGGGATAATCATCTTCGAATATGCAGTGCTCCACTTGGATTTTCTTCTTAGAGTCCGTGCTCTCGTCACCCATCTTAACAAGTCTTCTACCGACCAATCAGCCCTCTACAGCATTAAATTGAACAAACCAAACTTGAACTCACCGATACAAACGGTTAGCTGGTTAGGGGCTTTGGAGGCGGAGCGGAGCGATACTGTAGAGTGACGGTTAATTGAGCGGATCAACCATGGTAAACTAAATCACAGTTAAATCAAGCAATCTGCATAAATCTCGTTGCATCACCCGCAACGTCCTACCGTCACTTAGGTCAGGGGGCAAATAAATGAGGAAATAATCACTTGAATTCACACCCGAAACAGGTAACCCAACACTAAAAGCTATCGCCATCAATTAAAAAATTAAATACACAGAAAAAAAAAAAAGAAAAAAAAAAAAAAAACCTCCATTAAACCACCAAAACATCTAAACTGCTAACGCTACCGCTGCTTCATCTACCCTGACAACCAGATCCTCCTTCACTCCTCCATTGCTCAATGCAACGTTGATGCAATCCACCACAATTGAACCTTCCTTCATCCATTTATCTTTTTGTTCGTCCATTGAATCCCATATTATCGTAAAACTTTTCCGTCATCTGAAACTTGCCATCGTATTTAACCATCCTCCAATCCTCTCCAGTGGTAATAAAACTGTAAACAACGCCTTTACCTTTATTATTCCCATCACGAGCATCTTTCATCGCCAAAAATCACTGCCCCATCGCCTTTCCAACCGAACTTGTCTCTACTTCTATGACAAAAATAAACACTTCTTCATCCTCCGAAATGAGATCTATAACAGCAAATTCCTCTTGACCTCCTGTCTCCCCATTCTGCGAGAGAACCTCGTTCTCACTCCTGAACTGTATATTCAGCCGTCTAGTTAACGTTCTGAAATTGCGAATTATTGGACTGATGATGGAATAAATCAGGTGGTTAATATTGCTTTCTTTAAAGTCCAAAACCCCTTCTGTAGGATAGCCCTCAATCTCGATATATTCAAGTATCCGGTCATAAACTTTCTCTTTTACTTCTTCGAGACCTTCACGGTTATACTGGGCATTTGCTAACATATTTTCAACTGGTATCCCTTTGAGTAAATCGAGCCTGAAACCTAGTATTTTGTTCGCCTGCGCTATCGTAACGTGAATACGAGGCCTTCTGATTCGACTTTCGCTTCTTCGAACTTGTGGCTTCGTCACTCATTTCTAGAATTCCTGTACACTGATCAGCTTCCCAGAGGATTAACTTGCACAAACCAAAGTTGAACTCCTCGATAAAAATGCGTACGAAGGATTATCTGATCCTACTCCAAATCATTAGTCCTCAAACTAAAAAAATTTATTTGATTGTACCGACAAAAGTAGCGAAGTGGAGGTGGAGCGAAGCGAGACAGGAGAAAAGTGAAAAGGATCCTCTCTGCATTAAGGTGGGCGACCCCACATATATAACCCTTTGCCAAGGTGTCGGACATGATCCTGGCTAATTTAGCGTTGATACAGCGTGACTTGAGCCTCCTAAATATCATAGTCCAGACTACCTCTCGGCACTTCAACCTATAGGGAAATAGAATAGCTATAAAAGAAAATTGCAGGCATTCTATAAAATGCAAGTCTAGAAGAAGTAAATATCTTAATAAATTAATATAACTTATAAAACAATACTATTTTAAAATATATATTATTTATTTTTAAATAATTTACTAATTATTAATTTATTTTAATTTATAGTATTAAATAATTTTTTTTATTTTTTTATTTATTTAAAAATTTTTACTATTTATTACTTATTACTTAATATAATAATAAACTTATATATCTTTTTTTTTATATTAATTTTATTTATTATAATAAATTTTTTTATACTACTAATTATAAAGTTTATTAAAATATTTTTTTATTATAAAAATAACTTTTAAGTTATAATATATTTAAATAAATATAATATAAAATAAATAATAAATAAAACTAAATTATTACTATTAGTTTTAATAAAGTTAAAATTTATTATAAGTTAATATTAGATTTATTTATTATTTAATATATTATATAATATATAAAATATATAAAATTAAAAATAAATATTAAAAAAAATACTATAGTTTTAAAATAATAAAATTAATATTATATTTTTAAAAAAATATATTATATAATAAGAAATATTATACTTATAACTTTATATATATTTTAATATTTATATAATATTAATAGAGAAATTTTACAACATATAAATAAAGTTACTAACGTAATTATTAAGCAAAGTTTCTATAGCAATGAAGTATTTATAGCGCAGTTAAGAGCATATTTATGCGACTGCGACGACGCCGCTACCCCTCGGCTGTCGCATATCGCCTGCGTCGCATATACACATTTTGTATGCGCTTGCATTTTTCGCACTTTTCGCGCGCTCCACCAGCCGCCCACACTACGGTCGCGGTGAACCCGTAACATCTAGCTATAGTATGTTTAGAGACTCCTCTATCATTAGAAACAATGAAAATAGCTTCTCAAGCAAGTCGTGAAGTAAGAAATGCCAGCCAAACTCCACCTCTTAACCACTCGAAATGCACCCCCAGTTGAGCCGCAACGAGCCAGATTGAATGCTAAGGTTGTACTAAGAATTTTATCCAACAAGTCGCTTGCAAAATCCCCTATTGCTGTTACAGTTATTTTTGCGCTCAATAATCATGCTTTGTAATTACTCTAGCAACTTTACCCGCATGTTGCAAAATCCCTCTAATTAAGCAATCTGTAAGATATTATACTGCAAGCAGTATAATATATTACCTATATCATCAGATATACTTATGTTTTACCTCTAAATCACGCATATATAAGACTTACATATGTAAGTATTTTCAAAATCGCGACGTGGGGTCGCCCACCTTACTACATAGAATTTTTTCATTCCTCTACATACACCTCTCTTCCTACGATCTCGCTTCGCTCCACCTCCGATCCGGTCAGACTCAACTCAGCAAGGTACCATTCAGTATGACATCAAATCGGTCACATTTTAAGAACATTCACTTCTACGATGGCAGCAATCTGAGTATCCTCTAGGCGGGCATGTCCAGAATGGGTCAATTGCAGAAGCAAACTTCTTACAGATGTTAAGGATTGTTCTGGGCGCAGGGTGTCCAATACGGGTTCAACATAGAAGTTCGGGATATGTTTTGTCAACGAGCGACAGTCGCCTTGAGGTTGGGACATATGATGTGTATTGTGATGGTACGTATATCTCTCTCAAATCCAAACCTAAGTCATTCCATCCCACCTCCCTTCTTTCTCTCTCCCGGCTCCTCTCCCTTGCAGCCTTCTTGACATGTACACGACAATTAAACAATACATGTTATTAGCAGGAGACATTAGAAAAGGCAACTGGAAGAGTAAAACAAAAAAGAGTCATTCCGCATCAAATATCAACTAGGGACCAACATGGGAAAGTACGAGATGCCAGCTCTCTTAGCTGCATATTGGGTATAATAAATGCCAGCACAAGAGAACAGCTTCCACAATTCTGCGCCAAACCTGAAAAACAAACAAATTACCTGTCAACTGCAACCCCCATCGTTGCATGCACACAGTACTGTCTTTCTGTAATAGCCTACCACCAATTTCTCGGCGAGAGAGGATAGTATGTACCCTGACAGTTTGCGAATGCGGGGACGTATTAATAGTCCAAAAGTGATGGGAATAAAAATGGTGAAAAAAGAGTGAAACGTATTACTTCCAATTCCAGAAAAGTACCAAAGCACGCAATACCGGACATCAAGATGAGAATCGAACTTTAAAGCAGCGTGAAACGAATTGAGTTCATACACTCCCGTTGCGAGATATTGGGTCCAGAAGGCGGATTGTTGCACATCTATGTCTGCCCAACTGACCTATCCTAAAAGGGGATGTATTAAACGCATTGTGTTCGGCCCTTCTCTTTCAGACCTCCAATCTTATCCAAATCAAGTGATGAAAAGCCATCGTGCTGTTGGTAGGGTGGAAGGTTTTCCTCAGGCACAGGGCGAACAAAACCAACTCCTGCCTCTCCAACCTGCACAATAACTACTCTCCCAGATTTCCGTCTTCCTTGCGCATCTTCTTCTTCGGGAAACGTGATTCTGATTTCAGGAATAGAATCCGGTGTTAAAGGCATGGGTGACGAGTTATCCATTAGACCTTGTTTCTCGGAATAAGAGCGGCGGTTGTCTTTGAATGGGATTGCCGTTATAGTCAATTGACGGGGATTTTTCGAATTCTGACTCTCTATATCCGTTTTGTTTCTTCGGAAGCGTCGGATGATGAACAGAGCCCCACCGAGAATCATTCCAAGGCTAACCAGCGCAAGCAACGCTATTGACAATGGCACCAAATTTCCTCCGAGCGCCGATTCCTCTTTGCCATCACGCTCACGCTTAAATAACATTGTAAATTATTGGATTGAAAACGATCGACTGTTGTTGAGCGAGTGTACGGTATGTATGTACGAAGAAATCTCCCAAACCAAACGAATGAATAAATTCGCTCTCCGTTACTAGCGGCCAAGAAGTGAAACCTTATGCTGCAGATAAACACCAAACAGAAAACAACGATTGGCGACCTGTAATATACCCATGTGTCAGTAACCTGTTCAGCTAGTGGGCCGGTCATCACCAGACCATGGGATGATTCATATGTGACGTGATTGATTGGTATATTTCTGATTCTTAAATATTCATTCATATCATTCATATTTTTGAATTTTCAAAGAGTGCGCTCGGGGCGAGAGTGTGGGTGTGCGGAAGGACGGAAGGGGTGAGCGGGGGGGGGTTGCAAAATCAAGCTTTGGGACCGTACGTTAGAAGCGGTGAATGATGCACGGAGCGGGCCAATGATGAGTTGTGTGGTGAGCTGCAAGGGCGGAAGCACAGGCAGTAGTCACACGTAAGTCCAAGTTTCTTGTAGATACAAGATTGTAAGTACCGCAGCCGGGACCTGGGTAGCGATCGCTTGTAAAGAATGCAAGGCAAAGGAGTGAACAGTGATAAGCGATACCGCAGCTGAAGGAGTGAAGCGTGCTGGTATCAGGAAAGAAAAGAGGGTCTGGGAGTATTTTTTTGTAATTTTTTTAGATTTTTTTTTGGTTTGGTTTGGGAGAGGGTTGAGGGATGAGGGGGACAAGAGTTGGGGGGAGATGTTAGGATAAAAAGGGGCACGGTACGAATTTGTGCCGCAGGCCAACCAGTTAATCACCAGACAGCAGTCAACGCTGTAGCCCAGGGTGCGAACACCACCAGGCTGTTTCGTCTCCAAATTTTCCTTGGGGAGGCTACAACTACAACAGGAATGGCGTGGGGGAGGCAGCAAACGCAGAGTGTCCGCAAGCGGGCAAGAGCGGCGCAGGCGGCTGCCACCATGATAGCACAGGCAGCCAAGTTACTAGGCCTTGCAGCTCTCGGCCCAGGCTATCAGGTCCTTGCAGCTGCGACTGGCCGCTGAAATGAGCTGCTCTGCACGCGCCCGGGCGCGCCATGCCCGTTATGGCCAGGCCCCGGACGCCCTCTGCGCAAAACAACAGAACGGTCCATCCAATCTAGCTAGCTGTGGTTGAGAACGGCCGTGGCTTGCGATTGAGGCATGGCTGCTAACAACCTAACCTAAGAAGTACTACCTTATTATGCTAAGTACTTACTTGATATATACCAGTCTGGCTAGGTACCAAGCAAGCCTGAGTCCACTATGTATCTTGAGGCCGATCTGAACTGGGGCGCGTCGCGATCGCCTGTAATTGATCTCCAGCCCCGGAGCAAAGGTGCATTTGGTGCTATGTATGTAGGTTCCAGATTGGGTTATGTTGAAGTAGTCATTCCGCGGTTAGTCTGGAAGGTCTGGATGCCAGAGAGAAACGTTATGTTATTCTGCGCTCTTGCGGGGATCAGGAGGCCAGTGCTCGGGTGTGCGTGCGGCCACGCGTGCACGACCAAGTGCCACACCTGTCATTCATCGTTCTGTACGTGCAGTGATTGACCATTCGATGGTACAGACTGCTCGATGGGACACGCTAAATTTACATAGAAAGTAATCAGTGCGACGCCTTGGCCTCAACCCCCATGACCAGTTCAATCGCTGTACATGCGTCACAATTGCAACCCCCCCCCCCAACTTGCTCTCGTGCTCGTGACGCTGGAGCGCGGGGGCACGGCAAGAGAGCGCATTTGTCGATCTCAAGCTATCTGTATCTTGGTGTCACTATTGCCTGCGTGGAAGGCATGCTCCATGGTACTACTTGATGTATGCAAGAAGCAGTAGGGTGCAGCAGCGAGGCCGGCTGGCCATGCGCCTCGAGCCTGAGTCAAGGTAGCAAAGTGGGCATGCAGTAGCCTCGTCCAAAGCTATACTGGGCGCCAATACAAGCGTATAAGTACTAATACTTAGAGCACTGTACATTCTTACCTGAGACGAGGCTGCATACCTTTCATGATGTACTGTATCATAAACTCGGCGAAAGTCAGCCAAGCGATGAGATCAATGCTCGTGGTAGAGGGCTTGGCAGTCGTAGTCTGGTTACATGCCAATTGGTGTACAAGGAGCACACTAGCTCGCATGAGTTGTATTGGATTACCTTTGGGACCAGACTCAACCAAAATATTAAGATGTATCGTGTACTCGTCTAGCGCTGTGAGCCCTTCCTTAGATTAGTTATTGTGGGAACTTGGTGAAGATGACCTGTTGGGGAAGGCAATGTTAACCGGGGGGTACAAAGGAGGCTGAGGCGTGGGATCAGAGAGCTGGGGGTCTTCTCGCCTCATTCAAATTTTCTCACCAGTGAACTGCTCTTCAGAGTCAGACTACAGTATGTTCTTCAGTACCCGACTTCGGCAAGTCGCCTCATAGTCTGATGCATATGGCGTGCATTTGTCTTGTCTGTACAAAGCTCTCCTTCCGTGTGCCCCTGCTGCACAAAAAAAGAAAAAAAAGGACGTCCGCGGCACATTAACTGCTTGCAATCCAAGTTCGCAGCAGCCAATCATCACTCACCATAGCTAAAACTTCTCCTACAGCCTGGCTTTGTTAGCGAAAGGGGAAATGCAAGTCAAAGTACTGAAGTGCATACAACTTAACAAAGCTACATAGCACTACTTTGTGAACTCTCCAAACTTTGCAATTAGCCCGTCTGAGCAAGTCGCTATATACCATGAGAATTGTGGAAAACTGCTCGCAAGTCGCTCTACACAGAGATTGTGGCGTAACGGAGAGATATTTCCGTAGAAGCTGATCAGGCCTTCCAAGATCTGTTTTTAATCTACATGCAAGTATTCACCGCACAAAGCAGAATTTAAGCTAAGTCTCCCATTGTCGGTAATTCTTTGGACTAACTGTTCTACCATCCTTGCGGAGCGGCACGGTCCCACTATCGATAACTGTTTCTGCTAAAGTGGACTACTGCCCTGGTGCAGGTGCTTAGCTGTATTTCTCGCGTGACTGCTCGGACAGAGGCGATAACCGAGATATATATCTTCAACTGCAAGAGTGCGTTGATACACTACTAGTACATACATACTTGTACAGTACATACATTACCTAAGACTTAGTGCTTATGAACGCACGAAATTTTCTAAGTTGTATGCTGGCAAGAATTTCACATGATCATTACTTGTTCTACATCCTTATTATCTATAGACCAGGCACAAATGCTAAATTTACTGGCTAGTGAGTCTCTCTCTAACCCTTACGTCTCATATCTTAGATTGGCACCTCGCAATCAAAGCATTTAATGCTCAAGACCATTCTCAGACCTAGTCTCATGCCAAGTCTCAGACTCATCAATGACGATTCGCTAACTCTGTCTGGGTAAGGGTGTTCTAGTGACCAAGGTAGTCTGGTTGACTATGCCCAAGGGGTCAATTCGCCAATATCTTATTTTTACTAAGTTCGCCTTGGAAAGAATTATTCCTTAGTGCAAACTCGCGATATTCTGTACATCAATGTGCGTTAGGAATAAGACTCAGCCTATGTAGACGGTTGGAGCAATTTGGACTAATTACTGCCCAGGTAAACGAGATGGTCCAGCCCAAGGGATTCGCAAGTTCCAGCATCAACGTCAAATTCGCCCCACTTTCCAGATATTATTCTGGGATCTTCCGGAAACTGGATAAATTGAAACTCTCTCGCCTGGCACTCTATAACTTTCCTCGTTCACTTTCCGTGAGATGACCATACTGCTGGATATTATCTGGTCTCATAAGCGACACATCTTTCTCCCATATTTTGAACATGGGGTAACTCTTCCCAAGAGACACAAGGTTTTCGGGATATGCCAAGCCTGGGGCAACTAACGATTGCCACTCGACCTGGGGCAGCCAGGGTAAGCGTGCCGGTGTGACGCGGGAAACGTCGACCCTCCGATTCCAACGGCAGTCATCAAAAGGCTCAGTTCATAGATGATCGCTAGGATCGCAGCCGCATATCGTCGATCTGTCAATGCTTCGATCTACGACTATGCATAAGTATTCATTCTCGGGGGACTAATTTTCTGAAAAACTCTTCCTTCTACTGAATTATCCAGATAGGCCTTTCGATTTCTTTGGATCAGCATGAAGACTGCTGCAGGGGGCAAGATGATGCATGCAACCTCATGCAGGTTGCGGCAAGTGTCGCTGAGGCAAGTGATATCCATAAAAGAGTATTTGTTTACATACATATATCCCGTGAGACCGCAAACTATATATGTATGTTGGAAGTGAATATCTGCTTCAGGACACGTAAGTTAGTCTTAGTGCTCAGAGGCAACTCCGGGAATCTCAGCTTCACTTACCGAACAATTATTACACGGAGGTGTCTTGAAGGAGGTTGACAAGAAATAAGAATCCGATAAAAGAGCACGGCCACACTTTGTGTGCTGCTACCTCGAAAGGCCGCTAGAATTACGCCGCTGAGGTTTATGATAGCAGTGCAGTCGCGCATCTACAAAAATACATCACATTAAACTCTGGGAACAGAGCACATTAAAATAGTTGGAAGTTGAATCGACCTAGTCTCGTAACCAGGAATCGACCTACTTTCACTTTCGTAAGTATTAGGGCATAATGTTCAGGCTTATTATCAATCACAGCTAAGGATCAAAAGCCTAATGTTATTGTAATAGAGACGGAAGTATGTTTTTTTTTGTTCAAACCGTTAATACCATCTTTTGTAGTGTTAAAAGCTAGCGACGAGCAACTATCAGCCGCTGTCCAAAAAGCCACCCTTGTAGGCGGCGTGGTGCGTTCCAGGATTCTTCCGCTGTGCATGTCAGTCTTACATTATTATTAACATCTTGGTGTGACCCTCTCTCAACGTTTTGAATTGACTTCCCTCGTCCTCAATTTCATAGCAAAAGCAAGATTATACACCCTTAGGAAATTGTTTATTGGCGCCAATCAACAGTGTATATGATGTTATAGTGGCGTGGAAATTAGCGTTTAGGATTTTATTCATATTTCTTCCAACATCTCCAGTAACATTGCTGAATTTCAAGGGTACATATGCTGGAACGCTATCAAATACAGATAACTGGTCCCTGAACGTACATTTTGCGATACTTTCTAACCTAAATACTACCCTTCTTTAATCATTTTATCAAGTCCTGTTCTGTACCTGTTCGCTCGGAAGACACCTTCATAGTGCACTGCAGTGCTCTTTGGAACAAACGGTCTTAAGGCCAAATACGAACCATGTCTAAGGCAGACAGCACGAAGAAGCAGTAAATAACCCACGAAGTATGCATAGATATGTTTAATCAAGCTTGTCTTTTCACCTATTTCTTGTACTTCAAGTTACTACTGCCGGGGCGTCAATTTCGGGACCAGTTCGCAGGAATTCTATGACGGCCATGAGCTGAATCTTGAGTAACAATCCTTCTCCGGCATTTGATAGGTCATATACTGGCCCAATCCTCTGGCTCTCTGCTACTCTAGTTGCATGATCTCTGCTGTAGTGTAAGTACATTACATGACACATTTTGAAGGGTGGTACCTCGCACTACCAGGCTGCAGTGTATATATTGTACTTTCGTACAGACACCTCGCATGAGCAGTTATGGCAGCGTATTTGTACCTGTGCCTAGTCCCCGTTACTGTCATGTTTCATGTATCTCCCCACGCTCCCTCCGAGCTAGAGTGTGCACCCCAAGTCAGTTTCAATGATTGCGGGCAGGCTCCGGCTTAGATCATCGTGGGCGCCCACCCCCCATTTTTTTTTTTTTCCCTTTCTTCTTTTTTTTTTCCTAGGTTTTATATTCCGATATCTGGACATCTAAACTGTCCCTTCCGGCCTCCCTGTGGCACTTGCGCTACCCCCCACACCGATCAGTCGTAGTCTGGTTATAAGTTTCCTCTCCCTCCTTCCACTCTCTTTACGGATCATTCTCAGCCCCGTTCGTTCAAACCCCCACTTTTTGAGAGCGTGTAGTACTGTCTCTCACTCCCATTAGTCATCTTCTTTGGACACAGGCCACTGGGCAGCAAGTTGGTGGTACTACGCACACACTTAATTAGAAGTCAGGCTTTAGGCACGCTTTGAGAGCTGGTTCGGGTTTTCTCACTAGAGCCCGAGCCTAAAACCGGGGCTATAAATTATCTCTGCGCCGACAGTGGTGATATTTTGCTTGTGGGTAGTAAGTGACTTTCTTTTTTTCGTTTTTCCTTTTTTTAAATCCCGTCGTACTATCCACACACACCTCCCCACACAGGACTATCCTGTAGCCACCCCTCTTCCCCCGTATCCTACGGCGGCAAGCAAGGGCGAAGAAACCGGACTATTCAAAACCCCCCCCCCAAGTTATATATCTTCCAAAACCCTGTCCGCCCTACTTTCCTCACTAGTTTCTCTTTCCGATTTGCTTGACGCACCCTCAACCCTTTCCGCCTCTAGGAGTACCTCCACTCATCACCGATCCAGGCCTCCCTCCTAGGCGTTACAGTTCTGAGCTGACGCAACTTGTTGGAAACCATTCAGCGAAGCTCATCACAAATTATTCCAGACGCAGCCTGGTCGACATACAATAGGAAGAACCGACATTGCTGCCCGTAATAGGTAGCAAAAGCGAACGCATACAACCGACTCACGTTGGCATTACCAGCCTAGATAATCCTAAACTTCTGGACCTGTACATATTCAACTCCCGACATACATAGAAACCACCGATTCATCCACCTACTTCCCCTCCCATAATCAGGAAATTGGAAAAATAGAGGGAAAAAAAAGGATCCGTCATTTTCCCACCCCCCTCATCTCCCCAATCCCTCGATTCCGCAAAAAGCAAACTTCGGAAAATAGAAATAAAAAAGATCCTGCAATTCACACTTCGTCATAAAAGCCCTTGCAGTTGTCGGCTCTTTACAAACCCCTCATCCTCCTACCGCATGACTACAACTTTTTCTTGATAGAAACCAAGCGGAGGGCAAGCCAATCCGCTGGCTTGCGTGAACTTCTTACAATCGCTTCCCCAATCTCGAACTCACTACCGCTATTCATTCACAATATCAGGCCAACTCAATTCTCTTGTACATCTGGTGCACGTTGGCATTCACCTCTACGCGCAAGTCTTACACTACATCTGGAGCCTACCTGTAGGTTTTTACCCAGCCGCTTGCGCGATTGTTTTATTCTAGATTCTTCTACTTAAACTGATCCTACTCCCACAGTTCTACCCCACCACCACGACGTGTAGACCAAGAAATTATTCTTCTCTTGTATACATTGTAGAGATTGCATCTCAGAACATAGCATTTTATCGATAAACACTATCTTTTCGACTCTAAAATACCTTGCTATTTGATATTCGGCAATTATCATTTCCCACTCATGGCTGACCATCAATCCACGACTGCTTCTCGCACTACGCAAAACAATGTTGGTTGCAAATTCCGGAACCCACATCACTTTCTTCATTTCTTCTCATCCCCTTGCAAGATGGTTTTGTTCATCAGTTGGAGGTGTTTGACTGACATGTCTTTTTAGGCCCGGCCTAGGCTTGGCGATTTTTCTATTACAGGTCGATCACCTCCTAGTTCCATGACATTAGAAGATATCACCAATACGCAAAACCCATCGCTGGGACCCGGCCTCAGCAGGGGTATATGGGGAGGAGGTATTCCAAGCATAACAACAATGAAAGGTTTACATTTCTATTTGCTTTGCGCGGGGAAACTTGAAGCTGACAAATACATAGCTGGAAACGAAGAATCGTCGTACTTGAGCTCCTCTGCCTTCGAGCAGGTACAAGGATCTTCATCACGCATTCATACTGAATATGATCGATGGTCTTCGAAGCCTGCAGTAAATTGGCCTGAAGACCCGTCATCAGCGTTGGCAAATGTGTCACTTAATGATACTATTAGTCGATCACCCGTTCGTCTTCATGGCAATCAGCATGATTTATCTCAAACAGCTACAGACATTCCTCGTAGTTCGTCCCCTTATACCAGTTTTACTCGACAACTACCTGTGGGACAACCCCCCATTGCTCAATCCCCTCCTAACAACAGCAATAGGGGCTTCTTTGATAACTCAGGTAGTTTTAGTGCTACAATTGGTGGAGGTGTGCTCAGTCACACCTTTGGAAACAACAGGCTCACATCAGGTACGTTTTTCTTGCACCAAGTGTGCGAATTAATGCGGGCGGAGATTCACCCAAGCAATGGAGTGCAAGGGTGACATCCAAACTTTCGTGCAAGGGTAGCAGGAGATTGTATATTACTGCGTCTTGTGACTTCAGATACACTGACACCCTTTTTTCTTTTCCTTTTTGTTTTTTTTTGCAGATTCCTCTTATACTCCATACCAAAGCTTGCCTGGGCAACAGTCTACTTCTCATGCTTCAATCCATGCCGCTCCCTTTGTCCCAACATTTCCTACTGCCCGTCCAAATTACCATGAACTGGGTCTTGAAACCATAGAAGCCGAAGTCTTAGCAGCGAAATTCGGAATTGAGACCGATGACCAAGATCGATTCACCACTGGTCATCGCCGAAATAAACCTGCTCCATTTCCCCAATCTACCACCAATAATAGTGGTCTTCCTTCCAATTTTCGTAACCAGTTCGGGGACCCGTCTCCCTTTCCACGGCAACCAATCCCAGGGATTACTCAAGGGCAGAAATTCTGGGGCGGAACAGCAGATGCTAGTTATGGTTCAGAAACATATCTAAACGACGGTGGTTTTCAAGAAGGGTATGGAAATCACCATGTGATGACGTATAACCAAACACTCGGGATGATCACAGCAGCTGAACCCCGAAACAGAACTAAAAATAATCCGTACTACGCGGGTGACAATACAAATACGCCTACACCAGGAATGGACCTGCTACGTCCGTCATCACGTTCTGGTCTCCCAGTATGGTCTCCATCACCGCCCCGCCATCCCCGTGCCCATTTGAATAGAAAACTAAAAACACATAAGGTGCAGTCACACCAGCAAGGACATCTAGGCCCTCCGCAATTGCTGTTGCAGAGAGATCAAGGTTTCCCACGGTCTGCCTACGGCTTACCTTACCAATATCCTCCACCGCCGTTCAATGGAGGTCTCCGCATGCCTGTCGATTCTCACTTCTCAAATTCTACGCTGGCGCCGCTGATTTCTAACCAACAGCCTCGAAGGCATGACGACAGCTTCACACATAGTCTCCGTAGTGTCCTGCTGGAAGAATTTCGGTCTAACTCAAAATCCAACAAACGGTACGAGCTTAAGGTATAGCTCGCTTGCGATCTTCCCTAATTTATTCATGCAAATGTTAACTTTTGGACAGGATATCTATACGCATGTAGTAGAATTCAGCGGAGATCAGCATGGTTCAAGATTCATTCAGCAGAAACTCGAAACGGCAAATAGTGATGAGAAGGAAATCGTTTTCAATGAGATTCGTACTAATTGTTTGCAACTAATGACGGATGTATTCGGCAACTACGTAATCCAGAAATTTTTTGAACATGGCAACCAAGTGCAAAAGAGCATTCTAGCTAAGGAAATGCAAGGCCACGTTTTGACGCTTTCTCTACAGATGTACGGATGCCGAGTAGTCCAGAAGGCTCTTGAACATATATTGGTCGATCAACAAGCAGCTCTGGTTAAGGAACTTGATGGACACGTCCTGAAATGTGTCAAAGATCAAAACGGAAATCATGTCGTTCAGAAAGCCATTGAAAGGGTACCCGCTGAGCACATCCAGTTCATAATCAAGGCATTTACAGGCCAAGTGCATAATCTTGCCACCCATCCATATGGTTGTCGGGTTATCCAGAGAATGCTGGAACATTGTGATGAGACGGCTCAAGCATCGCTGTTGGCGGAACTCCATGTTTGCACGTATACACTCGTCCAAGATCAGTATGGAAATTATGTAAGTGTCTATAAGTACTACATTCTCATCAGCTTTTTATCAATACTAACGAAGAGACAGGTCACCCAACACGTTATCGAGCATGGCAAGCCGGAGGACAGAGCTAAAATCATTCAGTTGGTGACGACACAATTACTGCATTTCTCTAAGTAAGAGATTCATTTACTCCACATGAACATATGCTAACTGTACAAAGACATAAATTTGCATCCAATGTTGTGGAGAAGAGTATCGCGCATGGCACCGATGAGCAAAGAAGGGAAATCGTAAAGGTCATTACAACGGCTCGCCAAGATGGATCATCGCCATTGCAGGTTCTTATGAGAGACCAGTATGGAAACTATGTTATCCGTAAGGATCCTATCACTTTTAGCTCACATGCTTTTTCTAATTTTCTTGCAGAGAAACTCTTGATGCAGCTCAAGGATAAAGACAGGGAGATACTGGTTGATCAGATCAAACCGCAACTTCAGCAACTGAAGAAGTACCACTATGGCAAACAAATCAATGCAGTAAGCCCGTCATTGCGTACTTCAGGGTGCTTCAGACTAACAATCTAGATCGAAAAACTCATATACAACTCCTCACCTTCCCAATCACAATCCACAACGCCGCCACCCACTACAAAATCGAACACCCCACCGCCTACGAAGCCAGCAAATCAAGCGGCAAAATCCTCGACAACTGCTGTTACGCCATCAAAGGCACATTCTAAGGAGAACGCCGCCAAAACTGTGGGGAAGCAAGATGGTTCTTCTGTATAAATTATCCTTTTTACTTTGTATTTACAACTAAGGTAACTCGCAAAAGCACCATACCCGCGTTACCAGTTGCTTACACCCATTATTCCTGTTCATATCCACTTATGTACCCCAGAATTTTCTTCTATCTAAGTTTATATCTACTGGTATCTATTTTTATTTTATTATTTTTATTTCATTTTCGCATGTCATTGGTATGATGCCCAAATATTGTTAATCCGCTAACGACATGGCTGTTCGTATCTCTGACATCTAATCCCTGGCCATTTACTTCATTCACCGTCTATAAATTTTGTCTATTTGTTTCTTTCTTCATGTCCTTACTTTTTGTTTCTACTTTTTAGTTACATAAGCAGCATTCGTGAGCTTAGGATCTTTACGTGCGCTATCGTTTGCTACGGTTTAGGATAACTGGGTCTTGTTGGATGAACGTGGTTTTACTACATAATTGTACATGTTGGAAAGATCATCAATCGTCCTTCTGGAGTCTTCGTGTTGGAGTCTTCGTGTTTTATTCGTTTCCCCAGCGTCATAGGTCTCCTTTCTATAGTATATCCAGTGACTACTTTCTGTCCATTTGGGGTGTTTGTGCAGCAAAGAAAGACACCTTCGTGGTAAAGCCCTCGCAGGTGTGAAAGGAGAATGGTTTACTGGATGCGGGGCTGGGTTTACTGCATTGCGTGAGTTAATACACTCATTTTGGAGTGCTCTAACTTACTGTTACCTTTCTGTTTGAGGGTCTGTCCTCTTTCTTTTTGCACAAATTTATTTTTTATTTTTCGTTACTTCCATCATTTAATTATCTCTGCTCTTCGCTTCATTTTCTTCTTCATGTAAGGACCTATAAGTCCTTTGGCTTTACTGCTGGAAAGGAGCTATGTGTTGATATCCTGCTACACTTTCCACTTCTACTCAATTACGTTGCTTCGACCAACATCTCTCCCTCAGACCCTTTGTTGCTACCTGTTCAAGCTTTACACACAGCATCTTCATCCTTGACCTGGCTGCACCATGCTTACTGCTAGCATTAAACAGCCCTGCTCAATTGAGCTCTGCCTATTGTACACCGGCTACATCAACGTTCATTCCCTACTAATATTCGACTCTTTTCATCGTTTTCTATTTGCTATTGGTTATTATCTATCTTCTGATGTCGATGGGAATCCACTCACTAAGCATCCGCTCATCCGCAATCCATATCCATATTATCCATTTCCAATATGCGTCATCAACCCCTCCTTGCGACTATCATCACACCTTCTACATTCCTACATGACATGACTTGATGATGTCTATGATATCCGTTGTTCGTATCCCATTTATACGCGCATTTTTGTTAATCATTTATACATATACATATTTACCCACGTTCTTGTGTTATGATTTCTGTTCTTTACTTTTTTTTTTTTTTTTTTTTTTTTTTGTACATGCACTTCAAATTACCTCTTGATTATTGTATGCGCATCTTCGGGTTCAGGCTTACTGTGACACGAGACACGGTAACAATGGATTGGACAGATCTATGCACATCCCCCTTAGCACTGCCGTTTTCGATTTCACGACCTACATATCACCATTGTTTGGTTGCTCGCCTAATTCTATATACTTAACTTTCTTTCCTATTACCTCATCTCGGGGTCGACCTATTCCATCCTATCCCCTTTCTCTTTCTTGCTTCCCTTCGTACATATTCATTATTTTTGCGTATAACATAATTTCTCAATTGTTCAATGTTTATATTAATTCGTACAAAAGAATAAAATATATATATATATATATAATAAATTAATAGAGGGTGAAAGTTGTCTTTCGAAAGACATGATCTGCTCGCATGGCTTAGTTGGTAAAGCGCGTCACTAGTAATGACGAGATCCTGTGTTCGAATCACAGTGTGAGCACTACATACTTTTCTATTTTTTCATCGTTGATTTTTTTACCCTATATAGTGTTTGATGAATGTTTATCTATACCCTAGTGCCCTCGAGGTGAAGTCTCTGAAGCAGGAACCAAAAAAATAACACCAACCAACTCACCACTCATTTAATAGTGGTTATCAGCTTTGCATCACGTTAGGCAACCCATGCAAATCAACTAAACCAAAATGAGAGGATGGTAGCTGATTTCCCCCACGTAACCTACGTTACCATTGCATTCATATCGTCACATTCGTAACAGCACGATGCCATGCATCTCGAAGAAGGAATAGGTAGTCATGAACACCATCGAGACTCATGCTATGCCTATGCCGCTTGATTCAGATTCAGATTCAGATGACCATGAGCTCTTGAATGGCTCATGATACTAGAAACTGGAGAGCTTTCATGCGTAAATTGGGTATGCTCATGAATGTAGAATTATGACCTCTTATGCATATGCACCATTGTCTAAAAATTGCTAATTTAGATAAAAAACCAGTCAAATTCCCCTGGTACATTACAGTAGTTAGCTAACAACAGGC
The DNA here is from genome assembly GCA_015179045.1 of Kalaharituber pfeilii. Classification (NCBI taxonomy): domain Eukaryota; kingdom Fungi; phylum Ascomycota; class Pezizomycetes; order Pezizales; family Pezizaceae; genus Kalaharituber; species Kalaharituber pfeilii. The sequence continues at coordinate 156,001 of WHUZ01000006.1, read as the reverse complement.
TGCATATCCTTGTCATTACCCAAAGTTACGCGTGCATAACGCGACGATTTGGCTGCGTAATGAAAATCGGCTGTCTCACGTTACGAATTCAGCCAATAAGAGCCTTTGCTTATGTCATGTTACCTCACGTAACGGATACTTGACGCAAAGCTGATAACCACTAATTTACTGCTAGAATTTTCCAATTTGTGAGTGGAAAGCTAGTTTTTTTTTTCTTTTTTATTATAGGTAAATTTCGGTAAGTCTTTTTCCCTAATATAGACGTGGCTACTAGAATTGGCTTGTGATGGATCTTTTATTTTTTTATCTCTTGATTTTAATTTTCTATTTATTTGTTTATTTACTCTTTGCTTGAAGTTTGTACGGCAAGGAAAATGGTTGATATCAGTCATGTATGGCACAAGGCGGACAGGAGGCCCGAAAAGCCTGTTTCTGACATCAGGATTTTGAAAATGAGTGATAGAGAAATGGCTGGTAAGTAAGTAAGTATGTATGGATGGATGAATGGATGTTATTTATAAATACACAAAAGACCAGTAACTATAAGTTCCGATATGTTATACGCCCTTGATAGGCCGGCCTTGGGGAGGGTGTCATCAATTGTGGCTGGGTTTTAGCAAACGAAACGGTTTCGGCAACCCCGTGCTGTGCCCATCAGGTTAATGTACCATACTAGCGAAATTTGAGATGCTACGCATACCTTCACCCAGCTGTCGTATATCAATTCGTGTTCTTCCCCTCCCCTATATGGAGCCGCTACTTGTTACTGGTGGGGAGAGGGAGGGTGTATAACGATGGTTCGGTACGAATGGGTGAGGTTGTTTACGTTAAGGTGTTGACTACATGTACTTCATATATCAGGGTAACGGTTTAGGGATTGTTTCTCGGTGTGCACGAAAGCTTGGTGTGGAAGATGAATGAGGATGAGGTGGTGAATATGACAAATTTAGGTTGACTATCGTAGGATGGACGCTCTTGTATCATAACCTAGGCCAATGGAAATATAAATTAATAAGCTGGCTACAAGGAAACTAGATCGGAGGAAACCATTTCAGGGTAAGTATCTGTGCGTTACAGTTAAGCATCCATCCAATAGTTGTCAGTGTGACAGAAGAGGAAAATCGGCACGTGGGAGGGAATATGTAAAATTAAAAATGGTATTGTTAAGTGACGCTTTTTTTTTTCCCCCAAGGGAAAAACGCATTGAGTTTGGATATTTCATTATCTTTTTGAATTATCTTTTTTTTTTTATATTTCTAATAGGGTTTAGCGAACAGAAGCTTGCTATAATTATTCAAAGGAGGAACCTACGTGGATGTGAAAGTGGAGCGACAAGTAGAGCTGACAGCTGTAGAGTCACTCATCTACCTAGATTTTAATGCTCTCGAGAATACCAGCATATATTCTCTATGCATAGTTGGAAGCTCAGTGTTATTTCCTTGGTCAACATGGACACAGGTTTACTCCCAAGGTTTGCGTAGATATGACACCTTGCGACTCCCCCATGCGGCAGAAAATGTGAGGAAGTGAAATAATTGAACATTCCCCGAATAATTGATAAGCCTAAACCTGCGCTTCGCGCGCAAAACTCGGATGCGATACCGGATTTCAGAATTGAAATAGGGATTAAGTTTTAACGAAATTTGTAGCTCCTTCGTTGCACAACTGCAATTGTAATGCTGTCACCGGGACTAGATTTAGCTCGTCCTATGAGGAGATGGCAACCGTTTGGGAATCCGCAAATGTAGTTAGTATAGTATCTTTAATTGAGCATGTACATTGATTATAAACGTAGATAGGTACAAACTACGTATGAATATCTTTTTTAAAGCAATTATCGACCAAATTATTATCACAAGTATAACTAGGCTACAGACAAGTCCTTGTTCATTGTCACTCCATGGAAGCTACTGCAGGAACTAAGGTTTTGCTTACAAGCCCTATGCCAAGGTCTCATCGCCCTATCACTCGAGTGAATATGAGTCCGCAATTAGAACAGCTTTGGGCCGATATAGCCTGAAATATTTGCCACTACGACCCGAGTTGCCTTTCAGCTATAACTAAGGTCTGGATTGGATCACTATGCATACTGTAGGTGGCCACATAGGCGGGTAAAGCTTGAGTGGCGTTACATTTGCATATTGTGGATTTGCTATGGCAATTTCTGGTGCAGAATCTGATTAGGCAAGAAGATGGTTCGTAAATATGAGCTTGCTGTTGTTTCAACAAGCCGTTCTACACAGGTAAATCGTTAGCATACTTGCCAATTGATGCTATGCATTAGCTTCTATTGCTGAAAATAGTTGTAGTAAAATAATCGCCCTTTACACCACCCCCTTCATCCACCTTCCAGGATCACAATCTATTCCACATGTCCTTTGACTTCCCGTGTCCTTAGTGCTATTGCCTATGTCTGCACTTCAGCCGTGACCATCGATATAGGTGCTGTCTGACCTACCTAGGCCAGCACGACAGTACCTTGACCTTGAGACAATTCACAGTTGCAGCTGCAGGATCTCTTCATTTTGAGCTCCGCTGCCGCCATGGGAGCTCTTTTTCACTGGTAAGATTATCAACACGAGCTCAATTGCAACTGCAAGTTGAATTTTTGGAGTAAGCCACCTATGACACCTCAGCCCAGATCTATTTCTAGCTGAAACGCCATTCACATGTGCAATAACAATGGTCCGGATTAGTATTTGACGTCTCGAAGTAATCTGATCGTACCTGCACCGAATTAAGTACCTATGTATACGACTATGCCTGTAGATCTTGTACTGGAGTGGGGTGAGATACCTATTACAATCTCACACAATTGATGTAAATGACCACAGTTTTCGAGTAGCGTCCCTTTCTCACAGCAAATGTATGGAATAGGTAGCTCCACAGCTGACTAGCTTCGCCTGTGATAATGGAGGTGACGGCTACAGCCCATCCTTGGCTGGGTAAAGGTGGCTTGAAGCCCTGGAAAGTGACACCAGAACAAAACATCGGAGCATAATTGGGATCAATTAAAACCACCGATCCAAATTTTGTTTTAGCTTCTAAAAAATCTACCTTTGCTCCGTGGCGTTAGAAACAGTCTAAAATACTCATAATACACCTAAGGTATAAACGACTTACATATAATATAGATCAATCAATACCAACTGTGCAAGCAATTTGTGAATCAACTTGAGACTTCTGAGGCTCTCTACCAGAGCTATGTGCAATTGCGACTAGTGAAAGAGTGTACCACTGATCAGGAATGGCCATGGCTACGTAGCAGTATAAGTGTATTGACAACAAGCAAATACAAAATTTAAAGAGAGTTAAAATTCAACAGGTCCCAAGAAAATATTCCCAGGGGAGGTTCGGTGATAGTTATCGAATGCACACCGTTGACCCAGTTTGAGTGAAATATAGTTGTGGTGTGGCATGAAGCAGTTGGAAAGAACGTTCTATGAGCCCATACTGACAACCCACCCCATCTGATACCCATTCTAGTAACTAAGTAGCCCCAACAGCTAACCAACCAGGACCTTCCGACGGGCACAAACTAGTAATCTGGTTGGGCGAAACTAGTTCCGTTCAGCATATCCCATGCCACAGCGTTGCAACGATAACAGAAAGTACCACCATAATTTATCACGCCATGCCATGCTACTCTATTCTATTCTATACTAGGATCTACACTCCAACGCAAGGGGGTGAGAAGGCCAGAGGGTGTGGTGTATGCAAAGTGTGGTGTTGGTGTGGATGAATGTGAGTAGTCGTTAAGACACAAATCCCCATCCTATCTACTGATGGACAAACAAAAAGTCACATCTCAACCCGACTGTGAGATCTCAAAATATATTGAAGAACCGTAAAAAGGAAAAGAAAATAAATCATCAGCGACATGCACGCCTCGAAATTAAGATAAAGTAAGCGAATATGCAGCCATTAAAGGAATGAACGATGTATCTCAATCTGGCAAGGCATTCGAGACTGCTGACAAGGGAAGCTGGCAGGGAGGAGCGGGTAGAGGACCAGACCACACTTCGGAGACTAGACCACATAGAGCTAATGAGGAGTTTCAACTCTTCGAATTCTCTCATTCTTCAGACATGGAGGGTAGAGTATTTCTCCCATTTTGCTAACTTTATTTCACATTTATATTCAAATTGATATTATTGATTTCGCCTTTTTTTTTATTTACTATTATTATTATTATTATTTATTTATTTTCTTATACATTTGAATTTTCTGATTGCCTGCCGATAGATTGGAATGAGAGGAAAAGGAGGAAAAAAAGGGCAGTCAGAAATTTGCTGGTGCGAGAGTCACGATCATATCAGTTCCTCATTGGCGTAATACAGCAAGGACTGGCAAAGAGGAAGGGAAAAAAAAAAAAAAAAAAAAAAAAAAAAAAAAGAGAGAGAGAGAGAAAAAAGGAAAAGAAAATTAAACAAAAATCTTGGTTGATAGCAAAGTGTGATAAAAAAAGGTGAGATCAACAAAAGGGACTATCAAGGCAAGACTAATTAATGCTACTGGGCACATGTCAAAAGAACGAAAGGTCGCAAAGCAAACGAAGAATGTGACCTGCGAGCCCCAAACGGAATACCCAATCCAACCGAACCCTATCCCAAGATCAAATCCCAAGTCTATCAAGGTTCATAGGCTTTATAAACATGAGTGAAAATAGGTATCGAAAGACGCATAAACAAGTATCATAATATTCGGAAGATGTGCAATATTCTCATAATGCTTCACAGTTTTGAATCTGTTCATATAACTCTTCTTGGATCCATAGACCGTATATCTGCGCTCTTAGCTTTCCCATCGAAAACAATCTCACTGAGGATAACACCAGTAGCAGGCGCGTTGTTAATTCCCCAGCAGCTATGCCCGCTGGCAAGTAATAACCCTTCAATTCCTGTCTCTCCGATAAGAGGCCCCAATCCACCAATGTTTACAATAGGTAAATAGCAGGCTTGTTTGCGAGTCACTATTCCGTTTCGAATGTGATTCGAAATACTAGCCACCTGTGAAATGAGCTCATCGCATCTGACTTCATCAACTTGAACATCAGCTGTTGTTGCGGGTAGTCCCACATCCATATCACCCTCTCCACAAACGTAGATTTCATTTGGTCTAGCATAAATTTCTGGTGACGCAAAGGCTGGTAGATCCACTGGTGAACGAGACCGAGACCGAGAGGATGACAAAAAAGGTGAACGAGGCCTTGGAGGAATTGTTATCTTAGTAAAGAGTGCGTATGCAGAGACAGGTTCTGTAGGTGTTATCGTAACACTATGCGCTCGGAGCCCGGATATAGGAGCGGATGCATATAATTTCGCTGTCCAAGGACCAGCTGCCAGTATAGTTGTCGTGGCTGGTAGGGTATGAACTTGACGCGAATCCCTATCGACATATACCACAGAATTAACTGCTTTCCGCCTAGGACTAAATGAAGATGCTGAACTGAGAGACGTAGAAGACAGAGTAGGCGAAGGAGGGTCTGAATCCTGGTAATCAGAAGGAAAAGAAGTCGCCTGCTGTGAATTGCCTGGAACATCTTCATAATTGAGTTCGGTGACAGAGCCATAAATTACCTTCACCCCCTTTTCCTCGGCTAGTTGTATCATGGTAGTAGTAAAATGATACGGGTGTACCTGAGCGGTAGCTTTCGTGTCACCGATCTCTTCGTAGCCTTTGATCTGTTCCGGCACAATCCAATCGAGATCCTGAGGGACCCCTTTAGCTTTCCCAATGGCCCCTCCCTTCGTCCTCTTTCCTAGAGGATGCCCTTTTTGTATATGTGACCCATCTACTTCACTCCAGTCCGTTCCCTCCGCTTCCAACCCCCCACAAGTAACTCGACGATAGCCCCAAACCTCTGCTCCATTATGCTCCTTAGCTAGATCCTCATGAAGCTTAAAGCTCAGCGGGACAATGTTGTTTGGATATGCCCAAATAGCTAATAGCCCTCCCGCCTTCCCTGAAGCGCCCCCAGCAATCCTAGTAGCCTCCAGAAGTGTTATGGTGTGCAGTTGAGGGTCATAGGATGGGTGCCGAGTGAGATAGTATGCAGTGGTGCATCCAATAATACCACCACCTGGTTAAAATGTTAATACCTCTTGGTCAGTGAAACTACTAGAGAACAGAGAGCAAGGCAGGAAGGCAATATAGGATGTAAAACCATCGCTTACCTATGATAATGATATTTTTTTTTTCCGGGTTCTTTGTAACGGTCATCTTCCTGCTGGCTTCCAAGTGTGATTTTAATCGGTTCTTTGAGGCGTGTGACGTTGTTAATGGTTGATCATCCGTCACCGGCAACCTCAGCGAACCGTCTACTTCTGGGGGCTCCAACTTTCCGGTTGCAGCAGGACCTTGTCTAGATAAAATATTGGCTGCACCCACACCCTTTGTTCGGTGTTCGGTTGGACCGGTTTATGCGGGAAAAAAAAAATCACCCAATATCGAACGATATTCTGGCGCTAGTCAAGTCAGCCTCAATGACACCAGATGTAGGCGGATCCGGAGATGATAATACGGGGTTTTAAATGGCACAAAATTCGTCTCGTGGAATTCACCAAAAGACCGAGCACCAACAGGCGCCACAATAGTGCTGCCAGTCCTAAATGTAGCCAATCACAATTTAGCCCTGCACTCTGTCCTTTGAGTTAGCTGATGCAGCATGCACGCTTGCTCCGTGGGAGAGATGATAATTGCTGCGAACCATTGGGTAAGCCATTGCACTCCATGGAGTTTCCACTAACCTCAGTATTCGGATACGACTGTGAAAGGTGAAGTGAACCCGGTATCTCCTTGTATCGGGGAGCCGGATGAACTGTTCTTCCCAGAATCTGGGTGCCAAATTAATTGCCTGCAGTGAATTTTGATTCAATCTATTTCCGAGCGGTTACTGAGATTTCTCTGCGGATTGAGATAATTGTTTTCTTTGGTAGGAACGGCGATGGCCTCAGACAACGTCAGACTCAGATACACCGTCGAAAATCACTACGCAGAGATTCCGGCAGCAGCAGCAGCAGCAGCAAGAGAACGGACACGATGTTGGAGCTGGAGTGCCGGGAGGAAGAGTTGGTGAACGAGCACTTTAATGGTGGTTTAAGCTTCACTCTATGCGGGGTGGGGGGGGGGGGGGGGGGGGGTGAAGGGAGAGGAGAGGTAGGCCACTGGTGCCGGAATGGCACTGAGCGAGGTGCGGAAAGTGCTGCTCTGGCGGCGGGGCAGGCTTGGGCGAGCAGAGAGGTAGAGTAGCCGGACCAAGCAGAGGGCCGCGCTGCGCACCGTCCCTGACGGAGCGAGTGCGGGGCAGGAGGAGGGCAGCGGCGGGAGCGCTGCTTTCACGAGATTGTGTAGTTTCGCGGGGCGTGGCCAGGCTCACAGCGTCGCATGCGCCCAGGGTGCTCGAACGTAAGTAAGGTATGTACTCGAGTGCGCCTTGTCCGTCGTGCTGCGCGGGCTTTATCGCAACTGTAGCGTGAGTGGGAGGTGAGGCAAGCGGCCGGGGGGGCCACAGGGCCTGGGCCTGCGCCAGCTATAAAGGGCCGGCGAGCCTGGAGGCCAGACCCTGTGATACCTGCGCTCTGGGGAGTGTCGGGCGGGCCGCGCGGTACCACTTGTCGATGGGGTGCGCCTGCTCTGCGTGCGTGCGGACGGCGATAGGCCAGTCGCCGGCAGCGCAATGACCGAATGCTGGGCGCAGAGGCCAGCGATGCGCTTCATGGCGCACCTCATGGCACGCCCCGTCCGTCGACAACGCTGCGCGCAGAGCAAAAGCAAAAGCAAAGGCAAAGGCAAAAGCAAAGGCAAAGGCAAAGGCAAAGGCAAAGACACACGCACCACGCACCACGCACGGCAGGCGCATAGCATAACAGCAGGTGCACCACAATGCCCGTTAAGCATCTAGAATGCTATGCCTCTGTCAGAGATCGTCAGAGACAGCGTTGCGCCCCCTCCGGTGCCCCCCTCCCCTCCCCCCCTCCCCCCCCCTCCTCCCTCCCCCCTCCTCCGCCCCCCTGCGCTCGCAAGCACTGACCGGCATAGGGCGCGCACTCACAATCCCTTTGCCGAACGCCCCGCCATTTTGAGGCTCCAAGCGAGCGCACATCATTATCTGGCTCGAGAGCTGGCTACTGGGAGAAAAACATAGTCTTAGCCTCACAATGCAGACCCCTCGCCCATAGAGTCACTGGAGGAGCAAATTGACCAGCAGTGCATAGTTGAGAGGGCAAAAAAGAGAGAAAAGGCCTGCGAATCCAGAGAGGGGAAAAGGGGGGAATAAAAACAAACAACCTTAATGGCCAGAGAAGAGACACTGTGCAGCCACGCAGGCACGAAGACGTTGCCCCTCTGCTTAAAACGAAAGTAAATGCCCCCCCCCCCCCCCCCCCATGCCTGATGCATCCTGAGATACCCAATGTGGAAAGAACTTAGCATCATTGACCTGGGACGCCTGAGTCCTGTCACAGTGCTCGTAGTTTTCCCGCAACTCTTTCAACCATTACACGCAACTGCAATACCCACATCAGCGAGGCACTTGACTGAGGTACGGATGCTTCATAAATCCGCTGCGTGCAGGGCAAGTGGCATCCCGGTCACCACCAGGTGTCCCACCGGGGCTGCTGCAATTGCAAGAGGCCGCGTACAGTTTCTATTTGCATGTCGATATCAGCTCCTCAACTAACCATTTGATATCGCTACCTGCAGTATCTTCACTGTTACATATATCATATGATCTAAGAGGGCCAATGGCTCAGGCGAGGGGTGTTTATTTTCGTTGTCTTTGCTTTTTCTGTCCACTTTATACAGTCCTCTCACTCCGCGTCTTCTGGGGCAGCGATCTTGTAGGACGTGGGCTGGTAAGTCGTCTGCTTGCGCTGTTAAGGGCTTCCAAAGGATGTGGTCGACAGTTTCCAAAACATGCACGCATGCTGGGAGATGCAGCCAGCCAAAGCTGGTAGCTGAAGCCGCATCCCTGCGGTGGCGGATAATCTGCACTCGCAGCGGGCATGGATATCTTACGAGGATGGCGTGACTGCGCCGAGGGTAGAGAAAACCGCAACGCCCCAAACGGCAGGCTATCTAATCAGCTTGCCCATCCCTTCCTGCGGCTTAGTCAGTCTCTCTGTCTCAGCATCCATCTCGCCTGACAGCGACTTCGCACGCTCACCTGCTCACGACAGTGCGCCTGGCCCCCCCGCCAGCCCTTCTCCACCCTCCTCGGCACATGAGATCTGATCAGTGCTTGTCTTGTCACAGCCCGCAGCAGCTAGAGGTGGATGTCATGACTGCTCGTGCTCGTTCACGTAACGTTGCATTCTGCGACGCACCTCAATCTACAGTCTATTTACAGGCAGCAACATCCATGGGGCCAGGCTGGTTCGCTCTGTGGAGGGAGTGCAATGAGGGGCGAGCGCATGCCTGTGCAGCCGGTGCAGTGGCCCAGGCACTCGCCAGCGGTCTGCTAGACGTCACAGGCGAGCCATTCGCAGCCCGGCCCCCTCACCTAGTGGTCATGTTTTGCGGTTATACCAAGCGTATCTGCCTGCTGCACCTGCGCCTGCATCTGATCGCCCTGGCTCTCGTGTCTCGCATGGCCTTTTGGTACTCGCCTTATATCGACTGGAGCGTTTGATAATAACTGCGACGGTGCAGTCAGTTTGCGTGCTGGCGACAGCAATGTCCGCCATAGTGGAATGGGTTGCGCAGGTCCTCCACACATGCATCATCCGTTGCTCAGTCTCGCACATCCACGACCAGCGTCGCTCAGTTAGAAAGCCAGGCCCGCGTCCTGGGAGCGCTCTACCACCCGCGGGTCCCTAATTTCCCATTCGCCCCCTACGTTTCGGCCCATGCAACCCAGCGAATCCTAGTTGCATATGCCTCAAGAGTGGCCTGATTTTTTCTCACTCTCATCTAAGATGAATTCCCCGCCCTCTGGATCCCCCACCCCCCCCACTCCGCTTACACGGCCTTTCCCTTCTCGATGTCGCTGCCAGCACCGCTTTTTCGTCGTGTGACATGTCGAGCCCGCTGCTTAGGACACAAGCTTTGGCCAACAAATCACGAGTAACCACAGTGCCCGTGCTGCAATTTGGTAAATTTATTACTCCCCGTTGCGACGGCGTCTAGTCAGAGGCAAGCCCTGTGCCAGCTCCAGTGTCTGTGCTGACTGGGGCATGGTGTTGTGTGCCTAGTCTCGGGATTGCTGTTACCAGAGACGGATTTGCGCCTGCGTCAATGGATACCCACATGAGCAGTTTAGAAGCTTCGTGTATGGTGTCCCAGGACAATTGGTGGTCTACATTTGGTCCTGGATGCATGCACGCTCCACGTTTTTGCCTTTTAAGTCTGAATCTCCCTGGGGCGATTTTGTCTTGAGTGGGATGCCAAGTAGCAGCTGTGCACCATAAACATCATCAGTCCCTCCCAGCGTACTTAGTAGAACAATATGTGTTTTGACGAAGCTCTACTAACTATCTATACCCTGGCAGAGCAACTATCATCGAATACCCAGTTCTGTATGTCTTGTCACATTGATGAGCAGTCACTAGCCCGCACGAGGTATTACTAGTCTCAATCCTGAAGAGAGCTTGCGAGATATACTTGGTTTCAATTGCCATACATATTCTGCAAAATTCATTTAGCAGTCTTTATGGGTAAAGAAATTGGAAGTTGAGGCCCGCTTTTCTCAAGAATAGGCTCAATGCCCGAAAACATTCCGTGTCAGAACGGTTCTGAGGACCGGATGTCGTATTCTCTGAAGCCATGGAATCCCCGGGAGGGGGCCATATCATTATCTAAGGAAGGCTACAAGAACAGGTATTTCTTGGGAGTTTACTCCCTCAAAATCCTGTTTGTAGTGTGTTAGATAATTGTACATGCCATAAAATTGCAGCTACATTCTCTGAAGCTAACGAAAGCTGGTCATAACGCTGTCAGACAAATTCTCAACAGCTAAACCTGAGATTATTTCCTTGGATTTGCTACTCCGCCATCAGAGTTCAAGGCTAAGGACACCTCTTCAAACGAGCAAAACCAGGGAGGATGCGAAGTTTGACACTTGCTATGGTGGCGTCGATTCCAATGATTGCAATGATTGCAATTGGCATGGCTCAGCTAATGGGAAGGGAGTTGTGTCCAGTCTCACACCAGCTGTGGCATTTGTCCACGCATTAAAACAACACCACCAAACCCAGATTTCAATTGAGAGGGGCTAGGAGAGAAGTAACAGGTGTCACGGAGCTGTGCTACTGGCCTTGTCCCGCACGGCACAGTATAAACTGTCATATTTTTTGGGATCGCATGATCGAAATGCTTCCACAGCAGTTACAAAAGCGTTAGTGAGTGGTAAAAAATCGACACCTGTGGTAACTGTTCTCAATGGCATCCAAGGCGCCTCGTATAAATTGCGAGTTGAAGCCGATTCATTCCGTACTGGGGATTGGAAACGAGGGACCCCGCGACTCCAGGCTTACTTGAGTGGATAAATGGTGTGAGTAGTGATTTGACCCTGCTGCGTTTGCTAAATTAGTTCAGCTGGGCTTCTTTCCCTACTCCTACTATCACCTATAGTATCTAGCAGCGTTATGATTGACGCATAACTTGTCAGATAATATTTGTGCTCTCAGCCCCCGATAAGAGTGTCTTGGATATGATGGTGCACCTCAAAGTGCTGCGAGTCATCAGATTCATCAGGATACCATCATTATCAAACATACCTTACTGCATCGACCTTCCGGAATACCCAATCACCTTCCTCCAACTGTTCTTGCAAAGCTGGAAGTCTTCAATTTCCAAAGCCTAGCTGTTTTTGTGTCTTCTGGCTCTGTTAAATATGATGTTATTACATTTTGTTACACGTATTGCCTTCAATTTATGGGAACTGAGCCCGGAAGAGGTTAATCTTCCCTAGAGGGAGGCTACTGATTGATGAAGGCATGTGGAGCAGCGAAGGGCCTCGGGACTCTTGCAGGAAGCGGCTTTGAGAGTTGAGTAACTTTGGATTACAGCTCAACTGTTGTATTAATGCATGAACGGAGTTACCCTTGAATTATGGTGTACACACTACAATCCCAATTAAAACTTACCCCTCACTCACGCATAGTGGTGCAATAACCCTTAAACAGACAAACAGAGAAAACAAGAAACGGGGTACGTGGTTGGAAAAGTGAGCGACTGGTTCTCAGCAGAGCGGAACAAAGGACGCTTGCGTGTGCGTCGCCTCGAATGGCAAACAAAATGTATTTTTTTTACTGGTCACCCAATTGACCTAATAAAACGTCACTTTTGGAGGCAGTGCCACGAGGGAGTAGAGCATTTTGCTACAGAGGAGAGGCCGAGGACTAGGGTTGTGGGGCTGCCTGGCACACCGTTCAGGGAGCGCTTTAGGGACTTGTAACGTACTGTACTGAAGGCAGGTCTCGTGACCCAATAGCGGTTGTCGTAACGGCAAAACGTTTTTCCGAAGTAGCTTGCGCCAAGAGAGCGTGCTGCATGCCGGTCTGACTCCTAGTCATGGACGTGCCATCTTAACAACCCCTATCCTTTGTCGAAGCTTACCCAGCACGCACCGCAGCACACAGCAACACCTTCGCTAATGTCTGCTTCAGTGAAAGGCTCTGTTTCTTACAAAAAGAAAGATGGAACTCTTGCGCTGGCGGCATCGGGAGCGGAAGTGACATGGACACCAGCGGTGCCAGGAACAGCTCCACCTCTTACTATCCCAATAGCCAGTATCACCAGTAAGACGCATTGCCCTTTTGATGTTTTATGGTGCGCACTCTAGCTAGGTCTACCCTTTGCCCTAATGGAGCTTGCTGACGGACCTGCGCCTCACCTTGCCGGCGGACGTTACCGTCAGACTTACAAGCTACACCTGCTACCTCGGCGAACTGCTTGATGAAGATTTTTCAAACGACCGCAGAGGGAACAGTATTGGAATACAAGCTGAGCTTCACGTCGCCCACCAATGCACGCGGGGAGCTAGAGGATCTGAAGAAGGCTTTGACGGTAGTTATTCAGGCTCACAAGCACCCGACCCCGGCGGCAGGGAGTACTCTTGCGCCCGGTGCAGGCGCAAATGGGGGGTCAGGGACACCGGCAGCTTTGGCCATTGCTTCGGCAATGGGTGGAAGTCGAGGGAAGGATGTGTGGAGTGATGCACGACTACAAGCAGATGGCGAGTTGCAACAAGAGCTACTGAAGCACAATCCGGAGCTTGGTCGGACGTTTCTTGAGACAGTAGCAACTGGGTCAATTACTGCTGCGCAGTTTTGGTCAACTCGAACACATCTTCTCCGGGCTTTCGCCATTGAACGGAGCCAGACAAAGGGTGCCTACAATGTTCTTGCAACGATGAAACCAAAGACTGTCGATAATGCAATTAGAATCTCGTTGAGTAGGGAGCAAATACAGGATATATTCCGGCAGCATCCGTTAGTAAAAAAAGTATATGATGAGAATGTACCAAAAATTACAGAGGGGGATTTCTGGCGGAGGTTTTTCTCAAGTAGATTATTCAAGAAATTAAAAGGCGAGAAGATACTACCGGGAGATGGATACGATGATATTGTGGATGCATATTTAAATGCAGGGGGCGAAGGTGAGTCAGAGAAGACCCTACGATCCCTATGCTGGAGGAAACAGGAGTGCTCACGCTTGGCCTGAAACAGTCAATTCACGAAAAAAACAGAAAATTGAAGCCATTCCAAATTTTATCAATTTGGAAGGAAATGAGCAACACACTCAGGTAATTGATTTTTATATACCAACGCAAAAGCTCAAGCATAACGGTAAAGTTACTAATGACTCCAATATCTAGGCGAAAGGAAACAGACCCGATATGACCATGAGGCCCGAAAAAATTGAGAACGTCCCGCTGATTCGTACTCTAAACAATATAAGTATGAAGATTGTGGACTCAGTAACTCCGTATAGTCCCTTCACTATTTGTCAAGAACTCTTTACATTAACTTTTAGCGGTCCTGGGCTCACCATTCATCTGAATAAATAGAATTGATAAAGGGTTCAATGAAAACCGTGCTATGGAAGAACTTGGTCTTGCTGACCTTCGCGGTGAGGCTGAGATTGAGCGGATAATTCTCAACATTCAAGACCAGCGTCGCTTTTTTGCGGACAGGGAAGGTCGCGAGAAGAAGGAGGACATATCTGTTTCTAAAGACCCCAGTAAGGTCTTGCGCCGCCTTAGAAACTCATTGGGTGGCTCTGGATCGATGGATTTAGCTGCGGCAGCTGCGGCAGCTGCGGTGGCAAAGGGAAAAGTATCCAAAGGGGAAGAAATTCAAGAAGGGCAGATAAAACTTCAGGGTCATCTAGTGAATGCCACGGATCAGATCGCACAGGCCATCATCGACCGGCGGAACCACCTCTATGACGCCAAAGCTGCATCGCATACAATAGTCACTGGCGTTGATCTGGCGGCAGCGCCAACAATCGACTTGATGCGGGACATACCCCGAAGCATCCACGACGCACTTACTCTCACTCACGCGACAACAACAGAGTTTTTACACCACTTCTGGCTTGCATTTTTGTCTGGGGATGAACGCCGCGCGCCAGATTTGCAAACGTTGGTGGGATCACTTCGGAGAAGTCATGACCGGATGGAGGCGGTTGCCAAGCAAGCGGAGGAGGAACGCGAAAAGGAGAAGGAGCTGAGAAGGCAGGCAGCATTAGCGGAATACAAGGCCACTGGACGTAAGCGGAGGAAGGGAGCGGATGATAATATCCTAGTGAGCAGAAAACTAGTTGAGGATGTAATGAGGCCGACTGTGAAGGCTGTGGGGTATGCAGTGATGAAGTGGGAGGAGGCGGTGAGGGAGGCGGAGACCGCAGCGGGGTCTACGCCTGTGTGAATCGGGGAGGGGCTTGACAGTATTTCCCAAGGCCATTGACAGAAGATAAATCGGGGTTTGATAAATATATATTTTTTCGTGAGGCGTCTTTGCAAGTGCCATAGCACATGCTTTGATTTTTTTGGTATTCTGTTTTCGGATGGGTTGTTGGATGCCTTTTGCTATTTTTGTTTGCCTACAGATAACTTCCAGCATAACATCTTTTTCAGTACTTATGGGTTTTCTGTACAGTTCGTGACTCAATTGACGCGTTTTCCTACGATGCATAAATAGGATAATATAGCTAATTATTTGGGCTTCCTCGAATCCCACGCTTAGACGTTGCTTTGATTCTAATTGCTCATGTAATACTATTCACTAGTAAGAGGAGTTTAACTCCAGCGTACTATATACATAACATCCATTTGGGTAGGTAATGCAGACAGAATTGACTTTCTGCCTAATTTTCGATCCAGGAAGTCGAGATTTACAGACTCACCCCATCACCCATCACAGTACTTACGTATGTAGCTGGGAAGCCAGCATACACCAGGGTTGATGATGTAAGTACCTGGGTGCGGAAAAAAGGTGACCATGGTTACCGGCAAGTCCGTGGTCTTGTACGTTGAGGGTAATGCGTGTAACATCGCAATCCCGTTCGAACGATCACCCAGAAGGAATATGCGAAGACAGTGTGCTGATAAGCTGGTCGCAAACTACGAATCAGCGCGAGAAACTTTGAGAAATAAATGAGGGACATTGAATTATAATAATATACGCCAAATTCCTAGTTAGGCGCGAGCCCCTCCTCTCCTTGCACGAGAACAATGTGTAGTTGGGCGAAGGTTTTTGCGGATCTGATACAGATGGGGCATTTCCATTTTTAAGAGAAAGAAAAAGAAGCTCGATTCGATTAGCAGATTGAGAAATAGCACCTTCTACTTATTTTGAAGCGCCCTTTGAGTTACCATCCACTGGAGCTACAGAGTGCCAGAGGTTTGTCTTTGCTGTTCCTAGTTTCATGGCATGCATACGTTAAGGGCACAGACAGACAAGAGGTAAATATTGATTAATGGTTTTTATATATACTGTATAAGGATATTCAAAGTTGACTTGAAACCTTTTTTTCCCCGCAGCGGTTTCTCAACCCTCAGAGCACTTGGAACCTTGTAAGGAAGCATAGAGGAACTCTCGAGCTATCTAACGGTATCAGTTCTATTATTGGCGCGGAAACTATGAATGAACGGGAATTAGATTTAATGAATCGTTAGTGTCAGAATTTGAATACCTCCTGTATATATCCCTTGGTAACCTAAAAAAAAAATAAATAAAATAAAATAAAAAATAAAATAAATTAGAATAACGATAGATAAATACGAGCGGATGCTCTCCGCTCTCCCCCCTGTCCCAGGGACTTTTGTCTTCTGAAGAATTCTTCTTTCTATATATATCTGTGCTGAGCGGCTTTACGTTCGTGGCTGTGAAAATCCTTCATTCGTTTCCTACGTGTCTGAAGTTGTTGGGGTGAGAATTGAGGGGCTTAACGTTGTATGGGTTTAAAGGTAAATAGGTTTTCTGAATAAGGTAAGAAAGGGAATTAATATGTGGATACTGAATTGGGAAGTAATCAGGAAACCGAGCTCCAAGCCTGAAGTGCCAGTGAAGCTTACATAAGTATTAGGCTGAAGGCAATTTGGAATCTCAGAAATTGAACTAGGTGATGAGGTACATCAAATTGAGGGTAATAGCAAAAACTCGGACACGTAGGAAAACGAATGAAGGATTCACAGCTCAGCACCGATATATGTAAAAAGAAGAATTCTCAAAATCCCTGGGACAGGGGAGGGGGGGGAGGGAGCCGCTCAAACGAAAATTCATGTAAACTACCATTTCCTTATAAAAAGCGATACATCTACCAAAAATAGAAAAGAAAAATAAAATAAAATAAGGAGTTGTTATACAAATTTACCAAATATTTGTAATCCAACGTGCGCAAAAGGGCACATACATACACACAAGAGATAAATTATTTCAATACAGTCCAGCGCCTTAGATAACTATATGCATTTGGATAGCACTTGCCGCAGATCGACAGCTACTAGTTGGGGGGGGTGGTACTCCCTCGGCCAACAGGTTTGTTGGCCATTTATGTACTCGGGGGTAAGGGTAAGTCTTCAGAAGCGCATACAATGTGACAGGGATAGTTGCTAGGATAGAGTTGACCTGTTGGTTATGTAATACTTGTTATTCTACACGTACTTTCTGTAGTTTCCTACACGCTTCACAGAGTAACACGCTTTAATTCTTTGTTTTTCAACCAACTTACAGAACTCCATTTCCCAGTCACAGCCTCGAATCACCTGCTGAAGCCTGCATACAATATCAAAATGAAAAGTTCAGTCATGAGATTCACAATCGAGAAACTACTCAAGTTCAGCATGTCAGAATTATTATTGTACGCGATGAATGCACAAACAAGGTGGAAAACCTCAGGAAGAGTGGGATAAAATAACAAAAGAACAGGTCCTATCATTAGTTAGAAGTGCGCCAGATTAGCTTTGCTGTTATTGCTGTTGGGTGATAATTATGCAACAATTTATTGACTTGTATGCAGTTAAAATTACGTGTGTCGTATTTTTGTGTGTAAAACCCATACAATTGTTCTGAAGACTTTTCGACAAAAAGTCAACCTACTTCACTTTTGACCCCCGGTCAGGTGGCGCACATTATGCATGCATTGCGCTTCTGAGTATTTTCCCCTACCCCCGAGTACTCAAGAATAGGTTCGCTATCGATTCACTTACTAATATCCCACTACACAAGCTGTCAGCTTTTTTTTTTTTTTTTTTTTTTTTTTCTTGTTGATACAATGCTCCGATCTATGGGCGCACGTAACGTTCGCATATGTAGAAGTGCCGATCATCAGTTTTGTTCATGCTATGAGACGCAGCCCACCAGATTGTGCGCGGTATGACATATCGGGTGCATATGGACACCTAAACTGTTGCTTGATCGTGACCTAATCGTATCAGTCGCCGGCAGAATTCTGCAGGCAACCTCTAATGCGACCCGATAGCACACAACAATACACACGCACTAAACTTGCTGCCTGATATCGATATAGAGATTGACATGGGGTTGTAGATCTGTTATTTCCCCTAGGCATTCTCGGCGTTATCGCTTGGCTGTTGTCTCAATCCACTTCAGAGCTACCGTTCCTGGCTAAGGAATGGGCACCAGAAAACCTCTCTTTCGACCCTCCTCACTATAAAAATGCGCTCTCCTGCAACAAATAGGGTTCCATTGCAAATTCCCGTGGGGGTAACCCGGTACCGCCAGCCCAGGATGCATTCCTTAGCGCTCTGATCGCTCACTGCCCCACCACCCCGCTTCCCATCGCCCCCGACGCTATCACCCCGATCAAGTAAGTAAATGCGTCATAAGCAAAGCGATGTGCTGCTTTCTACCGAAGCACCTAATATAGACATTGTCTTGTGATGTGTCTGCTATGGCGAATGCAACAGAAAATCACAAGAAAATGAAAAGAAAAGGGCAACGTATATAAATTAACTGTCACGTCCTACAACAACAACCCTTACCCCTACCCCTCCCTTGTATCTTTCCCTTACTTCCCTAATCCCTATTATATCATATCGTATTTCAAATTTTGGATTAATAACGTATGTTAGTAAACTCCCCGTTACACAAAAACAATGACAAAGTTTAAACAGAAAGTACATGACTAACAGGACCAAAAACAATGGCTAATAATCCACTGCAATATATTCATTTTTAGAAGAGAGAAAGGGAAAGGAGAAAATAAAGATTTGAACAAGGAAATGCTTCATTTGAAATCAAGGAGAAATCTGATGTGTAGATTGTTTGAGTGAACTGAAGTAAAAAGTAAAAAGTATGAGACTGCATTAAGGAATAATTTAAAGTGGAGAAGAGGAAAAAGCAAATGTAATAAAAACAAACGAAAAACCAATCAAGAAATGGGAAACGAACGAGAAAAAGATACATACACAAAGTCACACAATCATTGATACAATTCGCAATCACACGTTTTCCAACGAACCATAGTATGCGTCTAACATTCATGTCCTTGAGCAACCAGTATGAAACAGACCCTGAAAGCAAAAAAATAGAATCACTGAAAGTATCTCTCCACGATTGACCAAACCCAGCTTCATATTCTATACACCGCTCACTGTGGTTGACTCAAATTACCAACCTTGCAAAGCCCCTTTTGGAAGAAAACTCCACACTGTGCCTGACGCCGCTAGCAAGATGCTGATAACCAACAATACATATATCATCTGCCTTTCGAAAGGTTTGATATCCTCTGAACAAATCTTCAGGTAAAATGCCAAGGGCAGAATGACACAAATCGAGAAGCACAAGAAACTTCCAAGAAGAGCCATAATCCGGTCGAAAGATGGGAAGAGAATGGCAATAGCCACAAACATTACGTTGCATAGTATGCGAACTACAACTTTTCCGATCCCACGGAATGTTGCCGAATTTCCAATCATGGATTCACTGGTAACTGCAAGTGAACGAGGATCCAAGCCAAGCATGACTTCCAGTGTTGTAACAATTGGGCGTGCACTGTACGCTGTGAGTCATTGATATATTACTGCTGGAGATCTGGAATAAACGTACTTTAATGGGGTCTTGGTCAACGGGATAATAGCAATGCAGACAACCATGATCATGCTGAGTCCAGCAGGATACGAACTTGCGTCACTCAGAATATTGGATGTAATCTGGTAAATTGTTAGGATCTCTAGTCGTTATACACGCCGCACAACTCACCTCATCTTTAACCAAATCCCCAAACATTAATACCCCAATGACAGCTAAAAACAAATCCAAACCGAAAGTAAAAGTGTAGGTAACATCGACCGCCTTGTTATACTTATGAGGATGCCTCATATCTTTGTAGATGTTTGGAAACACGCTATGACCTCCCAGGGCGCTGCAAGATTACAAAACTTTTAGTGATTGATTCGGAATAAGGTTAAGGATAGTGATCTTACACATCAATAATCCAAAACTCATTGGGACAGTAGCCCAGCTATTTGGCCACATATGTGTTGGCATGGGGTCTCTCAAGCTTCCAGGCCGCTCCGCTTTGAACAACCCGTCGATAAAGATAACGGACACAACTAACCGGATTAGCATCAATCTATTAATCTCTAATAAGGGTTGACCTACTCCCAAAGCAACACATTATCCCAAGAATACTACTAAAACTCAAAACCCGCAAAGGAAGGAAGCTGAGAGGCGTGAGGACGAAGCAAGCGAGAATTTTCCATTCAGTAACACTGACTGCTGGTACCAAGCCATGCAATGAGTCTCCAAAAAGAACGATGAGTGCAACACATGCTGCAAGAAGCTCCATGCTGAACAAAATAGAGATCCAGATTCGAGCACGATGACCGAAAGCATTGTCTGTGATATTTGTTAGTTAAATAGAAAGCGCAAATGAAGTGAGATTGACAAACAGGCAATATCGGCGTATGTCACTAAGGTTTGGTCCTGAGACTTGTCAAGACACTTAGCCAAAACTACAGAGGGTTAGCTACGCGTCCCATATAATGTCGTATTGCTAGGACCTACGTTTTGCTGTATAGTTGGTAATCCAAGCGGAGAAAGCGAGGCATATGATTCCAATCAACCTATATATGCCAAGATTCCGTCAGTAAATAGTAAAGGTCTATCGATTGGCGGTGGGAACAATTGGCACTCACCACCCACTATATTTGAATCCCAGTGGCAAGCTCAACAGTCCCACTCCTATTAGGACGTTGACGCTATTGAACACCGTCTGCGGCAAAGTGCTTTGACCAACAATTACTGCCACAACCTTCCCATCCTCTCTTTCGACTCTCTTGACAAGCATTGGCTCTCGCTCCTTCATGTCCTCAGTCAGTCCTTGCTGTTGCTGAAACATACCAGCAGCATCCATCATTGAGCCATCGTTTAACCTGGAAACAACAGGTGCTCCCATAGATTCTCTGATGCTTTGAATTGAACCCAAAGAACCATAATTTAACTCTGCAAATGCTGGACTATGGTGTATCATGTGACTACGTTCATCCAAAGAATCGTTGTCATCTGCCCCACCGTCGTAACGGTCGTCAACGCCTTCGTCCTCAAATGCTGAAGTATAATGGTCCTCAACATCTCTGGGCGTGCTCTCATCCGCAAGGCAATAGGTTTGACTTGGCGTGATTTCGAAATAACCTGCTGCGCGTGTCCAAGATCGCGCAAAGTTGTCGATTGAGTTGGGGCCTCCGGCATGCCGAATGGCCTCCATAGTATTTGAGATTGACGTTCTTCGGAGAAGTGTTAGTTTAGATTCAGTTTCATTTGAAAATGTAATGAAGCTGTGACTTCAAAGCAGTGGGATGCCATTGTACCGTCACAAGAAAAGCCATGGGTCAAAAAGAATTATGCCAATCACTTCCAAGCAGATAATGATTTGCAATGGACACGATTGGAACAAATCACAACATTTGATGCTTACCGTCGCCTGGAGGCAGAGGGAATGTCCTGATAGGGGGAACTTGCAGTCGGCGAAGTTGACTGCTCACGGTTCCCGGACCTTGCCGTAGCCGTCGAGCCTGATGACCCATACGACCCGGCTCCGACAAATGACCGCTTGCTGTTGTAACTCATCTTTGTAGCTGGCCGGGTTGCTAGGTGAAGCAAGTGACGACGCTGAGCTGGGCCACAGAACGAGAGCTCGGTCAGCAAGCCCCAATTCCCAGGCTTTTATGGACGGGATCTTTTCAGTGACCGAAAGGTATCGGAGGCGCAGGTGGGGTGAGAGCCCTATTTAGCTGCAAGATCTGCGATATGGCCAACTGGTTAGTCTCGGGGAGGCAAATTCTGTGTGGGGAGCTGAACAGGGAGGAAAAAGAAAAAACGAGGGGATAACACACATAGAAAGGAAAGTCAATGCAGACCAAAAGAGAGGACTTACCGCGGGCGTCACACCGGTGCAGCAGTTATCGTCCAATCCAAGCCTGGGGGGGAGGCCGCTGGCCGCGTTGCTCTTGGTTGCGTGCGGGCTGAGAACAGTTTGGTGGTGGCTCCTCGCGCTGAGCGGGAGCTGCCGTGCGCTGCGTGCTGCTGCTGCTGCTGCTGCTGCTGCTGCTGTGCGTACAGCATGGGGGCTGGGCAAGGGAACCAGGCTGCTGCGGACGCAGGCTCGAGGTGGGCGATGGGGGGGCCAGAGGGGGGCAGGCGAAAGGCAGAGGCCCGGCGGGCAGCAGCGCCCACATATGTACCCGCTCGCTCGCTGCAGGCGAGCCAGAGCCGGGCGGCGGGGAGGGGCAGGGGGAGGGCGCAGTGGGGTGGGGGGCGCCGCGGCGTGGTGTCTTCTGCCCAGCAGCCGTCGAGCCACCCTCCCCCCTCCGCCCTCCCCTCCCCCCTCCGCCCTCCCCCTCCCCCGCCCCCCGCATGCCTTCCACCCCCGCGCCATCTGATATCCCAGGGCCTCACTCGTCTGCGCAGCCAGCGGACGGGCAGTTGCAAGCTGCCAAGATAGGCCCCTCAAAAGCTGTTTCCCAACGTCATCTGCAATTATATTATGCTCGGCATCAGGCATCTTGAGCGTGCTGCTCTTGCCGCAGGGAATCTGGAATGCAGGACCCCTAGCTACTAGTGCAGTACGCTCGGTGCCATGCATTGGGAAAGAGGAAAGAAAAACAACGACATAGCATATGATAACCCTGCGGTGAGCCCTAGCCTCAAGAGCCGAAGCAGGGGTCACGATATGGTGTATGGTGATGGTGGTTCGTTTGACGAGAGCTCCCACGACAAAGTGCGCAAGTGATTGAGCAGCAAGCGATGGGCTCCGTGTTTGCATCGATAGTGGCCTGCAGGCACTGTTTCGGTCCAGCAGTTTTCAGTTGGTAGCAATGCCCACGCAAGTATTATCATATCATCCCAGTCATCGAAAATCGCAATGCGGGTGCGGCCGCCCTGCGGTACCTGTGCTGCAGCAGCGACTCCTCGGAGCAGGCAAAGCATGGCTAGGCGCCGGCGCCGGCGCTTGCTCAGCATATCATACGTTGGTACAGTGCTTTGTAAGGCGAGACTGAGGCACACCCCCCCCACCCAGCGGGGTGTGAAGCGCGGAACAGAGGAACGGGCCTTGCCTGTATCTCACCCGCGGATAGCCCCCCGTCCCGGTTGAATCTGCAGCTGCCATCCTCGCTTTCCCCCTTAGACTTTTGCCTAGTCTCGTAGGCCACTGCCACCGCAGCGAGCATCTACCAAGTGACTTGCCCCCCGTTCCTATATGTCAAAGATGCAATGCAGTCAAGCTACTTTGTGGATTCTGCTGCTTCACCCGAAGCTGCCAGTGCAAGCAAGCAGGCATTCGTCCGAAGCACATTTCAGCGAGCCTTCTCCCCGTACCTGGCCCGAGCTCCATGTGTCGCAGTGGCCACCCAGTCTGATCACACAGCACACGAAAAAGCAAAAGTGGCGAGGTGACAAAGAGAGTAGCACTTAGGTTGGAGACAGGTAGCACCGTAGCACCGTAGCCCTGTCCATCTGTTTAAGCAGCACAGAGCCGCACAGCCATCAACTACGGTATGCACTTTAATAGCACTTTACAACTGTCAAAGCCCCCCCCCCCGCAGGCACTTCAATCGCTATCAACTCCTCTTGACGTTTACATTGGATCAAATGTATACTATCTGGCCAGTCAAACGGGCAGAAGAAATTAAGGTGGCAGGTCAGCTGAGAGTTACTGCTACTCAACGAACAATCTATCTAAATCCTGCTATCGTCGTGGAAGCAGCCAGTTTTTCAACTGTATGGATGCGAGGTTCCGCTAATTTGTTACGCAGGGTTCGCCCAAAACAGACTAGATGCCATATGGATTCACACTTTGCAAGGATATTCTCGAATAAGTAGAGCCTAGGACGAGATGCATTCAGATATCGGATAGGTTTTGTGCAACTTCGCGCAACTCCGAGCTTATACTCCATCCTCCATCACATACCTTGTACTCTAGACCAGCCTTGATCGCTGAAGCATCAAAATTGACATCCGATTCTAACATCTAATTTCCATTTTATTTGATCACAAAATGCAGCCCTGTCACTTTTTTCATCCCTTGAAATGGCTTGCTCCCCGTCAACCCGGGCTCCTTCAGACAAAAAGCTTTCCTACAGATAGCGCCGGATATTATCCGCAATGCCGTTCGAAGTCCTAAGCAAGCTTATGTAGCTGTTCGAATTTGAAGAATTTTGCAGAAGAAAATAGAAAGAAATAAATCCAAAAATGGGTAGGTAGGCCAGCTCGACCACATGGCGCAACAAGCAAGCAAGAACCAACCAAGTCTTTTTTATTTATTTTTTTTTTTTTCCCCACCGGAGTCCCCTTTTACAGCATTATTTCGCAAGTACAAGCCGCATTAAGTATCTGCAGTTGCTAGCTCAAATTGCAGAGCTCCAACCATGTACGCCGTCTGTAACCGCGTGCAGGAACGTCATCCCGTCGAATCTATGGGGAGCGAAAACTTTCTTTTCAAAAAAAAAAAAAACTCTCCGACAACCTTTACATCATTCTCGGTAGGTACCATGGCGAAATTATTTTCCAGATGATGAAAGCTGCAAGATGAGATTAGGAGCTGCAAATTGATTAGGCACCCTAAACTTTCGCTTCAAAGCTTCTTAATATAACCTAATGCCGGGAGCTGCAAAACCCCGTACGAGCTCTAGGAAAAAAGTTCGATGATTTCGCTTAGAGGGATTTATCAGAAAACTGGCAAGGATGAGAATTCTGAAATTTTTTTTCTGGCACGGTAGCTGCAACTGGTTAGCATACTGAGAATTCCAACCAGACTAGTCTCATGCACATTTTAGATAGAATGCAACGTCGACACACAGCTTAGGTA
The DNA here is from genome assembly GCA_015179045.1 of Kalaharituber pfeilii. Classification (NCBI taxonomy): domain Eukaryota; kingdom Fungi; phylum Ascomycota; class Pezizomycetes; order Pezizales; family Pezizaceae; genus Kalaharituber; species Kalaharituber pfeilii. The sequence continues at coordinate 131,224 of WHUZ01000006.1, read as the reverse complement.
ATAGTAGTATGATTGCGGCTTCACATTCTTGAAGTGTATGATAATAATCACGACTTGTACATATGTAACCACGCAATGAGGCTCAACTGGGCGCCAAGAACAAGCTTAAGCTTACTTCAACCTACCACGTAGGTCAACACTCTCTGCAGCGAGAACAGCTTCATTTCACTTGAACCAGGAATCCAGCTGCTCTCAATCAAGAGTAACAAAAATATTGTCTTACACACCTCCAGCCATAGCACAGACTGCCTGCAACAATAATTGTCCTGTTATACACATTGTTCACCCTCAATAATGGATCTCCTTTCCTCGCGCCCTCTCCGCGAGGGCTCACGCGGTGGCCGAAGTGAGTTCAGCTGGGAAGCCGTCAAAAATGACAAAGATCGCGAAAATTACCTTGGCCATTCCCTAATGGCGCCGGTTGGGCGATGGCAACAAGGGCGTGACTTGACATGGTACGCCAAAGAGAGTCAAAGCAAAGCTCAAGCTGTACAGGAAGAAGAGGATAGACGTAAAGAGGAGCTTCGGATAGTTAAAGAAGCAGAGCAGGAAGCGTTGGCGAGGGCGCTAGGATTACCTGTGAAGGTGAAGCCAAAAGAGGAGGAGAAGCCGGTTAGCCAGGAGGAGATCAGAAGGGCGGTCGGCAATGTGGGAGATGACGATGATCGCGAAGGCAAGGGCATTGGGTTCGGCAAACCGACAGGATTCGAGTCTGGCCTAAGGGGGGGGGGATGGGAGAAAGTAGAAGGCGCTGTTGCGAAGGAAGGATATGAGTTTGGGAGGGACCGGGAACAGCCTCAAGAGCGGCAATTGCTATCGCCACTTCACGATGGAAGTTCTGCTCCTCGCTCACGAAACCATCGAGAATACCTAGAGAGAGACGACAAAAGAGATTCGAGAAGCTCACGGCGGCGGGGCAGAGAGTGGGATGGATCCCGAGAGTGGGAAAAGGATAGGGAAAGGGATAGGCATAGGTCAAGACGGGATAAGTCTAGGTCAAGGTCGAGGGTGCGCCATGATGACGACAGGCGGAGGCGCCATCGGGATGAGAGGAGCAGGTCAAGATCACGGACTCGGCGGGATGATGACCGTAGTCGGCGAGATCGGGAGCGGAGAAGGTCTCGGGATCGAGAGGGAAATATAGATAAGGGGAGAGACAGGGACATGGATAAGCAAAGGGATAGGGGTCGAGATTATGGGCGAAGGCGTTAAGCCTAGTACCTATAGAAGCAATTGATTTATACGCAGTGCGGAACTTGACTGGGGCATCTTGTGGCACGGTACATACCTAATTGGTCTTATGGGTATTTGTTCTTTAGTTTCGTAATTAGGAACTTTTCAAGCAAAATGTCTATATATATTTTCCTCCAAGTACCGTCGCCATAGATTTCATGCTCCTACATAGTGCAGATTCATTTACAAAGGGAGTAGATACTAGCAAATTATTTAAAGCATTAACCAGTTTCCAGTCTCGATCCAAACAGTCTGATTCGAGATCAAAAAGTAAATTAAGGGTTTCACTACACTATTCCTTCTCATCTTTCACATCAGGGTAACGATAGAACCAACTGAGGTCTCCATTTCTTCGCGCCACCTACATCTCAATCTCATATTGTTTCAGTTCAGTAAAACCCCACCATACCGAAGTATTCCAGAGCCAGTGCCCACTAGGGCATATATATGGAACCACTAAATATCTTTAAGCTCTAGCACTTTCTTGCTGTGACTTCCCTAGCTCCATGCGATCAGCCACTTGCATGAAGTTCCTTTCATAGGACTGGAGTAGCATCCCAACAACGAGGTATGCAAGCAGAGTAGCCATTGCTATGAGAAATACAAAAGAGCTGTGTAGAAGTACCTAGCAAGTAAAAATGTTAGGAGTTCGTAGGTCTGGCGGAAGTAATACACTGAAGAGGCAATTGAAAGCAGCAACTTGCTCAAGGTGGTGGTAAGTAGATCAACATGACACACCTATTATTGTTCGCACATTATGACGGTCGGCTGAGGAGTTGGCTCTTTCGGCGGAGGAGGGGGCGGGGGAGGTGATGGCTGTGATACAGGTGCTGGCGCTGGTGATAATCCTGAGAAATACAGATTTGCTCTTAACCACTTCAATCGTTATTTGTGAGGGAAGTTAGACTTCTCTCTGGCAAGTTCCCTAAATAGGCATAGTAAAGTTAAATAAATGATATTTTAAGGCTCGAAATGATTATAGTCTCATACAGAGTAATAATTAATAACTAAACCTATATCTCACGGGACTATACTGGACAAGATCACAAAATGAAAAAGTAGAGGTACGGTGATTGGGCACCTATGCATCGTTTTTAAAGTTTATAAATATATTAATGGGAAAAATTTCAATTCACTGGTTGAATGGTGTAGTGGTTATCACATCTGTCTTACAACCTGTGTGGTTCACAGAAGGTCCCAAGTTCGATCCTTGGTTCAATCAGCTGTTTTTTTGTACTTTATTTTTTCATGACCGTCTAAATTTGAGGCATGGTAAAAAATGACGAAACGATTCCCCACTATCGCCCCACCAACCCCGCCGTTCTCCACAGTCCCCGATGACTTCAGATTTCACCGAGAAATCCACGAAATAGTATCTGCGCAAATTACCACGCTTCCGGACGTATAGAAACGAAGGCTAGAGGTGGAATCGGAAATTTTTTTGGAACCAAATTTTAAGGACAGGAGAACAAAAATATGTCAACAAAACAACCGCTCTCCCACAGACGCACACATCACCTCCTACTGCTCTCCCGCCTCCTCAACCTCCGAGAAACAGGCGCATCCCCGTTCACACTACTCCTGGACACGGTCGAGCAGTCGGCGAAGCCGCTTGTGAAGGAGTTCATGAGGCGGGCAAACGTACGTTCTGAACTCCAACCACTTTTGAGGGGACGGGAGGGAGGAAGGGGAGTAATGCATAGAGAGATTGAGCTGACGTTGAATACTGGAAGGAGATGTGTATTGTAATAGTTGGCAAAATGCTCAATTGTGTTTGTGGGATTCGAAAGTTTACGGGCGCCTTTTCCGGCGGGTGGAACGGTGGCGACAGCGACGGCAGGGCCAAAGCATGTGTTCATCACCGGAAGGGGGAAGAAAATTACAGAGTTACAGCAGGAAATTGTGGCAAGATTGAAGAGTATTGGGGGCGCAAGTACATTGAATTCACTGATCCCCTTTCCTAAATACAGTGTACATCTGACGATGCTGAGACTAATTCCCCCTCTGTGGACCGCAGAGACCCTTATAATAATCGATACCCTCCATCCCTTGTGCTCTCTCTACCCCCTTTATATCTCCATTTTCCTCTCCTCACTCATCACTCCCGCCACCACTCTCCTCGCAACGTATCATCTCGACATCCCCCTCACCCCGCCCCAAGCCCACTTTAGTGGTTACCCTGACACGGCCCCACACCCACTTACCCTCCTGCAGTACCTCTGCACGACCCTTATCACAGTCCACTCCATCAACCATGTCCTTAAGCAGAAGCGGCATCGAGATAAGAGTCTCCTGCCTCCGCGGTGGGGGCTACTGGAGGAACATCCTGGTGGACATGGAGGAGGGATTGAAGGTGCAATAATAGGCTTAGGAGCAAACTCGTACAAAGGAGGAGGGATTGTGCTAGAGATGGAACATAGACGGAAGTCTGGAAGGGGGGTACAAGAATGGTTTTTCCTTCCTTTTGGTGGTCAGGTGGGAGGAGGCAAGGAGTCGCAAGCAAAGGCAGCGCTATTTGAGAAAGTCGGTGCTCCGCCGGGAATGATCGAGAAACTGATTTTATTGGAGGATCATCCAGAATGGAGGCTCTCTGAACAGGTCCAGGTGCCAGATGCCTTTGTTGGTGAGGGGGATGAGGCGGGAGAGATGCCGCAAACAACGTTCGATTTGAGATTGACGGAGAAGCAAAGGAAGGCGAGAGATGAAGTCGTATTACCATATTTCGATGCGCAGGAGGAGTGGGGCGGTGGAGGTGGAGGCGGAGGAAGAATACTATATATGCCCGAGAAAGCTGTGGATGATTGGGATGATGAGGAAGATGAATTTTAAGATACTTAGCAGAACAGGCTTAGGGAAAAGTGTATGTGGAGCAACCGGCTCAAGCGCCTCTTCATGATATCTAGTACTGTCGCCTAATTATATAGTGTAACGAAAGCGGGTGCGGCGGGTATTCATGCGTATTATACAAATTCCGTAATCCTGTACAGATTCCCAAGCAGTTATGAAGACACGAAACAGGCACTACATATAATGGGAGTTCAAAACATGAAAAAAGGGATTTTTGCCCATCGGAGTGGCTAGAAAAACGGAGAAAGAGAAGGGAGAAGAGAAGGGAGAAAAAAAGAACAAAACTTAGTAAGGCATACCGTGAATAACAATCGTAACTGTAACATCGTGACGCTGAACATGGCTTGATCAGAAGAATCTCCACCAGATGAAAAGTATCATGACAAGGCCGACGCAACCTAGAGGCCCGTACTAGTCGCCAAAAAATGTCAGTGCATAAGCCACTAGGCAAATTTTTAGGCCTGAATGTACATACCTGCCTCCACATATATTCCCAATTAATCCTAACTGCAGCCTGTCGATACTTCTTACTCTCATCTCTCAGTCTGGAGCTCATATCACCCATTCTCTCTAGACTATCACCCCTGTACAGCAAATCCTCGATGTTCTTTGTCATGACCTTAGTGACATCCTTAAGTTCATCGTTCAGTTTGTCGAGGTTGGACGTAGCCCGTGTGTCTTGGTATGTTTTCTTTGTGCGCTGGATGAAAGTGTCGAATGACATGTATGCATATGGGCGGAGAGACGGGGAAAGCAGCTCGGAGCTAGGATGCGTAGAACTGAACTCAGTTGCAATATCTGTGAGGTATGTAAAGGCGAGTTTGCGGGGGTACGATTTGTCGGTTATAGTGAGGTAGACGATATGCTGGTCAATCAGGTAGCTATTTGGCGAAGTCAGTCAACTAAATACTGATAGGTAGAATCGTTACAGGATTGGCGTACTGTAACGTGAATATTCCGGACTCTATGCTTGCACGAGGCTCGGAGTTCTGGTTAAGCTGTCGGATAATGAGCTTTGCTTGCCGTTTTACCTCCGCTAACTCGGTCTCAGACTGAGTATCGTCGACGGAAGCACAAAGCGGGACGCCTGAACGCGAACAATGTAAGTATTTGACCTTTCTAGTGTTCAACTTGTCATTGGGGACATAGAGAAGAGTAAATCAGGATTCCTACCATCGAGGCGGACTATTTGCGTTGAGCGAACCATAGCGAGTCAGCGGGAGAGCTTGAGATGCAGACAAGAGGTGAAATATCAGTGAACCGTGATTGGAGATAGTTAGAGGCAGTGGGATACAGGCCGCCCGTAGAAGCTAGGACACACAAGCGGTGAAGAAAAGATGAGTTGTGATTGTCAATTGCTGGACCGTGGTATATTCACGCCTACTCAGAGCAAGGCCGCACGAAGTTTTGCCTTGAAGAGGACAAATTGGAGGTCCGGTGCTGACTCAGCGCAACGAGCTGTAACTAGTCCTGACTTAAATCAAAGTTAAGGTGACCGTGATCCATCAATATTAGGACTCTGGCACCCTTCGAAACATACCCACCAACAGCATTAACGGGGACTTTTACTGTTGTGACGAGACCGGAGGGCTAACTTATCATCTGATTGCCACAAATTCCCTCGCCAGAACACTGCAAACGCACTGTCAAGCACATCGACACCCTGAGCTTCGAACTGCTCCAGCATGGAGCTTCGGAAACGAACAAGGACCCCATCTGCAAAGGCGCTTGAAAATAGGAACGCCGTAGCCGAGTCTACAGGATCACAAAAGACACGAAATAGACGCCGCAAAGAGCCGGAACAGGATGACAATTCTTCAGCCGTTAAGGGAAAAAAGCGACGGCCAGGGAAGGTTGAAGTTAACTTGAATACGGACACAGTGACGGAAAATGATCAAACGGAAGGAAGCGAGTCAAAAAGTGCTACTGATGGGAGCAAAGAGGGGGGTTTGAATGAGGAAATTAGCCCACGCCACGGCAGCCCGAATGATGAAGAACGACATGATAAAGAAACAGGAAGGGGAAAGAGAAGAAAAGTGAACAAGTCGACACAATCAACAGCAGCAGAGAAAGATGGAATTACTTTGAAGACGCTTTCTAATATACCTGGGGATTATATAGAGGAGGAGAGAAAAGTTGATTCGGGAATGGTACAAGCTGAAGAGGAGAAGGATCAATTGCCTGATGGTGAAGTTGTTTCTCAAGGGGAATCTGAAGGCAGTGAAAGGAAAGAGCCTGGCACTGATATAGGGGCATCCCATCGGGTGGAAATATTCCAGCAAGCAAGTGATCCGCAACCTAGCCGTTCCTTAAATGTAAAACTTCCCGATCGCATGGTTCAGCAGAATAAAAGGAAGGACATGGATGACGGTGAACGTGGTGGCGGTCAGCAGTCCAAAACTCTCCCCGAGGAGCTGACAACCCCAAAACGACCCAAGCGGTTATCCAACGAAGATAGAACAAAGGATAATACTACTCTCTCCAGTACACCATCAACTCTCCATCATGGAAACACCACGGTGAATAGAGGTTCTACAAAGAAGGTTGAAGTTATAGTGCCAAGTACACCAAGTTATGCAACTCGGAAGCGAGGTCGTATAAACTACGAGGAACCGCCAGATAGTATATATGATGAGGACGAAGGTCTTAGCGCTTCTATACCTCACAGAGGGAAATCTTCACCCCCGAAGTCATCAAACAGGAAGAATGCTACAAAATTTACACCTATTGAGCACCAGGCGGTGGATGATTCTACACCGAAAGCACGGAAGGGAAGGAAGAGCCAATGGGATAAGGATGTGTTGTTGACGAGCAAGAACAGCAAGTTGGTAAAAGCTAGAGATCTTTCAGTACGTTTCTTAGACCTATTTCAATCACCAACCCAAGCTAATCCTCGCACAGGATGTTCTCAACTCTGCTACATGGGATTTGCTCTCTCCTGGGGAGAAGAAAGAATGCCTTGACCTACTTCCCACGATAGATAAGATTTTCGTTCCTTCCTCAAACACAGATGCGGACCCCAATGGTGAACCTGCATTGGTTGCAGATTTTTTTGAGTCGAATCAAGTATTCAAGGACTCATTAATTGAGTTTCAGGATGACCTCTCGAATGGTCGATATGAGCCCACATATGTAGCGCAGGCTGCGAGTGCCCGAAAAGCGAGATTGGAAGGAGCAGCAGATAAATACAAAGATGGACAGTACGAGCTATATTGGGGTCAAAGGCAGCGAACGGGAATGGTTGCTGGGGCAGCAGCACAAATTAAATTACCAGAATTGGTGCAAAAAGGGCTGTTAAAGGCTGGAGATATATGGGCTTTTAGGAGGAAGTTTTGTATAGAGAATTCGAAAAGAGACATCATAATTGAGAAGGAGGTCAAGGTATGGTCTCAGCACTCATCTTTCTGACGATGAATCAATCATTGAAAATGACTGCTTTTATAATAGGTTGCTGATGTTACCGTCAACGAGGGGAAATATTCATTGGTTTTTCATATTCCCCCGGGGCCCCACAAGTTCTCTCACCCCAGCAGAGAGGATATTGTACTTGAAGGAGTTGTCTCGCCACAAGCAGTTGAAACATTAATCCTTAAGACACATCCAAAGACTCCAAGCTATATTCCGAATGGAAATGCATTCAAAGTTTTCAATGTATGGAGAAAAGGAGAGGACTTAGGAATGTTGTGGGAGATAAGACAGACATATTGGGGCGGGGAATAGGAGTGGCGAGCGGGGAACGAGACAGTTAGTCATATACAGGGGATCAATGGACGATATTGGACGTTGGGACTCACAGCCCTGCAATTCAAATATCCCATTCGTTTACATCCTGGGCTTATAACATTATTCGCTTCGAGTTGTGGGTTAATTCCAGCTAATGCTTGGATCGGCGTATGGGTAGGGGGCGCGTCTGGAAGTTTACCCTATAGTCAGTTTCTTATTTATATACCATTTACCTGTAATTTGTTATTTGCTATTCATCAATCATGTTAGGCAGCGGCGTGATGGCGCTTGATTTTATATTGCTAACATGTCTTGCATTCATAATTTAAGCACATTTCATACCATATATGATAATGGACCTTGAGGATGTAACATCCTTGAGTGTCATATGACGTTGGACAATCTATCTGAAATTGATCTAAGGCAGGGAGCCTGGTACCAAGGGGATGTATACAGGCAATTCCCAGTTAACCAGGTGTCCGAATGAATGTCCTACCGAATCATAATATGCCTTGATGACTCGAACGATACGTCTAGCCTCTTCGAGCAAACGGCCAGCTAGCTGGAATCGAACCAATCATATGGTACTTCAAAGAACAATCCTTCAGATGTAGATGCTGCGGTATCCAAAACCAATGCTGATGCACCACAATTGACGGTTATAGACTTGCATAGAATATGCATTGCATCGTCGTTGATACTCTCCTAGACCTATGATAGTGCTACCTTGCATACTCCTAAGTAATGCAACCAGGCTGCTAACTTGTAGCTGCTGGTGGTCCCAACCAACATCCCAATCACCGACATCTGCTCCAAGTTCAAATGCTGCACCGGAATCAATTTCCTACATTATCTATATCAAGTCTATTATCTAAACTGCATGTGAATGCATCATCATCACCTCAGCACGGCAGTATATCCAACTACTATTGAACATATAATTACTGGATATCTGCACAATTAGGTCGAGAGCGCGAGTCATCTGGGATCCTCAAAATGGCGATCTGCTCATCGTGGGAAATGCCGAAGGACTGGAATTCTACTTAACAGCTTAAATAATCATAAATAATCATATTCAAAACGATAAAATATAAAGCTAAGATTAAAGTAGAAAGAAGAGGAAAGCGGAAAATGTGAAGAACAGTAGCCCTTTGGGCTCATGAAGAGGAAAATAACCAAGATTCCTGGTAACGAATGGAGTGTTACTAGGTAGTCATTCTTGGTTGTAATATGATTCAATTGCCTTTAAGAAACAATTGCTTTTAAGAAATCGTCTTAACTCAAGGCACAAAAATCCGAAGAGCAACAATGGTACAGAAAGCCATGATTGGGTAAGAGGTGAACAATCACGGTGCTAGATGCCATCTTTCTTAGATACCAAGTTAGACCAGGTTCTGATCCCCGAGATAACACGAATGGTTTGTGATAATGCCTTCATTTTTTGAGAGTGACGCATGGGAAATGCCTCAAATCAAGGGAAAATCTGTAGCGTAAGAACAGTATGCGGCTTAATATTTGTTGGAGTCTCGATATCACTGCTGATGTTCACAATCTGGACCAAATTCTGCAACGAGCTAGCAGCAGGTTTCCTTGATTCACCATTCTTGAGGGATACAATCTGTTCCAGAATAGAGGAATTTCTCTATTGAGAGTGCTCAAACCACAATTGGCTTGGCCAATTATCAAAAGCTATGCCAACCACTTTTAAGCTTGAGCCGTCCAATAAATCAGCTTTAAGACGTATCCTATCTGTGTGTGAATACAAACAAGCTGATTGAAACATTGCCCTCACTCTTTATGGGCTCTTGACCTCCCAATTATTTTCTTTATATGGTTGATGGGGCCATACACGTGCAAACAACTATCTAGTATTAATAAGGAATTAATATCAGAATTCTCTCTACAGGCGCAAAGCTGCCCCCATCAAGCTTATCCCGCGTGACGAGCTTCGGGAACACGTTTCTTGTGCGGATTGCTATCTTAACGACATATGACTTTCTTCTTGTAGTAGGTAAAAGAGCTGAATTGCTTGGATGTAGAAAAGGTAATACCAGGGGTCCCGGTTTCGGGTAGGATGAGTATCTATGTACTTACTTGTACATGGCTAGACCTTACCCATTCCCGCGGATTATGGGACACAGAATCTGTTCAGTGGAGTCCGAATGCTAGTATGCAGCAGGGAAGCTTTCTCTGGCACTTGATCAGGCCGGGCAGCCGGAGGAAATAGCTAGCGTCATTACATTTTTGCTGCAGACACTGATCGTAATGCTGACCGAGTAACGACCTACTCCTGTAGTACAACAAGCATGCGCAAATTTCCATTTGAAACCTTGTGGCTTAACCTCACGCTCAACAAGTGTAATCAGGTTTGTCGCCGGCCATATCATCACATGATTCTAAAATGGGATGAACATGCACCCCCTTACATTACTGAGACAGTTGCTTTGGCATCCGTCGGGCATTCCGATGCCTGCTTCCGAACCTGGATGAAATACGACTGCTTGTGTACCACCCAAAATAATATTATCCTGCTCCTGCGGAAAAACTCTGCCGGAACTTCTAAGGAACGTTCCTCTCCGAACAACGCCAGTTGATTTCAAATTTAATTGTATATTTGAATTGATCAGTGCAAGTTGTGAAAATTCTGAACGGTAATATGCGCCAGTTATAATAGTCACTGTCAGTATGTTGTTCACTGTGTTGATGCATTTCAACTGTAGCTAATACATGCTAACTTTCTATAACTATACCATGGAGAAGTGCATGGAGAATCGTGTCGTCATTCCATCACCTGGATATCTAGTAGAGCTGAGCCAAAATGACTGGACCTAGCCTCTCGCCCAGCGCATCAATGGGGATAGCTTCCCGATTGCCACTTGCAATCTCCATCGGATTGAATGGAAAAATCGTGCGTGTTTACAATCATCGTCATTGCGTTATTCAATAAAGGTGCAGAGATGGAACTTTGATATACAAGCATATTTACTACCGATGCCAGTGTTGTTGTCGTTGTTGTTGTTGTTGTTGTTGTTGTTGCCGTCCTTCCATGATCAGGCTCACAGGGCGTGGCAGTATGTACAGTGGTCGTAGTTCACTTCCCGTAGCTTACAATGTTGCATGCTTTTCGGCGAACTCAACACTCTCTGTACGACTCCGTCCGATATCATCCTTGTTTGGCTGAGTTGTCAGAAATTAATCACAAGGTGTATTACATACTACATGGTGAATACTAAAAATACCTTGCCGCATTAGAAGCTTGCGTAGTATTCGCTTATAAATTGATCTATTTTGCCTTGATAACCCAGCCTTGTCACCTGACATAAACTTGCGACTTCCCTAAATGGCAATCGGAATTCGGATTTTGGTACTAGTCTGGTTTCCGTATTACCACCGGCCCAGAACTATGTTATCAACTCCACCCCATACATTAGGTAGCGAGGTTTAGCAACATCCCTGCAACTTTCCCCGTAATGCTTTGCCATACTGTTGCTGCGACTATAGTGGCTTTATTTACATGAAACTCGGAGAACTGAGAAAATTTCCTTATTTACGCACATCTTGATCAATCTTGATCTACTTTCACAGAGACCAGCAGTATCATTTTCCCTGTAACTTTTATTCACACAATCGCCATGCCTCCAAGACATCCAAGAGCAGCCCCTTCAGTGTCTGCCAGCTCTCAAATAGGTGTACCAAGCTCAGAAAGACTAGAAGAAAGGGACTCTGTAAGCTGGACTTGCTTCATCAAGTTCCAATCATTTTCTCTGCCAATTTCTTATAGATAAGCCACTATGAGTGTAGAAAGTACTTGGAAAAGAGTACTACAGGCTGCAACTGCTGCATGTACAGTTGCAAAATGCTGTAGGTGCATGTGCATGGTAGAGCAGCTGAATTTGTTGCGTTGATGGTACGGGAATATGAACTAAACCTCTCATTTGCAGAGTTTCCCGCTAAGATTACTAATACAATACGGGAAACTTACGGGGATGTTGCTAAACCTCTCTGTTATCCGCAAGAAGATTAACATCGTCCAATATAATTAAGATTTACAAGTAGCAATCGAACTTCGACACTTGACAATATCATAAGGTACGTCGTATTGGAACTGATGATTACTAGCCGACATCTCTCAAAATATCAGAATACTCCATGCCAATTCCTAGCGAGAGGCCGAGCTCGGGCTTCAGTCCCGACGTGTTTGTGATACAAGATGGAATCATTTGTCTTTCAAGCAGTTTCTGAACCATCTTTCAAGGAACTTCTAATGTGAGAGGCTATTAATGTTTCACATATTTATTTAAATGTGTCAAGAGAGTCTGGAGAGAGAGCAGCAACGGTTCATAGTCATTAAACATGCATTCCGTTCTACTAATAGCAGTTCAATAGCCAGAGGATGTTTACGTGTACTCGTAGTGCTTAGCAAAGTCCGGTATTTCCGTCTTTAACTAACCTAAGGACACGCCATGGCTGGAGGTTAGCCCACTTCAAGATCATACAAATTCGATAACGACACCAATTAATGCCTGTACCGTGATATCTACATACATCATATACCAATAATCAGTCACCTCATTGTGAACTCATATTATTTTGGGTGAGAGTAATACAGGCAAAACAATTATACGTACGGCTCAGATGTCATTTATGTTGGCCGATTTGAATCTCAAGCTTCACAATACCACGCAGCACCTCACATTTCTAGGATGACGCTCATGTTTGAACTTCTCATTAGGTCCATGTGACCCAGCGCAAGTAAGAGGAGAGCAAGTGAGAATCTATATATGGCTGTTTTTTTTAAAAAAGAAAATTTACGAGTATATCTCACCCACAGCCCATTAATTTATTGGATTATCGTCAAGGATGGTTGGATGGGGAATTATCCATGGAGCGTATAGGCAGGTAGCAACCCCCTTTCCGCATGAATAATGTATATGGATACTCCTGGGAATGCCATATACGTAGTTCGGCGTAACGCATTACAATACGACGCAATGCACAATGGCACGAGCTGCGGGAGGGTGTGTATATAGGAGGTGTGGCTTACGGGACTACAATGTATATTGCTTGAACGGAATTCCCCCTCATGTAACCTATGTATAACACCGTGTTTATACTTACGATCTCTGTGTGAATATCAACTTATTGATTACGGATCAATACGTCGTTGGTCCAATATTAATGTGGGCCTATATGTGTGACTCAGAGATGCAATTGGGCTATGTATTTCCATGGGGCATAGGGGTTGATTGATGCTCGCATTGTGAGGCTCCATGATATAGCGGTGCGGACTGCAATCATACAATCGGGTTGAATTGTTTATTCTGGTTGCAACCGAGTGATTTGGGGCTCTTTTTAATTACGGTCACCTGGTCTGGCCTAGACTTAGCCTGGTTAGCCTAGACTGGTATTTAAGGTTTCCATATCAGGAAAAGGCAGCTTTCTTCTCAGAGCAGCAGCATGCACATGCAAGAATTGTCATTGCATGGTCACCTATACAAGAGCTGAATATGCTTGTCTGGAAACTTTCAGTAGGCATTGGTCTTACTCTCTACAGAGAATTGGGTCCAGTCAGGAGACGAAAAACATTCCTGCGAAGAAGAAAAAAAGATCTTGTTTTTAAAGATTATAGCTCAGAGGAAGATTGGTGCTTGCATCAGCTGATCGATACTATTGGTAGTGATAACAGGAGGCTATAACCGAGCTCGTCTCATAAGCAGAACCTAGTCTGGCTGAGGAGAACCTAGTTTATCTGAGCAGAACTAACTTTATTACCTGCAAGCGCCTCCGATTCATTAACTCCGATCCCCACTTAATGTTTCAGCTTTCTGGCAGCATTTTTTGCCATTCACGCGGGCACGTCTTGTGGCGAACCGGCCCACATTCGCTCAGTTACACAAGATATATAGATATATCTATACCTTTCTTGATTGTTTTTTTTTTATGGCTGCTTTTGCTATCCTTGGTTCAGCCCTTCTATTTCGAACTGAGCCGCTTTCGAAACCACCTTGTATGCCAGAACCCTGGTTGTCAATCTCCTGTCCCAGCTAGATGCAGAAGTAGTTGCGGCAAGCTGCACAAGAGATATGACGTTATAGAGATTGCTGCTCAACCTATACGTGTCATGGAGGACAACAGAGTCTACGGGTAGCTGATAGACAACGAGAGTAGTGCGAAAGAATGATAGACTAGTCGAGGTAGTTCGATAATTTTATCGCCCTTCCGCCTTTGCTGACGCTGACACCCTGGTTGTGAGAAAAAATGAAATTTAGGAACCATAACATACTATACTCCATATTAGGAACTTAACGTAGCTTTCGTAGCTCTTGTCCTGACCTTTGTGGCATTTGCCATAGTCACAATTGTGGGAGACGAAATTAACTTAGCAAGACCCCGACCCACAAGACCCGTTATCTGCAGCCCCGCAGTATCCAGGGTCCCCCTGGCCTTCAGCGTTGGTTCCGGGTCGTGGTTCCAAAAGGCGACAAAAGGAACTGGAGAATTCGTGAAGTTTGGACTCTAGTCAGCGCAGCACAGTCGCCCAAACTACAAGTTAATTGCACCCATAATTATAAGTTGTCTATCCTCGCAGCATGTCAACTCCAAGCGTGGTATTGCCCCACCTCTCTTTTGGGTGGACAGCATTAACGGCCTAAACTTTCACAAAATACTTTATAGAATTGCGGTCCAGCCCCCATGTACTCGCTCGTTCAAAAGTATTGGAACGGCTGACTAATGTATAACAAAATTATGTAATGCATGGGGCTCATATTGCTGTAGCGTGTAACCCCCTGAAATCCGTGTCCACATCATAGTCTTTCGCTGTCTGCCTCTGTTATTGAATACTTGCTATCATAGTTGCGCAAAATGCAAGGTAAGGAAAATAATAAAGTAGCTCTGCAGTTACTAAACATATGTAGGTCCGGAGGTCACCAAAAAGAGGAGCTGCAATACTTAGCTTGCAATACGCTAATGTACCCTACAAGGCTACATGTATTTCTACTATTATGCTAGGTGTACCTAAAACTACATGCTTTGATGTACTCGGTACAGCGTGCGATTGCAGGAGCTGCCAATAAGAGTTCTAATTTCTGTTCAAGCTTTGCTCTAAACTCTCCAGATTTTAATCCTATTGAATAAAGATCTGGTCTCATAAAGAAAAGAATCAGGTGCTCAGAAAAAAATCAATAACATGGAGCAGGCTGGTTGTAGAATAAGACTACTGTAGATGAGATCAATTGGCATACATACCTCTACTCTTTCTGGGATTATGGCTCACTATTAGAGCTAAGGATGACATCAATTATCATGTATAGATATTCTTCACATAATACCGCATCACTGAATCATTTGTACAGCGCTGTGTGCTGGTGCGTAAAGTATGAGTGCTTGCAGGGAGTAGGGGTGAGCAGGAAGTAACCTTGATTATGCAATATGCAAGTATTACATAATTTATGCCGTCCCAATACTTTTTGAACAAGCGAGTAATTCCCAACATACGAAACGCTTGATTTCCCAAGCGTTGACTGAGGATTATAGAAGGATCTGAACATCTTTAAATGTGCATATACAATCGATAAATATCGATGCTTGAGGTAACTACCGATGTTCACAAAAGCATTCAGCTAGTTCCACACATATATAACGCGGGGCGAAGGCGGAGTGAAGTATAAGCATGTACCTAGAGTAAGTACTAGTTCATTGCGCCATTTGCCAGCCGGGCGCATGGTTGCGATGAGTGTACTTGAGCAAGTACATACATACAGGTACGTACAGGACGCATGGCAGATTCTCCAACTTCGAAGCAAGGTACCTAACCCCTATGTAAGTGCACAGAGGCACAGAGGCAGTGAATCAAGAATTGATATTTAATTTAATTTATTTATATATTTTCTTTCCGCAGCGCTGCGTGGTCCAATGTGTACTGTACTCGAGTACATGCAGATGAGATGAACTTGCCGCATCGCGTGCCAGCTACCAGGCGCACATGCAATAATAGCTTTTGTTGGGCTACGTTTTCGCGACTTGAGAATGGACAAACCTGGTGTCTGCGCATACTTGATCTTTATGGGTGCGTGTGTAGTAGTACAAGTAGTAGGGATAGGGGGTAAGGGCGGTAGCGGGGGAGGTCAAAAGGCGGTGTGGTGGGGCTGGGGCAAGGGGTATACGGATGGCCGTTGCTGTGCAAGGTTCGTGGAAGTATGAGATGTAGGTTGGTGGGGTGAACTTGGCTATAGTCCAAGTATCTTGTACCTCCACAGTACTTCACTTACACCTTCTATTTTGGTGTTGCAATAGGTATAGAGTACTATGAAGGTACATTATACTAAATGGAGTGGAGAAAATTAAATCGTTGACAGGGGTCATACTCGTTTTACAACTACAGTATAAGCAGTTTCCGATATTAAGATTGACTGTGTGAGTCGGAAGCGAAGTTGCGGGGTTGCAGCTTGACGCCGTCCTACTTTCAATAAAAACGCGCAGAATCTGAAAATTTCAGTTAGAACCCTATATTTGGGAAGTGGATCTCCTGCTACATACAGTGACCCGTCAAAAGTCTTGGGGATTAGGCTTGCATGATACACTTACCCCAATATTGCCTAATCCCCAAGACTTTTTACGGGTCACTGTAAAACGTGTTCTCGTGCCCAGACTCTTATAAAACGCAGTATGTAGTCTGGTTGACGCACTATCAAACAGATCATAATTGAGGTATCCAGGAAGATCATTTCTTTACCTCACCGAAAAAGAAAATTCCCATTTCTACACTTCCATTCCTGGCTTTCCTATCAACAATTACACCAAAGGTGTAAATGTCGTTACGAAAACTCACTCAATCCCTGCTCTACGAGACTAAGCCCTCTGTCGGCTGACCCAGCCTTGCAATTGGCTTATTGGCTACTTACCCTTACTGCTCGGCGTCAGCTTTCTCACAGAGTGGTAGCCGCACTGATTCGATACAACCTCCGTGCGCGATGATGCAATGCGACGTACAATAAAACCTCATCGAGCTTGATAAAAATAAAGTATGGTAGAAAAAGCAAATAATTCTGTTTTATTGCGTGTGAAGGCCACTGCATGGGAAGGAAAAAGAAAGGAAAGGCTGATATGCAATGCAAGGTACATCGCCACAGAAGAGGTATCGGGGCTTAAAAAAAAAAAAAAATAACCGAGACGAGCGCCACCAAAAAAAAAAAAAAAAGAAAAGAAAAAAAAAGAAAAGAAAAGATTATTTACAAAAAAATTAAATAAATAAATTTCTTTTGATACAGCTGCAAAGTGATCACGTTTGATGTGACTATATAGGTAAGTGCCGAAAGAATAAACAAACCAAATGCTATTTTCAACGGGGCTACATGGAGTGAACAATATACATATACCAAAACAAATAATTAAGAGCAAAATGTAAAATGCAAGCGAAACTGCAGAATACCAATCCAGCCTCATATATACTCCGAAGTAGCTAGGGACATTGAAATAAGGAAATGACTTTTAAAAAAGGAAGTATTAAATTAATCCACGCTCATCCCAGTTTGTCCGACCGTATATGCCTATCGTGCCATAAAAACCATGCGCCAAACCTTGCCAAAAAAAAAAAAGAAAAAAAAAAAAAAAAAAAAAAAATTCAATCGTCCTCGTTCAATCGTACATTGAGTTGGCTCACTCATAAAGATACCTATCGAGATAATTTTCGGCCGTTTTGGCTTCATTGTCGATGATTGCTTCGATTGCAGCATTTCGTACTTTCACTTCACAGGAAAATGGCTGTGGTTTTGAGTTGAATCCGTCGGTATATGCGAAGATATTTGGAGTGAGTTCATTCCCAAAGTCGTCTTTGGCTTTAGAGATTGTGAAGCCCCACAAAATCCGGGTAATGGTGATATACAGTGAATTCTCGGCGAGGAGCTTCCCAGGGCAGATTCGGCGACCCTATCATTTCGATTAGTATAAAATCGTACGAGTATAACGTAAAAATAAGTCAACTTACCCATCCAAATGCCGAATGTCCATCACGGTTGGGATATTTTTCCATCCCAGCTGGCGGCTCTTCTAGATACCGTTCAGGAATAAAGGTATGCGAATCAGAAAAGTATTTTTCGTTGTGATGAATAGCCCACAAATTACCCATGATGGTAGTCCCCTTAGGAATCAAAAGTCCGTTGTAATAGTCATCTTGGGTGGTTGCATGAGGAGTACCGCCCATCACAGCAACAGGCCTCCATCGAAGAGTTTCTTTAATGACGGCATTGCAATAGGGAAGCTGTGCCATATCCTCCCACGTTGGTGAACGGTTCTTCGGAACCACGCGATCAATTTCTTCCTGGGCCTTTTTTGCCACATGAGGAAAGCATGTCATTGCTAAGATAAAGCTCATTAAAGTAGCTGCGGTAGTATCGCTTCCAGCCCCAAAAAGAGATCCAGTAGCGTATGCAATCTCTCTTTCGGTCATGGACCCTGGCTCCGCAATGTGTTTTTCCCAAAGAGTTTTGGTAAATGAAGGCGGTGCTATGGTTTTCCTCATCTGGTCTCTAACTGCTGTTGCCAATGTTGACAGTAATTTAGTGCTCTCCTCGCCTCGGCGCTTTACTTCTCTCTTCCAAGGAGCAAGGCAATCTGGAACAAGTTTAAGAATCGGATATGATTCCGCCCAAAACGCGCCTGGTCTATTGTAACATTTAGTCAGCAGATGAAATGCAGATGTTGAAAGGTACTTACACGTTCAAGGTGGCCATGTACCCCATTCGTTCGTAAATTTTCGTGACAAGAGGATCATTCAATTCGTCCACTCTTCTTCCATATGCAACACAAAACATGACCGAGGCGGCATATCTCTCGAGGTGCTTGCCAAACACCGCTGGAGTCTTGAGAAGGTCACGAGCCAACCTCCTGGATTCGGCCTCTTGAATTGGCTTATAGCTATCACAAGCTTTCTTGCACAACCCGAGGTGGAATATCTTCTTGGTGGCACGCCATCTTTCCCCATAGGGCATAGTCAACAAGGAATCATTGTTTGTAAATAATTCTCCTGTGAGCCGAGAATGTTAAATTAAGCTCTTGCAGAGTTCTAGGGCTGAGTGAATCATACCCATAACAACAAAGCGTGGTCTAGAAGAATATATGGAAGAGCGTTTATCCAGTAGGTCAGATGCTACCTTGGGATCCCCAATTACAACGGTAGGCCTGCGGCCAGTCCACACTGTGACAATTGAGCCATATCTGTCTGTCCATTGCTTAAGCTTATACCACGGCTTCCTGAGAGGCAACTCCCATTTATTTCCGAGAATTGGTATTGGTATAGGGCCTGGCGGCCTTTATGCGCATTACTATTAGCCTGATAGACTAAAAATCAGTGAAGGAAGCCAGTCTTACATCTTCAAGCTACGTTGGTAGTCCATAGTGACTAGGAACATTAAGAGTAGAATAAAGAATCCTAAAATTGGAGAAAGTGGTGATGGAGCTAGATTGGAATGATGTTTATTGACGGCATAGACGGCGTCATGGGGATAGGGCTGGTATGTAGACTCTGTATTCACTTGTCTTGTAACCAGTGAGGCAAGAGGCAGTCGGCTTTGAACCGCAGAGCCAAAAGTGCCCAACTGAGGCATCCGCTCCGTTATCGTGCTTCCCATAGTTGGCATAACGCTTCCCAGCTGTTCAGATAATTCTCACCTAAGAGAGAAAGAGAAGATTGATAGAGTTAATTCTCTTGAGCCATTCGGAGAGGGAGAAGAGAGCATATTATAAAGCTGACTTTGGTAATGTCAAAAAGACCCGAAATAACTACGGAGGGGGAGGGGGGGGTGTGGTGCAAGAGTCTTACGGCTCCAGCCGGCCCATTGTTGCAGGATCAACGTAGGTGCCAGTGATCAAGACACCACGCAGTCGTGCTCCAGCCCAGAGGTCCTGGCCGCTGAGGTGGAGCAGCCTGATGGTTTTACAAGTCAGGCAATGGCAAAGCCAGGACAAGGGGGTGGGGTATGTGCAGGGTCAGATTGAAAGCCTGAGCAGAGAGATATTGGGTATTGGGGGGGGAGGTACAACCAGTTTGTGTAATTGTGCATGACGATACTTCGCTCTAGCGCAGACCGCCCAAGCGGCGAGCAGCAAGGCTTGCTGCTCTGGCGAAAGGGGTGTGTTCGATGCAGGCATAACAGGCAGGTGTGCTGCGCATGTGGTAGTGGGGAGGGGGGAGGGGGGAGGGGGGCGGGTGAAGAAGGGGGGAGGGAGGGGGGTCAATTGATGGAGCTGGGGGCCGGGGAGGTTTGGTGGCAGGCGGTGGGCCCTGTGACCCAAGGATGCCTAAGCACGAGGGACCCACCAGTCTGTCTCCTCGTCCAGGCCCCTGTCGGCAGCATGCCCTGGTCACGCTCGTCAACTGTGGCTGCAGTGGACGAGGCTCCAAAACCGACGGTGTCGTGCATGGCATCAATAGTTGCATATTCCATCCATGTATGTCTGCGAATCCACCCGGTGACAGGCGTAGGCAGCCACTATTATTATGCTCACGCTCCTGACGCTCTGGGCCCGCGCAGCCTCGCAGCCCGCAGCCCGCAGTCGGGCATCAGTGGCCTCAATGTCGCGCGCATTCAGGCCAACATGCGCGCAGTTCAGATCGCAGCAATTGTGCATTGCAACATTATTATTATTCTTATTTTTTTTTTTTTTTTTTTTGTTGTTGTTGTCTAAATGAAGCTGGGACACAACCCACCGGCAGTTGTTACCTGTGACGGCCGGCCCGGGACAGTGGGCCCGTTGTGAGACCTGCTTCGCGCCGCTGGCTTGCTGGACCAACCCAAACAGTGGCTTCATCTTATCGAAGGTATGCAATCGACCAGTAAGAGTGTTCTTGTGGTCATATTTTCATTTTTTTCTACCTGCCATCGCATCCCCTGGCCCGATAGAAGAGAAGCCTCATTAATGGGCGTTGCTCGCTATGACCTCGCCCATACCGCCTGGAAGCCCCTATATATTTCCTCGTCGTGGCTCCCCAGCTAAGCAACCTTGGACAAAGAGTGGCAATTCTGCGCCCCCACCTCCCGAACTGCTTCTACTGTACCGGTGTAGAGCTAGCTCTGATTGAAGCAACTCATTCATTGGGACGGCTACAGCCAGGCCCTAAAGCAAAATTACCGGTCTTCCAAGCTCGTGAGACTTGGGTTATTTCACACCCAATATTATGATCTCAAGACTAGTGCTAAGTGGCACCGTCCTGTGGCCCCTTCGAGTGTCCCGGGCGTAATGTGACGGGATAGGCTCGCCAGCTCGTGGCAGCCGCTGACTTGTTATCGAAGAGCATTGCCGGAACGCGCATGAGCTGAAGACAATTCGGTTCACATTATCAGCCTCTGAATCATAAATTTCCGACTTGTTTGCCGCCGCCCCACGCGAACTACCCGTTGTAGCCAAACAGTAAAACAGTAGGCTAGTCCGAACTCGCACAAGCTGCAAGCGTAGCCTGACGTCGAACAACAATGGAATCTTCCTCCATGAGTTCTGTGAACATGCCTACTATCATAGAGCACTTAGTGGGGGATCAGACAATGTAGGCGTTGGGGAACTTGCAAGTTTGATTCAGCCATAGCGCTGGATGCACTATCCACTTCAGTACTGGTGTAGGTCTCGTAGGGTAAGGTTTTCCCCGTCCCCGCGGACGGCAGGATGAGAATGCCTTCGGTTAACAAGCTTGCACTGGAGTCCCACGGCACGGCAGTTGCTGTTGCTGTCCGACTTCACCTCGTGCTGGCGGTGTAATATTGGGCATTTGGGGGGCAGCACCAAGCCCCATGAATACACATAGCTCGTTGGTAGGCTGCTGCTGAGGCACTGAGGCTCCAGGACCATCTCGTTGGAACACCAGGAACCCTGCAACCGTTGTGCCAGGAACCACGCCTGTGGTTTCCCATCACCGACAATCAGCGCAGCGCAGGCAGGGTAGCAATACGGTACAGAAAAGTGTGCCGGCCAGCACGAGATGCGCAATAACAAGAGGGCTGGCTGACACGACAGGCTCGCATGCGTGCAGGCCAGCTCGTCGCCTGCCAGCGCCAGCCCTCGTGCTCACCCAGAGCCCTCCGCTGCCGACTGCGTGCAGGGGGTCGCTGTCCATGTGTACCGGGGCTTGGCACTCGATCAAATCTCAACCTAAACTGAACTACAACTGCCGAGCACCAACTCACCTTCGGCCCAACAGGCCTCATCAGTCCCGCAGCCTACGCTCAGCTATGGGGCGTGCGAAGAAGAAAACACGTACTCCGCGGTCGGCTCTGTTGTCTCGGTGCCATCGCAGGCCGTCAGTCGCCGCTGGCCTATCTTCCAAAGCTACTCGGATGGTCATTAATCGTCATCATACACTACAGAAGAAGTTGGCACAAGCTCTTGCAAGAGATGATCACGAAGCTGTTAAGGCTCTTAAGGCCGAAATACAGGCCAATGGAGGCATTGAGACGTACCAGAAAGCAAGTGTAAGTGCTCAACAGCTTTGAGATCGGTTCCGAAGATCGAGCAGCTTCAGCCTGAAATGCTGATACATTGCATGCATGCAAATCTTTTCTAGATCATTGGCCAATCTAAGCAGCGGGGAGGTGACTCTTCAAAAGTTTTAATGGAATGGATTAACGAGATACGCCCTTCAAAATTCAAACCCTCCGACGCTTTCCACCTGTTGGAAATAGGTGCACTTAGCACAGAAAATGCATGCTCCAAGTCGGCGATGTTCCACGTTACTAGAATAGACCTTCACTCTCAGCACCCTGATATCCTAGCCCAGGACTTCATGAAACGACCCCTTCCAACTAATACCGAGGAGAAATTCGACATCATATCACTTTCACTTGTCCTGAACTACGTGCCCACACCAACACAGCGTGGGGAAATGTTACTGCGAACAACTGCGTTTCTCCAGCGCAGGACATACCATGATCCCAGCCTTTCCATTCTTTTCCCGTCATTGTTTCTTGTCCTACCTGCACCATGCATAACCAATTCACGATACCTGAACGAGCAACGATTAGAGGAGATAATGAATTCTCTCGGGTATTCCAAGTGTCGCCAAAAATTATCCACTAAACTACTTTACCAGCTTTGGGTGCTTCGTAACCAGCCTTGTCCTAACGTAGTCAAGTTCAAGAAAGAAGAGGTTAACAAGGGACAAAATCGAAACAATTTTGCTATCGTCTTGTGCTAGCAATGTGAATCAAAAGGCTTTCTTACAATTCAAGGCTGTATACTGAGACCTACTCGGTGAGCACAGATACTTACGCGACAATCACCTTATACACACAAAATGCCGAGACATTCTGGTGTTACAACCGGGATTTTTTTTTTTTTTTTTTTTTTTTTTTTTTTTTTTCATTTCTTTCGCCTTGTGTTACCCTTGAGGCAAACTGCCTGCGGAATAGAAAGTTTGGAGTCCTTGTTTCATGCTTCTTAAGTCATCGTACAGATCTTTCTAGAGCAAAGTCAACGGATGCGCAATTGTAGAACAGCGGGATGATGTGAAACCTCTCTGCGACAATGTCTCATTAATGTCTTCTGTGTTCAATGGCGTTTGTTTTGGAAAGAAACGCATGTATCGATCATTAGCATGATTATTCGGCAACTGCTTCAACGTGTGAGGTGGCCAAATCATCAGCCATGCAAGCCAATAGGTGACAACGATCTTCAGGCACAATGTGCTTACCTGCTTATCATCTTGCAAAAACTCGATTACTAAAATTACTGATAGGTTAAGAATTCTGTTTCATCAACTTCATCACTACGTTTTGAGGTTTTCCACGGGTTCACATGAACCACATCTTTTCACAACATCCCCCCAGCTCGCAGTGCAGCATTATATACAATACATAACGCAGAGTTAACTATGCCATGCAGCCGCACGGATCTCAGATGGCCTGTGTGCGTGGAAGGACTTCCTGGAGCATGGAGTTGCAAATTAAGATAAAAGCACAACACTTGACGTGTGGATGAGAGCCAAGTTTGCGGTCAATATCCTTACCGGGGAATATAGGGAAGGTGCCAGGGTGCGTATTCTTCCAGGGGGCAAAGAAACACAACTTATTCGACAGACTTTCGAAGACTTGTTCAAGAAGTCCGAGGAGTCCTCTGGCGGTGGATAGTTATTACGTATTATGCGTTGGGCATATTACGGTGAACCCCAGCAATTAGGATAAAAAGTGTGCCGTGTGAGCAAGACAAGGTGCAACCAGATTTTCTACTATGCACGATTTCTTGCCCAGTCGATAGCAGTTAGCAAGGCATAGCGAGTGTCTCGGCCTCAAACACGTGTCTCACGTCCTTATTATCTCCTGGGCGTATGGAACAAGTGGAAAATTGGGGGTACCGTTGATCTCGAGTATTCTACCTTGCCTGAGGACGACGAACATAACCTGGGAATGTCTAAAATCGTCTGTGCTCAACGGGAAATTAACCATCAGTAATTTTGCGCACTTGCCAAACGGTACCCAATTTTCCACCTTGTTCCATCGGCCTAGGAGATAGAAAATGAAATTGGTTGAAGCTTTACAGAACATGCGTGGTACTTGATTCAAAGTCTGCATGGATGCATGCATTCCAATTATTAGGGTGCGGGCCGCTTTCCAGCAGGGCGGTATGAAAGGTACACAGTGAACAAATTGAGTCTTCACAAACACGGCATCCTTCTGCTGTGGGTGTCTTCTCCAATTAGATTGCTTGCTTTCTCCTGTTGAAGAAATTGGTGCTGTTTGAGAAAAATATATCCTACACTTTGCCCAAGACTGAATATATTGTAATGCGATATCGTGGCATAATCAAACCTCTTTCTGTGTCTCGGCTAAGTCATCATAGATTAGCTTCAGCTACGGTGCACTGGTCCAATCATCTCGGTGCTGAGTAGCTGTAATAGCGACTTTGTGCCGCGAACATTGGGTAGAGCACAGTTGTGATACGTATACTGCATGATACTAAGATACAAGCATGTTTCGAAGTCACCGATATTTGGTTACATGATACTAAGATGTAAGCATGTTTCGAGCTGTCATTGATATTTGAAATCGCTAATTGACTAACTAGCAAAGCATTTGGTAGCGGAGTAAACTGTAAGTTAATAATAGACTGAAATTTGCGGGTAATCTGATTAGTAATCATGCTGCAACCCTGAAAGTGCATGAGATTTTGCAAGTTAGCCTGAAAACTCAGGAATCGACAACGGGTACACTACAACCGAGAGAGTAATTGTGGTGCAGGGTGTGGTGCACTAGTAAGCAGAATTGAGAGACAGAGTCTGTGACGGCACCCACGACGTTGTACTGGGATAGAATTTTCTTGAGTAGATAGAGGAGTGGTTTGGGTCATTTTTCACGTTTTCTTGATTCAGAATTGAGTGTTGTGGGAATTTTACAGTTTAAAGGTCAGTTTTCCGGATTTCGGAAGGGAATTTTTCAGGACTTTGCCATAATAAACACATGGTTGCTAAGGCAACGTATTTTTTTCAAATCCTGAAAAAGTTCTAATAATGGGGAAAAGCGCCAAACTTTAAGCGAGAGTACAGAGTCCAGATCGCATGACTTTGAAAGTTGTTATGTAATCTCTGTTGCGGATACGTGAGTTGAAGTCATTTATAGCATATGGTATGACTAATCGGAGTTTTGAGGCTCGATTGGCGGGGCTGGATGATTTAGGCTACTGTTTCATAATTGGATATCTGGGTTTTTCCATGTAATAGAAAAATTCTGTGAGCGTAAGTAGATTAATAGTGCTCATGTGATATATGCACTCTATAGATGGCGTTACCATAAAGCTGGCCTCAACTTACGCCTGATAAGTTTTACTATGGCTTCATGCCTGCTCTCCATGTTCGGTATCAAAGTGCATATGCTGCAGGAAAGTAACACAAGATAAGTCAATTTACCCCGCAATTTCGGGGGACCGTAGTCAATTCTCCCCAGTTTTTTCAACAGCCCTGAACCCTGCATTACCGGGTTCTGATGCAACATGGATATTTGTCACATTTTTTCACCTGGTATTTGGATTGTGGTAGAAGGAGGTGACAATACGGTAGGGTGTTCCACCTGGTAGCGGTCACTCTCTTACCGAAGCTCAGAAGAAGTAGTGCAGTCCCGAGACCACCACCATGTAAATACTCTACTTAATTCTTCTATCACACCTTCCAAGAGGAGATGTTCTATGCTGTCTTGACTCACATTATTTTTTTTTCTCTCTTTTACCGCACCGTTACCCGTGTACCATTACCCATTGAGACTCTAATCCTCCCTCCTCATCCTATTTTTGATTCGGTCATTTAGCCTGAAAGGCATCAGTTATCACAAGGTATCGAGTATCATCTAAATTCAATTTTTAGCTATGAAAGCTCGCATGGCTTAGTTGGTAAAGCGCGTCACTAGTATAAGTAACAAGAAGGTATGACGAGATCCTGTGTTCGAATCACAGTGTGAGCAAGTGGAAACTTCTTTTTGGTGGATTCAGCGAACTGGTCTTCTTTTTTCCATCCTTTTTGCCGCTGTTCTTCGTACTACTTGGGCATGCGCGTTTGGGCTAGTTTGTACAGGAGAAGTTGGCGGGGCAATCTATAACGGCAACCACATAGTTTGGTTATAATCGAAGGCAAAAAGGATCCTTCAGTTAGGAAAACTGCGACAATCGTTCCACGATAGACGCTATAACGCTCCTCAGTTAGTTCTCAAGTTGGACACAAACTGTACAAGTCGCCTGATTATTGAAGATGCTCAGCTGCAAATCCAGCATCCAACAGCTCGCATGGCTTAGTTGGTAAAGCGCGTCACTAGTAAGGGCGAGGGAGCTCAGAGCTTATGACGAGATCCTGTGTTCGAATCACAGTGTGAGCAAGTTAACTTCTTTTTACTTCTATTTCGAAAAATTTTTTTTTTTTTTTTTTTTTTTTTTTTTTTTTTCCAGTTTTAGAAAAAGGAGGGGCGGGGCATAAAATAAAAATAAAATAAAAAAATAAAAAAAGCAAAAGAAACAGAAAAATCATTCCTAGTATATATGTTAGTCATGAGACTAATATTGTGGTACCCCCGTGGAATTGAATTGGCCGTTACCCTCATATATCTAGCTAATCCTCGAAAAAGATTGTGAACGAAACTTGCACAAGGGGGACGAGATGAGTTCTGATACGACTATTCGTGTATCCCCAAATTACAAAGGTCATATATTCTTGAGACGTGATTCCCTCACACAAACTACGTTTAAACCTTTTTTTTATCACAACTTCCATATAAACCATCTTGAACTCGGAATCTTCATTTGCCTGCCTTCCACTTTCGGTCCAACAATTTTCTTCTTCTCTTTCTCTCGATCTTCCTTCTCTTCTTCTTCCTCTTCCTCCTCCATCCACTTTCCAATCAACCCTCTCAGCATACCTCCGACTCTTCCCTGCGACGCTCCATCTGGTCCCTTCTCGCCAGCCAAATACGAGATGAAGCCCTCGGGACCGGAAAGGAGTATGTAGTTTTCTTTTGGTTTCATAGAGGAGGAAGGCCGTTGGGGTAGGGGCGATGGAGGGTGGGGGGAGGGGCTCGAGGCAGAGAGGAAGGAGAGGAGAGAGGCTACACGGGACAGGAGGGATAGGGATGCAGAGGATGGTGAGGAGGACAAGGGGGAGGAAGAAAGACCTAGCGCGTGCTCGATGTCGTGAGGGGTGATGAAGGTATTGAAGGAGTCGATATGTGCCCAAGGGGTGAGAGTGAGGTTGACTGGTGGGAGTGGAGAGGGTTGCGGAGAGGCTGGTGTGCTAAGCCAGGGTGAGCTTGCGGTAATGGTAGTGCCGCTGTCGGTGGCTGTGCGGGCGGAAGAGGGTTCAGGTTTCCTTTTGGCAAGCTCAGCAATCTTGGTAAGAGTGTTCAGGTCCTGTGCAATTTGGGGCGCGATATCGCCAGGTTTGCGAACAGCCCAGTGGATGGAAATACTTGTTTCTGGTGTGACTGTGGAAGGGGTGGTAGTTCCGGAATCGGGCTTAGGACTTGTAGTGGTGTTGATGGTAGGACGATTCTCCGGGTAGAAAAACGACGCGGCGACTTGTAATGCCGGAGCGATGCCAGTGCCTCCTGCTAGGAAGGCGATTGCGCGGTTTGGAATGGGCGATGTATCCTCCTCAATGTCTTCCTCTCGTCCTACCTGCTTTTCTTCTGTATTGTTCTTCATTCCCTTTTGATTCCCTCCGTTCTTTCCCCACCAGGGATACTCATACTCCCATCCTGGCCCCCTCAAATACACGATCGTCCCCACCGGCAACCCAAACAACCACCTTGACACCTCCCCCTGCGACTCCAACTTAATGAAGAACCTCAACTCGTCCTCGTCGCTCTTCCCCCCCGTTCCGCTCCCCGTCTCAATCACCAACGGCTCCGTCCCCTCATCCCCACCGAGTCGCGCCTGCTCCGCAAGCGCTAACTCCCGCAGCGGCGGCAGCGGCGTATACCGTCTCGCAATCATCAAATCTGGCTGCTTCAGCTCGACGCTCCAGACCCCTCTAGGCCAATACTCCTTCCATCCCCCCTCGCCGCCCCTTCGTCCCCCACCCAAAGGCTGGAATACAAATATCGCCGACTTTGCAGTCGCTCCCCGTGTGGGATCGGATCCTGGAATTCGGTCGACGAGAACCCATGGCTTGAACAATTCGGGGTGGAGAATTTCTGTGCCGTGTCGGCGCCGGTGACCAGAGCTATGGCAGCGGGGGAAGAAGAAGTAGTAGCTGAACGGGACGCTGAGGAAGAGAAGGACGGTGATTGTGCGGAAGAGAAGTCTGCGGGGTTTGCGTGTTGCGGCTGCGGGATCGGAGCGGGGTAGAGGGGCAGTGCTTGTAGTGGTATTATCGGAGCGCGGTGAAGGCGACTGTGGGGCTGGCGGGGATCCTGGGGGCGTTGTGCTCTGATGGCGACAGATCCTGTAGGGGGAATTCGAGCCGACGGGCCCATAATGGGAAGGATAGGCCGGAGCCGAGGCCCGACTCCGTGGAGCGTTGGAGTAGAGGCGTGTCCGATTACACGTCGCGGCCGATGCTGCTGTGAATGGACGTCTGGATCCCCGCCGCCCAAACCTACCATTTCCATCTCCGTGCAAGCAGCATTGTCGCAAATTACCCCTCGCGATCTGCTGAGCAAATTTGACGTGCGGGGGTCCCAGTCCTCGTAGCATGAGGGTCATAAATGGCGTGGGTGGGCGGGACGGGGTTCCAATTGTGTGGAGCTGCAAGGACGGAAGAGCCGCCTGCTGACGGCGTGAGCGTCCAAGAAGCAATCAAGTCTGCACTAGCAACAGATGAGAAAGAATCCATGAAACTCTGAATTCAGATTCATTAAAATGTGTATAAAAGGCGTTAACAGCTGTACAGTACAGACCACCCCACTCCTTTGAAAAGCATTTATATACCCAGTCATAAAGCCCGCGCTGCCGAAAAATAATAATCACAACAAAGCATAAAACGGCAACAAGATTACCAAAACAGCATAATAAAACACCCGTAAATCTACAAGAAGTGGAATCAAACGTTGAAAATGTATGGTTGACAATCATGACCACTTTCCCTGAAATTATTGAATCTAGACCTTGGTCTCCTGAGCCCAGAGCTTCGTTTCTGCAGTCCCTTGCTGGCCGAGTACGCGCGCGGATGATCCTGCAGATGGCATACTATCCAAACCTGCGCTGGAGCCCAATCCAATAGCCAAACATCTATCTATCATAACCTCCTCCCCCTTGCCTCATCATTCTTGGACCTGACGGAAGCCCGACTTTCCCACCCTGTAATGGGGGGCCTCTTCGGTACCCAGACCCTGAACTCGCACTGCTAGCAGCATATGATGCCTCCGGAGCTCCATATCCACCTAATTCACAGTCATCCTGACCAAACGAGATAGTCGCGCTCATCACCGGTTTATCATTTCCCCCTTTGCTATGTCCATTTCCAGGGTAGGCGTGATACTGTTGTTGAGGTGGTGGTGCTGGACTCCTATCCCTCCCTCCATAGCTCTGGTTCCCATACTGTGGATTTACTGGGCTCGCTTGCTGTGGTGAAGGAGTTCGCCCCCCAGCATTGTTCCGGTTGCTCCATAACCTATCCCGAATACTTGATTGGGCTGGTGTAGGTTGATGAGGTTGGTCGTGCGGGCCATGATACTGTGACGGCTGTTGCTGCGATGGAGGTGCCTGCTGGTCCCGTCTAAAGAATCGCATCTTATTCATACCAGCTGTATTTTGTCCTTGCCCCTGTTGTGATCCGGGACCAGATGAAGGTTGCTGATTTTGTGGAGGTGCGTCCCATATATCACTCAACGTCGTCTTCACCCCTGGTTGTGGACCTGTATTGTTATTCCCGCGCCGTAGACTGAGCCCACTCTGGGCCTGCTGCCCCGGCCGTCCTTGCTGCTGTGGGCCGCCTCCGAGCCATGGAGGAAATGGTCGCCCCTGTTCTGTGTAGTAATTTCGTAGCACGCGAGAAATGTGGGAGTCGTCTTCTACATCGCCATCTGCCTCATCGCCGCCCCGCAAGGTGGCATATTTATTTTTCGTAGCTGTCACTAGAGAGGAAAACATATTGTAGGGGGTTGATGTTGCTGTGATGCGTATAGGGGGGCTTCTGAGGGTGAAATAGAAGAGGGGGGCGAAGGCGACGGGAGGCTTGTGATCTGTGTGGAGCTATCACCTTCGTAGGCTCTTTTCTTTTTTTTTTTTTTTTTTTTCTTTTTTTTTTTTTTCGTGGGCCTTTTTTCCGAAGGGCAGCAGTCAACAGGGGGGGGGGTGCTTATTAGTGGCTGGTTGACTTTCACCTCAGTTTGAAACGGAGGATGGCAGAAGGATGTGAAGGAGCAAAGAGGGGAGTTATTTAACAGGAAGTCTCCGACTGGCCAGGAGAGGTTCCTGCGTGAAGGAAGGGTTGGGCCTGCGGACGACTGCGACGAAGCACCGAGCGCTCAAATTGAGCGCCCGCACTCAGCGCTTTATGCGGCACAGCTATTGGGCTGAGATCTCGTCGCAGCTTCCAGCTCGTGCTTCCTGCTCAGACAATGTGGCCTCCGGGGTCAGCGTTAAAATGGGGGAGGTTTCGCTTTTTTGTTCTTGTGATGAGATGCAACCGCAATCTAGATGCTGGGCGAGTTGCAGAGAGAAGGTAGGGATGGCGAAAAGCAATTGCAGCAGCGAAGGGCCTCGGCTGGAGGTTTCAGAAATATAAACTGCTACTTCGTGAGGGTTTGCTGCAGCCACAAAGGCCCTTTGCTAGCGAATAGAATTTTGCGTGCGTAAGGTTTTAAAGACAGTGGCAGCTACACTGGGAGCTAGGAGCGAAAAGAACGCGTCAGGGAGTCAAAATGCAAGAGGGACTATGAAGGG
Source organism: Kalaharituber pfeilii (assembly GCA_015179045.1). Classification (NCBI taxonomy): domain Eukaryota; kingdom Fungi; phylum Ascomycota; class Pezizomycetes; order Pezizales; family Pezizaceae; genus Kalaharituber; species Kalaharituber pfeilii. The sequence continues at coordinate 100,081 of WHUZ01000006.1, read as the reverse complement.
GATAATGAACGGTCGTGAGCCTGCCAGAGGCTCATTTAAATTTAGACTATGATAGTAGTGTAACGTTGACTTGAAGGTCTCTCTCTGGAGGTGCAGGTTGGAATTATATACAAGAGTTCCCTCTCTCTAAATCAAATGGCTTGACCGTGCATCGAGATGCTAAGCTTCCGTCATGTACAAACAGATCGACTATTACAAGGTAACTCATAATGTTTCACGCACGCTTTAGCCCTTCATGCTTATCCAGCCTGCCAGGAAACGAACCCAGGGAAGCTCATAGCACGCATAAGATTCAAAGTAACAGTAAGCATACATGTGTGATCACCGCCATCTAAGGCGAATTGGCGTGTAGTCGTTGCAATGCCTCATCTGACATGCTTCCAGATTGTGTTCTTAAATAGATGACAGATATTCATGCCGTTGCATATAGATGGACAAGGATTGTTCGATGAGATTTCGCAACGCCGCATACCTAGCTCAGTGTAAAATTTTCCACTCGCTCAAAAGTAGTAAAATGTAAATAAGAATACAGGGAGTATGGAAAAATGGGTATTAATACAAAATGAAAGTGTCACCGGGTCTTGCGGCATATGCCAAGAAGCGACATGCACTCGTCAAAAGGAAGCGTGGACAGCAATGTCGAGACTGAGCAGTTGTGTTCAACAGAACATCACGAGACTAGAGGTGATGTATGCTGGTTTGGAGGCCACAGAACGATGGGGACAAAAATGAGGAGTGCCCGAACAGAGAATCGAACTCTGATTTCATCACAGCATGATCCAACCGAAACACCCCCAAACAGAACCAACAGCAAATGACTTTTATGTATCCTTTCCCGATTTTTTCCAAAAGAGGAGCGCCGGACCCGAAACTGGATACATGTGATGCGCCTTACCATTAGGCCATTCAGGCATGATGATGATGATGTTGGAAGCGGATGTTGAGACTAAAAGGTTATTAACGACAGGGACTGCTGCGGGGGGGGGGGGGGGAATTCCATCTCAGATAAAATAAACAGCGAGATGTGATTGGTACAACGTTGATACAGTATTATACAGTATTTCTCGTTATGATACTGTTTATAGTCATATGACAGACAGGACCTCATGTGACCAACAAACAACGTCCAGTTCATGTGAGACATCATCTGTGATTGACGGTAGCTGTGGATAGCTGCAGGAAGGTTCTTGATATACAGTCAGACCTTGCTATAATGAACCTCGCTATAGTGAAAACCTTGCTATAATGAACACACCACGCTCTCGGATTTCCATCCCCATACAATTTGACCTTGCTATAATGAAATCACACCAAATAGTGTAATGAAAAAAAAACTAGAGGGAGTTATTTTTATCTACATACAAATTGTTCTTGCTATAATGAAAAGATGCTCATGAAACCCATAGAAACTCCCCTGCTACTGCCTTGCCTCCTGCGCACCAGTAATTCTTGAACAGCCCAGAAAACAGCAACTATGTCGCTATGCACTAGAGGTTGGTTTAAACCAAGTTGTGAGTGTCTGTTGCTTCCGGGTATATTGCTGGTATAATTGTCGCCGCTGGCTAGTAGATATCTCGACTGTTAGAGCTCTGATCACGGAAGTCAGTCTACAGTGACCCGTGAAAAGTCTTGGGGATTGGGCAATATTGGGGGCAAGTGTATCATGCAAGCCTAATCCCCAAGACCTTATACGGGTCACCATACTATTGATTTACTTTTGATTTATATTCTTCTCCCACTATCACTGCTCCTTACATTTCTATTTCCATTCCTAATCATTACTACCACCACCGTCCCATTCGAATTGATTTCTTCATGTGGCTATTTCCATTACTAGTAAGTCTTAATTAGTAGCCAAGCTCAGCAAGACTCACGAACTCAGCTGCCAAGACTATATGACTAATTTTCCACAATTTTCTATATGATACTGAAAACCTTGCTATAGTGAAAACAAAGGGCCGAATTTTATGTATTCATTATAGCAAGGTCTGACTGTACTCTTTCACCCATTTCTCCAAACTGACCCGAGCTTGGCGACGCAAGTATATATGATACCGCTATTACTGCCTAGCTAGACTGAGTATGATACTGCACTTGCTTGGCTTTGTGATACAAGCTATGCTAAGACCTAGAGTATAACCTAAAGTACAAGTACATAACCCTACTAGCAGCATACATACGGAGTAGTTCTCGATCCATCCCGTTGTAGTGATAGATAGCCTGTGCGAGTGCGGCACTTGGTGAAATCTGAACTCGTCGGAAGGAACTCCAAGGTACAGTACAGTACTGTACATACCACTAGCAGTGAACTGCCAGGCCCTGCAAGGGGGGACGGTCCAGGGAAATGCCAGGAACGCTCTGGCCTGCTGTCGCTAATTGGGTGCGGGTCAGTGAGCCTGTAGATTTCCCCAGCCGCGCTCATGCACTGCGACGTAAACTTGCCGCCCTTGCCATCTATGGCTATGCATAGGTGCTGGATGCGGTACCGAGTATGTACTGTACGTCTTGACACTCGAGATGCGGTGGGGGTGCGGGGGGGGGTGCGGGGGGGGGGCATGGCGGGGACAATCGAGGCGCGGGGATTGCAGACGCTGCCCGTTGCGTTGCATGCACTCGAGGCCACACTCAGAGGCCTCAGAGGCACCGCGGGGCCCCACGCCCCCCGCCGGCTCCACAGCGGCGCGGGTCTTGGCCTGGGCTGGGCTGGGCTGGGCTGGGCTGGGCTGGGCTGGGCTGGGCGGGCGGGCGGGCGGACTGCGCTGGGCTGCTGGCTGCTGGCTGCTGGCTGCTGGCTGCTGGCTGCTGGGCCGGCGGCATGGGTTCAGACCTACATAGTACATATGATACAAGTAAAAAGTATTGGAGCGGCTGCCTCCCATTCGGCCGTCCGCCCGCGAAGCGGAGGAAGCAGAGGAAGCAACACGCCTACATCACCTCACTTCGGCCCACCTCGCCACAGCACGTCGCCTCACATGGGGCAGCAGTGCTAACTTGTCCGAGGCTTCTGCACCTCCTTGACTGCCCCCCCCCCCCCCCCCCCCCCCCCCCCGTTCCCCCCTCGTGTAGACACTGTGACTGTGCTCGAGTACTATCGCGTCAAGAATTCCCGCAGCTTCTAATTCCCCGCGTAAGTGCGATCGCACAAAGAAACGGACGAAAAGACCCCCCCCCCCCCCCTCAACAAGCCGCTCACCTTCGACAGTTCCCTTGCTTTGAACTAGCAAAGTCGCTGTTATCCAGCGGCGCAGATAGTTGAACTTGGCCTCTAGGTGCTACTCGGCTCGACATTTTCTACAAAACTTGACGCTTCTTCCCTGGTCTATTGGTTTCCCGCTTTCCAGCCTCCGCAACCCCCCCCTCCCCCTCTGACCTTCAAAACCGAACCCCAACCAGCTACCTTCACTAGAGCGCGCGGCTTTCAGCGATAAGTCTCGGCTCTCTCGACATTCTTGCCATTCCAGCTTCATAGTTGGTGAATTGGATTGCTCTTTTTCTCTTACCCTCTTGTGAACCCCCCCCAACGTAGGATCGTCGCAGGAACAGACACTAAGTGCCCCCCCCCTCCCCCCCTCCCCCCCCCCAATCCGTGGATACCTCCAGCTCACTAGCCTGTTCTGAGGCTTGCAACCCAATCGTCACCGTCACCCCACCACACATCTCCGTCCCCGTCTTGATGTTTATATGACTCTCCTACCCAAAATTTCCGGATCTACTCCTAGGCGACGAAAATTTTCCAAATTACGCTCGACTTTCTGTGGCCTTGCGAAAGTTAAGATTATCGGAACCGGAGCTTAGTTTCGATTCTGCAAAAAGCTGTATCTGGGCACCAGGTTGGTTTGTGGCCCTCCACTCGTTTGCTGCGTCCCCCAACCTCCCTTCCCCCACTCCCCACTCCCCCCTCCCCCCTGCTTTGTGATGAAGAATAACCTGTTATCGTCTTCTTCAACATAATGACATCAGGAAAACTGGAACTTCACTGACTCGAATCTTTTAGGCAACGTAAATGCCGCTTTCTGGTGACCAACTGGATACAAAAGGACCAACTGGAATCGCAGGCGTGTTCCGCAACCTGGGACGACTGAATAGGTCCCATCCTGCCTCACCTGCCATCACAGTCGCAGTTGCCAGCAATGGTACTCGCGCAAGTGGTCCAGAATATTTCGGGGGACCTCCGAATAATGATCAACTCTTCACTCAACTAAGGCCAGGAAATCCTCTACCGGATCGCATAGCAGCTGCAAATGTCTTCCGAACGGTAGTGGTGGATTACGCTCTTTCTAGTGTTTCGGAGATATGGCTCGCTGCACAAGATATGTTGGATCAGCAAAACCCCAGCGAGGCCAGACAAACAGCGTTGAGGCTGATGACGGCATGTATAAAGCATTCTGAACCGTCTTCTCTAGATCGGCTGCAGTACTACAAAATCATAGCTCTACACCCGTGCCTTGATGACTTCGACGAGCAGCTTCTTGCACTTGTTGCTTTGACGAACAATGGGAAAAACGTGACAAGTTTTGAAAGAGATATCATTAGCCTGTTGTCCAAGTGGATAAGGAAATGGTATAAAGAAGCTACTCAGGCTCGTCAGGCTCGGAAACGGGAAAATGGATCTACCGCCGCACTCTCTGCTGCAGAGTTTAATTTTGTGCAGCTGATGAAATTCGTCACTGATATCATCAAATTTAATCATTCCGCCTTTGAAGAATGGGAGGTAAACACATTATTGTCAGATATTCTCTACGTATGTCGGAAAACAACCAGCAGAGATGACATCAAATATTCGCTTACATTCATTGATGCCCTCATCACATACGGATATATCCCGCGCCAGACATTGACACAGTGTATTGAAGTGCTTTGTGGAGCTTATACAACTGTTAAAGAGCTCGCTGATACGACATGGAATGCTGTTGCCAATCTGTGCAGATCATATATGGCACACAATACGATATTGGTCCTTCGAGAAATACTGGAAGTTCCGAGCAAAAAGTCTTCACGAACGAACAATTCATTGAGGGGGGCAGTCTATCTCTTGGAAAGACTTTTGATGGCTAATGAAGCAGACGGTCTTCCTCCGGTGCCTTTTTCAGCGGTTATGATTTCATTCCAAGCAGCGTTAGCGGCAAACAATGCACGACTTGATATGGATATTGCGAAGGCGATATGCAGTGCTTTTCATAACGACGATGTCATGGGCCAGGCCACATATGATGAATGGGCAGTTCCTTTGGATATACTGGTACACTGTTCTCTGAGAACAACAGAGCGTGCAGATGGGACAAAAATTGATGTACAAGACGTTACTTGCCCGTCACTAGGTGTTACCAGACCTTCCTCGATGCATTCTAGAGATAAAGACAACATCAGCAGTGCAATCTCTACAGTGTTGTTCCAAGTGATACTTTTTCTTGAAGCTCAATGTGCAACTCGGAAGGACTTCACACTTAACGAAATTGTGATGGATTTTTTTACTCGAGTCCATGGTCACCTACCAGATTCCGCTGCAGATATGGTTATTGAATACTATGCCAGCGAGCATCTTTGTTATCCTTCATGCACCAATTGGATGGAGAACATAGAGCGTCTACTTTCTATTTTTTTCAGAAGCAAGGTCCGTCCTGCGCGTCTCAGGATAAGTGTCTTGAGCCTCGTTAAAAATGTCTACGAAACTATCAAGGATGTTTGTGACGAGGGACTGCTACATACAATAGTTTTATCAGTATTTGAAGGGATACACGACGAAGTGGATGGGAAGGTACTAGATGCTCTTGTGAGAATAGCAGTGGATGTTGCAGGGGATGGAAATGAAGCACTGTTTGACAAGGTTATCGACATTCTCGCTGAATTCATACCACCCAAGGATCAACCCACGGATCAGTTACATCACGCTCAAACTCGAGTACCTTCTGTTTCACGTCATGGGCCCACAGCCACTCAACTGCCTTTATATCCGCATCAACATCCCCATTATCATCATCATTATGGGTCTCCTCTGAACATCATTGCAACGGGTCTGGTTAAAATCTTCATTAGAAATATGCATTCATCGGCTCGAAAAGCTGCTAGGGTCTTCAAGGAAATTGTCAAGGTTGCAGGCTCCCCGCTGTCAGATACTGATGCGAGATTGACTGCGATGAGACTGTTATTCCGAATACGAAGTGACGCTGAGCATGCAATCTTACTTGTCAAATCTACAGAATCTGAAAATATGGCTGCATTCCTTGGACGACTTGCTAAGCCTCAGGAGGACATTGATTCTGTTCACCCTAGGGAGGAAGATAAAAATAAGAACTGTCCGGTTTCTCAATCTCTCGCAAACAAAGCGCAAAGTAAGGGAGCCGCTGATAAAGATTCGAAACAAACCCGCGACTATCTATGGACCTACCCAGAAAAGCGGCCTCTACCTGAGGATTTCACAGAGATTACAGAGAAATCAAGTCCTGTGCTTTGCACATATAAGGACCCTCCTGTAGGGGACGCCAACAATGATTCGTCACCTGAAAAGGTGTTATCACCTGATCATTGTGTGAGAATGCAGCTATGGATGGAGGTTATTATATCAATTATTCAGACCGGTACAAACTGGGAAATATACAGCTATGTTCTTACGAATCTTCCCTCACAGCTCAGCAACAAAACCGCCTTCAGAAATTGCGTACTGCATATTCAATATCTCAGGAATTATGTCTGTGATCAGCTTCATACGAACAGGATTCCTAATACGGATCTGCCCTCTGATTTACGGAAAGCAGACATTGCCGTGGTTTTAATCCATATACTCACCATATTGATATGTTACCATGAGCATTTCGCTAAAGTGGAACAGGAAGCCATTGTCAAGGCATTCCAACTCGGTTTACATTCTTGGAACAGAACTGCTAAGCCCTGCATACATGCACTATCCGTCTGTTGCTATGAACTCCCTATGCCTACCAGCAAGTTTCTGATTGGCATACTTACAAAGCTATCACAAATCATCACTTCATCGGCAGTGAGCGTGCACATTCTTGAGTTCCTCTCGGCATTAGCAAGATTGCCCAATTTATATGCAAACTTCACCGAACCGGATTTCCGCAACGTGTTTGGGATCGCGTTTCGTTATATACAGCACACGAAAGAGACAGCTGCTCAGCAATTATCACGAGCTAGTTATGCGGGACGATCACAGAAAGATATAACCGATACAGTGCATGCCGAGCAATCGGAGCTCTCTCAGTATGTCTTAACTTTAGCCTATAATGTCCTCACAACATGGTTCCTAGCACTGCGGCTTTCTGAAAGGCATAAATATGTCCCATGGATTACAAGAGGGCTTGTCCTGGGAGATAGTACCAATAGCAAGGATGACATTGATGAACAAAGTCTAGCCTGTATAGATATGTTGCAGAGGTTTACCTTTTCGGATTGCGAGTCGACATCCCCCGTTATCAATCCAAATTCCAAAAACAAGCCCCATATCCAAAGTCGTAGTTGGTTAAATGGACTATCAATCATCTCAGTGCAGATGGATACTATAACAGGGGAATCGGAACTAACGGTTAGGAGGCCTGTGAGTACCCCTATAAAATATATATATATGATTTAATCTCCGAATAGACGTTCTAACAATAAGTCAGTCTGGGACATCCTATTTCCATCTCACTCCGCGACTTCGTGAATCGGGCGCCATCAGGAAGAGGCAGACAGAGTCTACAGAAAGTTCCGAGTCAATAGATGGTGCATCAGGTCTGGACAAACCTCAACCACAAGCGTCAGTGATGCCTAGTCATGTTATACTACAACTTCTGGGCAGCGTCGGGGGAACATCAGAAGCGAACAGGCCAATGCTGTTACCGGACGATCAGCGTACGCAGATGGCGCTTGAGGTCTTCGACCGAATCCCCGTGGTCGATTTTCATAAAATTGGTGTGGTTTATGTAGGAGCTGGCCAATGTAGGGAGCAGGAAATTCTCCAAAATGTCATGGGGTCAACTGATTACACCGAGTTTGTGCATGGACTGGGGAACTTAATAACACTCAAAAACTCGAGGCTTAATACAGGAGGACTAGATTGTGAATTCAACACTGATGGAGAATTTAGTATTTTCTGGAGCGACAGAATTACGGAAATAATCTTTCACGTCACAACGATGATGCCTGTGGATCTGGAGCATGACCCACAATGCACGATGAAAAAGAGGCATATTGGAAATGACTTTGTAAATATCATCTTCAACAATTCTGGAATTCCATATGCATTCGACACCATTCCCGCACAGTTCAATTTCATCAACATAATAATATCCCCCGAAGCACGGGCAGGATTTGTTACAACACGGCTGAAAAATTACTCGGACATGGAGAGACAATTCTACAGGGTCGAGGTACAATGTAAGCCCGGCATACCGTTGATCAGCCCCGCAGCAGAAACCAAAGTCATCTCGGGCAAGAGTCTTCCTACGTTCGTGAGGAACCTCGCACTGAATGCCAGTGTCTTCGCCCACGTCCATAACGAAGGCGGCGGAGAACATATTTCGATGTGGAGACACCGTCTTCGGAATATCAGCCGACTACGAGAACGCGTTGCCGCACCTCCATCAGCCGGAGCAAGTGCAGCCACTTCACCAACCGCTGTAGGCGGGCCCACAAGCCCAGTTGGTCCGGCGAACTCACGAAGGATTAGCACTGCAACGGTACTATCCGAACACAGTCTGAGGAATTCATTGGTGAGCACCAATGGAGAAGCCTACGGGAACCAGCAGGATGGCATGGGAGAGTTGGAGAATATTCTAAATTCGTTTGACTTTTCTAGATGGAGTTGAGAGATCGGTGTTATGCTTTACTTTATATATATGTGCGCTTGTCAAATTTGGGCAAAAGGATATATGAATCTCATCTTTTGATACGGTGGCTATTTTGTTATTTTTTGTTCATTTCATTCTTATTTTACGACCTTTTTTCTCGTCCCTTCCGTTACATTATGAGCGCCGTTACGGGGATTATAAAAGTACCTTTTCTTCTTTTTCTTTTTTTCTCACTTCTGTCTTCTGTTCTTGGAATATGGGCACATGAATGGCATGCTAAGATCTATTTGTTTTGTTTTTCTCTTCTCCTGCCTAGGTTGGGCATGTCTAGTATAGACGGCTGCCTGGGTGGTTATTACTAGGGACGTTTACGCTTGGGGTCTCGGGGTGTGTTTGGTCGATTTGGTTGGGTTCTACCTAGGTTGTTAAGTTGCCTTTGCTTGATGTCGAGTGCTGAAAAAATAAGTACTATGAGAGAGAAAGCTAATAAAAAGTTTCACGGTTAACGAATGATGTTTCCAGTGAACGAAGTTTCTAATAAAGTTCATAGAAAAAAAAAAAAGTTTTTTTTTTTCTTTTCGTCTAGAGTTCGAGAGTTCGTTGTTGGATGAGTGAGTACTGTCTCTTCTTTTCACTTCTTTCTTTCTCGCTTCTGAGAGAGAATTTGGGAATTGGTGTTGCGTGGAGGTAAGATTGAGTATAGAGTACCTAATGCTACTTTGTTTTTATTTTATTTCATTTTATTTCATTTTTTTTCTTTATTTCTTTTGATCTACTTTTTGTTTGATGTGACTTGGTAGGGGTAAATAGATCTTATGATGTTGTGTTGATGCGCTGGGCCAGTTTCGTATAGTATGTTCTTTCTATAATTCCCCCCCCGGACTTGGTGATAACCGAGTACCAAGTACCTAACTCAATTTTAGATGTAGATATTAGTACTCTTTTCATGAAAGGATGATTTAGGCATTACCCTGAGCTCATCATTCATCATCATTGCCATCAGCTTGGCGATCTATATGTGGGATTTGTACGGGTTTATAGGGAACTTGGTGCTTGGTGTAATAAGTTACTTTTTGAAGCTTTAAAGTGTAGATATATTATTGAATAGAGGTGCTCAGGCGTGAGTTATGTAGGTAATATACTACCCCGTTACTGTTTTATTATTTTCATATCCTTTTTTTTTTTTCTTTTTTTTTTTTTTTTTTCCTAGGTATCTTTCAAACATGATCTTGATTCCCCTACCTAGCGTTGCTTATTTTGGTCTTCCCTGGTTACTTTCTTACTGCCTTGACTTTGTTTTCGAAAAACCTCTGTCGAACAAAATCTTTGAACAAGACCTGGACGATGTGCTGGTGAGGGAAAAAAAAAAAAAAAGCCAGATATCCTGAACAGCCAAGTTGACTAGGTTGTGGAAAAATTTTGTTTTGTTTTCGTCCAAAATTTGGATCCGGGTAAAAAAGAAGCAAAAGTTATTTGGAGGGAATAAAAATAGCAAGAAAATTTTCCAAAAACAGGTTTGTGCCTTCCCCCTGGGCTCAAAACTCCAGATGGGTCCTTGGTAGATAGAAATCGAAGTTTTCCAACCTTCCTCCAAATGGGTCATCCGTTGGAAAACAAAGGAGCATTACAGTCCATGTTGTCTACTTTTTAAGATGTCGGACAATCCTCTTTCCAGCTGGACAAGAGAATCGAACCGGGGTCCTCAATTCTTTACCTTCCTTGGTGCTTGTTAATCGCTTTGGACGAGGCCAGTTCACAAAAGTGGACAAAAGATCCACGCCTTCTATTCCCTCACTGCCCCAGCCCACTGCCCTAGCCCACCTCCTCATTCGTCTCACCACCTCTCCAACAAGACAGCCGATTGACTGGAATGGTAGAAAACTAGCGGAACGAACTTGCAACTCTGCCAGCGGTGAGTTGCCTGAACTGCCTGTTGAAGCTGCTTTCCGCTGCTGCTGTATTCACGAGTAGCGACCGTGAGTGCGCGAAAAATGAAATTTGCTAGGACTATTATATAGAATACCTATATCCCTACTCATATATCTAATTGTAACCCTCACATAACAACATGCCTTTTACCCCATGCACATCCTGCGCTGCTTGACCATTGCATATGTCCGTAGCTATGAAAGTCAACCCTCGGTGGTGCTTCTTCTTCCCCAGTTCTATCAGAACACGATCTGACGTCAGTCCTGTGATTTGTGTGCTGTGATAGCCCAAGCCAATAGTATAATGAAAGTAGGGATATTTAGTATTACTCAATATGGTAAAGGACTGGTCTTGAATGGCAGATTCAGTGGTTAGTAATAAAATGTCCTTGTTGAAGGTGACCTAGGTTTAATATGTTCATACCAACTTTCTTGGCACAACATTCAATATCTGAGACGATCACAGTCAACTTCTCTTTTGGGCGGAGGCTTGGCATCATCTAAACATCAGTTTTACCTCTGCCGGCCCTCACTATTCGCTGGTTCGGAAGGTATTGGAACGCTGCATAACAAATTTGCATTATTCCAAAAGGCGAATAGCGCATAGGATTTATGCAGCGTTCCAATACTTTGAGTATATCACATAGGACATGCACACTACCTCGAGCCTCTTGAAAGTCACAATTATATCCAATTGCGGTTTGATATGACGGTGGTTGGAATTGCGATATATTATCTTTCATATAAGCAGTGCCAAAGTCTGCACTTACGGAATCAGATGGAGGCTTTCTGGAAGGTGTAGGAGGCTCGAGGTCCTTGTGAAAATGGCCACGAGCCTGAAAATAGTGGCTTGCTCTCTTGCTTACTCCTAAGAATTTATGCGAAGCTATCAGATCTTCCCAAGTTTGCCTGATACAGTCAGCCAGCTCTTCTATGCTGAGTCCGTAGTGCCGATTTGCTATCTTTTGTAAATGCACTGCTTGCTTTGCAAAGTTTTCACCAGCATGAATTGGTAAGAGAGTGTAGTAGTAGAAGTGTTAGAGCAGCGAGAGTTGCGGGCTCGTAACCTGTGGAGGGGGAATGTCTTTATCCGCAGTTAACTATCCTCTATCATGTATTATTTACGTTCACAGCTCTTCTCAAGTATGCATCATGCCAAGACCAGGACCCTATTCTGCCTCAACCCCAACACTCTTTTCGTATGGCACTAGAGCATTAACAATATGCTCTAATGCACATACTCATTCCCATGTGTCTTCCGGAAAGTTCATTTAGTAATGAACTCAATCGCCACTGTTCCAATGACGATTATCATGTGGGCGTCGACGTGGGATAGGTGGTGGGAACAACTCTGGTGACACCTGAAGGTTGGAGGTTTCAAAATTGTGGTGTCTCTAGTTGGAATCTGAATCTCATCGCGAGAGGCCGCACTACTGTAATGAATTTAAATTAAATGATTGAAGCCTATATATGATAAGAATATGTATCTCAGTATAATGCTTCTTGGAGACGATGTACCTTCTCTGGTAGGAATCTGCATATCACTTTATTTTTATCTGTACAGGTTTGAGATTTATGATAACGAGTGAGGGAATTGTTGTCGAAAGCAAAGCTAACCCCTTATATACGAATGAGCCTTCGATGGTACAATGAGAGCCAGATGTGGGAAATTTGAAAGGAGTGTTAGCTCAGAGCAACTATCGAGTTCTACTGCGCTGGCGAGCCCACAGTCTGCCCAAAGGTTCCTCTAGATCATTACACGTGCACCAATTGACAACCGCGGTTCTGACAGGAGTATTCAGGTCGATTAGGCTAGAGGACTTCACATCCACACTTTGTGGGGCTTTCCAGATTTAGTCAACCAAATTTTGATAACCGTAATAACTTTGTAAGCTAGGTGCCATCATCTTGTTCTGCAATTTTTCATGTAGTATAGCACTTGAATAGGATCTACTCGATACGTCACACGGATAATTTTCAGAGAAGCGCACTGTCTCATCCCAAAGCCCATGATTCACCTAGCCCAGAACCCCTGCCGTGAAATCCCTTGATAGCAGTCGACTTCACACTCTTAAAGCCACCCTCTAGCTTCTTGCACGACTCATTGAGAAGAGCGGGTGAAGGAGTGGGTGGTGATGGCGGACATTGGGGCAATTGATGGGTCCTATAGTCCTCTAAAATAGCTTATCGGATTGAGGGTGGTTGCTGGGAGTTATTGGGATATCGAGAGACGACTGTGCCTCGTTTTGACTGTCATAAGGATTTGTGAGTTTTGGGCGGCAACCAGCGTTGGACTTCCCAGGTAGGAATCCAGGAGTACCGGAACGATCTGCTTGGCATCGTGATACTTGATTGCCAAAATTACCTCGAAGACGGGCCGTCCGCTTAACTCTGGAAACAAAGGCCAGACCAAGGGGAAATAAAAAAAATATTAAATATGCATATCCATGAATAAACTCGACGTTTACTCTATCAGTCTGGCTTCTGAACTGTCTGTGTAATTCGGTTCAAAGAGTGGGGTGGTGAACTAGAGCTATGTGCAGGCTGCCTCTCCTTTATCCGTCCTCCGTGTGTCGGCTCACTTAACCTTCCCTCTACAGGAGTCTCTACCACCTCATCACATGACCTTCTGTCATGAACCCAAGCTATCATTTCTACCCATAGAACAGCCTTCAACACCTTTGATACCAATTGTGCCTGACTAATTTTTGTCGCCTTTTACCTTCACAAGCATGTGACAATCTCCAATGATCCGATAACCTTCCGCTTCCTGACTCCATTCACTCTTCTCCACTATTCTCCTCTTCATCTTTATATCTTCCGTCACCCACTGTCCAGCATACTCCTTCGACCTTTCCCAGCCCAGGTTGTCCCGAAACAGTCGCAATCCGTCCTCTGTCACCGCTAGTGCAGAGTAGCCCTTCATTAGAACTCCACTATCACTACCAGCTTGTGTCTCAATCCCTTCTCTCTCCATCACAGCCTCTATATCCTTCCATGCAAGCCTACCAAACCCGCCCCATGCCCTATCCCAGCTAGAGAAGCGCTCAACATGCCAGACGTGCAATCCCACCTGCACCGGCTCCCGGACTCGGTCTCGGGAATACAACATCTCCGGTCTGACTTCCCACTCCCGAATCCGACCCGCGATCAGGTCATCCCAGTATGGTGCTAGTATAGGAATTGCAATGCAAATGCCCACAATCTCAGATTGGTTGAGAGGGTGGACATATTGAAGAAAGAAAGCAGGACAAATGTTAGCCCATGACTGCAAGGTGGATACAGTAAGGGGTGATGGATAAATGTTGTTGTCAGCAGACAGTGCAATGGTGATTTTTGATGCTGGGAGGGACTTGCGGAGGGGAGCTTGTAGCTTGTGAAGGGCCATAGTGACAAAGTGACAGTTGTTGTGTCTAGAAAGGTGCGCCTCTCATGTATTTACTATAAATGAGCTGTATTTATATGTACTGAAGCATTTCCAGGAGTCAAGGTTCTGTCATACTAGCATCGCGATCCTAACATTTCTGTAGTGGAACAATTAGAACTGCCGCTTAGTTTTGCGAGCAAATGACTGGCGATACATGACTAAAAAGAAAGATACTCCGCTAGCTCAGCCACTGGGGGCTGGGCACAAGAACACAACTGCGGTTATTCCAGTGCATATGTAAGAAGGTTGTTATCATCATAACACCAAGTCATTAGTCCGTGACATAAACAGCAAAGCAAGCCACTAAACAACAACAGGGGATCCTTATAAGCCTTTTCCCAGGGATAGTTCTATTCGGCTCTTGCATCATTGCTTCTGCTATAATCTATCAACAATATAAGAATCATTGCTTGCTAGAAATAGCAGGCAGCAGGTGGCGGCTATGGTAGGTAAGCACTCACAATAGTGTCATTCTGTGGTGTCATATAGACCTGCCACTACACAACTGACTACTATGCCCAATGCGAACTGGAGTTGTTAGTAGTACAATACTTATGCATAGCTTTTCTACCCCTGGTTGGTCATGGCTTGGTTGAACTCGTACTATCGCAATATTAGTAGAAAGCTCTTGGAATGTTTTGTTCCTTGTGGAACTTCGTTGCTATAAAGCTGTAACAGGATATAATATTGTTGTTCCTACCGAGTTCGTACTTACCCTGGAACTTAAGTAAATCTAATAAGGGTTATAAACACCCAGCAGACATTTTTTCGAACACAGGAACAGCAAGATAAAAAGAACTGGGACTAGAAGAGCCTCATATATGTATGTATTGTTCCGAGTCCATTTTTTTGACGCCCAACATACATGTTTCTGAAGTGCGACTATTTCTGAAGCATGTGAAGCAACTGCAGCTGTACTTTAACTATCCATGCACGTGACATTAGCCAGAGAAGCCCTTCTTAAACATTCTAGAACGTTTCCCGATAAAGCCTTCAGAGTTGAAATACGGGTTGCGCCAACACAAACGTCTTGCCAGGGCCGATGGGCTGATTATGGAAGTCGGCTTTTGTGGTAACAAACGGGAATTCAAGTTATAAAAACTAATGTATAAGAAACCTTTCATACTACGCAGAACCATAATATGTATACGTAAACCTCAGTGCAAGTCAACAAGTTTACACTAGAGATATCTCTTATTCAACTCCATATAACTTTCCAAAACACACCAGATCTGTTTTTTGTTTCTTTTAATTTCAATTATAGGAAACATTTTTCTTTCCGAAAGCTTGGCAGCGCGATTCGTGATATACACATATACCCCTTCTCTTAGCATATTGTTGCAAAAAGCTTTTGAAAGTTGATATCGATTCTGTGCGAGGTAGAGAAATGGAAGTGCTTAGGCTGAGCCTGTTATGCTCAATTATATAATTTTGGGCGCCTTTCTATTTATATATCTTTGTATGAGCTTGAGGTAGAAGC
The DNA here is from genome assembly GCA_015179045.1 of Kalaharituber pfeilii. Taxonomy (NCBI): domain Eukaryota; kingdom Fungi; phylum Ascomycota; class Pezizomycetes; order Pezizales; family Pezizaceae; genus Kalaharituber; species Kalaharituber pfeilii. Next base: position 84,463 of record WHUZ01000006.1, on the reverse strand, counting down.
TAACGTGCCATGTCATCTCACAGGTCAAAGCTCATCTCTGCAGCTTAACTTTCGCATATAAGAATCGCAAAATCTACACACGTGCACGCGACGGCGTCGTAGTATCCCGTCATCTTAACACATCACATTGCAATCCATCAATCACACACTGATGCCATGCTCACCACCCCGCACGTCCGTCGTCCCCTCTACCCCCCGTCCCCGTTTTCCACCGCTTCCGGCTCCTCACCTACATCGCAATCCTCGTAGTCGCATTTGTCGCACCCGTTTATCTCGTTGCTGCTGGAAGTTCCCTAGGAAAGATCAAGCTGTCGTAGGTGCAGAGGCTGACGTTGAGGAATGGGATGATGACGAGGGGAAGGAGGACGAAGCCGGTGCCGCAGGTACGTGCTTTCTGTGTCCTATATTTTCCACTTCTTCTTTCACCTTTTTCTTTGTTTTGGCTGCTTTGCGGGGGATAGGAAGCGGGGAAAAGCGTGAGGGGATTGGTGGAGGTTGCAGAGGGCATGTCTATGTTAATGCAGCCTGTAAATGGATGAATATAGCTAACCTTTCTCTTGTAATAGCTTAAATGTGTCGGCGGCGACGCCAAAGGCCTATACGAGGTGGACGTTATGATAGGTAAGAATTTGGACAGTGACTACGGTGATACCGAGTTTGTAATCCCTTTCTCCCTCGAATACTCAACATATATCCATCCAATCACCCCAATAACCCAATATCCAATACATACACGAGCTTTCTCAACTAACAAAACGAACCCCACTCCCAGTGTAACATCGTCCTGCACTGCCAACCTTCCTTCCTACTGGTAGCTCGGCAGCACGGATGTCTACTGCGAGGGCTACTCACACTCAAGCAACCCATACATGCTCAAAGGCTCGTGCGGTGTCGAGTACCGGCTCATGCTCACGGACGCCGGGTACGAGGTATACGGGGGCCGCCTGGGCTGCGGGTCGACAGGATTCCTTCCGGAGAACAAGTTCGCGAGAACGTTGTCATAGCGTTTTTGGTGGTGTGGGTGGCCGTGGCAGTGATGTCTTGTGTCCGTGGTGGGGCTGAACGTGCCGGGAGTGGGTGGGGTGGTTGGGGTGGTTGGCCAGGAGACGGTGGCGGTGGTGGAGGTGGAAGATGGTACGACCCCCCACCGCCGTACCCTGGCACAGGACCAGGGTCGTACAAGGCGCCAGGGACAACAGAAGGATGGAGGCCGGGATTTTGGTCCAGGGCTACGGCGGGAGCGTTAGGAGCGCAGTTATTGGGAAGGGGATTTAGCGGAGGGGAGAGGGAGAGGGAAAGGGATAGGGGGGGGGGGATATATAGTGCCGAGATGTGGGTATGGGGATAATCTGGCGAGTGGGAGTGGGGGGAGATCTCCAGGAGGAGGGGGAGGTGAGACGACGCATACGAGTACGGGATTTGGACAGACGAGGAGGAGGTGAGAAGGAAGGGTGGAAACGTATGAGATAGGCTGTATCGTACTACTGGCGCTGATTGTTTTGAAAGGGGATTCGGAGAAGGTCTAGTTTTGCTTGGTCTTATTTTTTTTTGTTTGAAATTACTCATCCTAGTTAAGTACTAGCAATATGTTTATGCACTCGTCCGGAAACGGGGCATATTGCTCTCGCTTTTCGTTACCCTGAACTATCCCCCCATCTACAAATCCCAAAATCTTCTTCCTTTCCATGTTTTGATGATCGTTAATTTCGCCCAGTTACACTCCCCAGCCCTTGCTCTGTGTCCAGAAAGCGATGCTTAGTTCAAGGATTGAAAGTTTTCCTCAGCTAGCTGTGATATATGATGTACGTGTGGGTGTAAACCGTTAAGTTGTCATCAACTTCAGCATTCGTTGTCTGCCATATGTGATGCTGCATATACAAGCCATCACAAAAGACACTCACGGAGCTTATGTAGCTGTTAGTATCCTTGGATCTAGATATGGTGTATATAGTTGCGCTACCGATGTGGTAGTTAACAGGACCTTATTGCATCACATTTGTATATCTTCTTGACGCATGTGTACACTACATATGCTAGGGGGTCAAACATTCTATTTACTCCAAATTGGACTAATGATTTCCTCGAGGGTCCCAGTCCCAGAGCATAGGCGCTCGAGTTGGAGGTACCTCGTCAGCCATGACCACCGGTTATGCATCGCAAGGTTTTGCTGGTGGAGTTGGTGGGATATGATGCCATAGTGGTGCTGGGCAACGGCTGGGAAGGTAATTGAACCGGTTTGTGCGTTGGATTGGGGATTTTTGATAGCACAAGTACATGTATTACTATTTAGCTTGCGATGGAAACTGGTTACTGCATTAAGGGCGTTAATGATGGGTTGAAGAAGTCGAAATGGGGGACCAATAAATGTTTCTGTGTTGCGCTGATCATGACATCTCGTCGCAAATCAGTTTTGTGCTCATCGTGGGGCCAACCGGGAGCTGGGGGCGGTTGGGGGGGGGGGAGGTCCTCGTGAGCCATTGCCGCACCACTGGGTGCGCCGTTTTGGCGGCCAAGCCCATCTGCAAGGCCCTCGCTGCAGCGCTGCGCCGCTGTCAGCACGAAGATGCTGCGGGACGAGTCTTGGCTGCCGTGCGGCGGAATTACTCAGCGCAGCGAGCTGGCTTGATTGGTGGATGCGCTTCAAAATCGGGTCGCCCTTGACAACAACACCCCTTCTCGATCACAACAAAAGAACAGTCGAGCTAGTCCAACCCCAGCCCTCCAGCGACCCTCAGCGATAACTAGCGACGTCAAACCCAGCGGAACGACCGCTACGTATCGGGAGCGCAGGCACACGCAAGCGTAGAGTATCAGGCGGACTGAGGATTCCCCGAGGCCGGCAGGCGCCGTCCGCACACGCATTCGAGGCATTAAGTAGCACAGCGGCGTGCACGCACAGAGAGATACACTCTGCCAGGCATGGAGGAGCACGGTGCGTCAGCGTCTCCATCTCCGTCTGCCCAATGTGAACACACCCCTCTGCCCCGCCACGCCCCGCGCCGCAGCCCGCTGCGGCGTGGTGGGGCCTCTTTTGCATCCCCGTCTTTGCCGTCGTTGTTGGTTTTGCGTGCCGCTGTGTTTCTGCCCCGATGTGCACCGCAGCGCTGAGGGGCGGCCGTTGCTAACACCGGGCTCCAGTCGACGAGAGCAGCCGGCTCATGAGGGGGCCCCCGGCCCGCGCCCCGCCACCGCAGACGCGGCCACCGCCACCGCCCCGCCGATGCACGCCCTCGGCGGCATGCACGCCGGCGTCCGCCAGCAGTCCGTCCCGCACGAGCACCTGCACGCATTCGGCCACCACCTCACCGACCCCGCGCTGCTGATCGACCGCTCGCTCGCGCCCCCCGCGGCCGCCGACTTCCCCATCGACCCCGCCCTTGGCGGCAGCGCTGGGCCGGAGCCCCACTTAGCCACGCCCGTCCCCGCCCCCTTCCACCACGACATCGCCCCGGGCTACCCCAGCATCCCGCCCCCGCCCCGCCCCCGCCCCATCCCCATCCCCACCCCCACCCCCATCCCCATCCCATCCCCATCCCCATCCCCAGTCCCCGCCCCAGCAGCAGCCCCAGCAGCAGCCCCCGCCCCAGCCAGCACAGCAGCAGCCCCTCCCCGTCGAGCAGGTAATGGACCCCGCAATGGCCGCGGACGAGCCCCAGCCGGGCCCCTCCTCTGCCTCAACCTCTAAGCGAGGCTCAGTGTTCGAGGACAGCGACCTCGAACTCAAGCGTCTGGCTGCGGAAAACGAAAACATCCCGCTCAAGGAGCTGGCCACCAGGGTCAGAGAGGATGAGAACGGCCCCAAGGCCGAGCGGGCTAGGCAGATCCTCGGCATGAGATGGCTGCTCACCAGCTGCGAGCGTGCTGCAGACACCACAATTGCTGTCCCTCGAAACCGTGTCTATGCTCGCTATGTCAGCATGTGTGCCAACGAGCGTATCAAGCCGCTGAATCCTGCATCGTTCGGCAAGCTTGTCCGTTTGATGTATCCAGAGATAAAAACTCGCCGGCTGGGGGTTCGCGGGCACTCCAAATATCATTATTGTGGCATCAAGCTGAAAGGAGACCCTGCCTCACCGGCACCGAAAGTGTCTCAGGGCTCTGCGTCTGGGTCAGAGCCACCTCCACAGATGAATGTGGAGGATCACCTGCACGTGTTAACCCCCTCCCATAATCTCTCTGGCTTGCCATAAACTAACTGGCTTTGAGAGCAACAGCACGAATAATGGCACAAGGCTACCCATCGATAACTTCTTCTCATCGAATTCAATTCTTAACGGTCATACTTCTACTTCTCCGTCCTCTCGTCCTTCCGATATTTCCTCTGTTGCTCGATTTCTACAATATGATATCTACTTCCCTCCTTATGATATTGATGAGCCAGTCGCCCCCCCAAAGCACATAATATTACCTGACATTTCCCCTTATGCACCTCCAGATATTGACCTTGACGTTGCTGCTTCTCTTGCCGCAATATATCGATCACATTGTACTTCCTTAGTAGAGTGTGTACGATATATGCGCCTGAAACAATTTTTTGGCTTATTTGTTTCCTTCCAAGGAACGTTGACTGCCCCTGTGCAAAAGCTGTTTGCCGAACCTTCAATAGCACTATGGATAAGAGAGTCTGATTGGGCTACTTATAAGGTTCAACCCCGAGCCTGGAGACTCCTTCCCACAACATTTATATATATATATATATATGCTAACCAGCTGTCGAGTAGCACATGATTGAATTATTGTCACCTCTTGCCCTACAAGTTGTCCCTGCAGCGGTGATGTCTGCTCTCAGGCAATTCTCAGCAAGTTTAACATCACACATTTCTACAGCGTTTGCAAATATGCCTCCTCATGTCATAGAAGCCAAAGTTGAACCTTCAGCTATATTTTCGAGCTTACTAGAGAGGCTGCTACGGGTGAATGAAGCCGCACATGCTGCAGCAAGAATTCTTGTTCATTCCCCAGACCGTACACTAATGCGTCAAGACTGGCGGAAATATGTCAATTGCAAGGCTATTGTTGACCGAGAGGTGCCCTGTAGCGCTGCTGCTGTCCAGCGAATTCTTGAAGATGAAATCATCAATCTATTACAACCTCAACCTGAGGGCCCAAACCAGCGGGATGCAACCCCATCACCTGGCGCCGAGGATGATGAATCATTGGCAACTACCGAGAGTGTTCTTGATCGATGGACGCAGTTCCTTGCACAGTTACCTCATCGCTTTCCGCAAGTTTCACCTAGATTATTCCTTCTCAGTGTCGGTGCTGTTGCTTCAGCTGCATTGCGGGACATGACCATGGCTGGTGGGGAGTCGTTTGGGGGTTGGTGGGTTGTTCGTTGCTGGATAGATGAATGGATAGCATGGACTGCCGAGCGAGGAGGTTTTCTGAGGCATGGGGAAGAACCGCCTGCAAAATCACCTTCACTTGCAAATGGTCACCAAGGCGTTGCAGATGGAGCTGGGACAAATAGTGAATCAGAGCTTGGGCCGGATGACAGCGGTGTTTCATTACGAGAAGAGGTTTTTGGCAACAATGAAGATACGGAAAAGATGGGCACGGGAAGGTGATAAACAGTTTCGTAGGGCCAAAATAGAAAAATGTTTCTTTACGACAATTTGAGCATGCGGCACGGGGTTTTCTGGTGGCATTCACGATTCTTTCTTTCTACCGTTACGGTGCAATTCTGGGTTTATGCTTCTTTTCAGTCTTATCACTTGTTATACTGGCTCGTTGGTAGTGCATTCTTGTACTCTAAATAGCTTTTTTTACTGGTGTTTTCTTGTATGTTTCGAATTCCCTTTGGTTTCTGATGCTGCCAATTTCTGTTTGTTTGCTTGTCAATCCCCTTCTTGTTCTCTCTGGTCATTTCCAATTGTTACAAAGCTTCTTTTGCTTAATCGTTTATGCTTCCTTATGCGATAAACTGAGGAATGTATACGTAGGGTAGTCTGCAATGGTGCGAGGGAGTACTAGCTGGGTTTGTTTATCATTTTACGAGCTGATTTAGTTTATTTTTCATAGCTTGCCACACGTCTTTATTTTTGGTTGGACGGTTTCTCAATTCAGGGCTCTCTGCTTCTTTGAGCGCTTTTTCCCCCCGCAAGCGCACGGTTTGCCGTAAATTCATCGGTGTAGAATACTTTATGCATATGTCGTCACAAGTAGCTTTGCAGGTTTGCTTGACGACGATCTTACGATTCCATTAGATCATACAGAGGAACATCAATGGTCCCTTGTTGACGGATATGATATAGCCCTGTGCATCCATCTAGATCTCTCTATGTTGGTTTGGTGAATAAACAGTTTAAGATGTAAATAAAAACATAATTTCCAGTAGGCTGTGTATCCTACTTAATCATAGCAGCTAGTCACCACAGCACTGGCTATTGTGCAATAAAGCGGCGACTTTTCTTTATGGACCTCGGCGAATGTTCTGGTAGCTTCTTTCGCCTTGCTGTAGCCAAGCCCACATGCTTATGAAATAGGATCGATCCGACGTAGAGGTGGTGGTGTTTCTTGAGACAATCGTGGATGGCAAATGATCAGATATATTTGAAGTGACTAAACAGTTTCTTTGCAATTGTTTCTGCAAATGAAAGGAGACAAGAATCGACGGATGAAGGATATCTCCATTCTTGACTGCATGTATAGGCAGAGCCTGGTTGATGCTCTGCCCAAGTGCTCCGGATATGTGAGTATCTGTTAGGGCCTAATCAGGATGTGGAACGCAAGTTTTGTGCCCGGCGAAACTCCCATCACGGAGGCTTTTACTTGGTAGACTATTTTTCTTTGTTTTTACTTTTACGAATTTGTGGATTTGGAATACTGAGAGAGTTTCTGAGGTTTTTGAGACGTTTGCGGCGAATTCCAGTTGGGGATAAGGGAAATGAGCTGCTTGACATCATTACCTGAGCACGACGAGCATTTATGAGAACATTTCCGTCTTTTTCTTCCCCTTTCTTTCTGTGAGAGAGATGTTCGTGTTACTCTACCAATGAACTATATTTTTATCTTGTGGCGGTCAATGTTGTGCTGGATATCCGTCGTCTGTACTTTTGGCGCGCATGCGACGATGGGAGGGACCGCCAGCGTCCCACTCGACAGCCTGCCGCTTGCTGCGCTGCGCTGCACTGCAAGTCTAGGTGCGCCCGGCGCCCTGCTGTGCTCTGCGGGCTGCGCAGCAGAGCCACCGCCGGCCATTCCTGGCGCCCTCCCAGCTCCCACCGCATCCACACCTTGCCATCGCAATCACCTGTTCGCTGGCACCCGCCTGCTTGCGTAGTCGCTAATAGCAGGGCGGGCGAGCGAGTGCTCAGCGCCCTGAGCCCCAGTACCGCGATCCTTCTCGACACTTCCACCTGCGCACCCGCATTCGAGAAGTCGTCCACCTCCTCCCTTCCCACGCCTTATTTGTACCTTTTCCGCTTCTCGATCTCGCGACACTCGGAGCGACGGGCAGCGGGCAAAACGTTCTGTTCTAAAATGTAGGTTGCTGTGCCGCTTTCCCACCCTCCCCCCCGTCCCCTGGTTTATACCCCCCTCCCGTCTCCCCCCCCCCCCCCCCCCCCCCCGCCCCCCGCACGCCCACACCACTCTGATCACAATGCCATCATAGGGTCACATCTAGCAGCACCTGCCATACCCCATACAGCCTCCCTGACTATTACTTTTTTCCTCCCCCCCTTCCCAATGCAATGCTTCTTGTTCCCATACTGGCAAGCGACTCATTGACTCGCATCTAGATTCAGTGTTTTTAGGGATTATCCTTCTCTCTTACACATTTGCACTCACTAGAAAGCACCATTCCATACAGCACTGAAAGACAATGGTTCGCGAAACAAAGCTATACGACGTGTTAGGCATCAAGCCCGACGCAACAGTCGAAGACATCAAGAAGGCATACAGGTTAGTATATTCGTACAGCTCTTATCGTTGTATTTGGTTTGACGAACTCTGAGCTAACAGCGGTCAACTACAGAAAGGGAGCTTTGAAGGTATTTCTACAGTGACGGCCGCCATTCAAAGCTGCTCAGTAAGAGCGACTTTAATCACGAGCTTGGTACTGATACTTGGAGCCACAGACACACCCTGATAAAGTTTCCAAAGATGATAAAGCAGCCGCAGAGAAGTTCAGAGGTTTGTGAAGCCTTCTACCCGCTGTACACATACGCCCTTGTTCTGTTACTCGGAGCTGTGGGGTTACAAAAGATTTGGCTTCGTGTTGAATCGCCCTGATGGGATGGGATGTTGGACGAAAGTGTGAAGCTCCTGAAGACTCAGGACCAAACATGGATGTCAAGTCATAGTAACCTTACATCGCCTGACTGTCACTATGGGGGTTTAAGAACTCATGAGCTAACGATGTATTTTCCGTTTTAACAGAGATATCCCAAGGTCGGTGCAGAAACCGTACATATCCGCTGTAGTTGTAATTAGTGGCAACAATTAGCTGACGAACGCGCGATTCTTTCTACAGCTTACGAAATTCTAAGCGATCCTGAAAAGCGAAAAATTTACGATCAGTTTGGCTTGGAATATCTCCTACGTGGAGGCACATCCCCGCCTCCACCAAGCCCTGGCGGTCCAGGAGGTATCCCTCAATTCATGAGAAACCAAACATTCCCTGGTGGTGGCTTCTCAACAGGTGGAACCAGAACGAGCACGTTTGGTTATGGAGGGATGCCGAGCTTCATGCCCGGCAACCCGACAAGCATCTTCGAACAGTTTGCCCGACAGGAAGGTCTTGGAGCGGGACTTGATGGCTTCGACTTCGATTTTGGTTTCAGTTCCAGTCCATTAGGTGGGCATGGCCCATCATCGTACAGCAGCAGCCGGAGCAGACGTGAGCCACCTAATGGAAGGAGTAAGACCCCGGAGACCACGGTAGTCGAAAAGCCAATTGCGTTCACCCTGGAAGAGTGAGTCGGCATGATTCGGAGGACCGGTTGGGCACAACGCTAACACGCTCTCTTTAGAATTTTCCACGGAACAAAGAAAAAGCTCAGGGTCAAACGGAAAACGTTCGATGAGGCCGGAAAGATTCAGAGGGAAGACAAGGAACTTGAAATCAATGTTAAGCCCGGAATGAAGCCCGGCTCCAAATTCAAGTTTAAGGGTGTCGGTGATGAAATCGACGGGACAAAGCAAGATTTGCACTTCATTATTGAGGAGGTGAGGCACTTTCCGTACATATGCATTAGAGTATATTATGCATGCTGACTTCATTATGACAGAAACCGCATGAGCGGTTCGTGCGTGAGGGCGACAACCTCATCACAACAGTCTCCATTCCGCTTAAAGATGCACTTGTCGGCTGGTCCCGCAAAATCGATACCATAGACGGGAAACAGCTGACCGTTCGGCATGCCGGGCCAACATCGGATAAATGGCAAGAGGTATTCCCCGACCAAGGAATGGTCCTCTCCAAGAATCCATCCCAAAGGGGTGACTTGATTGTCAGGGCAAATGTATGCTCCGTCCTATAATATTATATAGTTAACATTGTACACTGACCATGTTACAGATTGTCTACCCAACGTCCTTGACTGCTGAGCAGAAGCAGAAGCTTAAGGAGATCCTACCATAGATTGTTATCTGAAAAGATGTGCATCGGGACGACGTTTTTTCTTTTCCTACAAACATTCCTATCCTATATTGCGGTTCCTCATGCATGGGTCTTGTGCTTTTTTTTCTTTATTCCTCATGGGCTGTTCTTTCTTGGGCGTAGTTTTGTGCCTTGCTCTGCCTTCTCATTTGTTCTTGTTGATTAAGTCTCAACTCGTACGTACGTATGTGGAATTAGCCGCTCGGTTGAAGTGTTTTCTTTCTTTTTGGTTACATATCACGGCGGGTTTACTCGGACGGCAATGAACAAAGAGTACTCAGTTTTATTTTTTTTAATTCTTTTTCTCATTTGATGTGGCATTCCAATCTTTTTTTGTCTGCATATGTCTAATGCTTTATTATTTAGTTTGTGCATGTTATTGTTTCATTTTTGGGAATAGTGGGTCTATGATTATGAGATGAAGATAAAATGTTATTTTTCAATCTGAAGGGGCTACTGTTACCCATTCCTGTCCTATAAGTATGTTGATATTGAGAGTAGGTGAGACGATGTGGAGTGACTAAAAGCTTGAAGAATACAAGTAATGTTACAGACGTGCTAAAAATGTATCATATACTTATTGTAGGGTATCTAAATGCAATCACCGTCCAGTCCAGTCTATAATGTAAATATTCACTTTTCCCACATACCCCATACTCCGTTTCCTTCCCACTCCCGCAACACCCCCTACGAATTAAACACTCTCGAATACAACAACTCATGCCTTCCCTGATACAGGTCCAGCGTCGGCACCATCTGCCCTGCCTCCTCCCACCCGCCCTTTAGCCCCATCTCCAGGCCTGTCTGCATCGCTCTCTGCATAGCTTCCTGAGTTTCATGTGCGGCAAGCATGGCCTGCGCGACGTACGGGCCTATCAAGTTCAGGCGGACGGCGGCGGAGAGAAGGGACTTGAGGTGAGCGAGAACGAAGAGATGGGCGGTTTGATGGAGCGTGAGAGAGCAGAAGGAGCAGACAAGGGGGTATGCGATGGGGTAGTGGGAGTATGGGAGCTGCAGGGCCGGGGGGGAGTGGGGGGACAAAGACGGGAGAAGGGACTTGCGGAAGAGGGCGAGAAGGGCTTTGCCTTGGGTGGTGGAGGAGCGGCGAAGGACTGGGCAGGTGGTGGTGGAGTCGAAGGCGTCGTCGAGGTACGGGGGAAAGATTGCTGAGGGGGTTGTTGTGCTGGCGAATTGATACGCGGCGACGAGGAAGGGGAGGGTGGTGGTTGCGAGGGAGGTGAGGGAGAGGCTGAGAAAGCGACGGAGGAGCGCGGTGGGCGAGGCGGTGCCACCGCTAGCGAGCCGGGACTGGTGATGGTGAGCGGTGGTGACTGTGGGGTGTAAGTGGTACAGGTAAGACTCGAGGCCTGACGAGAAAGCGAAGGAGCCGAGAGGGAGGGCCGAGTCTGCGAGCAGGAGTAGGAGGTGCGAGGGGAGGGTAGCGGAGAGGTCTGGGGGAGGGAGCTCGGGGACAGGGCTCGGGATGGTTGGAGTGGTGGCAGAGCGCCCAAGACGGGCGAGTTCGGCGTTGGCTTCCCGGAGTGCGGATTCGAGGTATTGTATGCGGGCAAGGAGGGCAACCCGGTCGCGTGCACTCGCGTAATCGTGCCCGCTCACGCTTACGTCCGTGTGCGCGACGGGATTGCGTTCGTCGCCGTCATTGAGTGTGGTGGGGTTTTGGGGATTGGAGTTAGGGTTGGAGTTGGAGTCGGGCACGGAGGCGGCCATGGCCGCGCGCGCGCGCGCGTGCTGGAAGTGTTGGTGTGGTGTGGGGTCTTGAGTTTTGTTGTAATTGGTCTTCGCGTGTGTGGTGGATGCGCAAACGATCTTTTACTTTTCTTGTGCCTACTACGTCTGCACGCGATATATAGAGTTTATTTCATTGGGATGCAAGTAGAGTAACTTGCTGTTGATTTGTTGCGCCGTGGTGGTGGTGCGCAAACAGTGCCGGTTGGGTGGGAGTATGTAGGGGTTGGGGGAGAGATGGAGATCCGATGAGGTGGGGTAGTGATGGCGGGTGGGGGATGTCAGGGGGGTCCGCTGTTTGATCATAATTATAATATGTGCAAGGGTGGGTAACGTCCGAGCTTTTGGTGGGGGCCATACATAACTTACAGTTGAGATCAAAAAAGCCGTATCGAGAAAAAATGTTTTAAAGAAGCAAGGGCTTTTTTTTTTTTTTTTTTGTCCTCTCAACCTTGTTTATGTACTTGCCTTCCATACTTTTGCAACGAACAAATGAATGGGACATACCAAGAACAAAAAGAACTCAAATACCGCAAGAAATTAAAATAGAAACATGAATCACCCGCCAAATAAAAAAAGAAAAAAACTGCCAAACGGGAAAGAAAAATGCGGGGAATTGATTGAAGTAAGAACGTTTTTACCAACAGGACCTGCAGAACGAAAAAAAAAGGAAAGGGAAGCAAAAAAAAAAAAAAAAAAAAAATGAGAACCTAGCAATGAGAATAATAAGAAATACAAAATAAGAAGTGAAGGAACAATAAAGAAAATGAGGGTAATGTACATGTGAGGGGTCTTTCTTCCTGGTGCTAGGACGAACGTCAATCCATGCATAGACAGCAAGCGGAACCCCCCACGCTCAACGTATGCTCATCTGTCCTTGCTGTTTTGCCATGCAAACGAAAAACGATTCCTTCGTTTTGTAAGATGAAAAAATAGCACATGAAGTCTCATTTCACTTCCTCCACCCTTACTCCTCATCCCCGCCCTTACTTTTTCGTTTCTCTTTCTTCTCCTTCTTCTCCTTCTTTTCCTTCTTCTTCCTCTTTTTCTCCGCCTTCGCCTCGTCCTCCTCATCCTCCTCCGGCTCCGCTTTTCTCTTTTTCTTTTCACTCACGTCGCTCTCGGCAACATCCTCCATCTCGACGGATGGAACCGCCGGCGCAGCCGCCACATCCTCAATCTTTGTCTTCTCATCCAGCGGCTGTGTCGTGGTCCCCATGGCCGCAGTCGCAGGCGCATTATAATCCGTATAGTTGGCCTTCCAGTCCGCAGGAGTATTCTCCGTCAGCCGCCCGTACTTGTCGAGTTCGCCCGTCTGTTTCATCTTTTTCTTCTTGACGGCAGTTGGGCCAAGGCCCCATCTGCGGGGGTAGGTATCGCGCTCCATGATGCAGCGCTTGACTTTGGCGACGACACCATGGCTGCAGGAGGCCATTTCGACGGTGGACATTTGGGCAATGCCGATGGCAATAGCTTCACCTTTGGTGGTCATAAGGACGACCTCATCATTTAGATTGATGCCTTTTTCTATGAGAAAGTTAGCCAATGTATATGAGGAACAAAGGGCGAGGTGTTAAAACCATATCGCAAAAGACCAGGAATCATCAACTTCGCGCCATAGCAAACAGCATTGACAGCACTGTCCTTGACCACAATGCGAGGGTAGTGGCAAAGTAGAGTCTCAAGCGGGCGAACCACACGCCTCAAATACGACTCGTCCATCGTGCTATCATAGAGGTACTGTGCGTCAAGGACATCATGCAATGTCACTGGATCGTCTTCTTCACCCATAGCACCAGACCGCACTCTCCTGAGCTCTTGCATGTGCGCGCCAACACCTAACAGTAGACCCAAGTGCACACACAATGTTCGGATGTATGTGCCCGCCTCGCAACTGACCCAGAACACGCCCAAATGTCGGTCATTGTCGAACTCGATGAGCTTGGCATCGTGGATGGTTCTCACACGAAGTACACGCTTGACAGCGGAGATCAATGGCGGGCGCTGGAACAAGGCACCTGTGAGGGTTTCGAGCGCACGAGCAAATTGGGCCTCGGACTCAATTCTATCGTGGAGACGAATAACACAGACGTATTCTTTTCCGGCGCCCTGTTGAGACTTTACAAGGCGGGTGGCACGATCAAGACAGACGATGAGACACCCAGTGACTTTGGGGTCAAGTGTTCCACTATGACCAGTCTTCTCGACTCTGCAAGTATGTCAGTAAGCGATTGCAGGGCAGTTGGTGGAAGAGGGGGGCGGGTACCGTACCTAAGAATTCGCTTTACCCATGCGACAACTTCATGCGAGCTTGGGTTGCTAGGCTTGTCGAGGTTGATAACGCCGCTCTGCAGGTATGACTTGATGTCCCGCTTCAGAGGCGTGCATCCGTGAGGAATAGGAGTGAAGTGTCCCGTGCGGACTTGGAGATCATTGTAGTTCTTCAGTAGTAGCCTATCTCGGTGATCAACAACTCAGATCCTTATCTTTTAAAGCCAGAGAGCTACTCACGGCCATTTGCTTGTGTCCACTGGAGGTGTGGTAGACTCTGGCTTGATCACATATTCCGCCTGATTTTTGGCGTCTGTCATCGCTGCACCTGACATTGTGCTTTAATTCCCGAACGGAGTGATAGTATGCTATATATTGACCTTCCGCAATGATTACTTGAGTCTTCGACGAGATTGGTCGGTGCTTGGAGGGGGGGGGCGGGGAACCAAAGGGTATTGCGAATGAAGATTTCGGGGAAGGTTTGAGTGCTTTGAAACTTTTCCGCTCCGACTAGGGTTTGTGTGGACCGCCAAGAGTGCAATACAGCTTACTCAGCGAAACAACTTAGCGGTGGCGCCCAATGTTGCCAAGCCAGTGGCTTGTGGCTAAGTGTGTGGCTAGTGCGCAGTCTTCGTCAAACGCTGATGCAACGTACATCTCAGCTATGACGCGGCGTCAGCTCGACCCCGGCCGCTTGCTCGGGGCAGACGGTTGCCGCTGATTGCGAGCGAGAAGATAAGGGCGATCGGCTGTATATCATAGTTGGCGGGCTAAATCGCGCTAGGGCTGTAGCATATCATACGCATCCACCCCCCAACCCGGCGCTGTGACATCGAGCCCTCAGTGCGACGAAACATTCGTCATTGGCGGGCAAGGGAAACAAGCCACACTGGCCGTCCGCTTCCTCGCAAATTGCCTCATGCGACCAAGATCTCCTGACATGACATGGGATCCAGCCCAGTCCGGGGAGACTGGTCGTCGTGCACGCGCAAATGCCCGCTCTGATGCGAGCGTGATGCCAGCGTCTGGCCGAGCAGGCAGGCAGGTGACAGCCAAGAAATTGCGAGTCGCTGGGCAGGAGGGCGGCATCACCTTTGAGGCCGAGGGACGCTCTGACGCAGACGCAGGCTGCGCAGGACACGAAGCCAGTGGGAGAGGACACATCTACACATCGCCCATCTTGCGCTGCGGGCTCGCGATGTCTCACTCCCACGCCGGCCGCTGTGTCGCTCGCCTCCGCTGGCCGTTCTCATACTGTCGCCTTTGCCAGTGCCCTGATCGATTGCATGTGCGCTGGCTAACCCGGCGGCATACAATGGATCGTGAACATGCCAGAAATGTTTACGTTCGTATCGTCAATGCCGACCCAGCAGCGGGCCTGGGAGCTGAGTGCAGAGTGCAGTCTGGCGCAGCGGAGCCGAGACGACTGCTGCAAACCTGAGACGCACCTGTAGGAACTGACCAAGTTGTCCACATCCGCCTGTTCTTCCAGGTTTTTTTTTTTTTTTTTTTTCCCACGCGCCGACTGTTCCGCCCGTTTTCTCCAGGAGGTGCCCATGCAGCCTCTTTCCCGACTGGACCTGCCCGCATCCGCCTTGTAAACTCGAAGAGAAAAAAAAAAAAAAAAAAAAAAAAAAAAAAAAAAAAAAAAAAGAAGAAAAAAGACGCCCACCTGTACTACTTGCCAAATGTTCCTTGCCTGTCTTCTGCCTGACTACCTGGTCCGTTCCCCCCCCTTACGGCCACTCTTAAAGCCAAAAGCCCCTCCATCTCGCTCCCACCCCCACCCCTCTTCCTTCTTGAAACCTACAACCACTCTCATCCCATCTCGCTGCCTCATCTCTAACGACCTCAACGTCTCTTCCCACCATAACCTGTGCCTACGAAAAGTCTCAATCTTCCTCCCAATCAATCGTATCAAGTTAGTTTAAAATGTCCTACCAGGAGAAGTTTCAACACGGCGTTTCCCAGTTCGATAAGGAGCTGTCCAAGTACCCTCTCTTGGTGAACTTGGAGAGGCAGACTGGTGCACCAAAGGCATATGTCGTCGGTGGCATCCTGTACGTTGCAGCCATCCCCATATTATACCTTTTACATTTAATACGAACATGGATTATTGACACAAATGTGGCATTGCACAGTGGTTTCTATTTCATTCTCGTAGCCTTCAACGTTGGAGGGCAGACCTTGACCAACCTTGCTGGCTTCATCGTGCCAGGTTACTACAGCTTGGGTACTCTCTTCTCCCAAAACAAGCTCGATGACACACAGCAGTGGGTGACCTACTGGATGGTCTTTGCCTTCTTCAGTCTCTTGGAATCCATTTTCAGCGTTACATACTGGATCCCATTCTACTACGCAGCCAAGTTGGTCGTCCTCCTCTGGGCTGGTCTTCCCCAGACCTCTGGTGGCCGGACCCTCTTCAGCTTCCTCGCTCCGGTCCTTGCTAAGTACTTTGTTGCACCAAGCTTCTCGTCTGCGAGCCTCCGCTCCAGGGCTGATGCTGCCGTTGCCGGAGGCGACAAGACCCAGTAGCTTCAATCTACTCCAATCGGCTTGCGGAAGCGGGGGGAAATGGTATCCGGCCAATATATTTTATGCCATGATTACCTAAGCAGTTCCGCTGCAGGTCTTTGGTATTCGAATTATGGGAAGGATGTAGACCGGGCGCTCTGGGATTATTTTCATTGTTTTCAGGTTTCTCATGCTTAATTGGCTGTATTGGTCTTCATGACATCAATGACAAGTTTAACCAATTCAATAGACTACTACTATGATGGGATGAATGATTGAAAGCTACAAATGATGTGGTATTTAGCGGTGTATAAAACTCTTTCTTTTTTTTTTTGTTTGTGTTTTTCTGATGTCATGCTGGCTTCCCTTTGGTGCCCTTTTCCTTGTTTTACCCCCGCTGGTTTCCAATGTCATCTTATGGCTCATCCTTTTTTCCCTCTTTTCATTTCTCGGAAATTCAGTAAAATACTCAGTTATCAGGCACTTCGTATTTCTTGCTTGCCTAATGCATGCATGCGCTTTTGCCGCCCAATCTACACCCCAGTGTAACCTGACCGAGAACGGCAACCGAACACCCCATCTCCGGATAAACCAATGTGTCAAACCCAGATAAACCTGTCGACCATTTCATACCCCTTCATTATGCAAGTTTGCACTTTCGTCCTAAATTGCTGATATATATAATGTACAGCAAAGATTAACTCCCATTATTCCTGATGTTGCAAGTATCAGAACTAATATGTTACAAAAATTAATTCAACCACCTGCTGGCAACTTCCCACCCGTCGTACGTACGCGTTACTACTACTACCGACTACTCATCATGATTAACGGTTTCCTCCACCCCCTCCCCACGTATCCATGATTATTGGCCATGCCTATTTCGTGGCGTCATATCATATGCAACCATCACATGCCAACAACATCTTCTCCCTTTCGCCTTTACCTTTACCTTACCTTCACGCACCCACTTCCACTTCCACTCCCGCTGCTGCTGCTGCTGCTGCTGCTGGCCCCCCCCGTCGTCTCCGACCCCGACTGCAGCAACGCCGCCGACTCCGAATCCCACTGCACCTCATTCCCAAAGTTAGAATATACGAGTGCGCTGAAACCTTCAAGATCCCTTGCACTTTCCATTGCCTAAAAAAAATAAATTTGTGTGAGTTTTTATTGTTTCACTCTTTTTGTTTTAGTTTTTTTTGAGCTTGTGATGTTTAGTTCCCAGATTAGGTTCTAAAGCCCCAATATGTACTGGATGCCAGATGGGGTGAGAGGATGGGAGGGAATATTGGAAAGCTGAAAAAAAATGAAAAAAGAAAAAAGAAAGAAAGAAATCAAAGGAAAGGAAAAACACATACCTGCAGATAGTCGTTCGGCACCCGCCCGCCAATTGCCTGCGCCTCCCTCGTCATCACGGCAAGTACGCTCGCTAGTTTGGTTGTCGGGTCTTCTTCTGGCATTGGGGACGCCTGTTCGGATACACAGGTACTATACGACGCAAGCGGCGTCGACTCAACCCCACCTGAGTCCTGGTGCTCCGTGACCGATATTATCGGCAGCATTGAGGATCCCGAAGGCGGGAGCGAAGGTTTGGTAGGTTCCGGTGGAGGAGGGGCAAGTTGAGCTGTCGATGCAGCGGTAGCAGCGTCAGCGGCTTTCTTAAACACCTGCTCTCCTATCCTCTCTTCAATCAGCACGCCAAATGCCAATTCCAGCATCATGTGCATGACGACAGCGGCGTTGGGCGAGTCGAGGAGGTCCGAGGTCTCGTCGAGCATTTTGCGGAGTGCAGGGGAGCTGCCGATTTCCAGTGGTGTAGGCGCTGGTGTGGATGCTTGGGACGATTCTGCGGATGGGACGGCTGGTGGTGGTGGGACAGCTTGAGTGTATCCGGACTCAGTGAAAACTATTTTCTCCTCGTCACGGGTAGGTAAGAGATACATTGTGATCCATTTTAGGCTGGGACTGTGGTGTCAGTGGAAGAGGATTCGTGGCCAAGGCCCGTCCGGTTGTATGGGACACAGCCGGACCGAGCGGGGGAGCGGGGCTGGGTGTGAGTATTTGTACTGCTGGAGAAGGATGGGCGAGACTGTTATGGAGGGGAAGGCAGGGAGGTATGGGGTGCGACAAAGTGGTATGGGATGGGGGGTGAAAGGGGGACATACCCATCGTCAACTTCGACGGCCTTACGGACTTGCATTGTGAGATCGCGGAGTTGCGAGAGTGAAATTGTGTCACGTGGGTTATATCTGAGCAAGCATTGGTGTGTCAGCGTCTTGTATGCCGCAGCGTCAGGCCATCGCAATCCCGTAGAAAAGTGCAAATAAAAGACTGTAACTACAGTTGGGAAATACATACGGCCCAAACACCTGCTTCACCGCCGCCTCAACTCTATCCTTCACCCTCCTCCACCCCTTATGCAAGAACCACCAGCTGAAAATCAAATACTGCCTATTAACCTCGTCTTCCGTGCTCTGGCTATTCGCCTTCCGGGTGTCATTGTCAATCAGGGTAATTGTGGGATGATCATCGCGGTCAGCGAGCATGTGGACAGATAAGAGGTAGTTCTTCCGGCCGAGGAGATTTAGTTGGACACGGGTGAGAATGGTGAGAAGGGCGAGGGTGTAGATGAGGGTAAATGCACGGGTTATAGCTATATGACCATTAGCAGGGTCCCACATGTGTAAGATATGCGAGAAGTAGAACTAGAACGAACAGCTAATTTTGATGTCATTCCATAATTGTGTTCGAGACTTTCCGCCCCTTCGTCGTCCTCCCTCGACAGAGAAAGCACCCATGCCGAAGCTTTCAGACGCAAATGACTGTAGTGACTGGTTATCATCCTCTCGAGCTGCCGGTGAGGACGTCGGTGATGGTGTGTCTGGCACGGAGTTGTCACCTGTTATGCTGCCGTGTGATAGAGAACTTGACCTGGCTAGCTTATTGGCTTTCTTTTCCTGAAGCTCCTGCGTGATTCGCTCAACGGGCATATCCTTCATAATAGCATGGGCAGCTGTCGGAAGAAGCTCCAGTACTGTTAATGAGCAATCCTGTTGGTTCGTCTCGAAACGTCGTTTTAGACTATCCCAAGCGCAACAAGTTAGCCTTGGATTTCCTGTAAATTCCCCTTCCATACATTCTCTCTCCAGTTTCCAGAACATCCGCCTCAACGATCACCTTCTCAACAAGACATGCCGCAACAGAAGGGTGATTCGAACTTTTCCTTAGCTATACGATCGCTTGACATGCGATCCTTCGCCTCTGAGAACTTTGAGCGTACAACGACGTATGCGGCACCGGCTAGGCCAACGCCAATGGCGATGTTGGTTTTGTTACGCTTGATGAAATTCTTTACTGAGGTAAACATCGGGCTTGAGTGTGGCACCGGCCAGAGTGAAAGTTCAGAAAAATGAGGTGCGAGCCCGTCAGGGCGGGTGCAGATTGGGGGGTCTGCAGAGGTAAGCTCTGTCGGAGTGGTACGGCGGGGTGCTGCGCGGTTCTATGACGGGGGCTGATCCTGGGGCGCTCACGGACAACGAGCAACGGGGGGGGGGGGGGTTGGAGAGTTCTGCAAGAGATGCGGGGGGGAAGGAAGGCTTGCAGTCGAAAGGCCGTAGACGACTGCCGTAGAAAGCACAATACACTTCTCAAGCAGGCCAAGCTTAATTGGCAGCAACTGGAAGATTGTCGTGCCCCAGAAGAGCCAGAGGCAGAGCTACTTAAGTGGAAGAATTAAGGTGTTGAGGCTGCAGGGCTGGATACGGCCCCGCTAGGCTGTTTTGGGCCGCTGTGCTGCAGCCGGGGGCGGCGGAGGTTCAAGTGGACGGGACTGGTGACTGGCTGCAGCTAGGCCAGGCCCAGCAGAGAGCTGAGCGAACAAGCAGCCGGCGCGCTGGTGATGGTGCTCTCGCAGGGAGGGGGCTGGTCTTTGGGGGGGGGAGCCGGGGAGAGAGGGACGAGGGGAGACGCAGAGACAGAGAAACGACGAATTCTGTTCGCCACGGCCCGCAGCGCTCGTGTGGGCGGGCGGGGCGGGGGCGTTTGCTGGTGCGCTACGCTACGTCGCCGCGCGGTACTTCTGGTCCCCCGGAGCGTTATCGGATTGGCAGTGCAAGTGCGGGTTTTGTTTGCGTCTGCCCAGCGGGCTGGCACCGATCAGGCGCGGTGTTGGGTAATAAAGCAGCGAGCTGGGGCCGGGAGGGGGAGGTATGCTATGATAGATCGACAAGTCCCCGACGCCGCGTCGTTGTTGTACGTGTTTGTGTTTACTTGAATCTGCGCTGTGGCTGCAGCGCGCGCACGCAGAGCAGTTTGCCTCGGCTAAGGCGACCACTGGTGGCGAGTAGCCGCCGCCCGTGGGTGAGCCCTGGTACCGCCCCGCCGCTGGCTGTGGAGATCAGTTGGATAACCACAGTCGTGCTTGCTAGGATAGTACCGTACTTGCTAAACTGTGGGCCAATGGGTAATCTCGTACCCTGACGGCGGCCACCAAATGGGATACACCTACGTTGCCGGCGCCGAGCTGGGTGCTAGCATCTCACCTTCCGGGTGGACAGGGCCCGGCTCGGTCTGCCGATGGGGTGACATCCTCCGTGAGCCAGCAGGCGGGGAGGGAGGGGAGGGGAGGAGGGGAGGGGAGGCAGCGGTCCGGCCTGGCCTCTGGTTTGTCCTCTGCGTGCGGGCGGCGCGGTGCTTACCGTGGGCCATCGCGCGCGCCGTGTGGGGTAGAGGAGCCGATGGCGCGCGAGACGCAGATGAGGTAAATTGCAGCGCCCGTCCTGCACGATGTCACCCACATCGCGGTGGCTGCGATTCATCATCGTCATTTGTATCCCCGTCCCCCGTCCCCCGTCCCCCGTCCGGCAAGCACCGCACGCTGCCTTCTGCCCGATGTGCGCCAGGCTGATGCCGTATGATACGCCGCTCAGTGCTGGGCGAGACCCCATGAGGCTCCCACGTGCTGCGGGCTGCGGGCTGCGGGCTGCGGGCTGCACCGTGACAAGGAACTAAGTAGGCATGGTAAGCATGTTTATGCGGGCCCCGCCGGGCGCTCGCCGCCCTCGTCCGCCAGCTTCTCCAGATACACAGTCGCTTGGCTGCAATTGAGGCAAAAGCGGTGTCCTGGCCTGCGCACGCACTTGCAGAGCGGGGGCAGCGGATCATCTCGTGCTCGCGCTCGGAGGTGCTGGCGCTCTCTGTGCTGGGGCTGTACGGTACCCTACGGTCCGCCCGTGGTCGCGATCACCCAGCCTGGTGTTCCCCTAGCCTGCCCCGCCCCGCCCCGCCCCGCCCCGCCCCGCCCCTGCCACTGTCGGCCTTCCCCCTTCCCCACGGCCCTTCCCACGGCCCCTCACGCTGGCCGCCCTCCCGCACCGGCATCGAGCCTTGGAATCTCATCTTTAAGCTTCGTGTATCCGCGCCTTGCTCAAGCACAACTCGACGCTTCCTTCACGCTTGCCTGCTTGCCTGCTTGCCTGCTTGCCTGATTACCCCTCCTCTCCCCTCCCCTCCCCTCCCCCGTCCCCTCCCCCGTCCCCTCCCCAACCCCCCTCTCCACGCTCCCTCCCCCCCCCCCCCCCCGCTTCCTGTCTGTGTCGATATCGCTCTTGCCCTGCGTTTATCCCTCCATTCTAGGTGATGGTCACCCCGCTTTCAACCGAGTTGCCCCTGCCCTCGGCTTCTATTAAATAGACAAGTCCAATACCAGCTTCATATACATACTTGGGGGGAGTAGAGACCCAGGCAAGTGACCATCCCTCTTCAAGGTGTCGCTTCGTCCCATCTCTCTGCTTGCAGCTAGAATTGCATCACTTAAGTTAGTGCCCGTCCGCGGCACCGGATCTCACTGCCCTTTGACTATTTTTTTCCCCCCCCTCATTGTCCAGTAAAGTTAAAGACGTTAATTTATGAAAGCTGAAGAGGAGAAAAAAAAAAAAAAAAGAAAAAGAAAAAAAAAAAAAAAAAATTACAATTTGAAAAAGAACGCCGGGAAAATTCTCAGACTTACACCAGAACCCCACTATTCGCGGGAAACACCTCAGTTACACACCTTGTCCCTCTCCGCAGGAACCTGAAAAGTCCTCGTTCATCAACCCCCCTTCCCCCCCCCCCCCCTTCTCCATCCCGACAAGCAACCCCCTCCCTCCCCGAGACTAGCCGCCACTTTTGAAGCTTATTCTCTGACCTCAGTTGTTCCAACTTCATCTACCTCCCATCACTCCTTTAAACTTCAGCCAACATTTTTTCCCGTTTTGTTCCAGTCTCTCCTTTAAGCTGCCTGTGGCTTCCCACAGGATTTGGCCATGGGATGGAAAAGCCTCAAGTATTCACACTTGATCTTTACGCTGACCAGTCACTGGGCAAGGATATTGTGAGAGGTATGCAGCCTACCCCGTGAATTGCTGGGCAGGTACAAATTACAAACCGTTTTTCCAACCACAACCAACAGCGTTGCCATTCCAACCGACCTTCACTGCTTCCATTTTCCTGTACTTTTACTCAACTGACATATTTCGTTCTGCTGGAGCGTGCAGGTATCTTATCAACTATATTTTTCCATCGCATCTTCCCTCCAATTAAGCCAACGACAAGAGACCTCCTTGACTTGACTCTTGTACGTTACAGCTTTCTTGTTGCGGCTTGCGCGCCTAAAATAGTCATAATGAAAAGGACTTGGTTTCTGACAACTACATATTCAGCCTTATGTCGACGATCCCGAACTCCTTACCCAGATTGAGGAAAAGGCCACCACATTAATTCGCTCCATTGAGAATACGGGGTCGAGCACCAGCACTGGACAACTTGCAGGTAGTTACCCCTTTCCTCCAGTCTGCGTTGTGGATATAGCGCTATATTAGGAATACTGGAACCACGTATGCTGATGTCGTGCCTTCGATTCTGCGCGATTTGTCTAGTCCAATTTTTCGAGCGCCGGACACCAGCTAAGAGGATCAATATTTGGTTCGCTCCAAAGGCAGAACAAGAGGTTTGCTGGGAGCAGTGGATCATAAAGGTTACGCTTGTAACTCCACGGACAGACTCCGGTATGTGTATTGGATTTCTATTTTTGGCTTCGGCTCTGTCTTCATTATTCATTACTTTTACTTGTTTGATTTTGCACTGTTGGATACATTTCCAAGCTGGCGGGTGGATTATCAGAAGTAACGGAGTAAATTAACGTATCGTTCCCCCCGTTATAGATCGAGTCCGCATCCGCCAAGCCATGGAATCCAATCTCCAAAAGGCCGTCATGCAGATCATCACCAACACCACCTGTCACAGAGACCACATCCCACCAATCATCACGAGTGAGAAGAACCCATTTCCGTACCATATCGTTGTGCAACCGAAGGGTGACACCTGGTCGGGGCGCATGGGGATAATACCAAATTGGGCATCATCTTGATGGCAACGGAAACGACGAGACGATTTTTATTCTTACGTTTCTTTTCCTCTTTACTGTTTGTCTAGGGAGTCTTTTGACGGGACTTTGATATGATTGGATGACAGACGTCTCTCTCTCACAAAATGAAAGGAAAGAAAAGAAATGGATGGAAGGGGGAAGAAAACTGAAAATTCAGTGGCGGAAAAAAAAGCAATACTTATACATAGACTTATTTTGCTGGGGAATTTTTGATTTTTTGTCAAGAAAAAAGAAAAATAGGGGTTTAGGCGTACTTTTCTCGGTGTCAACCTTTGTTTTCTGTTTTTTACCTTGTTTTCCCTTGCTTTTTGTTACATCCTTCTTATTCGCTGCAATTATTATTGTGGTATGACTTTAATATATGTGTTGTATGGTTTGTGAAAGTTAGGTATATGCGTTTAAATATTCCCCAATTGTCCCCGGCCCAAATGTTTACCTGGTTTACTTGACCTCGGGAGGAAAAACCAGCATAAATGTATGTTTGTATATATGTATGTGCTGTATACATGTATTTTGGAACGGGAGTGTTTGAAGAAAAAAAGATTGAAAAACAAAATGGAGGAAGATGTGGGACAAGAATTCGTGTTTTTTTTTGGTTTTGGGGTGGGGGAGTTTGTGTGAAGAAATATATTGTACATTATGTATACACTCTGTGTGAAAGCTTTGATATATATAACTACGCTTGCAATTTTTTTGAATATTAAATTTGGTCGTAAATAGTGAAAGAGATAGTTGCGTATGCATATGCCAAACGTCTCCCCATTTTCAAAAACGAACAAAACAGACGGAAAAAAAAAAAAAAAAAAAAAAAAAAAAAAAATTCTTGTTCAACATTGTTAAGAAATCCATATCATCATCATCATCATCATCATGATTATCTTCAAAAACCTTTTATTTATTTTTCCTCCCAAACAAATCAGTGTCCTTCTTCCTCCCTCCCCTAATACACGATTACTCTCATATTCACGCCCTCTTCCGCTTCTCCTTCAATTTCCTATAATACTCCTTCTTACCCACCTTCGTTCTCGCATCGATCTCCGCCCGCTTGCGCCTGAACCGGTCCGTGGTTTCCTTTGCCGCGAGGATCTCCTCCAGGATCGTCTTCTTGCGCTCGCGCCGCGTGAGGCGCGCAGAAAAGAATTCGGTATTGCCTTCGATAAGGGTGCCCATCTGTTTTTTTTCCCCCCGTTGTTGAGGGTAAGTGGTTAGTTTGGATTTTGAAGGGAAGATGGGAGGGAGGGGGGATAGAAGGTAAGATTTGGAAGGGGAGATGGGAGGGTTGGAGTGGATTAGAAGCGGGAGGAGGAAAGATTCGGCGTCTCATGCATGCCTCTCTTCTCTGCCTCTTTTTGATCTATGCAAAGAGTTACTGTAAACATACCTGTGAATACTTCGGCACCTCCTTAAGCACATTCTGCTTGTAATGCCTCTTGGGATCCAGCACGCTCCTCATCTGGATCAGCTGAATGTCCCTCCTGACCTCCTCCGTCATGTGCGTCCTCGGCATGTCGAACCACTGCGCCCCTGCCGTGGCTTCCTTGTCCTCCACCGTCGGCTTCTTCTTGACGAGAACCGGGTCGTCGATCGTGCGTGCGAGGGCACGGTCCTCGGCCGCGGAGATCGCAGGGACGGAGGTCAGTGAGATGGAGCCTTTGCTGATGACGTAGGGCTTGGGCAGGGGACCGGGGTCGAGCTTAGGGAAGCTATTGGGAGGCGGGGGGGGGTTAGCGATGTACAGCAGCGGGGTGAAAATGTAAATTGAGAGAAGGGGAGCGAGTGTATGTATCACGTACGATATAGGCAGTGATGCGGGTGTCGATATAGATGATGACGCTGATGCTGAGGACGAAGTCTGCAAGGAGGCGCCTCCTGCAGCTTTCAGTCGCAGCCGCTCCTCGGCTTCCTTCAGCAGTTGGGCGACCACGTCGTCGGAAAGGTCGCCATCGTCCTCGTCTTCCTGGTCTTGCATCGTCATATCTTGCTGACTGTCGTTCTTTAACCGTGTCAGACTGCTACTACTATCCCCGCTGCGCCCAGCGGGGAGGGCGGCGGTGTTGGTCCCTGGGGCGCCCGCGCGTAGCTGATTGGCCGGCTGTAGTGCGGCCAAGGCCATAATGTTGCTTGTTGGTTGGGGCGAAGGTGATTTTGCTTGAGGCTGTTGCAATTGGGCAGGTATCGCTGCGCTGCGTGTTTGAAGTTGTTTCTGTTGTGTGGTCCTGTTGGAAGTTTTGACGAGGCCGGATCCGCTAAACTATGCTCCAATCGGCTTGATGATCCTTCATTTCCTGGTCCGCGGCCGTTTTCCAAGTCAAGTGATGGGCGCGGCAAGCTTCTCGAAGCGACGGGGGGGGGGGCTGCCTCGCGTTTTTCTTTTTCTTTCGTATGCGGGCCAAGCTGCACGCGCTGTGGCGTGCGTGGCGCGCGCGTGGCTGGTGCCGAACACGGCGCGGGCGAGGGTGCCGCGCGCCAAGAGGACAACTCGCGAGTGCGGGTTCCCCTGTCGAGGCTGCATTGCTGTCTGCATGTGGAATGAATGGATGGAATGCGCCTGCCAACAACGTTGTCTGGCAGCTGGGGAATGTGCCGAATGATGTCGTGGTCGCTGCAACGACAACAAGCATGGTGCCTATCTTCTGCGTCCCCAGATCTATCATAAAATTGAAATGACTGTAGAGTGCTCGTACAGCAGCGGCGCCATAAATTAACCCCACTGCGGAAAACTAGCTCGACGCTGGCCCTCAAGGGGACTAGAGACGCTGTGAGAAAGCGGTCGAAAAGAGAAAGACAGCCCACCACCAGGGAGGACAAGGGGGAGACCCATCCCAACACAGAGAAGGCGTCGAGGTTGACTTGGCAGGTTTGCTAGCTGGCTGGCTGGCTGGCATGTCTGAAGCTCACGGAAACCGGGGAATAAACAAAAACTGTCTAGCTGCAGGTCTGATCGATGTTGTAGGGTGCAGAAACAAAAAAGAACTACATCTATGATGTACCTACATATATTGTGTGTGTGCGTGTGTGTGTACGATGAATTATAAACGTTTTTATATTAACCCTGTTTCTGGTTCGTGTTGCTTTCTAGTGACGACCACTGTGCAACTACCATGCTCTAAACTCGACTCTGCCATCCTCAGGTTTGATATGCTCTGGTATACGTAGCAAACCGGGCCAGACAGGTCAGATCAGGCCAGGTCACAATTTATTGGGTTGGGTTGGGTTGGGTTGGGGGGGGGGGGGGGGGGGGTGGGAGTGCACAGGGCCAGGGAGAAGCAGGACACAATGGATTGATACAACGGGGCCTGGCGAGAGGGGGCAAGGAAGGGGAGAGAGGGGCGCGGGGGAGGAAGAGGACAATGGAGGTGGCCCACGCTAGTATGATACAACTTCCGTATACGGACAGAGGGAGCAGACGTGCCAACCAGACTAACTTTGGGAAAGTCAGACATGGTGGCAGCGACGGGCAGAGGAGTGTGGCAGACACCGTCCAGGCTAGGCGCCGTTGCTAGCGTCGCCACGGCCGTGCCACTGCCCGCTGGCCGGCTCCGCTCCGCTCCTGCTTCATGAGCCGAGCCCACTTGGTCTCACCATGCAATGCGTATGGACTGTGGTGCTGCTTACTAACCGCCGTGCGCGAGAGAGAGATCCTCACGTCCGCCATGAAGCGTTGCGTTTCAGAGCTGCAATTGCAGCCTGCGGGCCAGTAGAACGAATGCTGAAGCGAGCTCCATCGTCGAGATGCGTGTCGCAGCAGCAGCAACAGCAGCATCACGGCGAGCCCTGGTGTGCTGTGCGTTGTGCTGTGCTGTCCGGCCTGTGCTACCGGCAGGCCAATGCCTGCTCTGCCTGCTGGCCGCCCGGCGACATGCCATTGCAAGTAGCGTGCTGGGGGGGCAGCATTGCTGTACAGTCCTACAGTCCTGGCCATGTGAGTAGAGTTGAGGTTCCCAGCCGGAGCAATGGCTGCCCATCCCGCCTGCAACTGCAACCGCCCCTCTCCCTCCGAGCGCTCCAGGCGGACGTGCCTTCTGCACCGCTCCGGCGCCGCTCCGCTGTCGGGGCAGCCCAGGCGAATTGGCGTCTGCGTTGGGCCTCTGTGAAACATGCAAACTTACTTGTAAGTCAGGCACCTGCTGCGTCAAACAAAACGCAGCTGTGCGCACAGAGGGCCCCCCCCTGCCGCTCGCCCACATCGACACATGCCTTTCAGGTGTCTGGTGTGTAGATCCCTGGTACCTGTTTACTAGATCATTGATGATGTCCACCGTTACACCACTGGCTGGTCTGGCAGTTCCCATCGCTGGGTACGTCTCGCGCAGTGCACGCAATGGCGGCGGGCAAGCGGACTCGGCTCATGTGCGACAGCGTGCTCGACTGTGAGCTGGGCTCTCCAGCTGCAGCTGTTTCAGCGGGCTGTGGCCACTGCGTATTGAATTTCCTGCACCTTACCGCTGCGCTTAGCACTCGCTCTTCAATACCACCTCGGGGACGCTGTATAAGCGACAGACCGCACCCCCCCCCCTCTCCCCTCTCCCCTCTCCTCCGCCCGCGCCGCGCTCTTGCGACCGAGACAGCAGACTGTGTCCTCACGGCGGCCCCTCCTGCCCGCGCAACAGGAGGACGGATGCGTCGCGGGAGTCGGGCCCGGCCAAGCAGCTGCCTCCGGCCGCCTTGAGCTGTGGCACGCTGTGCTGCTTTGTGTGCTCTGCTGCGGTGGAAGGGCCTATGGACCAGGCTTCCTGGGTAGCAGGCACCGCTCGCAGCCGACGCGCTCGCTGTGCTAGGGGCAAAAATGTTGCTGCCGCTGCTGCTGCTGCTGCTGCTGCTGCTGCTGGGCGTCGTGAGTCGTGGTGTGCACGGCACCGCAGCAATCATCACCACCAGCATCATCGTGTGCACCCCCCAGTTCACCACGCCTCGATTGTCACCGTCCCACCTCCTCGTCCCCGACCCCCCCCCCTCCCTCCCCTCCCGGGCCTCTCCAGCGAAACCCCCTGCCTGTCCTGTCCAGATCCCTATCCGCCACTAGTACCAGGCCTGTAGCGTCCTGCTCCAGTCCTCTGCTGTTGACACATCCAGACCCAGACCCTGGGAACTGCGTAACACGAATAGAATCCCATCATCGCTCTCAGCCAACCCCGGCCCTCCGCTGTTGTTTACATTCAATTGAAACGATTGGAAGAAATCCTCCTACGCAGGATACCCTGAAGGCCGAATCGCAGGATCTCCACTGCTTTTCCATCCTTACCAACCCCCCCCCCCCCCCCCCCCCTTCATACCCTCCCACCCCCCACCCACCCACCCCAATTCTCTCCTCGCCAGCCTCTCTCGGTGCTCGCTCCCCCGCCCCTCGTTCTCTTCAGGAGGCTGCAACTCTCGCCGTGGCCAACCAGCAGACTGTGTTCTCAATTGCAACGGATTATCTACAACGGCGTGCGTGAACGGTATGCCAGTCATCCAAACCGTTTCCGTCGGTCATTTCCCGTCGGTGTTGTTGTCTTGGTTTCGTGTTGCTATAGAGCAGATGCACTGACTGGCCTGACATCTTGCCTAGGTGCTGCCCACCAACCAGCTATTCCTTGGTTTTGTCCCCCCCCCCCTCTCCCCGAACACCTCTAGTACATCCTACATACATATACCACACCACGGGTCCATAAAATCGAACCTCGCGACTTCCTCGTCCTTCAGCCATCCACAAGTCTGCGACCCTTAACCTTTTCCACCCCTCCCCCCCCGCCGCCCACCCGCCGCCCACCTGCCGCCAACCCTCCCCCCCCTCGACCGTCGTCCCGTCGAATCCCAAGTAACTGTGGACTTACCACACCAACGATATGGACTCCCAATTCCCTGCTGGAGGCCCGTCAAGACATGATCAATCCCACCAGCAGCAGCAACCGCCTGCCTATGACATTACAGTAGGCGGTCACTACGGTGCAAGTGCCGCTCTTTCTTCCTCGCTACCCTCCCCACAGTTGTATGGAGGAGCTTTCGCAAATGTGCGCGATCCTCCCTTCTTGTCTTTTGCCCTCTCTCATAAATCGGCCTCATATGTTTCTACTTTGTGTTATTGGTGCGACCGTTGCTAAACTATCGTGCACCTGCAGGTCTCACAAGGTCTACATGGACACTACCGCGATATCCTCACGACATATTGGCAACAGATCATTACCCAGCTGGAGAATGAGGACCATGACTACAAGGTGCACCAACTGCCATTGGCTAGAATAAAAAAGGTCATGAAAGCAGATCCAGAGGTCAAAATGATATCGGCTGAGGCCCCAATCCTATTTGCTAAGGGCTGTGACATATTCATTACCGAGTTAACAATACGGGCCTGGATCCATGCGGAAGAAAATAAACGGCGAACGCTACAGCGCTCTGATATTGCAAGCGCACTTGCTAAATCGGATATGTTTGACTTTTTGATTGATATTGTTCCTCGAGAGGAGGCAACACATGCCAAAAGGTCGACGCATCAGAGCTCCCATGCTGGGCCTTCACAACATCCTCAGCAAGCACAGCAGCAGCAGCCACAGCAGCAAGCCCCACCACCGCCCCAGCAGGCTGTACCCCAGCATCAAGCCCAGATGCCCCCTGGGGCAGATTACACTAGCATTAGCCGCGGGATAACACAACAAGAATCAGAGGCATATCAACAGCAGCAAATGTATGGTGGGGCTGTACCTGGTGGTCCACCCGGACCATATCCTCAACATCAACAGCTATACGGCGAGATTGGAGATATGTATTACCCGCAAATGTCTCAAGCAGTAAGTATTGAGCAAAAGATGCAAAATCTCAATATACCCAACATCTAATATTTTTACAGCATATGTATCATGTCAATCAGCAACGCCATTTACAGGGACAAGGTGATCCAGGCAGTCCTAATGATCCCGCTCATCCTTTCGCTCGCAACGACCCAGGAGAGGGCGATGCTGATGCTGAGGGTGAGCGGGATTATGAAGTGAGCTGATAGACACCAGTAGTTCCATTTTATTCATGGCTTCTATTATTGCATTTCAGAGGCATCTAACATAATTACCCTTTGACGACGTTATGATGTGAGCATCTGGAGTTTGCTATCTTTGCTTTTTTTTTTTACATTTACACTACTTCTTTCTGCTCGTGGTCATTTGGCCTATTTTGAAACCTTTTTTCTTTTTCTTCTTTTTTCTTTTTTCTTTTTTTTTTTTTTTTTTTTTTTTTTCTTTTTTTTTCCCCTAATTCGCTATTCTTGATACTGCCCACCATCATCTCGCATTGATACTTTCTGTTTCATGTCTCTCATTTTGAATAGTTGTCGTTCTCGTACATGTATTACTGCTTTTAGGATGATTGGGCCTTCATACCACCCGTCGGCATATTGTTGGGAAATCTTGATTTCAGTTGGGCGGTTTACTTGCAAGGGAAATGGCATATATACATTTGAAGTTTGGGATAGGATATTTGCTTTGGAGTCACTCTAAAGTTATCGCAGGTTAGTCAGTTGGGATCAGTTGGCATTATTGTCAACGCAGATGCAGAATAGTTGTGTTGGAACAAATAATGGGGTTCCTGAAGCAATGATGAGGATAGACAGTCCAGTCAATTGAGACGAGTGGTGCATACCTTAAGTGGTCATGACTACCTCTTAATCGCTTGCTGCTTTTAGTCTCAAATTTTATTCTTACTTACCCTCCAAATGCCCTGACAACGAAGTGGTTTGTGACGTTTGCGCCTTTGTTGTACGCGCTGCTGTGCCATGGCCTCGCATGCTGCGTATAGTGAATATCCCCTTTGCCATTACGCCCTTTGAGGATTGGTTCTCTTGATGTTCTGTAGCCCCAATTGCACGTCTGAAGCTTTATTCTTCATGCCTGGGTTTCGTATCGTCATGACCAATTAGCACCCCTTGCCTATGCAATCGCACGAACATGCTTGCGATAGTGCGCGCATTTCAACGGTGCCATCACAAGCGAAACCCACGATTCAGCACGCTACTCAGCCCCTTGCTGCAATTGGGCATCGTCTCCGAAATAAGCTGTCCCTCTGCACAGCATGCCCATGCTTCTCCACGCCCAGCATGCGCGAGGAGAGCTATGATATGGTGTCTGTAGATGCATAGGGCTTGGCGCCTTGCGCCCAGCCTCAGGCACAGCACTGTGACGCTTGAGGCTCAAAAAAGCTTATTTGTCGCATTTTCAAAGACTACCAGATTGAAAATCGCCAGGTCGGGAGCCAACTTAAAAAGGTAACTCACAATGAATTGCCGTACCACAGCTAACTTTTTCGTGCTCGAGATGTCGATCCATCCTTCAAACCTGCCCCCGTCATCTCACTTCCACATTCTTTCTTCCCTTCTCACAAACCTTCGAACTGCTCTTTCAAAGCTTCGGAAATCAACCTACAGTCCTTGACTTCTTTTCTTTCCTGGCATCTCTCTTCTTTTTTTCGTTTGCCTGCTCCAGCTAGCATACCACTTCTGAACTTCTCCCCCGTAAATACTTATATCTTGTATCCAGGGCCAATGGCTTCCAATGGATCCTTGTTCACTTCTTCACCTGGTACTCAAACCACAAATCAGACACCGCCTCAAGAGACATTTGAGGGCAGCAAGATCTTTTTTCCTCTCCCAACTACCTCTCCTTCTCGTTTTCGTCTGTCCCCCAGTGAGAATAGCAGTGAGGTTTGGGGCACTTCACTGCCTTCCCGCAGCCTTCAGAACTCTCAGCTGCCTGACTGGGGCCGTGAAAATCCTTTCTCCAAGGCAGCCGAAGCTTCTCAGACTGTGAATGATGCAGATTTTTATACCCAGAATATTACACAAGCTCTTCAGAGAACTACTCTGAGCGGTGTTGAAAGATCAGCTAATAATGGTCCGGCACAATCCCTCGCTTTATTTGCACCCCTGCCACATCTCCCAGTTCTTCCTCCACTTCCTCCAATCCCACGACTTCCACCATTGCCTTCTTTTAGTCAGGCTCCTCGCCGTTTCCTGACGGAAGTAGAAAGAGTAGCGGACTGTTTGCATCAACGATCCACGTATGATATCTTCAATAATCGAAGTTTGCTCCAGCAACCGATAGCTAGACAAGAGTGCTCTTCCAGCTTTTCTCCCCAGAAAACCTGCTTATCTGCAACTCCTACTCGCCACTTGATCATTAACTTCCCACCAAGCATTGAGCTTATTGCATTGAAGCAGTTTTTGAACGTATAAATCCTTTGACTTGCTTGTCTGGGTATTTAAAATGTTCTCATCTCACTAACTTAAGGCAGGACATTGGCGACTTGCGAGCTTTCGATTCTAGAAAGAGCACACATGAGGAAGTTTGTATTGCTTCTTTTTTTGACATTCGACACGCCGTCACTGCCCACAAAAGATTGCGTTTGGAGCAGTCTTGTGGTGTTCAGTATTGTACAAATGCTTCCATAGCTGGGGTAAGTGCTACTCCCGCTCACTTGGTATATTGTATGTTGACAAGACCACGGTTATTGGATCAGCAACCCATGGAACTTGAAGGCCAGGTCCTGTGTCAAGTTTCGGCTAGTGGGCCAACGGTGAATGCCGCCAACATTGGGACTCGTTTATATCCTTTGATGGCAGAGTATGGCCAAATTTCTTCGTTTTCCATGCTGGATGACACTCACCAGCCAATGTTCCTTGTGTGCTTTTTTGACACTCGAACGGCGGATCAAGTGGTAGCTCAATTGGATGGCCAATATGTGGAAGTAAGTAATTCCTTGCAAGTGCATAATACTTCCCAGCTAATGGCTGCAGAACTTCTTCATCAGAGTCAGCTTGCACTCTGCCTCTCCAAAAGCTCAGTCAGATGAAAACTTGCATGAGCATAAATATCTGCCTGATCGAACAAATTCTTCACCAAAATCTCTTAATTGTCCTACAGATATGCTTGTAAGACGAGGTTCTACTGGATCCTTACAACGCTGCTCTACTGGATATTCACC
The DNA here is from genome assembly GCA_015179045.1 of Kalaharituber pfeilii. Lineage (NCBI taxonomy): Eukaryota > Fungi > Ascomycota > Pezizomycetes > Pezizales > Pezizaceae > Kalaharituber > Kalaharituber pfeilii. The sequence goes on along the minus strand of WHUZ01000006.1, from coordinate 50,963 downwards.
AAATTACTCTCCGCTTCATAGTAATCACTTTGAGCCGGGATACAAGCATTATCTTCCTGATCCTCATCCTGAGTTTACTCGATCACAAGGGACTTTTCCAACACCTCAATCTCGAATCCCTAGAGGTGCATCTGATCCTCAACTTGGGAGATGGGAAAGTGACATGGATGAATATAACGAGATGATGAGCATGAGAACTCGTGATCCTCGCATCCTTCGAGGTACATATCACAGGCCTGCTAATTGGACAATGGACTGCATTGGCCCACGAAGGCCTGATTCTTACCACCCTGTATTAAATAAGAATACCGTTGATCTAGAGAGAATCTCGCAAGGATTGGATACCAGGACTACAGTAAGCTATATTTTGACGCCCGTTTTCCAAAGAATTAATACTAACACAAAGTATAGATCATGCTTCGAAATATACCAAATAAGGTTGATCAGGTAGGCATAGATAGAGCATTAATTTTAAGTACCTCCCTAGGCTAATTCTTAATCTCAGCAAACCCTAAAAGACTACGTCGATAGTACTAGTCGAGGAAAATATAACTTCCTTTATTTACGTATTGGTATGTATAGCATCGTTGTTCTGGTTTTTGATGTCAGCTAACACTGCTCTCGTAGACTTCAAAAATATGTGCAAGTAAGTTAATTCCTTTCTCGTTGTATAAATAAATCCTGACCTGCTTTTAGCGTTGGATATGCATTTATTAATTTTATTGATGTAAGTGATTACGCTCATGTTTGAAGGTACAGTTGCTGACAAGGAGTTCTATAGCCTTTGGATATCATCCCTGTAAGCGTTATCTCTCGAAGTGGTATATCTATGCTGACGAAGTCGAAGTTCGTTCTAGCAAAGTCAGGGAGACGCTGGTAAGTCAGCATATTACAATTTTGATAACGTTATTTACCAAGTGCTAATGGTTATATAGGAATAAATATAACTCAGACAAAGTGTTGGATGTGACATATGCCAGTACGTGTTGGGAGCGAAGTTCAAAGTATTAATGTACTTACAAAACCTCAGATATACAAGGGATTGACCAGCTTGTCGAGAAGTTCCGAAATAGTAGCGTGATGGACCAGCCAGAGGCTTACCGGCCAAAAGTATGAAGTTCGTACAAGGCTGTAAACGATATAATGTGCTAATAACTGAATCTAGCTCTTCTTCTCAACTGGGCCAATGGCAGGAAGTGAAATGCCATTTCCCGAATCCAATAACCCTAATCGGAAGTTAAGAAGCATCACCGCTGCCCAGCATATCGGTAAAGAGCATCTGACTATTGATTCAATTCAGCATTACTAACATTCCTCAGGTTTATTTGCTCCCAAAGTCAACAATGGAAAAGTCTGGCGCAAAAGAGACTAGACGGCTTCTGACTCCAGAGAATATATCTTCGTGGAATTGCGAATCTTCGCTCCAACCATTTTGCACATCTTTCAGTTTTAGATATCAAACATTACTCTATACCTGTCCTTATTGGGATGAGACACACGAATCATACCTTGCATGTTCTTTTATATACTTAGGCACATGGTTGATGAGATCTTGGATGGGGAGTGAAGTACAGTTTTGCTTACGTGGAGGAACAATTTTGCTAACACTGGTGTTCAGCATGTCTAGCATGCGGTGGTGATTATTTTATTTTTGCATGTTCACTCCCGTTTATAACACCTCAAGTTATAGGTATCCGCAATGAGTCTACTCTGCAGATATCATGTCTCCACTTCTCCCTCCTTATTCTATGTATTGATTTGTGCTGTCAACTTTTGTCTTGAGCTATTTTACTTGGACATTGCATCTCTATTTTACATTATTTGCTACATTATTTGCTTTAGATTTATGAGAATTATGGATCTTGCATATTATTTACAATATCCCGCCACCGTTGTGCAAATTCTTGAATTGACTGTGCACCGCCCATGCCAGCATCAACGACCTACGGCAATGAGATGTTAGATTGTGAATAGCTTGAGCCAAGGTGGTGAGTCAGATGGAATAGGTTGCTTACCTCCTTTGGAAGCTTGTGAGCTGAATACTGGGGGTATTGAAACTATATGCTTCAGGGTCATCTCTTTTGACTAGCCTGAGTTCTGGTGTTATTATTGCATCGGCATTCATTGTCAGTAGCTCCAACCAGGAGAATAAGATCGGGTCCGTCCGCTGTGCCCAAGGATTGATGTCAATCAACCAGACTTTGCTTTGTGTTCGTGGGATGTACACATCAAAGGCGACTGAACAAAACGAGAAAATTCTTGTTAGTTGATTTATGTAATCCACCCCATCTATGTTTGCCGAAAACTCTGCCAATACACACATAGGATAAGCGATCGCGGGGGAGGGAGAGGGTCTAATTACAATTGGGGTCCGGAAACGTGTCCCTAAGCTTTACTGTATGAAATGCCGTGATAAGCCCAATCAGCTCCTCCTTCATTTTTTTGAGGAACTCGTAGTGATTCAGATCGCGTTGGGTGATGCCAATGACTTTTTTGTCGCGGACAAAGCAGCGGAATTCGACGGAGGGGTTGACGTCGAACCATTTGCGGAGAACGAGGTCATATTGGATGTCGGATCCTGTGAAGGAGGTGGTTATTTTGGTTGTTGGGGCGATGCTGGGGCACTGGTGGTGGTGCCGGAGGTGCTGGCGGTGCTGGTGGGGCCGGTGGTGCTGGTGGCGCTGGTGGTGCTGGTGGTGCTGGTGGTGCTGGTGGTGCTGGTGGGACCGGCGGTAGCTGATATTGTGGAGGGAGGGTTAGTGGAGTCGACGTCGTCGGTATCGTCAACGCAGTCGTCGAAGGGATGCTCGAGGTCGTGTGTAATGAAGTCGGAAGATTTGAGAAGGAGGTAAATGTCGGAGGGGGTTCGGCATTCGAGGGTATTTGTGGCGGAGATCCAGGTAGCATCCTGTGTAGGGATACATATGTGTTAGGCTCCGGCAGGGTAGGAGACGGGCTGAGGAAGGTGTACCTTTGGCGAGGACCAGTTTAGCTTTGGGAAGACTTTGCCGCCAAGGTCGGCGATGGTTGAAGCGATTTGGGCGTGAAGTTCGGGGAAGCGGAGGGAGGGGTCCTGGTTTGGGGTGGGTAAGTTATGCTGTTACCCCGAAATAGTCTGGACGGGGGGGAGCAAGGACTGTGGGAAACCGACTTTATTCCTGCTCAGAGCCTCCGCCTCTGCGTCTTCGGTATCTGAAGCTGCAGAGTAGTCCCCAGCGTCGTCAGAATTGTCGTCTTCGTCGTCGGACCAGGCGGCACTGTTGTAGCTTATGAGGTTAGCTCTGAGTGTGATGTTTTTGGCGGGGGGAAGGGCTGTGGAGCAGAAGCTTGTGGGCTCACCTGGCGTTCTCATCCCGAGGAAGGAATATGCCGTCTTCGCGGAGGTACTCGATGAACGCGGAGGTTAGTGGCACGATGCGGGTCTTGGGTATGAAGCTGCGGTATCTACGGGGAGTCAGTTGGAGGCGGGAGGGGGGGGAGGGGGGGGGAGGGGGGGGGGGTGCTGCGCAAGGGCTGGAAGTGAGCCCAACGTACTGCGGATACCAGGACGAGAACGAGCAATTGAGTATATGACGCTTGCGGAGCGGTGGGAAGGGAAGGCGGTCGGGGAGGAAGGTGACTGAAGGCTGCGTGTGGGATTCGGAGCCTTCGGGGTGAGTGGGGGTGGTGGTAGCCATTTTTGGTTGTATTTGGGGAATGGTGGGGGGTGCTGGGGTCTGCGGTGCTGCGGTGCAGGGGTCAGTGAAGAGCTTCAGAGTCACGCTCTAGATTGCCACGTGACACATTTAGTCGTATCGTACTTGAATCATACATGCCCCATATCATACAAGTAGCACGGCACTCATCCACCATCCAGCGGTCCCGGTCTTGGCGCAGATTGCCATAAACCCGGCATCTTCACGCTCTTACCCAGTACCATTCATTCACCGACAACGACACACATACGCATACATACGCTTGCAGCAACCTCATAACAGAAACTAATATTTATATATAGCCATCATCCCACCCCATGCCCACACACCTTACCAGGAACTCGCACCCCCGCAAGGCTTCCGACGTCCGCCGGAACCTCTTCCGGACACTCTCGCGCTCGAACTCCAGCACCACCGCGTCCGCGGCTGCGGCTGCTGCCGCTGCCGCTGCTACTAGTACGGCGGGTAGCGCGCCGGCGGCGGGGGCAGGATCCCCGTTCGATAGCGACGATGGGATTGTGGTGAGGAATGAGGATGGGTCGTTGGATGGGGGGCAGGAGACTCAGATGTTGATGATGATGGTGGCGGGGATGAATGCGGGCGGGGAGGCGGGGAGAGAGGCGGGTGGGTGCTGATTTTGTTTGTTTTGTGATTTTAGCAGGAAGCGGGTTGGAAAGTCAGGTGCATGAGGGGGTTGTTTGGAATCTTGCCATACTTTGGCATAAATCATCGACAGCTGGTGGCTTCTCTGACGGCTGGGTTGGCGAAGCGGAATCAGGAGAGCTGTGGAGCCCAGTCGTGCGCGTCGGAAACTTGAACTTTATGGAGCTAAAATCGCTGACAAGGTTACTTATCCCCTTCTAGGCGACCAAGAGCGGCTTGCAGAGATGGTCAAGAGACATCACAATGATATGGCTCGGAAGCTTCCCGGTTCGTTGCACCCAACTTTCATTCTCTGGAAATCCTCAACTAACAATGCGGAACATACATAGAACTCCTCCGTCAGAAGGTTCGATCGCTCGCGGAAGATGAATGGATGTTTAATGCCGAAGCGGATGACTGAGGTGGATATCGATACTACCTGCACCATTGATAAGACTTATACGTTATTGCTCAGCTCTTTGCCTTTCCAAACAATTGCAACGGGGCTTCTCGAGCACTCCACGCCCAACCCGCAGGCAGCAAGCTACGCTTTTATCACACACCTACATTACCAAGCAAACTACAGACTATAGGATTTCCACACCAATGTCTGCCATTTTTCATGATTGCAACTCTCTAGCTGCCGTATTTTGACCTCATTCATCCCCATCAAATGCCGCGCAGCAGCCCCTCGAACAGCCTTCTAGACGCACCACATTTCCATCCTCCCCTAGTGGCCCCTCATCAGCTTATCCACTTGCGGACTCCGACCGATATTACCACGCTCCTTAGCTTTAGCTTCATAGCTCTACCGTTTCTCCTCTATATAACACCCGCAACTGACACTCCGGTAACCCATTCTCCGCGTCAAAAAGCCTAGCTCGACCTCTTCACCCATCCATCCATACATACACAACGTATACACCCCCGCCCTTCCCGCGGCATTCTTTGTGCAAACTGGTGTAGCTCGGACTAGATTTATACCGCTTAGAGAAACGCAAAAAAAAGCCGGTGTATGAAATTTGGAAATCGGAGAGAGTGAAGGGGGGGGGGGGGGGGGGGGGGGAGGGTTGCAAAATGAGATAAAATAAGCTCTAAGATGTACTTTACATTTCTTCGTAATTCACATCATCCTCCTTTTGGCGTATAGTTTATAAACATTAAGTACCCAAGTACTTTTCTCTTTCCTTTTAGCATGTTTAATATGTGGTAACTAGTATGTACAGTACATGTGCACTGGGAGGGGTTGGAGGGTTAGAAAGACATTTGAGGATATGGGCATGGGCATATGTTTAGTTTTACTTCCATTGAATTATTAAATTTCTATATCCTAAATATTATTATCAAAAAATTCTGGGGCTACTAGGGTCTTGTGGACCCATTTTCGTCATACCTTCTTCGAACCCTCATGGTATAGATAAGTATCCTTACACGTTTTCCACATACTACTATCAAAAATACCCAATACCCACCATATATGTAATGCCACGGATCTCCACAGGGCGAGAAGAGGAATAATCCTTCAAAATTTCCAAAGGTTATAGCTTAGGTTAGCTATAGCCTCCCTCTTCCCTCTCCCTCCCCAACTCGAACATTCTACGCAAACTATTGCACATTTTATTTATTAAGTTTGCTTCAATTTTTTTCATGAAATTGTGATATCACACATTCCTGCACGCATTCATTATACGAATAAAAATGAGAAAAATGAAAGACCCAGGTGGCCTAATCTAATCCAGCTCGACCGCTGGCGGGATCGCAACCTGTCCTGCGGCCGATGACGAGGATCCGCTACCGATTGGCGCGCCGCCAAACAGGCTGCCCATCATGTCGAATAGGTTTGTGGGCCGCTGAATCCGGATGCCAAAGTACATTTCGCCGATTTGCTCCAAGGGCTAAAATTGCGTGTCAAATTTCAAGTTGTCAGCTTCAAACGCAAGTCGCACTAACGGGGAGAAGGGGGTGGGTCCACGATATCAAAGCATTCGACCTACATCATCCCACCCGTGCACCTCCTTCAGTTGCGCCGAATAGTGCGTCTTCAGGCTTCTAAACAAGTCCGCGGCGCCCCTCTGAATCGCCAGGAGCAGCAGTCCCAAGAAATTCACCAGCGGCAATTCCGGGAAGACTCTAGCTTCGGATGTCGACGATTGGACTTCCTGGACAACGATGGATGGGTCGTTGGCTACCAACTGCTTTGTGAAGAGGTCGTATACGCGAGTAGCATCTCGGATGTTTCGGAGGAGAAGGTAAGGGAGGACGGCACGCGCAAGATAGTGCGCTGCGATGGCGTGGGACGAGCCGGCATCAGAGTACCATCGGTAAAGGAGGTTGGCGAGGACGTCAGCGCTGGCCTTGGTGCCGACGAGGAGGTGCTTTTCGGCGTCGTAGGCGTCGTCTTCTGTTGTGAGGTACGATTCCGCGTTAGTGGGTCTAATTATAGATTCATACGACAGGATGGAATAAAGCAACCCGACCTTGCGCGTAGAGCGACCCAATGAAGTGATGTAGTTCTGGGTCTCCAGAGTGTATCTCCCCGTATTTCGCCGACCATCTGTAGCAAATGCGAATCTAAGCTTATGTCGCTCGCTCAAATATCGTGTATATGACAGGGTAACCCTACGCTACTGCCTCCTTTATAAACCTCTTTCTGCTGGGTTCCTCTAGTGGTATCAAGCTCAGCAGGGTAAAGATTCTCGCTGTACCGTACCCCACCACGAACGTCAGTTCTGCCCATTCAGTTTCAAAACAATAACGTATCATGGTCCCCATAGCATGACTTTTTACCCCATCCTTGGATTTAACAGCGCACCTTTGGTAGTCGCATCAGGTTTTAGCTCCGCTGTCTGATATACCTCGAGCAACAAGGTACATAGGTCCCCGCCACTGCCTCCCTGGCCTGCCTTCAGCAGCGCCTGAGCGCCCGAAAAGAGAATGTCAATTGCGGCCTCATAATTCTCAGCTTTGACATAGCGCTGGGACAGCACACGGAGCTGCTGATGTGCTTCGTAGTAGGAACCTTCCTCGATGCTGGTGCGCGGGGACAAGGGTTAGCGGGAATCGTCCGAGCGTGCTGAAACTTAGGATTGAATGGGACAGGGTAGGTAGGCTACCGTTTCTGGAGACGAGCTCGAGTCTTTTCGACTTTGCTTGCGGACATGGAGAGCTTGATGCGCGAATCAAAACGGGACGGGGCCTGCTTGTAGGGATGTAGATGGGGATGTTGATGTAGCCTGCTGCAAGTGGTGCGGCAGCTCAAGGGGGCAAAGTAAGCTCTGCTTGGAGACTAATGAGACCCAGAGGGGTGCAGGTCGGTGCTTGTATGTGGGGTATTGATTACTGCTTGTTCTTGTGGGCTGCGTGGTGAAGGCTCGATCCAGTACAGTGGGGTTGGCCGTGATGGACATGCAGACCTCCTTGCACTTACAAACAGCGCCGGGAATGTCATATGACTGTGACTATCTGGTCATGACGGCACTTACCAATAAGATGATGTCGCCAAGAACACTACCATCCCCACAATGCCAGGTCGGAGTGCGGCTCTGTATTTTTTATTTTTTTTTTTTTTTTTTAAACCTTCAGTGTACCAGTGGTTGAATCTCATTCGAGATCGTTATCCCAATACTTTACAGTTCCGTTACTCTACGTCGGCAAACTTCTCAGGTTGCGCTCTTAGGTTAATCAGCATCTCAGAGTGTCCATTGGAAAGGCTCTCCTCTGAGCAATGCAGCGTATTCTCAAAAGCGGGTCAAAATTACGAGTGCCCACATCATGTGTTGGTCGACATAAAACCCAGTTCCCTTATGCGTCATACGCAAATTTAGTATCACGATCTTTTAGCTCGGTATCACCAATTCTCGAATCAGCTCCATCCTCCACATTAGCTCCTGAAAAGACTCCCGAGCGCAAAACGGTCTTCTCTGGGATCCAGCCCACCGGCATCCCGCACCTCGGTAACTACCTCGGTGCGCTTCGCCAGTGGGTTGTGGTGCAAAACAACTCCCCGAAGACAGACAAGCTCATCTACTGTCTAGTCGATCTCCACGCAATTACCCAGCCTCAGGATCCTTCTGGATTGCGGCAATGGAAGAAGGAGGCGCTGGCGACGTTATTGGCGATTGGTCTGGCCCCTGAAAGATGTATCATTTTTGAACAATCAAAGGTCCCCGCACACTCCGAACTGATGTGGATTTTGAGTTGTACGACATCAATGGGTGCACTGAACAGAATGACCCAATGGAAGGTAAGCATTAGCAGCCCCTTCTATCATTGCTGAGCCATTCTGCACGAAGCCGCATCTTCTAATGCAGTTACCACATTAAGAGTAAAGCCTCCTTAAATAACGACGAGAAACACGAGGCACAATCCATCCCATCTCTGAAACTGGGACTATTCTCGTACCCCGTTCTCCAGGCCGCAGACATCTTAGTGCACAGGTTGGGTACTCCATAGACAGCTTTTAGTTACCAATTTCCTGCTCACCCGCCCCACAATCACCATTCACCCCGCCATTACCATCGATTGTAAGCTGACAGGGCGGTGTGTACGTGTGTATGGATACCATAGTGCCACGCACGTTCCCGTAGGTGAAGACCAGTCGCAGCATTTGGAACTAACTCGCGACCTTGCAACCTCATTCAATCACCACTACGGAAAGACCTTCCCACTACCTCAAACCGTTTTATGTGTGTAAAACTCGCCCACTGCTAGCTTCCAGGTCTGGGTATTATCCTAGAACTCATCAAACAAGCATGCCAATGAATGATAAGTGGACACTAATCTTTCCTTAGCCCCTGCGAAACGAGTCATGTCTCTGCGAAATCCCAACTCCAAAATGTCTAAATCAGACACAGATCCCAAATCCCGCATCTTGCTGTCAGACTCTCCCGAGACAATTAGGGCTAAATTCAGGGCTGCAGTGACTGACTCCTTGTCTGAAATCACTTACGATCCCATTGAACGTCCAGGCGTATCAAACTTAATAGAGATATACGCCCATATGCAGGATAGAGATGACTTTGTCGCTATCGCAGAGGAGTTCAAAAATCTCACTCTTAAAGACCTCAAAGATAGGGTATCCGATTGTGTGATTGAGGGGTTAGCGGGCATACGGCAAGAGTTCGAGAAGCTCATGAGCGAGGGAGAACAGTATCTTGAAGAGGTGTCGTTGGCTGGTGCAGAGAAGGCACAGCGAAGCGCGGAGGAAACGCTGGGAAGAGCGCGCCGGGCGGTAGGGTTGTAGCTCTGCTCTGAGAACGCAGCTTGAGCTAAGCGATGACGTGAGCGAGTCTTGGCAGAAGAGATCTCCTGGCCAAGCTGCTACTTGTAATCTCACGCTAGCCTTTGAGTGCCACAACTAAAAAAACGTTCTCTACTTTTGCCTCTATGATAATTGCTGGACGCACCGCTAACTCCGAGTTTTTACAACCCCCGTTTGACCTGCTGCTGGTACGGAACATCATCCGTTGCGTCGGCTAATCAAAGATTCTCAGCTGAGAAACAATGGTCCTCCACAAGAACAGTACGTAAGGAAAAGAACAAGACCCTGTTATCACAGCGGGGCATCGTTCTATCAGGAGCCTGCATATGCTAAGCAAATCAATTTCTTGCAGAGTGGGACCGCAAAGCGACTAGGGCTTATGAGCGAAAACTTCGGGCAAAAGTAGAAGCCGGGGGGACCAACAATGCTGCAGGCCCCGCCAAAGTGCATGGTGCGAAGAAGGACGTAGTGTCCGGGCCCGCGGGCCCACAAAATACAACCATACCGGAAGACGGCTTGGAAAAGAAAAATGAATCGGGCACCAGCCCCGAGGACAAGGACGATGATGCTGGAGGTCAAAAGTCTGGAGATGATCAGGAGCAATCAGGAGGGAAATACAGTCGGAGAAAGATTGTGTCCAACGCCTGGCGGTACGAGGAGCCCGAGGAGGATCCGTATTTGAAAGGTTAACTGGCGTGTGCTCCTACCCGTTTTATAGTCCAAGCTAAACTGTGTCAAAAGATGAAACTGAAACAGTCGAAGAACCTGAGCCGGATTATGCACGAATGACCGTCGGGAAAGCTCAGCTAAAGTTTAGTGATGATGAAGACGAGACGGGCGACATCGACAGGCTGCTTGTTACAGACAAGGGCTTGCCCTCGAAGGGGAAAGTTATCCAAGCAGACCGACGCCAGTTTCAAGACATAAACGAGAAGATCACGAAGCAAAATGCAGCGGAAGCGTTCCGGCAAAGGTTCGCCCCCAGGAAGTCGAAGGCTTCTGCAGGCGTCAACAATCTCGGCGGCGGTTCCATACGTGATGATGTTGATGATATTGACGAATTTCTTGGAGGTTTGAAACTGGAGGGTAAGTTTACGGTGCTTTCTGCCATTAACTTCAATTATGTTTCATTCAAAGTGTTATGCGGCTCGCAATTTTGACTGACACAAACTCTGATTTAGTCCGCACGCCTGCCCAACACGAATTGACAAAGACAAGGATGCCGTTGGTGGGGGGGCTTACCCAAGATAAGCGAAGTGAAGAAGAGGACGAAAAGTGGTTGGACGACATGCTGGAGTCGGGTAGCCGAGGATCAGCGTCAAGATACCGATAACAATATATTTTTTTGCGAACAGGACCGCGAAGTGACAGTATCTGAGATATCTTCAAGGAACGGATACGAGCGAAATAGTTTAAAAACGTCAATTGACAAGGGAACTAATTGAGGATGGTTTATTGGATGAATAGGAAGGTGGAACATTCCTGTGGTACTGTGCAGATTGCACCTCATTGCAGCTCTACTCAGCCATGGGTGCGGTATGTCCAGTACGCAGGGCGGGCGTGATGCTTCAGAGCAGAGCAAGATCCGGCTATTGTACAACAGAGCACAGCATGTCAGGCATGGGACGAAAGTAGAAAATACGGCTGACGAAAAGGATCATACTCTAAACGCCCATCTAGCCGCATTCGGTAGCCACTCTCTTGCATTAGGACATAGCGCTTGACGGGGAGGATACAACATACTTTTTCGTTGGGACCAACAGTCTGCATGGGTCTCCAGCACCTTTTCAGCCCACCTGAATTTGCTCCTGCTTTCTCTTCATGCGCCTGTGATTGTTTCTCCGGTCGGCTTTGCGATTGATCGGATCTCCCCTTTGTTGTAGCTTTAGCTTGCATCTTATTGGCCTTTTTTTGAGAAGCTACCAGAGAAGCCTTTTCTTGTTTCTGTCTATTTATTATCCATACTACTCTATCTGACCATGCAGCGCTGCGAACGTCGGTTGGTTGAATCATGTTAAATATTGGCTAGCATGGGGCGGTTATTTTTGGTGTACAGGCAAAATTCTTACATTTTTTTTCCCTCTTTGTCCTGAGGGTTTGGTGAAACACAAAGCCCCTTTTTCAGGAGGTGAGACCAGGGTCTGTTGGTAGCGTAAGGAAGTCCTCTCCCACACCTCCTCACATTTTGGCCTCTTTCTCAATTTTTACTTGGTTTTCTTTTTCCCGTGCAGCGTCTGGAAGCGTGTTGCTAGAGGCTACTGGCCACACACAGCGCCAACGCGGGATGCAACTGGAACATGACCCCTGTGACTTTGTACGTTACCGCCCAAAACACTAAGCGTTGCACCACCTTCTCGTGAGCAAAACTGGACTAGCGAGGGTACAAGGGGTATTTTTTGAGTTGAGCAAGGTGTTGAGTGTGTTGCTCCTCCATCGATGATCGCCGAGATGTTATTTTTCCAAGCTGAGCGACACATACTGAGTTAGTCGCCTCTACCTAAGTAGCCTTACTTGTGGCTAATGCTAATATCATGAAAGGAACAGCTTCTTTTGTGCTCGGCTTGTTTTCTTTTTTTCCAATTATATTTCAAATGTTAGCCATCGACTCGGATTCGCTTCCATTGTTGTCTTGAGCCATCCTCCCGTATAGGGAGAGTCTAGGTACGAGAACGAGAACGAGAGCACGAATAGATATATGGTGGCCAGGATCATGCAGCATCCAACGGTAGCAGGTTTCGGTTTCCCGCTGTAGCAGCAGCCCTTGGCAAAGGACGAGGTTGCCAATCGGTATTCCAATACCTGAAGCGGAGTGACATGCTCTGCCGGCGTTTGGAATTAATGTAGATGTGATGCTTGGGTAAAATATTGTACAGTGCACTGGGTGTAGAGACACGATTTATGTGGGGATGAAGCCGGGCTAAGCCTAGGTCAGGCTGCCGGGGGGCCGGACTGGCGGGCTTGCGAAGCGTTCTTTCAGTACTCTATGATGATACTATGGGAATTGTGCGAAGTGTCCGCACGCAGATAAAGCGGCACTCGCCAGGCCGACGAGGAGAGGTACAGGTACAGGCACTCGTGAGTGTTTATGAAGTAGCGCACCTGGGGCCGAGTTGAAGCGCCGTGGAGACACCGCTTCTAGGAAACACCGCTGCAGCGCTGCAGCCCTCCATCAATACTGTACGAGTACTCTGCTCCTCCTCCTCCCTCCTCCTGCCGGGCCCGCTGGCCTGGCCAGCGTCGGGCGTGCTCGCCATCCGTTCCATCCCTCCTCACCCTCAGCTACCCCTGCCACCCACCCCAGGCGCCCAACCGATCGATACGCTCGAAACAGCCTGAGTGCAGACGCAAGCTGCACAGGGTCTCCCATTTTTACACTCTCCTCCTCGCACGCATATTGCAAGACGCGCTGACTGGGCGCTACTTCCCCTTCTCGTGCTAGCATATCTGCCTGCAGCGCTGGAATTCGCTGCCTGCGCGCTGCGCCTGCTGTGTATTGGCTGGGCTTGCTGCGCTGCTACATCGTCCGTCCGTCCGTCCGTCCGTCCGTCGAGATCACCCTGACGCTTCTCTCGCGCCTGGACGACGGCATCCGTGACTCTGGGCTAGCTGCTGCCGTACATGCGGTTTCAGAGCGTGCTAGAGGTAGCACTCACGGAGATCTCGAAACGCAGCGTAGCCGCGAGATACTGTACAATCGCTTTGAGCACTACAGACAGTCCTCGACCCAGACAGGTACGTGATCACTCGGGCCGCGAGCAACGAGAGCAGCAGTGCTCGAGTACGAGTACAGTACGTGCTGCCAGCAGAGGGCCACGGAGCCAGGCGGGCGGAGGCCCAGCACCTGGCCTGGCGCTGGAGGGGCGTCCCTTCACTCTCGCGCTTTCTCGCACAACTCTCTCGCAGCCTGTACTGCCCTTCCCCCCCCCCCCCCCCAGTCACCCATCCATCCACATTTTGCACCATCCACCACCCATGTACCTGCCTCAAGTTCGCACTACGCCCCGCCCCCTTTGACTCCGTATCATTAACTTCACACTCTATGCTCTTGCTCCCTTCATATACCTAAGCAATCTACCTGCGCTATTCCCCCTCCTCCACTGATCAACAACCTATTCAGCTTTCTCAGACATTGACCCCTCATTCTTCTTTCTCGTCTTTTGTCCTTCTTTGCCCCCCCTCCCCCTCCCCATTGCTATTCGTCTCAATTGCATCGTGACCATTTACCCCCCTCCACCCCCCTCCACCCCCCCTCCCCCTCCCTCCCACCCCCCTCCCCCCTCCCCCCTCCCCCCTCCCCCCTCTCACCCCCCCCCCCCCACCTCCCCTTCTCAATCTCCCCTCCCCCACCCTACACACCAATCTCCTCCCCTCCATTACGATAATACCTTCCATCTACCATTTACCGAGCCAAACCTTCACCTAACTTGACGTTCAATCGCTTTATTACCAGCATAGCGCCCTCGAAAGTGAAAGTCGTTTCCTTCAACATCGTGCATCTCGGTCCTCTCTCGTTCCTGCAGATCCGCCGTTCTCTACTATTAGCTTTCAGCACCACTTAAGAGCCGGTTCGCTCTCTCATTTCCTTTTGTCTCATTCATTCATTAGCATTGTGAAGAGTGCCCCTCATGACTACCGAAACCACAACATCCCCGATGGAGGTAGACACTGGGGCAAACAAGCGAACAAATTCGCCTAAAAAGTCCGCTGATGATGGTGAATCGTATGTTGCTTAGTTCATTTTTCAGTTTAAGACATCATCAGCGACATCACCTGGAAGTACGCTAATCCATCACGACAGTTCGCGCAGTGCTGTACCACAAATTGTCGTAAAAAAGGAACCAACTTCGCCAGAGCCTCCACCAACTGCTAGACATCGCCCCCCAAAACTCTCTCTTGCCAAAAGTGGAATAACTACTACAAGCGGAACGACACCACGTACGGGAGTCGACAAAAATCTAATGCATGAAGTTGGAATGGCTTGTCTATCACCGGGGTTTGCGACGCAAGATCCTGCCATGCGCGAGCAGCTGCAACGGAGTATCTCTGTGCGTGACCAGCAGCGCTCCATTATCGAATCGCGGTTACAACGACATGCTAGACCTGAGGAAAATGGGAAGGAACGAGACGATGGACCAGCTTCAGCACGAGGTGAGAGGAATGGAAGCAATGAACGGCCTTTGGGATCCGCACGTAGAAGACCACCCTCCAACCTGACTATCGTTCCACCACCCCACCGTGCATTCGCCAACGAGCGAGTTGTGCAGTCGGCACCTCTTAATCAATCGTTCACTGGGCGACATCAACCCCTTCATCACCACCATAGTCAACAGCACCTTCAACATCCAAACAATCTTCCCCCGCCCACTAATCAAGTGAACAGGCTTCCTCCCATCACAGACGTTTTCGGGCCAGAAAAACTCGATGGAAGCAGGTCAGCAAGGCCAGATGTTACAAGGCCATATTTCCCAACCTCGCGACCTTCATATCCATCACCCAACAGTTTAGCTCGCGGTGGACCAAGGGAGTATAGCTCAGCTGAGGAAGCCGTACAGCAAATGGCAGGAGGCCGAGAAGATCTACTTCCCAGAATCGTTCATTATGGAGGGCATCAACCGCCAACACCACCCAGTCCACCAATGCCACAATTGTCGCACCTACATGTGCAGCACCCTGCGAAAATGGCTCCCATTAATGGGTCAATGAATAACGGCTCCACGAGTCGCCGGCGAGCTCGCGCAGAATATGAGAGAGATGGAAGCTATGGATCAGACAATGACGCACAGGGGCAGCCAGAATACAAGCGTAGAAAAGAGGAAGACCAGAAAAAGAAAGCTGCGTTCTTGGATCTATGTGCTCGAGCTTGGGATCTTTTGCATTCATAACCAAAGCAGCAACCGGTACTCATAGTTAGCTCTAATATCTGAAAAAACAAGCATTTCTTATATATCTTTGGGTCGGGGTTAATTCTGGGTTTTTATGGGTTTCACTTCCTACATTCATGATTCAATTCCTATCGTGTCTTATTTTCAGAAAATTGCTTTTCAATAGGTCCATCTCATAATACCTACATTCATATTTTCATATTTCCCAATCTATTTGCTTCTTACATTTCCCAGGAGGATCTTTCTTCGAGTTTCACGGCGAAGGTATCCCGACTTCATGCATCATTTCTTTGGAGCTTTCCACGTAGGGGCGGTAATTGGTGCTGGATATTATCAAACGGCTTATTTCTTATTTTGGCTATATTTTGGCTATTATTGTTGTTTTACGGTTGGGGAATAGGCCGGTGATTATGGTAATGCGAATAACGCCAGGAATGGCTTCAGAAGTGGCTTTGTTTTCCTCTTCTCTTCTCTTTTATTTTTTTATTTTTATTTTTATTTTTATTTTTTATTTTGGTGTGTGTGTGTGTGTGTATCTTTTTTTTTTTTCTTCTTTTCTTTCCCCCCTCCCCTCTCTTCAGATATCACATTTGTGTCCTTACTTGCTTCATTTCTTGAACCTCTCACATAGGTTTCCGAGTTCAGTGCTATGGAGCAAGGGGCAGCTCAGAAGGGGTTGAGCAGATTGTCAATTTATTGATATCCATACTAACCGGGGCGCCATCATTTTATTGGGACTGTTATTTGTTCTAGGACTCATTGAATTTTCTGGGTTTTCTTTCATCAGTACCACTCTTTATAGGCTCCTTTGTTATGTTTTCTTGAAACTGGGCGCGGTTTTGTCATTTCCTTAGCTTAGGGTTGTGAAAGGCAAATATGTGAAAGGTATATCATTCTGGGCTTAAATCAAGAGTTGTCATTTACTCTCTGCTATTTCCACCAAAATTTTGCTTGTTGTCACTGCATTTGCGTGCTTTGATCCCTGTTTCGTATTGGTGGATGTGGGCCTGTCTGTCAGCATGTCAGATACCCAGTTGACTGCTTGACGTTTCGGATGTCGTGCTCCTTGGGATGATTTCTGGTATCGTTTACATAAACCTAGGACAAACGAGAGCTTGTACTGGCATGGCTTCGTTATTGGGATGTTATACAGGCGGCAGGGATGCATTTGGATGTGAACGGAGATTAACATATACTGGCATAACCGTTTTGGCAATTTTCTATTTCCTATGTCGACTTAACTTTGGCCCTTTGATTCATCTCAAAGTACTTTTGGATTTTTCTTCCCTTTCACGCTTGGGTAATTGTTCGTTTTGTTTACTTGTTTACGTGAGCCCCTTCACTTGTAGTTACCTGCTCCTAGCTTGCTGCACTGTTCATCATGTCCCTTGCCATTTTTCTCCATGCCATGGCTTGTTTCTCGGTATCGACGCCCTTCAAAACCTTGTCCTGGCTTTTCTGTGGCACTGTCGGCACATTTACAAAAGCCAAAGTACTAAAAAAGTAATCTGTAGTTGGCCATTTATTTTTATTTATTTTTATTTCATTTTATTTTAATTTCTTTTAATTTTATTTTATTTTACTTTTTTTTTATTTAACTTTTGGTTATGCTTGTGTTTATTTCATATACCCCATTTGTTCTATGTTTGTGCGTTGATTTGTATCTTTCTATTATATTTCATCATTGTGAGCTTGAAAAAAGAAAAAAGGTCATTCATGCGATACCTGTTATTACATATGAAAAATGATTTAGGTTTGTAGATGAACCGAGTACGTTGATTTACATGCAATGGGCGTAAATCTCCTTGAACCCTTGCATTATGTCAACTCCGGCCTGTTCCTGCCATTCATATATTTTAACAGCGTTTGGACACTTTTGCCAAACCTAGCAGAGGTGGTGCTCCGTCATCACAGCGATTTGTGAACCCCCACCAGGAAAAGGCTATGGTGGGTGCAGAAAATTCGTTGACAATGCCGAACAAGCCCTTTTGACCCACTTCTCATAATTCTTTTTCTCCTATATAATATACTTTTACTGGCAATGTCAGCTGTAATATATACACCAAAATGAATATTGGGGTTGTAAGTTAAGTTATTCATGAAATTGCGTAGACGTAAGCCTTACAACGTGGTGGAATCAACCCGCGTGACACCAAACGTAGCATAAGTACTTAACTCTGATGATACCCAATCTGGATCGGGTTACAAATCGGGACTCTTTTAATTCTATAAACAACGCTGATTCTTAGACCAAGATTATACAGCACATACAATATTTGATGATCCTTGCCATTTTCTTTCATATTCGTGTTCTATAGAGATATTGCTGGAAAGTACAAACTATTAGTTTATATGGTGTTACGAGCATGAACCATGTACACAAAGTTTATATAGAATTATCCATCCCCATATAAATGGAATTCCATACCTCCTCTGCCGGACAGCAATATCCTATATGCCAAAGTATATGATATGAGATAAATCTGTATATCCAAGCGAGCCCTACGAAAATAAAAAAAGAAGTCGTTTGTGGCAGTAAGTAATCATGATCGTCTAACGTACACGTGACAGGATTATGTTGCCGTGTTTGGTAGTCTAATTTATTTTCATTAGCCAAGACCCTGTATTCTACCTCTGGGGTGACAAGAGCGTTTGAGTACTTTGCGCTTCCCTTGCAAAACTTGCATTCCTTGACATGTAGAGTACTCGTCCGTCATTTGTATATGTAATGACATAATATGCGAAATCCCCCAGATTCTCATATCCCGACCTCGACGGTCTCAGAGGGAGCGGTCGTGATTTGCCCTCTTCGCTCGTTTTTGTTGTACTAATTCAAACAGTTTTTGTTATTTTATATATATTTCTTACGTGAAAAGAAGGGTTACTGGCTCCCTCCATTGGGGGCGTTCCATTGTTTATTTGCCCGAGGTCTGGTGAAACGGGTCTGTTTGTTGCTTAGTCGTATCAGGCGCTGCATCATTACCCTCAGCCTACTTCTCTATGGGCCATTCAAAGGGCAACTAATGCAAGTTCTCATGATACGTCTTCAATACGTTGCTTGATTCCTCCAGTTAGGAGTGATTATCACATTCAGCCAAAAACATGAATTAACTTAAAGAAACCTCGAACTTTGAGATTCAGCTTTTTAGGGTTGGGTGCGCCGCAGCTGTGGGGACTGCATAGAGTATATTGGGAGAGGAGGAGGGCCCCCGGAGGCTACTTAGCAACCTTGGCTAAGGAGATCTGCTAGCAAGTTTGCGCGACCATTCAAACTGTTACCCTCATTATCAGCGGCAGGCTAGGACTATTACCGGGAAAGTAGATATCGACTATTGAGGGTTTATTCATCCTTAATTTACTTAACAGACCAAAAAGTATTACAACTATAGTCTATGTCCTGGCGCGGATTTACAGAAGCCCTGTCAGAATGGTATGACTGAAGAACGTTTACCCTAAACAATAAATTCTTGCCAGAGAATCAAGTGATATATGTCGGGTGGGTAATTGAGGTGTTCAGTAGTAGAGGAATGGATTGGTGTAATTCTTTTTTTTTGGGCACTACTTCTTTGAAATCAGTCAGGGAGAACTTTTAGATAACATTGGCACACGTACTTCATTCAAATTCTCTTCAACCCACCCTACTGATGCACATAATGCAACCACACATCGTACATCACAACTTACACAGGAACAAAGAACATTGCACATCAATACGATCATCTTGCTACATCCACTTCATGCACACATATCTTTCTTTGTCATCTCTCATTAACTGTAAATCGGCTCCCTTCTCTTCCAATTATCTCAATTCCCTCCCTCCCCTGCTCCCCCTCTCCTAATAACCGCTGCCTCCCTCTCCTCCTTAGCTTCAAAGACCTCCTCTCCAACATACGAGACCCATAGCCTAAGTAACGATCGAGCTCCAAATTTCTTTGCAATATATAGCCCAAATGAAACTTTCGTTCTCTCTCCGTGCCCTAACCTTCATTCATCCACCCTTCGACCCCAAAACAGTAAGTAAAAAAAAAAGAAAAGAAAAGAAAAGACCGTAAAATAGCACACCCCTTCTTGCTGTGAGCCTTTCTTTCGGATTTGTCCTTCTCAAGTCGCTCCGATTAGAGCAACTTTTTGCCCTTATTCTTCCAACTTCGAACGCGTTTCACATGCTCAAAAGCTGTAAAAAGAGAATATAGCGAAGATCTAAGTCCAGGCACCCGTCCCGTCCGTAACAATAAGAAAGTAACAAAATCCAGATATCCACCCTCCCTATTGCAATCCGCAGCAAACAAACAAAAAAACAAAAAAATGCCAGAAAAACCAGACACAGAAAACGATGACACTAAAGATATAAGCCCTAGCGGATAAAAAAGAAGAGAAGGAAATAGGTAGAGAGTTATATATATGTGACTTCTGTGGCGCGCACAAAAAGACGCAAGAAACCACAAGCATATGGGAAGAGAAAAGGACAATTAAACAAGGAAGGAGAAAAAAAGGAAAAAGAGCCTTTCATCCGGAATCGTACACATCGTGCACCTAGCTATGAAGAAAGAGACAATTGCTTTGAGCTGAGAAACGCTCATTGCAAAAGCGGGATACGAGATCAGCCGAGCAGTATGAGCCACACCCAATTATTGTAGTTATAAAAAAATCCTAATGTGACACATCTTCGTGGGCCAAATTTAGAACAAAAAAGATCTTTCGACTCAAATAGCACAAACGGACATGCAAATGACAACTCTTGTAGCCATAACTAGATGTTGTAAGTTATATATAAGCAAATTGAAATCACAAGCGAGGAGGGGGATAGATCAAAAGGACTTTCCAGAGCATCGAAACTGCGCATAGACTGTTGAGCACAATAAAAACAAAACCCGTAAAAAGCCTAGACCCACAATAGACTCGCCAACCAGATCGATTCTTGAAGGCATTTGTTTGTTTCTGGCCCTCTAATCCACGCACCATCACATTCTCTGCTTCCCAATCATCCGTTTCCTCTTTTTTTCTCTTTCATTTTTTCCTGCTAGTACTTGAGTGGTGATGGCATCATTTCATCTCTCATATGATAAACCATCCCTTCGTGTATCTTTTCCCATTCATCCGTCTTGACCCGCAGCAGTAGCAGTCGCGGCTACCGCCTCCCGCCAAGTTCCCAAACTGAGAAACGAAAGAAAATACCACATCCAAGTGTAATTCAACGCCAATAAAAACAAGCAACTGGAAAGGAATCAGGCACAAAGCATGAAAATGGAAAAGAAGCATATGATACAGGATTGAATGAATTCTTGATCATGATAGATAGGTTCATTGACGCAGAAAATGAAGAAGGTATAGAGAAGCGGAAATTATAAACGATATGCTGTTGCGAATAAAGATGGATTGAATAAATCTCAAATTATCATGATCGAGTAGGGGTAGCAGTAGTAGCAGCAGCAGCGCCGGCTGCGGTAGGGGGCAGTTGTACCATTTGCTGTCCTTGGGCAGCGGCTAGCTGCTCTATGGTCTGTCGCCGCATGGCATATTGAGCAGACAGTACATCCGCCGGCGGAGAGAGTAGTCGAGCACGCAGCTGTAGGGCCCTGGTAGAAGTAGTGTTAGTTCAGATGAGGTTAGTACATTTGAAAGAATGGCGCTTACAATGTACTAAACGGGTCCACTTGGTACTCGTATTCGAACTCGTCATCGCCTCGATCATACTTAAACCGGTCTGCCACTATAGGATCAATCTCCTTCGGAGATTCAACTGGCAGATACTTCCGGTCGATCATCAGCCTCCCACCTCGGCCATAACGGCGGCGGTATGATGGAAGGTGCTTGTTTCGCCCATATGTGGCCTGTTCTGAACGAACTGTGACAATCTTGGGCAAATCGTCAATAGGATGTGCTACTGGTGAAGATACAGGAGATGCTGATGGTGGTGGACTTGGAAGATAATATGTCTGCACTCCACGATAGTCGTCTTGCGGTTTTGGTATCTCCAGATTTGATATCGGCATCTGCTGAATCGTTAGAATTTGATGACAACAGCGCACTATCGCAAGACTCACCTCCGTAAAGTCTTCGATGCCCATATTGGCATATAGCCGTTTCTGCTGTCCAGCTTCGACAGCGCCGCGCCACTTGTCAACCTTTTTGCGCTGTGCTTCACTGAGCTGCTGAAGCTCTGCCTCTGGAGGCCGCATCTCCGTTCCAGCGCGAAGAACAGGCTGAGTACCAGTACGAGCAGGCGCCGGAGGAACGGGAACATTTGGTTTCCGACTCTGTTGTGGAGTGAGAAACAATTAGAGCAATAAATCAGAAGCCCAATACGAACCTTGCTGTTATCATAGAGATCCTCGTCATCACCCCGGAGATTATGTTTCCGCTTAAAGTCCTTAACAGCTGCACGAAGTTCAAAGATGCCCTGAGTAGCTGCAATCGACTCTTTACGCATTTTCTCACGAGCCAGTACATCGGCAACAATAGCACGAGCCATCTCCATCTCCTGTCGCAGCTTCTTCAACTTCTCAGTGCTCTGTGCATCCGTCCGCCTTGTTTTTCGAACTTGACGAATTTCAAATTTCCTGAAGCAGACATACGGATCATCGTCCTTGTCCGGCCCCGATTCGATCTATGCGATTTCGTCAGTCGTGCTCCTATCTTCACCCTTAGTAATATGCCAGTTCTTACCCTAATCGCGGGCATGATGCTTTTCCCACCACGCGCTATCCGTCTCTCCTTCCAGTGGGGATAGATTAATTTCGCCCAGCTCCTGACAGCAGCACTATGCGACTCATCAAATGCGGACTCAAAGTCCTCATGTGGTAGTATCTGCGAAACATCCATTGAGAGATATGGTTGCTTGACCGCAATTAAACTCTCAAAGTGCTGCATACACTCTTCGAAGGTATCTTCCGAGCATTGCGCTCCTGTGGAACGTTTCGTTGAGTTTAACTTCTGCAGGAACTTGTCATCATCCGAGTCCATACAGTATGCAGTGCCACAAGCGTCCTCAACGGTGGATGAGAACCGTATGTAGCTAGTAGGTTGTGAAAACTTTTTTGGATATAACGCATCATACTGTGTGACAGTTTTTGAGGCATCTGGAGTGGGGATGAATATCTGAGCAACTTGGCCTCCCACTACCGCTGCCTGGGATGCGGAGATAGCAGCTTGAAGGTGGTGTTCCTGCAGCAGCACATGGACCGTTAGCCCGGTTCTTCACTCAGCCCTACATGTACGGCAACGATTAAATCCTCCGAAACATGAAGAAATAAGCAACTAATGACAGCCGCGCCCTGTCAACTCTAAAATGATCACCACTGCATATTTCCTGTGTTCCGGTCTTTTTCATTGGTAATTCATAATTTCAATTTTGAGAAGGGCACAGGGAATTGCAATGGTTCTGCAAATTTTGACATTTTCTTTTTTTTTCTTGGGACGTATGTTGTACTGCATTTTGGTTGGGTATACGCGTGACATGACGCTAAAAATAGCGGCAGGGAAAAGGGGCGGGGAAGGGAATACACACGATTTCCTCCTGCTGGTTAACACCCGTATCAATCTGAGGAATATATCTCTGTCCATCATCATCGATAGAGTCAATCTGGCTTTCTCGCAATATTGCCAGAGCCTGCTTGGTCGATAATTTTCGCGTCCTAAAGCGGTTCCCAGTTGTAGACCTCGTCATGGTGGCGACTCGGTAGCGACTACGTGTCGCGAACTTTGGAGAGGATTATGGAGACGGGAAGAAGGAAAAGAGAGAAACTGTACCGATATTCGTAGAGAGCGAGGATGGAGGAGTAATTTGATGCCGCGAAAGTGGTGACAGCGATTTTTTTCGAATTATGGCGGGATGTGAAGACGATATTTTCAGCAGTTTAGTCAGGCGGAGGTATCGTCGACGTTGAGGGGGGGGGGGGGGGGGGGGGGTGCGGCTAAGCGGCCTGGGATGTCGCACTGGGTGGTGCAGTGCGGAGGATGCGGGATGTGCTGGTGGTGAGTTTCTTTCTTGCCTGTCGCAACGCAGCGCCTCAGCGAGCCAGACAGCGCCCGCCAGGCAGCCGACAGAAGCAGCCCAAGCAGGCTGGCTGGCAGACGTCCGCGAACGACGCCGGCCACGAAGTAATGGTGTTTTCCGCGACGCTTTTCTTTGAGCGGCGGCCGCGCGCTGAATGCGAGGTCACTCTCGTCAATAATTCAAGTGTGCTATCTGTTCCCAGCTGAACTGTATTGCGTTCTTTCTCTTTTGATGTTCTACGCAGTTTCGCACACTCACAGCGAAAATGTAATAGCATGTATAAAATTCCCCGGGTGCTATTTAGTCTTTCTTTTAAGAATTCATATTTGTGCCCCATTCCTCTCCGCTGGAGCGAGGCTCGCAACCTGCTGGCTGCCAGCATGAGTTTGACGTGGTCTGATTGGCCCTGAGGCCACACATCAACCACTTCGCCCCCACGCCAAGCATCCGCTTATGTAATGCACGCAAGCAAAGGGCATGCCTAGTTGGCTGCCAAGGCCTTCATGTAGGTACATAGCCACTTGGGTTGTAGCCTGCCTTATCCTCCCTGGCAGTATCTGATAACTCAGTGCTACTCCTAACGCTCCACTCACGAGACAGCTCCTTCGACACTCCCCCGATAAGCAACCACACAGTCCATACATCGCAAGCAGCAGCAGCCATGGGGAATAATAACTCCCAGCTTATGGATAACATTGTCTCTGGGTCGAACTGTGAGTCGCTTTCTCGAGCCCCCTACGTCGCCCAGCTGCCCCGCTACATGCCCCGCCGTGCCGATCACAGAAATGTTCAGTGCCCTTTGAAAAGGTTACTGGCTAACGCATACCGTCCAGTCGACCATGAAGAGGTAGACCGTTTGAGAAAGCGGTTCATGAAATTAGACAAGGTCGAGTGCGCCTGACGCTTGCTCAATGCAATCTTTCTCTAACGTTGGACTGCTACTGTAGGATAATTCAGGGACCATCGAACGTGAGGAGTTCCTGAGTCTTCCTCAGGTATCATCAAACCCGCTCGCGGCAAGGTTTGCACAGCTCTACAGGGCCCGAAAATAGCACAGGGTCGCGCACAGAAAATTGGGCAGATTTAAGAAGACTGATTTTATTGCTTTTATTTAGAATGATTGCCATCTTCGATGAAGATGGGGGCGGAGATGTCGACTTCCAAGAATTCGTTTCCGGATTAAGTGCTTTCTCAAGCAAGGGCAACAAGGAAGAGAAACTTCGCTTCGCATTCAAGGTATATGACATTGATAGGGATGGGTACATCTCTAACGGCGAACTGTTCATTGTCCTCAAGATGATGGTTGGAAGCAATCTCAAGGACCAACAACTCCAACAGGTATAATCCTTCGCAAACCCCTGCCACTTGCACATAAGTTCTATAATATATTAACTTCAAAACTTGCCACTCTCCAGATTGTCGATAAGACAATGATGGAGGCCGACCTCGACCTCGACGGCAAAATCTCGTTCGAGGAATTCACCAGGATGGTGGAAAACACCGATGTTTCCATAAACATGATGACCTTGGACCAGTTTTAAAACAACAAATTAGCAAGGAGTTTTTGCGTCTTTGTTTGTTTGGGTTTCTGTGTCGTGTTTGGTTTTTTTCAACATATTTGGTCCATTCTCACGTCTTAAATTACCCCTCCTTGTTCATTAATGACTTTCTCTGCGGATGTTTTCACTGTCCTATTTCACCGCATTCATGATGAACCCGCAGCATGCTTTGCTCAGCCAGAACTTTACCGAAACTCCGAGCGTACAATACCTACGAACCAGTGTCGCAACTTCACTCATCTTGTCTTGTGTCTTTTTTTCCATTTTTTTTTTCCATTTTTTTTTTTTCCATTTTTATTATTTTCTGTTCGTCTTTTTCTTTTTGTCAACTATATCACCTTTAACGCCGCAACGAGTAATGAAAGCACATTGGCGTCGTAGTTTACCTCCATCTGTGTACCTGGTATTAATGCGTTATGTCAGAGATTAAGTACCAGGTACATGTTTATCACTGCAGTTGGGTAATGAATCGGCCGAACGAATGATTTTGACAAGATTTCTTTTCCCTTTTTTTTGGTTTTACCCAGATTTCATTTATATCTCCTGGCTTGCTCCTTTAGGCCGATTTGGCGAAATAAACGGTTCCTACTTTTATGTGTCTTCCGCAAGCCTCATCTCGCAATATACCCCCCCCCACCACGCGCATAGAAGTAGTAGCCTTATGCCCTTATGTACACTTAAATTTCCCGTCTTTTCTTAGCTAAATTTTATATACCCTGCCCCCAGGTCTTTTGTACCCCCCAGTGAATCAACAATCGCATACCCCCTACCCATTTCCGTCAACAAGCCATTACGGTACAACGTGAAGAATTCTAGCGTTTTTATAACGCAAGCCACCTAATCTATAATGTATTGAAACAAGCAATTGTTCTTATTATTATTATTATTATTTTCATTTTTTGTATCAGTAGAACACAATAGAAAAGATAAAAAAGAAAACGGCGTACGAAATGATGCTTTCTTAACGGCAAGAATAAACGCAAATGCTGACTCTGACCCCAGCCTGTTTTCTATATTGCTGAAACAACAAATAAATACCCACATTTCCCCCCCCAGCCCCAAGTAAACTAACAAATTTCGTGACCATTTGCCATTACTGACAGAAATGGAACATAGCAAGATCGAGGAAAAAGGAAAGCAAGTCTAATGAGCCTGAAAAAAATTTCTAAAGGGATGATGCATAAATGAAGGAGCATGGTATAAAAAAAGAAAAAAAAAAAAAAAAAGTGTCAATGAATGAAAGCAAGAAAGGGAAAAAAAAAAAAAAAAAAAAAAAAAAAAGAAAAGAAATAGAATAAAATATAAGTAAAACAAAAAAAAAAAAAAAAAGAAGCAGTCTAGAGTATTGACAGACAGATTTTAAGGATTCTGTCAACGGCACATGAACCAAGTCTATATCATCCCACCTTCCAGCCAATCCCTCTACTTACCAGAAAACTGCCCATTCGAAAAAGCAAAAAATGAAAAAAAAAATAAAACGGGGAAATAAACTCCTACGTGTAGCAATGACAATAATACCAGATTTAGACCCAACCCAACACCGCATACATTGCGCAAAAAGCCAATCCCTACTTTCTACAAACCAAATGCCTCCTGACCAACCATGAACAGGTAAATGAGATATGGAATAACAAAGGAAATGAAATGCTACGAACCTGTGATAAAAATTATACTGAGAAATAGAGGGGAAGTGAAAAATAGTCAGTCATTTCCGGTTATTTTAGCTGAGTAAAATAAGTTGACAGCCGGTTAAGAATTCCGGGGAGCTGGATAGTGACCATAATGCCGCTCTAGCAAGTCAAGACATTCTTGGATGGCTGCGATGATTATAATCAGTTTGAGGGCTACCGACAAGGTGCGTTTTGCTAAATGGACACTCACAGTCGAGAATTTCCTCCTCCCAAACGCCCATCTGATAATCGACCAAACCATGCCTTTCCATGTTATCGCAAAGTCGTATTAATTCAGAACCCAATTGTTGCAGTTGCTCCTCTCTTAGAATTGCTTTAGGTGCTTGCAGCTGCTGACCTCCCATTATGACGTGGATAAACTCCTTCTCCTTCGCGAGAACAGAAAGCCAACATATATTGAACTCGTTCCATAGACGCGTCCGGTCTGCATATAATTCCTGCTCGTCCCGAACGAGGCCTGATACTACTTTCAGTACATCAATCAATAACTTCCTGTTTTGGGGCTAAGCTTAAAAAAACGCCCTGTGTAACATACCCAAATCAACTGCGTTTGACAAAAGCCAGTTCGATAATTCTAGTAACGAATGGCCAGCTTCTAACAATCTCCCATCGCGCATGTTCTGAAACGTTCCCCTAAGCGCCGTTTGATATCGGCTGTATGCCTCCTCAAAAGCTGCGTTCTGACTTTGTTGGCTGTAATCAGAATCTTCTGCTGCAGGCTCAATTGTGGATGGTTGTTGTGGCTGCTGAGTTAACTCATGTATACTAGAGGTGTATGATTGCGGCAATCTCGATGGCGAACTCTGTGTATAGTATTGAGACTGTGTTGATTGTTGACTTGAAACACCGACGTTGGTGCCAGGCCCTGACTCTGGAACATAGTACGGTGGAATGCCAAACTGGGAAGTGAGAACCTCAATTGCTGCATTCTGGCGATGCGCTGGGTATGACTGAATGGTACTGTATGAATGGGCAGTGACAGAAGGAGACTGTGGCAGGCTGTACATCATGTTCGAAGAATAAGGGGGAAAAGACTGCTGCTGTCTATGTCCCGCCTGGGGAGAGTAGTCAGACTGGTAGCCCATAGGAGAACTGTGCAAAGGACTGGTGAACTGGTGAGAAGAGTCGTCCGAATAGGCTGTTTGGTCGTCTTGCATACGCCGTCGGTGGTGTGAACGAGGGACGTCGTCAAATGCGCGGGATGTTGGGCGGATTCGTTCACTGCTCTCCATTCCACGCAAGACTAGTGTATCTGTAGATGAGACAGCTAACTCGTTCGCGAGCGCCGTTGCTGCAGCAGCAGCAGGATAAAGAACAGTAGTAGTCGACAGCGTGAATAACTGGAATGGGGTGCTTCCTGTAAAGAATGAACGGTGTTGCGACCTAGGCTGTAGTTTGCAGCTGCCGTACGGTAATGTGTATGGATAAAGCTTGAGAGATGAGCCAATGGTGCTGTTCACGATACTTTGTTCAAGCAGCGGCCGCTAGCCAACTATATGTATCCTTGAATAAGGATGCCGGCCTGGGACTATTGGCGAATGACAAGCAGACCAAGCGGTGTGCCGGGGTGGGAAGAAATGCTGTTCCCTTTTTGATTCTCCTCGTACAACGGCCCTAACTTTGACGTATGACAATTGAACCTAGGACTATCAAGTATGTCTTTCTCAGACTCGTTGCGTGACTGCTACTGGATGGTTGCTGCTCCCTAGGGCCCGGGTTCAAAACCAGGAGGAGTATAACCGAGATCGAGGCCGCAAACCCAGTCTCGAACCACCGCAAGCCTAGGGAAGGGGAAGGGATATCATAGGTGTGAGGACGGCATGGTCACGAACCTGGCTTGGCTTCATAAAGGAAGATGGGGCGAGGGGGAAGCGGGAGGGGGTGAGCCCCTTCGCCCTGCGAGGCTCCGATTGGATCGTGAGGCGACTTAGACTATGCTCATGATTGGGAGCAAAATGAGGGCGTGAGTCTGGGGTGGGTGAACAGAAGGGATGGGTACGGTCTCTCTCTGAGGACGGTCTCGGAAGCCTCAGATTTCCCGAAACTAGCCAGAAGAGTGTAGTTACGAGGGAAGCAGACAATTGCAGGGAAAATTATAACGAGATTGCGGTCATGGAATGAGGCAAAGGTGCATACAAAATTGGGAGACGAACACAGGTATTAGCACAAGGAGGACGCAATTGAGGGAGGGCTTGCGGCGGTGAAGGGGGGAAGCATCGTGCTGGGTGCTGGGCCTAGATCACGCTCCCTGCTATGCCATGCCGCCTACTACGGAGCAGGAGGCCAGCAGACGCGGCGAGTGCCACGAAATGAGGCCATGACGGGTGTGGTGAGGCCGCTCTTCTCTCAAACATGTCGTCTTCACCAGGGGCGGGTGCCACCGGGAACGGCGGAGGACGGTGGGCCGTGGGGCGGTGGGCGGTGGGCGGTGGGCGGTGGGACACACGGGTAGCGCGACGGAGGGCAGAGGGCAAGGGACAGCATGCGCTTGCTCCTCGCGGGCCTGGGGCGAGGGGTGCAGTCTGCAGGCGGGCGGGTTGGCGATGCACGCCTGGCCGGGCAATTAGGGTTGTGCGGTGGGGAGCAGTCGCACGAGACAGGACAAGATGAGACACCACGCCGGCCGACCGCGACCACTACCGAACCCCCCATCGCTGCATGCACCATCTCCGCGCCGATTCTCGATTGGGCGCCGCAGCCCATGCCTGCACCGCCGCCCAGCGCAGACGCTGGCATATGTCCTCCGCCGTGCAAACTATCATACAGCTCAGAAATTGGCCCCGGGGAAAAAGCAACGCCCGAGCCAGAGCGTGCAAGGAAGCCCAGCCAGTCCCGGAGGCCATTTCCAAAACGATCCACGGCCACGCCCGAGCCCAGTCACGGTCCGCAGCGGCTTCCAGGGCCTTCGGACAATCGACGAGACGGTCAATCGCCGCGTGCTGTAAATAGGTTGAGGCTGTCGCGATCACTGTTTACGAGGGTAGTGCAACCCAGACTATCACTGTTGAACCTATCGCCTCATGCCGCGGGTGCGGATCTCCAGGAATAAACACAGCCACATTCAGCATCTTCTCTGCAGCCCTCTTCTGGCGCTGAGTAGCAACTTCGTAATCCTTCGTGCATCCCGACGGAAGGGATCACACATGACGAGGAATCTGCCGGGGTGCGCAGACAGCCCCATCTTCCCCAATTTCCATGCATAACGAAATTACAGCACTATTGTTGCTATGAGCCCAGATCCCATTATGACGCACCGAATGAAATCATAAGCCCCTTTCCCTTGCCATGCGCCCAAACCACACCCACTCGCGCCTGTCCCTCTTGGGTCGCTAAATGAAGAAAACGTGGATTAGGAGATGCATCGCCAGGACCCTTAACGATTTTCAATATGCAATTCTGAGACCTTCATTATTTTTATATATCCGTCCTTAGTCAATGGCTGCATAGTCACTGGTGACCCCCCCTGACCTCGTGCCCATTTCTGTGCGCAGTTTAATTGCGCGAGTGTAGCGCACATCGCGGCGTCGGCGAGGGAGTTCAGAACCTAATAAATTCTAGGTAGAATGTCTCAATTGAGCCCTGGTCATGTTTCACAGAAACAAGTGTGGCGCATCCTTAGGGCGAAAAGGTGATTACCGTACATTACGCAGCACGCTAGTTCGCCTGACGCGTCAAGAAATGCCTGAGACGGCACACAAAGCCCCGGCCTTAGTTCGCACAAACATTATTGGGCGATTGCTTGGAGTGGCTGGAGCGCATATGATCACCACTGCAAGGTCCGGTTTCAGTGAGGTTCGAAGTTTCAATGAGCCGACTGCTGATTTAGAGTGCAATACGCGTATCATAGGCGGCTGACCAAGCTCTCCACACTCGCGAACAGACATCCAGTGGGACCCACAGTGGCCAGCTGTGGAACAATCACGCGCCCCTGGCGATCGAGGGTCTGATCCCATAGAAGCAGACAAGAGCTTCTAGAACGATGCTAATTTCCGGCTCTGTGTAACTACCTCCCAATGTACCGAGAGCCTAGCAGGGGTGATGAGTGCCAGTAATATTTTGCAGCCCCAATTTCGAACATTGCAATAAATCGTGCGCAGAGAGCAGCTTAGGACGAATTCGAATTCAGCCAGGAACCACCATGGGCTCCATCTCCAATCACAGGCCGGCACTCAAGCCGACGTCGAGAATTAGGGTTGTCTGCGCCATCGCCAACTTGCCCGCATCATGCGCCAATCCCTAGGTCATAATCGGGGGAGCCGTGAAGCTTAATGGGCAAGTTGATTGAGATAGGGCGTATTGACAGATGCGAAGGGACACCTTAAGCGTGGTTCGAGACTGGCTTGGGCGATCAGTGCGGCGAGGAACCATCATGGGCAGCGAAATGTTGGGTAATGCGAGATTTAGATGCGCCGGGCGTCTGCTCATCACACACTGCTGCATTCAAGTTTCGGCAATTGAGGGCACACAAATGCAGGGTGGAATGCTGAGGATGCAACCAGACTATGCTGAGGCACACTTCCGCGTTTCTGATTTGAGTCCTATTGGACTCTGTACGATTCTCGAAGAGCGTTGGAAGTTTTTTCATGAACGAGCCGGGCCCACACCCGTGAGATTGCCTGATGCTTGGAAATTTGACCGTTGGGAAAAGAAACGGATAACTTCCCCTGGCGCAAAACAAGGAGCCCCAGCAAACTCTTGCTCGAATCTTCTATGTGTGGGGATATGGAGCGGAATATGCCATATTTGCTCTGGTTTTGGATACATAGACGAGCGAATCAACAGTCATGAAATACAATTAGGCAAATCGTTGAGGAAAGAAATATACTGGCTTTCCAAGAAGACAACTGGCAAACGACATCGTCTTTCAGCGTTTGAAGTTTGAAATAGTAGGTGCTGAAAGGGCTCCCATGGCGAAAATTTTTTCCATCGAATCAACATTTGTGGGAAAACCCACTCAACTTCCGCCGCCTAAAGCCAAGGATCATTGCAGCGGCGTCTGAGCACGGCACATTTTTGTATTATACAGACTGGACTCAAACGAACAAGGGAGTTGCGACATAGATAGTGAACAAAGAGCATGGGACTGACCGATATTTTACAATGTCCATCTCGGAGAAACTACCACACAAGCAGAAAGTGTTTGGTGTAAGGCACATGCAAAAAAGCTCCAACCAGTACACCAAGGCATTAACGTTTGACCCCTGAAGAGTATCAGCATCAACCCTGAATCGAAACCAAGGAAATAACAAATTGGGGCGAACTTACATGTAGGCATCTTGCGGGCTTTGACATGACCAGGCTTCTTTCTTTCGACCGAACGAGGATCTCTCGTAACGCAACCGGCTGATCAACTGTTAGCAGGATACCTCGGTACGATCCGATAGAAATATTACCTCGTCTCAGTACAGGCTTCAATAGAGGCTCGTGAATCATCAACGCTTTTGCGACTGCCAAAGTTAAGGCTTCGGCCTGTCCAGTCGATCCTCCTCCTTTGACTAGAGCCCAAATGTTATATTTATCAACCCTGTCGGTAACGTGCAATGGCCATATGACATTCTCTCTGTCGACTATCCTTGGAAATGCCTGTGCCAATGGCTTCCCATTGACGAGAGCCTCCCCAGTGCCTTCAACTAGCCAGACACGTGCAATAGAAGTTTTCCTGCGCCCAGAAGCACAAGCTCTTCCCCACTTGTCAAGCTGTTGTTCTTTTGGCTTTGCAAGGTTAGTATCTGCCTCTCGCTTGAATTTTTCCAGCATGATTTTTGCCTCCTGTGGAAGCAGAGAAGGTTCAATGCGATTGAGACGGTTAAGCAGATTGACGATTTTCTTGTATTTTGCTGCTTTGACTTGTGTGCCCACAGCTGCCCGGTATTGCTGCAATGTTTTCCACCTCACTCGAGTTGCTTCATCTGATGGTACGACAGGTAAAGTTTGATATTTGCGATGTAGCTCTTGCAAGGCCAGCCAGTTGTCAAAGAAATCGGCACTGCCGGTGAAGTATGATGGTGACACTGGTGCTAGGCGAGTTACGACATACTCATCGTGGGTCTGGCCCAGAGGCTCTTGCGAAACGGAAGCCGAGTTTGTGATGGGTCGGAAATGGCCTGTCCATGGGATGGCGGACGGTGCAAGCGGAGTACGTAGGCTTCGAAATGAGGCCTCGAAGAGTGGGCGGGCGCAGCACCGCCGAAGCGGTGACCATATCGACGCCATTGCTTTAAATTTGGGGTATTGTTCGTGTACCTCAGTGCGGCTGTTGTATTTATCTTACGCTATTAGGCCGCCTTCGCTTAGATAATCTAGTTGCAAGCAAATGAACATAAGCCCCGAGGTTAGTCTCATGCCAAGGCTCGATGAGGTATCCAAAAGAGTTGTGAGGGGCAAGTCTTGGCATACGAGGGGTGTTCTCATCGCAATTTCATCTCATCCCCTCTCTTACTCTTCCACCAACCCTCTCCCTCGAAACTTCATTCCTCTGTCGGACGCACCTCATTATCATTCCACAGCAGCGTTTACATATAAAATGTCCTTTGGAAAAATCTACGGTTTTAAGGTAGAAATCCACCTCGTCCTAGGATGTACTTATAAGCCTAAATTTCCGGTTCAGCATAGTAGTCTTGAACGCAAATACTGACAGAGCTGTATTAGGAAAATCCTCGAACGAGGATCCTTCTGGTGATTGCTAAGGAGAACGGCCTCGACATCGAACTTGTCGAGACATATCCTCCTGGACCAGAGGAATATGCTAAGGTCAATCCCCTGAGGAAGATTCCTACATTCGTAGGCTCCAATGGCTTCGTCCTTACCGAGTGTATCGCTATTGCAATCTATCGTAAGTGCCTATGCCACTCAAATATGTTTCACAAGTTTCATTTCTCTTTTTCGTTGTTTGTTTCCTTTTTCTTTGATTCATATGATGAGACATATTATCTCTTTACAGTTATCCCTGTCTAAATCAAGCCTGTTGAGATTTTCATTCTGAACTCTGTTGCACTTAAAGATGCTAGCCCAGAAGTAACTTTCTTCAAAGATTTACACTAATTTGGAAGTAAACAGTTGTTTCCCAGAATGAGAAGACAACCTTACTGGGGAAGAGCAAAGAAGAGTGCGTAGGACTCTCTCCTTTTGCTCGTCTACACACTAACGTTTCATCCATTTGACAGTTACGCCGCTATCTTAAGGTGGATGTCGTGGGGCAACAGTGAATTCATATCGGTTCTAGGAAGGTGGTTCCGCCCCCTAATCGGCAAAGATCCATACATCAAGAAGAGCGTTGATGAAGCCGTCGTTGTGACCACTAAACTCGTCGACATACTTGAGGAGCACCTTCTGAGCCGAACTTTCTTGGTCACTGAGAAGTTGACCTTGGCAGACCTCTTCGTTGCCAGCATTGCTAGTCGTGGCTTTCAATTTGTAAGTTCTGCTACAATAACCCTCATGTTACCATTATTCGCAAAGAAGCACTCAACTGACTCCGCCATTAATCCTTCAGGTCTTCGACGCTGCTTTCAGACAAGCTCATCCGACCATTACCAGGTGGTTCGAATTGATTGTTAACCAGCCCGTGTACAAGAACGAAGCCGGTGAGCCTATCTTTATCGAGGAGGCTGTTAAGTACACGCCTCCAAAGAAGGAAGAGAAGAAGAAGGAAGCCCCTAAGCCTGCTCCAAAGGCAGAGAAGAAAGCAGAACCTAAGGACGATGAGGAAGAGGAAGCTGCCCCTGCTGAGCCAAAGCCTAAGCATCCCCTCGACCACCTTCCTAAGGCAACATTGACCCTTGATGATTGGAAGCGCAAATACTCCAACGAGGACACTCGCAGCGTGGCCCTCCCCTGGTTATGGGAGCACTACAAGCCAGAAGAGTACTCTCTCTGGAAGGTTGACTATAAGTACAACGATGAGCTTACTCTGACATTCATGACCTCGAACTTGATTGGAGGCTTCTTTAACCGCCTGGAGGCTTCTCGCAAGCACCTTTTTGGTGCGCTCTCTGTTTACGGAGAGTCCAGCAACAGCATCGTCAGTGGAGCTTTCCTTGTCCGTGGGCAGGACCACCTCCCTGCTTTTGACGTTGCCCCTGATTGGGAATCATATGAGTTCACGAAGCTTGATCCCACTAAGCTCGAAGATAGGGCTTTCGTTGAGGATCAATGGGCTTGGGACAAGGATTATCAGGGCAAGAAGTGGGCTGATGGCAAAGTTTTCAAGTAAATGTTCATTCTGTTGTATTTCATACGGAGTGATTGCTGCGTAGCGTTGTTTTTACCACTATTCTTGTCGTATTTCAACATGGTACTTGATGTGTGTATCTGAAAATAAAAACTACCATGGGGCTGTGATCAACAAATTAGTCCCTCGAATATTGTATTCTGAGTTTGAGGATACTAGCAATATACAAGTATAAAAGAGACGAATTTATTATCCTTGTATCCTGCATACTGAAGGCATATTTTACCTTCCTTTTGCTTTATATTTCCTTTTCCTCTCCATAAGTCGCCCCAATTCTTCTCCCCCATCTTCGAGTATTTGTCCTTAAGCAACATCGTTTTTGCTTGGCTATGTACGAAGGCAGATATCAGCATGCTATCTATGAATACAAAAAATATGTAGGTGATTGAGAAAGCAAGCAACATACATCGTTTCAAGAAATACGGCGTCTTTTCACTCTTGACCTTTTCTTTTGTCCGCTTCTTGTGCTCGGCGACCAGCGCCGCAGCACGTTCTTTGGCTTTTGTTTTTTAAATTCCTGTGATTATGAAAGGGGAGTTTATCGGTCAGTCAGATATGTTATTTCATTTACAACAATGAATTTTTGTGTTGCCGGTCTGTTACACAAACATGTTTGCAGATGATGAGTATATGCATAACCTAAACGTGCGAAAGGCAGAACATGGGAAAGGGCAATCTGACACGCCCTAAATGGGGAGGGGGTGTGGGGGGGGATTGGAAAACAAAAAACAATAAATTTAATGAGATTTTTTGGAACTAGGCCCAAAATACGTATCAAAAGCCAAGCAAGATCTGTAACGTACTATCGACTTCAGTATCCTCATCAACTTCTCCTTCTCCTCCTCGCCCTTGGTCTTCTTTATCTGCTCACGCAGCATCTCCAACTCTTCCTTCCGATACTTCTCCAAAAATGCATAATTCTTGGCAGACTGCCGTTCGTTCACAGGACTGGACGTGAGATCAAACCGGGGGTCCAGGGTGCCCACCGTGGGTACGGGAATTGCCTCACGGATCCGTGACACGGGGCATTTCGAGGACATTACTGCGGGAGTGGATTTTGAGGAGCGTTTCAGAACTGGAGAGCCAGTTAGCTTAGGAGGAGTGGAGTTTCTTCCGTTACAATAGGGAGGATCGCGCTTTGGCGAGGGTTCCAAACTAGATGGTGGAAAGGTCTGTTTGTTGCATTCCTGGCTCATCATCATCATCTTCTTCTTCTTCTTCCTTGAATAGAGCACGCGCAGTGGGTGTTAGCTGAGTCGGCGCCATTGGAACTCCTGTATCAATGAGTTGGGGTCGGCAGCAGTAGCATATACATACCTGATTCTCATTCTGATTCCTCATCGTCATTTCATCTATCTCACCTCCAGACTCGTCGTTTTCCAAAAATCGATTGTTGTCACTGAACTCTGCCTCATCGAGAACGTCATGAATATCTGGTCTGACCCAGTGTAGAATTGTTTTCTGTGACATTGTTACGAATCCGCATGGCGAAAAAAAAGTGAAGCTTCTGTTGTCAAGTCTAGAACCAGCTTAAAGCTGTGAGCTTTAGTTTGAATAATTTTCTTGGCAGACGATTTTGCTTGACTGATTTGGGTAGTTGATCATATCAAATGCGGAAGTCGAAATCACCTGCAAGAAGGCCAGGCTTGCGACAATCTATGTGCATGAGGAGGTTCCAATAGGGCTGACGATGGGGCTACCAACATGGTTTCCTATTGTACGAACACAAAATTTCTGTAGTTCGATTCATCGGCTTGAGAATCATAATCTCATAATACTCTACAATACAGGAATAATTGGTAACTTCTGAATCACCTTTCCCTCCTCCAGAAGCAGTAGAGGATGCATATATAGATTAGTCTGGTTGGCGCGACCCCCGACTGTAGGGAGAGTCTGGTCCAAAAGCCTTTTTTTTTTTTTTTTTTTTTTTTTTTTTTTTTTTTTTTTTTGAATGGGAGGTTCTTTACTAGCGCCAGACAGGTGTATTTACCTCATAAATGAACTTGAAGTAAGCATCGACATTAGAGGTACAGCAACAACAGTAAAATTACGGCGATTCGCAACTGCAAAATGGACCCCTGCCTGCATCCAAAATACTATGCCATCGCTGGTAAAATTGGGAGCTGAGGCCGAAAAAACTAAAGGGGCCATTGAAGTACTTTGTGAGCTCGGAATATGTGCCTGTGCGCAGTGCTCCCCAGTGCCCTCCAACCCACGCCATCACTCCCAGCAAAGAATCTCTCTCCATGTTTTTTGATTGACCTGCAGCTGGGGGCGAGAGGCAGCGTTAACTAAAGGAAAGCCGAGCAAACAAAGAATGACAAAATAGGAAAGGGTCCGCTTCCATTATCGCGCCATGTATTAAAGCAGGTACCTCGAGATACGGAAGAGCAGCTTGTGGAGGATATAAAGGTGACCGCAATGCAGGTGGGCATATATAGTTTCAAATATCATGACAATGGCCCGTGATAATACTAGTATTCACCAAGATTATTTAAGAAACTGTACTGGAAGATACATATAGGATTAGCACCAAGGGTAAGAATGATTCCGAAAGCGTAGTGTACCATAGGGCGTAGCGCATGAATCTTAGGGACATCCGTTTAAGTACTAGATCTGTAAACTTCATGTGTAACTTTGGGATGTATTACATTGCTATGCATATAGAACTTGTAATAGGGGATATGAATTCTACCTACAAGTAGTAGTTGATATAATATCCAAGAGTCCAGGATCCAGGATCTATAGAAGTAAAGTCGAGCCTGCTATATTGGATAAGGCCAGGACAAGTGGGTTTTATCCAATAAGACAAAATATCCAATAATCCCCACCGGCCCAATTGGTTCAAACCAGTAAAGTTGATTCCATAAGACAAGCTATCCAATATAATAGGATTTAATATGAGAAGTCCACTGTATATCAATATCTAGCACGTTAACTCTCATTCCCCAAGTAACTAATATAGTTGGATAAGTAGAAGAAGCATCAGGATGGATTAAGTACTGCCCATTCTAGCTCAAGGTTGGGTAGATATGGCAATTATGATTCTGGCCAAGCTCCTACCATCCCTCGCCGCTCTCCGCAAGTGAGTCTACCACTGCCGTAGTTCACCGAACTGCCATAGTCTGCCAGCGCCATAGTCTGCCAAACTACCATAGTTCACCAAACCACAGTAGTCCACCGCTCCCGTAGTCCGCCGCCATAGTCCGCCATCATCTATTGCTGCTGAACGACTACCGAACCATAACCTCCGAACCGTAACCATCGTACTATCGCTGTTATGGAGGCAGAGAATTACCGTTTGCCAGACTAAAAGTTCTTGACTAGCCATGCTGGCTAGTTCCCTGTACTTAACATCTTATATAGCACAGCGTGACAGCGACTCTTATTTGCTATCACATATCGCATGCGTTACAAATTATGCGTATATTATATGCACAATCTACCTGTCAACCGCCTGACCTACATTTTGCGGTGATCCCATAACACCTCCGAAACTCACCTTGCTGCTATTCTCGATGTGGTCCAGTTGTCGAGCTGCCATCTATGAGAAGTTAGCACAAATGGCGCGCAACGCGAGTGTATGCGTACTCCACGAGAAGTTGGAACCACTGGTGCCAAACTCGAGTGTGTGCGTACTCAACATACTCTTGAGCTGCTATACTCGCATACTGTTGAGCCGTCAAACTGCCAACCACTAGATTAGCAATCAGCAACGTGAGCGAATGTATACTTACTGTTTGTTGCTGTGTGACCATGATTCCTGTTTCTCATTCCTGTTAGCCACGAGAAGAGATGACAGGCCATCTACCTACCACTGATAGCGTTATTCTGTTGTGAAGTAATAGGCGCTGGTTTGCTTTTTGGGCAATATCTCTGTTGCAGCGGTAGGGACTTGGTTGCTCTACAATCAAGACTAGGTAGAATCCACCGGTTCTTATCTTTTGATTTTTTGAAGAATTTCTTGCTAGTAAGGGAAAAGGCAGCTAGTTCTCATTAGTATCTCTCTCTAACTGGAGTCTCACGAG
Organism: Kalaharituber pfeilii; assembly: GCA_015179045.1. Lineage (NCBI taxonomy): Eukaryota > Fungi > Ascomycota > Pezizomycetes > Pezizales > Pezizaceae > Kalaharituber > Kalaharituber pfeilii. Next base: position 11,980 of record WHUZ01000006.1, on the reverse strand, counting down.
ACGGTCTCTGCATGTCAAACTAAGTGGCATACAGTTAAAGATGTGGAGCTGTGGACGCCTCCTCGGTCAATGCTACGTTACGGAAGGCGGCAAGCTCAGAAAATAGTGGCTACAATTCAAAGTATATGGGATGTAGCTAGCTGGGTGTACTCCGTCATTCTGCCATAAGCAAGATCATGAATATAGTATGAGTTTAGTAAATTAATCTCCACTCTCCGGGTCAATTTAAGAATACTCCATTCTGTACTTTTTTTTTTGCCTTCTCTTGATATATGTCCTCCTCGCCGTTAAATCCTCCCTCCTAATCAAAATCTTAGAAACAAACGTGCAACAAGCTGACGCTGGCTTCTTTGTTTGTTTTATCATCAATACAACTAACTGCAGTGGACTAATAATCTACCACTTCCTTACCCCTTTTGTATTGTATAGCTCCTCATATAATACTGTCCGATACCCTCATACTTATCACACCTTGTAATAGCGTGCCATTCATTCTCAGCACATCACTAGATCCACTCGAACAAATTGTTTTTTGAGCGGACTGGGTCCTTATCTAGTCTAACACTAAAATGATAATTTCCACTTAAATATGCCATATCTTCTGTGAAGGCAAAAGGACATAGATTTTGATGGTCCTCAGGCGATTTGCCGTACAACTGGTCAAACGATCATCGGTGAATTATTCCTGGATAGGGAGAAATTGAGTAAGCGTCCTCTGACAACTGGTCGATAGTTGTGCTCAATAGAAACGTCGATTTTTTATGCCCCTTTTCCTCCACAGTAAGTACAAAGGACTTTCATTTGTGGGCTGTGAAAGTCTTGTCTGGGTAGTCGTTGATTACGTCGCAATCACCAGCGTTGCAACAAGTTGGACCAGATCCTCCCTACGGTCGGGGGCGTGCCAGCTGATCATAAGTTGCGTGAAATACCAAAGAAGTTGCCAAACGTTCAAAACAGATGTAGGGCGGGTTTACTCCGCATATATCTCCACATATAATATATTGGCTACAGACACCTCTACATACTTCATGCACGTATATGACAAACCCCGCATGCATACAGTTTAACAATTGCCTTGTATGGACCTAAATGTACTCAAATGCTTTGTCAAGTAAGCGGTGAAGTATGGAGTATCTCTGTAGGTAGCTTCTGCGACGCACAATGTCCTCGTGCATATTCTGTACATAAGCGAACTAAACGCACCACAGCAAGACAAACAAGTTACAGCGGGGCAGTGTCAGTCATATTACCAATGCCTCCGCCAAATATGTACATACCCCATAACGTTCTGCAAAAAACAACCTCACCCTGAGCAAGTGAAGTCAAACGTAAATATCCAACTGGTTGACGCAACTTTATATAGCACTACATGCGCAAATCTGTCCCTCTACGGCTCTTGGTTACCGTTCCAAAATAAAAAAAAAATACCTCTCGCTGAGTTATCGCAGGGAATATATATTTAACAGATGACAAGCAGACCTACAATAAATGGTGAGCAATACTGAACAAAGCCAATAATAAGAAAAAGCAATACCGAAGTCATATAAACTGGATGGTGCTAGCAAGCTCATGCAGGTCCCTTATTTCTGTCCTTACTCTTCCATTCTGTTCCTTTCTCATAAGTTATGAGACTCGCCACTCACACTCTCTACACATCAAAATACTTGCTAGTAATCTAGCTTGTGCCCGCAATGCTAAGACCACATCTGTTGCAGTACCTACAGATTGAAGTTAATGTCACAACTTCAGAGTTTAATAACAGTAATAGTGCCTTGCCGTGTTATCTAGATGGCCCTGTGCATAATGTTCTCGTGTATCCAGGTACCCAGGTACTGTTGCACCTGAGGCCGACTGTTAGCTTGCATGCATACCATATCAAACCCCAGCAGACTGGTGGAAGATAATCATACCTGTGCCATTCTTGAATACGCTTCCGCACAAAACTATAGGTTAGCAAGATTTCTTAGCACCCCATAAAACATAATTACCTCCTTGAAAACCTACATTTGAGCTGGATCTTCACCAATACCTCAAATGAGAAATCCAGATATGGGACTCAGAGGTGGAATAGCTCTTATAGTTGGCCACTTATGCTTCCTTTCCTGTCTATTCTCCCCATCACACATTAGCTTCCGAATGTTCAGATATTTGCCTCGTGAGGAGAATTACCTTGGAAGCTTTCCTAAATTATTGTCAGGTTTTTCAAGCTTCTTTACCTTCACCTGCATTTGACCATAGTCTAGTGGCATCTAGTGCCTTTTTATGCTTGTAACTTGAGTTTAGCAACATTATGTGACTCAAGTGTCATAGTAACAGGATTGACATTCATTAATATTGGAGAAGCATGCACACGATCGAGAGATTAGTTCCAAAATAGTTGTCATGCACAGCTCATCCAAGACTTCAATGTATCTGCATCAAGCTCTTCCACTGCCTGCTTGTATAATGAACTAACACTGTTCTTTGTGTCAGCATCTCCATAGAATATATCGTTCGTAACTGCAACTTGTATCTGCGATGCAGTCATGGCTATTGTGTGCAAATAGTTTGTCAACCGAATGCATAATGACACCATAAATCTTGGAGCTCTCTCGCAATCGCCAGTCCCTTGCACCACGCGAGTTTCATTAAGTGATCGTGGTTTGTAGCTCCCATTCTCACTTCCCATAACGTATAACAGTCTAACCATCCAATAGCATTTCGCTCAAATGAGATGGTGCTAACCTTATAAAGCATCCTTTACGTGCGAAATCACCAGTACATTAACGGGCAATTCATCGGCTGCTGAGTTCTATAATGCTTTCTTCCACTTCATGGTCACGGTCATTTGTCATTTGGATCTTCCTGACAGTATAAATAAAAGATATTAGCATAATAACCTGTTGCAGGAAATTATTGCATTGAAACAGTACAAGAATAAAACAAAGCGCAGGGAAATAGAGAGTGCACCACACCAGCTTTCATCATTACCTGGACAGTTGCCCAATTGACAGTATTCTTGAACCCTAGGCTTCCGCGGGCGAGCTTGATGTCAAATCTATCAAGCAACAAGGTAGAACGTACCTGCCCAACTCATGGTGAATATTCATTATTTTGCTGTGATGATTTTACTTTAAAGCAGACCAATGGTACGAGACCTCGCTCTGGGGGGATGTTGTATATGGAGCTGCCCGAGAATGCATTCGAACAAGTGCTGCAATAACAACGCTGCTGGAATGCGAGGATGGAAGATGCCTGATAATGACTAAACTGGGTGAGAAGGGCATCCTGTTGCTCTTGCTAAATACGGCATGCCGAACTGGCGAGGCAGGGACGACGAAGATACCGCGTGGCTGTAACTGTGCCAGAAGTTAGGGATAAGCAATGCTGGAAAGTTCCTATCGTTCGCCACACTCAATCTTTGCTTATCATAGAAATGCGAAAGGGTAACACTTCCGCACACGGGACTCACTCTTTCTTCCGCATGATATATCCTGGCGTGATACCTGCATCGGCCAGCTCGGAAATGTATGCACGTTTAATTTGAAATACTTGGCAAGAGACGCTGTCTTCTGGTCATGCCAGTTCACTTTTTACCCATGATGACAGATTTACATAGAAAGGTGTACGGGGTGTACGGGGTGTACGTGATAACACAAATGAATTGACAAGGGGAAATGTGTGGAAAACAGAGAAATGTGACCTTCCCGGGACTGAAAACGAATGAAACTGACCATAAAGAGAACTATAAATGAAAATTATGAACTTGACCAATGAAAACATGAACAACTAAAAGTGTAGGGTGAACAGATTGCCCTCCCTGTGCACTACTAGTAGACTTTAAAATCATATCCTTGTCCACTGCTGCTCCCTTCGAACGCCTAACCATAATGAAGTGAACTCTTGCATAATGTAATCAACGAGTGAAATAATAAAATAACGATAAAAGTATGGAACAGAAGCGGAAAAAGAAAATTAAACAGGAACCGGAGCAGCTGAACATGGCGCTGACTATGCAATTAAAGAATGGGGATGCTGCCAGATCTCAGTTGACCGTATTTAGTAACCTATGATAGTTTAGAACGATGTAAATCGAACATATACGTTAGAACAGACCTGCTTCTCCGGCCTTACAAAGCTTGATATCTCGGCCCCATTCTGACTTCAGCACCTGCGACGCCGTTATTCTCCTCGCAGGGTTCGGATCTAATATAGAATATATTACATTGCGACACCGTGCCTGAATCAAAGAAATATCTATTAGCACCAACTCTTAAAAACAAAAAGGCCATTCATTGTTGATACTAACCCTATGAAGGCTCTCAATAGGCTGGTAGCCCTCTTCATCTTTCCGCCCCTCAAGGTATTTTTCAAAGAATTCATCCTCTCCACGCTTTGCAACCCTCCAGAGGTGTCTACCAGTCCGCATAGCCATGTAGATCACACCCGTTGCCCATACATCAACAGCTCTGGGATCAAACTCCTTATCTGTGTACTCCTCTGGCGCAATGTATGGTGCAGAACCACAGAGACCTGCAGTCATGTGAGGTTCCTTTTCCCATGCCATTCGAAAACATTCTCCGTTACCAAAATCTGTGATCTTGAGTGCACCGTGGGTGGTAAGCAAGAGGTTTTCAGGTTTCAGATCCCGATGAGCCACACCCATCTCATGCATGTACTCAACCCCACGCATTAGCTGCTTGAAAAAACAGTCCGCTTCAGCAACTTCAAGCTTGCCCGCTGTGAGGACAAGAGTGTAGAGATCTCCACCGGCACAAAATTCCATCACTTCACAATAATCTCCTTTCGAATCCTGGAGAAGATCGAGTGTGTGGATGACATTGGGATGGCGCAAGGAGGACGAGATGCAGAATTCGGAAGTCAAGCGCTTTTGATACTTTTTCGCTGATTCCGATGGTTTCCGGCGGAATTCTTTTACTGCGTAGAGTTGTTCCGTTTGTCCATTCTTAGGATCAACCTTGTGCGATATCCGCACAATGCCAAATGCTCCACGACCAATGACCTCTTGACATTTTCCGTATTTTTCAACAAGGGAGGTTGCATTGTTTGGACCGCCCTTTCGTTCCGACGCTACTTTGTCGCTCTTGATTTGATCCAGTAAGTTCGAAACGAGACTAAGGCGATCAGGTTCTACAGGATGGAAGTCTTCGCCCTTCTTTTTCCCAATTATAAGGTCACGAAGCATATCGGAAAGTTTCTCTTGTCGTTTTGCACTGCGCAAGTGATGTTCATGGGTCCCATCTTCGAGGAGTTCAAATCGCTTGAGCTCCTTCTTCTCACCTGAAAGACCAGCATTGGAAAGCTTCCTCCCACCTGATGGTCTTACATGCTGCTTCATATCGCTCGAAACTGATGCATCTGTGTCAGAAGCACTACCATCTGTTTTACCTTCTCGTGACGGCGGCTGTTCCCGTTTCTCAGTGCTCGACTTGTTACTATTTTGTGAAAACATGCGCTGGATACGGGCGCTTATAGTTGGCTTAGGTAGAACGACACCATTCTGCGGTTGCGGTGTCAGGCTGAGCAGCGAGGGGAGTTTCGCAGCGCCTGGCTTCAGCTCCGGTGAGCCTGCCGCTGAGGGAACGCCGGAGTGAGAGTTCGTAGGCGAGAGATGATGCGGTGATGGTGGCATCAGAGATGAGTTTGATTTGATTGATGCTTTCGATGGAAGTGGCGGCTCGTCTGGCATATTGTTATCGGTGTAAGATCGAAGGATGGTTTGGATGTAATAGGAGGGAGAAGTGGGAGGAGCTGGAAAAGCTATATGGTGGTGGTAGCTGTGGACTGGAGTAGCAAATCAAAGCTGGGCCGTAATTATCTAGAATCTTGAAGGACGGTAGTGAAAAAGAAAATATTGAGGAGGAGGTCTCCCTATATTAAGATGCGGGGAAGTAGGATTGATGCGACGATTATATGTGATTGCCGGGCTGCTTTGTAAGTAGCGAATGGACGGAAGCGAATGTGGTGAATTATGGCTCAGGTGGTGAGACCAAAGTGGAGGGAGGGTGGATGAAAGTGATGTGGGCGTGTGTGAGAAGTTGCGGAGGGGTGTGGTGGGGGGTGGGGGGTACAGTTGTTTCGACAGACGTTGGAATTTGGTTTTGGTGCTGCTCTTATTGCTTCGTGGAGAAGTTTGCTGAGAAATAGAGTAATAGGTGAAGCAGGCCACCTGCTGCTTTTTCCGGGGCACGAGCGCCTTCTGTTGTCTAGTCTATTACTTTTTCTGTGGTTTCTACTTCGAAGCCTGGAGATTGCGGTGTTCGAGGAAAACCTGATAGATGATATAAGGGTTGGTAGGGGGGGAGGGGGGCAAGGCTTGGTTTGACTTTAGATGACTAGGCCCGCCCGCGAACTTATGGCCCTTTCACAAAAAAATTTGATTGCGTTCGTTCCCAAAGGGAGGGTGCTAGTGAGTGGCAAGTCGTCCAGATGAGCCTTTCACGCCAAGCAAGGGAGAATGACGATGTGAGTTCAGTGAAGCCCAGCCTCTAAATTGTAGCGTTTAGTTTTGGTGCAGGCGCTGAGCTCAGCGCGGGCTTGCTTCTAGCTGCGGGTCTGGGTGGGAGAAGGCAAGACGGCCGGATCGAGTGCAAGCAGCAAGCCAATTCGTGCCGGGATTGGCTATGGATGACACGTCGTGAAGTTGAACTCCGTTTGCCCTTCCAGGAGACTGGGAGTACAGACGCTGGGGCTAAAGGGGCGCTCTAGGGGATTGAGACAACGTGAAGACGAGAATTATGCTTTATAGGGCGCTGCTGCTGCTGCTGCTGCTGCTGCTGCTGCTGCTGCTGCAATATATGTGAGGGTGAGAGACTGGCTCACAATGGGCTGTTTCTCTTTTCTCCCTCCTTTCAACACAGAGGCAGGCTGGCGGGAAGCGGGGGCATTTGTAGTGCTCGCGAGCAGGCGGGGGAGGGGCATGGGGGCATGGGGGGGTGGGGGGTGGGGGGTGGGGGGTGGGGGGTGGCGGGTGGGGGGAAGATTGGGGCGGAAGGAGGGTGCAGAGCAACTGTAATGTGAGCTCGTAAGAGGCTCGCGCTGGGCCATCCGCCTGCGCAAGGCCCGTACCAGCTGGCGCCTGTCCATTATCCTACACGCGGGGACATCTGGGACGGCAGCGTGCACGCTCGGGAGACGCTCAGGTTCACCGTCTCGACTCCCGCCGGCGCGGCAGGAGGGCAGGAGGGCAGGAGGGCAGGAGGGCAGGAGGGCAGGAGGGCAGGCGACCTCTTGCCTTCTTCGCCCTGGCTTTGCTCAGTCCACGAGCGCTCCTCTAGCTCGCAGTACCCCTCCGCCGCTTCAGCGGCTTGCACTGTACTCTGCGGAAGCTGGCCAGCGGCCGGCCCATTCGGCCAGGGCCCTTAGGGTGCGGGGCTAGGGCTGCAGCATCAATTGATACACGCAAGAACATACGGTGGCAGCAGGCAGCAGGCAGAGGCATTGGGATTGGGCACGAGAACAATCCGGCGTATGTCCTGGCCGGACTGCAACGAAGCCATGGGACTCCGTTTCTGCTCTGCGCCACTGGTACGTCCAGGCGGACATGAACGGAGCCGAGCGCGCAAGCCCGCAAGCCCGCAAGCCCGAGGATGTGCTGTATTCGAGCAAAGCATGCTTCACAAGTTACGTGCGGCACATCCATGCGCGCCCGCACTGCGGATCAGCGGCCGGCTGGCTCAGCCAGCGCGGTGTACGCAGTCCCATGCCCCACCTTCGTGCTGGACGAGTGACTGTAAACTCTACGTACTCTGCATATGTTCTGTATATAAGCAGTCGTGATGATCCTCGTCACAGCCTCCTAGTTCCCGCTTTGCCATTCGTGTGTAAGTCTCGACCTTCTAACAATGGACTACACCACTAGCTCCATGGCATGAACTTAGCCATTCTGTGCAACTGAGATCGAGGTCCGGAGGTGGGACATTGTGGGACTGAGCCTCTGAGCCCGTCTCCTCAATTTGAATGTAAGCGGCAGTGCGTAGGAAGCATGCCAGTAAAGCAAGCCCTGCAGCAATCGTGGTTGCCAGACAGGGCTATTGATCAAGGTCAGAAAGACGTGAAAGAACATCTGCAAGGGAGAGCCTTTGTGACCTTGAGCAAGCAAAACTACTACTGACGAGGTACGACAATATGTTACCAGGGACTATGTTGCAGGAGCAGCAGCTCATCCAATATCCTGCACGGATTCCGAAGGCCCTAATTAGCCTATCGATCACTATCTTTTCATCTCCATAGAGCACAGGTTTCGATATAAGCTCTGCCTCTATCTACCCAGCATGAAACTGAAGCAGGCACAACTGACAGCATATTGGAGAATTGGCCACCGAATGCAGAACATCCAAGTGCCCTTCCTTTTCCACATCGATCACGCCTCATCCGTTATCCCTCCTCCCCAGTCTACCAAACGAGCGAAAGTGTACGGCAAGGTCTGATGCAAACAAGTAGCACTGGGCGAGCAAAAGCAATCACCGAAGCAAATGACGACGGGTATAAATGCATAAGTTGATTGATGGCCGGTTGAGCTAGGAGGGATCATTTTAAGGGTGAGACCCCGCCAACCAAGCAAGCAGGTAACACTTGGATCACAGCGCTTGTGCTAGGTGCATTATTGGAGGCGGTACTTTGAGTGGCCGGGAGTTGTGCAAGAAGGAAGGGGCAAATTGACATAGCTACTAGACCTCTGTTTGTATAGCCATAGTAAGCAGGTTAGCATCAGGGAAGGGGCAGAATTAACAGAATTCTTTCTCCAACATCCTGGTAGTTCCTACCCGTCTCAAGATCGTCATCCGTAATGCCTAGTGTCAGCATTATCCTTTATGATACACTTTCCAGAAACAATGGCAAGTACCTAACTTTGGAATTCGCCGGGTACAGTGGTCAAGTCTCCGCTCATGATCATTGGACCCTCAAACGACCCTGGGTCAAGTGTGGGGTATAGCATGTTTCCCCCATCATTGAACTCAGATGATGAAAGCAAGACAGGGATATCGGCCTGGGGTTCACTGTTCCCCGCTACGTGGGCTTATGATTTCCAGCCAATCAAGAGCTCGAGAATCTCTGGGCACGTTTCTTCGAGCAAACATTAAAACTGTTGATCTCCCTCTTTCACGGTCCGTTGGCATACTAAGGGTTCGGTCTAGATTGAAACAATTACAATTACGATAAATAGGAAATGTCAACTCTTGCCCTGCAGCCGTTATTATACCAGAAAGTTAAGTTTTCACAGAAGTTTGAGTTTGGGGTGATTGGAATGATACCCGTGAGCCCACACATTGTTAGCTAGGCCAGCACATGCATACATAACCTCTTTGGGGTGCCGAACCATTAATGGCTTATGCAGCACAGGGTTGAGAGATTAGCCAATCGCTTGCTCCAGAATGGACCCGTGAGGACATCTCTTTGAAATCTCGCGATGGCATGCAGTTAAACTGGCAGGGCTTCGCAGCAGTGCCAGGTGCTCCACTACCCGTCTCTAGGGTTAATTAGATTAAGTGCACTCAGTAACACATTCTAGGTACCGAGCCCGGAAGTGCCAGGTAAAGGTCAATACGTAAGATCGAGCTTTGACGGTGTCAGATAATTTGATGGGGGATCCAGTGCGATGAACAAGTTGATTCGACAGCACGCATACAGGTGCAGCCCTATTTACAGGACAGTTCAAATATGGGCACAGCATACATGGATTTTAAGAGCACCCATATTGGGTGTCGCTAACTCCGTCAAAATTCTGAATCGTTTCCCGTTTCGAAAACGAGAGCAATATGGGCCATATTCCTGGAGACACTGGTTGTTCATGTTATGTGACGCAAACAAAATTCCGGCACGCAATTTCATGACTAATCCAGAATTTTGTCCGCGGGGAATCAAATATCTCCTCTCTCCGAGCGCTAACTCCCGTTGGGGCTGAAGTCGGTGTCCATCACAACTGTTCCTGGGCTTCGTGTTTGTGAGCGATTTATTATCCCTCCCTATGCTGCATTCCATGGCTGCTCCGCCAAAGTTCTGCGGTCTAAATGCAAACCGGAGATACTGACAAGCACGAGCATCAGCCTCCGCGAGACTAATGGTGTTACAACGAGACCTATCCGTGCCATTGCCAATTCCAGCTTTCAATTACAACGAGTGTCTACTTCCAATACGGAAAAACTACTCGCATCATCTTGGCGCCTCCAGCTCAGGGTGTGCAACTGTGCCAGCGCTTCTGGTGGGCTCCACTGAAACCGCGCGCACCGATGAAATTCAATTTTTCACCTTCAATTCATGCAATCTCAATCATGCCATCACGGGTATATGGTCGGCCTCACAGCTCGACTTACTGTGGGATTGGAAGATTGTGTCCACATCACCTCGTGAGCTGAAGGTTTGCGTTGTCAAAGTCCACTTTACCCTTGTTCTCGAGTGCCTTTAGCAACACCTATATCCTCGCTCAATACACTGAGAACACAATGTTACCATTACACTCTCGGGTTACTCCTCTCCATTTGTTGACCAATGAGAATTTATTGATGATAAACTGCGGTCATATTGAACTACTTTAAAAGAGTTTCCCGCATTCGGATGGACTTGACTTTCGGGTTGGACAGTTGGGTTATGATTTTGGATATGGAGATCGACAGTGTACAGTTGCATTGCATGCGTTGGCTTATACATTTTTTTCCCTTATGCAGTTGCAAGCCATAGAGCCGCTTTCTGTTGTGTCGATTCAGATAGGTCTCGCAGAACCCACGTAAAAGCTAGCGCCACCTTGGGCAAGCCCAACACCACATTTTATTCACATTCTTCCAAGAAGCAAACTGCTTGCTGGCCGTAGTAGGCAGTACCGGGGACATCTCCCAAAACAACGCTAAAGCGCCCCGCAGACTTGTGGGCGATCCAGATCAGTATCCTTGTGCGAAGGGATGTACGATTACTGCAGTAGCAACGTGTACTTGTGAAGCAAATGGCACAGCTACCTATATGGCCAGCAGTATGCTATCAATTCGAAATAACCCCATCTCCGCATTCTGTACCACCAATATAGGGCGGCCTCCTCCTATCGATGAGAAGGAATCTGTTCCCGATCGCCATTTCCTAGAGACTCGTGCATGTGGGCGCTAGTTACAGCAGGCGTCGATAGATTCCATAGCTTATACTGACCAGTTGTCTTATCCGCTTTGGCAACTGGATTTGAAAATTGTCACATGTCAATAAAGCAGGCTTCGCTTTTGTGGCCATTATGACTGAGGGGGTGTAATTTCTCTCGATCCCCCCGTTTAGATGAAGATTCAGAAAACTTATTCTACCTACCAAGTCTCTAGGCTCATATCAGAAGTGAGTAGACCTGGACCGTATAGTAACCAAAGACGATATGTATTATGCATGCCCAGGACACTTTGATTCAAGTTATATCAGCAGGGGGATGGGGAAACCAACAGTTCATGATGAGGATGACTGCGTCGAACATCGAGGTCAAATGTAAAGTACTGAGGAGGTATTGGCTCTAGGAGCATAAAGATACACAGGAACATGGAATTGCTATGAGCCTCTACATGACTTTGTCTCCTGCTGCTAGGTCACAGAAGGCTTTCTTTATGCACCTCCATGAGTTATCTCTATATATTTCCCTTAGATATTTGCTATATACTATGAGTTGATGCAGGCATACGGCTACACCTGCATTTGGCCACCGATGGGGACAAACCTTGTTGTTAATGTGCTTACATACCATGTTAAGTACAGAAACGAAGATCCCGCTAAACAGGCAGTGAGATGTTTACATCTTTTGATGCGTATGTCCTGGCGTGCTTCAATGCCTTGTCCCGGTGACTGGTATCGCGACGTGGAGTACAGCAAGAAATGATGAATAGGAACGTCGCACGAGATGCCTTTTTTTCGATGTAGCTGCTGATCAGAAAAGTGCTTTACATCAATTGACGTGGTGATAGGCCAGAGAAAATGTGCCCAGTCTTTGCACCAATATTTACCCTTTATCAAATTCTAACGA